>CM076848.1:55498777-56098777 GCA_039519185.1 Astragalus membranaceus | reverse complement strand
ATACACTTCTCCAACTCCTACGCATGAACTCGTGTGCTGACAGTGCTATAGCATGAACCGAACACGATCTTCTAGTGGATTTCTATGGTGGATCTTCAACGGAACTAAGAGGACAGCTTATCACTGTATTTTTCCTCTAGAACCAGAAAAGTTTAAGTGCTGGAAGTCGATTCTCAAGTGCAGAAGTGAAGCTTTCCTTTATAGAGTGCTTTTCCCTCCTCTTTTGCAAGTGGGGGAGACAAGTGGGTCATGTTGTCCTATCCATGTTTACCAAGTAGTCATGTGCAAGTGGTAGGAGGGTGGCTGGATCAGCATAGGCTGTGCCAATAGGGAGGCGCTGACTGGACAGATTCAGGCTTTGCTGCAGATCTGTTTTCTGCTTTTATCTCCAAGTGGACCCCAGCTCTACTGCGCGCAGGGTGCTAAAGAACCTGATGCTATTGCACTTAACAGAAACAAGCAACGGGCAGTCAGACTTGGCGCCCTTGGCGCCCATGGCGCCCAGCAACATCAGCAACACAAGCAACAGGCAGCCAGACTTGGCGCCCTTGGCGCCCATGGCGCCCAGCAACATCAGGGGCAGCCACACTTGGCGCCCAGCAGCAACAATAGACAAATTTCCATCAAACATACCTCTACTTCGGTGAATTAATTAACCTATCAAACGGTATCGAAACTTAGCAAAGAACCCCTCTATGGAAAGCTAAGAATGTCTAGTTCCTGACTATAATTGTTATTTTGCAAAATAATGGTCCAATTCGTACAGTTTCAGTAAATAAGCAACAAGGTTTAGAAAACAGGACAGCCACCATGACCTAGCTTGTGACACCTCTAAAATTATCAAAACTCAGTCAAATGACATGGGACTTGAGCCTAACCTGAAACAAATTGAGTGTAGTTTTCAATGAATCAAGAATTATTCAAAAAGGAGTTCAAACGAAAACGTTATACACGAAATACCGAACATATATCCAGATTGTTTCCAGAATTTTAACCTAACTTGTGACACCTATAACTCGAGCTATACAACTCCAAATGCAACCAAACTAGTGCCAAATTAACAAGAATTAAGTCTAGTTTCTGAAAAGGTAAACCACACAATTTTTGGACCACTAGATTGTTCCAAATTACTGTATAACCGAACCTATACCTAGATCACCCCAAACAATGAGTTTAGCAACAAAATTGGTATCAAACATTCATCAAATTTCAATAATCAAACACATCATCAACCCAATTCAGAGATACACATGTTTTTAAACTGAAAACAAAAGCAAATTCGTAGAACCCACATAAAGCCCTTCATGTACCCTATTATAGAGTTAGAACCCCACCCTTACCTTAGCCTTGAAAGATTCGAAGTTCCTTGCCCTATTCCTCTCCTCTTGCGCCGTTCCTCTCTCTCTTTCCCTCTTGGCCGTCGCGCCCTTCTCTAGTGCTCTCTCTCAACCTTTTGTTTTTCTTCTAAATGAGTAAACCCTAACCTAATTTCCCCTCTTATAATCTCACTTAGTCTTATGGGCTTTTCTTAGCTTAATTCGACTTAACATCATGGGCTTTCCTTAACACCTCTCATTTTTACTTATTCTAACATAAAAATAAGCCCATACAACATAATAATATTTTTACTACTCTAATATTATTTTCCACACTTAATTAACCTATTAATTAAATAAAAGTCAACGTAGTAACTATACTAATAATTCTCAACTTCAACAATTCTCACACTTAATTATTGAATAAATTAATTAAATAATTAATTAAATATTTGGGGCGTTACAACTCTCCCCCACTTAGAATATTTTCGTCCTCAAAAATTTACCTGATTCGAACAACTCGGAATAAGATTTTCATCTTCCTTAGAAGTCTCTGTCCCCGCCAAAGCGAACACTCTTCCACTAGCTCGTTCCTTCTTCGGTTTCTGACACTGACTACTAATGTGTCCTCCTTCGCCACAGTTGAAGCAAACTATCTCCTTATGCTCGCACGCAGACGCTTCATGCCTGGTCTTACCACAACGGAAACACCTCTTCGTCTCAGCCTTGCACACGTTACTCTTATGACCAGCTTTACCACATTTGAAGCACACAATACCAGTAGGAGCATCTCCCCCACTAGTTCCCTTACCATCAGCGACTTTCGGTTTGCCTTTACTAGCAGGAGCATCATACGGCTTACCACGATTCTGTTGCTTGTTCCTCTTCTCATTAATAATCTTATAATGAGCATTGTTATCCTCTTCATAGATCCTGCAGCTATCAATTAATTCAGAAAAGACACGGATTTTCTGATACCCAATTGCCTTCTTGATCTCGGGCCGCAACCCGTTTTCAAACTTGATGCACTTCGAGAACTCAGCAGTCGCTTCACTATAGTGCGGATAGAACTTGGCTAACTCCACGAACATAGCAGCATACTCAGCAACTGACGGGCTTCTTTGCTTCAGCTCAAAGAATTCAATTTCCTTCTTACCCCGAACATCTTCAGGATAATACTTCCTCATAAATTCCTTACGGAACACAACCCAAGTGATCTCTTCACCCGCAGCTACCAGTCTTTGACTAGTCTCTAGCCACCAGTCATCAGCCTCTTCTGCCAACATATGAGTACCATAACGAACCTTCTGCGCTGGAGTGCAGTCCATCACACGGAAAATCCTCTCTATCTCCTTCAGCCAAGCCAACGCTCCATCAGGATTATACTTGCCTTTGAAAGTAGGCGGATTCTCCCTTTGAAAGGTCGCCAAACTACGAGACCCAGCAGTTTCACCAACGTTCTGCTGACCCTCCACGGCCTGCGCCATAGCCGCCAAAGCAGCAGCGATAGCAGCATCATTCCTTCCAGCCATCTTAACGTATCACTACAACACAAACAATAGTTAGAACTAAATGACGATACTCGATCGTCAAATGACACAACAACTAGACAACTTGGTCGGACAGACCGAAACAGCTCTGATACCACTAATGTAACACTCATTTCTACCCGGTAAAATATAGTAAAATCAGAGTTTTCACAAACAAACGGATGCTACATTTTTCGACTTAAAACCATGAACAAACATAATAAGGTCATTTCTGAAAAGCGGATACATAACACCCTAACTTGGATGAACCGACACACAACATTTTCAATTTTCAAAACAAGTCAAATTTCATTTACTACGCAGCGGAAATTCAAAAGGTTCAACTTAATTAACAGTGGCATCTAAGCGAGATTCATAACAGCAATAAACTCGAAATCCAACAAATAAAATGACATAAGTAATAGAAAAATAAGCGATCATCCCCCCGAGTTCTACGTATCAGAGCGACGACACCGACTCGATCTGACGAAGGTAAGCAGCCTTCATTCGTGATTACCTGCACGTTACCAACAGGAGGGTAACATTCAAACAGAAGGGGTGAGATATCGAACCATATAATAGAACATATGAAAAGCAGTATGTTAGAATCAGAAGACACAAGTTCACCACTTCACCGTCATCAAACAACTTCAATCAATCACAAATCATCAACAACTTCAATCAATCACAAGTCATTAACATAGCCACTTAAGTATGCAATATGAATGCGACTCAATACTGTGCACATGCATGTGGTACCATTGGAGCAGAACTCCCGTCGTCGTCGTAAAAATCTGCCAGTAAACAATGGCATCAACAAGGCATAAGCCTTCAACATAATTTGCCAGTCCAGGCCAACGTGTTTTGAGCATAGCTCCAACATAAAAATGCTATGTATGCGACGCGATGTGAATGCACAAACAATCATCAATGATTACATAGCAACACATACCAACAACGGAATTCAACATTGGCCATAGGCCTACAACATAATATCTTGCCAATAAATAGAGGCAATCCAACCAGATACACGTCGCCAACTTCACACAATGGTAATCACAACTAGGCGCAACATCATCAACAAATCAACAACTGAGTCAACAATTTAGCAACTCAACAAATTAACGATTAACAATTTAACGACTTAACCAACAATTAGCCAACCGTGGGCCTAATGCGCCTAAAGTACCCAACAACCCACAAGACGGCGCCCAAATGCGCCCAGGAACCAAACGAGGCAGCCACACAAGGCGCCCATGGCACCCAGTGCGCCCAGCAACCAGCAGACAACAAGCAACAGGCAGCCACACATGGCGCCCATGGCGCCCAGTGCGCCCAGCAACCAACAGACAACAAGCACAGGCAGCCAGATATGGCGCCCATGGCGCCCAGTGCACCCAGCAACAATCAGACAACAGGCAGCCAGACTTGGCGCCCTTGGCGCCCATGGCGCCCAGCAACACAAGCAACAGGCAGCCATACTTGGCGCCCTTGGCGCCCATGGCGCCCAGCAACATCAGCAACACAAGCAAAGGGAAGCCAGACTTGGCGCCCTTGGCGCCCAGCAACATCAGCAACACAAGCAACGGGTAGATAGACTTGGCGCCCTTGGCGCCCATGGCGCCCAGCAACATCAGCAACACAAGCAACGGGCAGCCAGACTTGGCGCCCTTGGCGCCCATGGCGCCCAGCAACATCAGGGGCAGCCACACCTGGCGCCTAGCAACAACAGCAACGGCGCCCATGGCGCCTAGAAACATCAGGGGCAGCCACACTTGGCGCCCAGCAGCAACAACAGACAAACTTCCATCAAACATACCTCTACTTCGGTGAATTAATTAACCTATCAAACGGTATCGAAACTCAGCAAAGGACCCCTCTATGGAAAGCTAAGAATGTCTAGTTCCTGACTATAATTGTTATTTTGAAAAATAATGGTCCAATTCGTACAGTTTCATTAAATAAGCAACAAGGTTCAGAAAACAGGACAGCCACCATGACCTAGCTTGTGACACCTCTAAAATTATCAAAACTCAGTCAAATGACATGGGACTTGAGCCTAACCTGAAACAAATTGAGTGTAGTTTTCAATGAATCAAGAATCATTCAAAAAGGAGTTCAAACGAAAACGTTATATACGAAATACCGAACATATATCCAGATTGTTTCCAGAATTTTAACCTAACTTGTGACACCTATAACTCGCGCTATACAACTCCAAATGCAACCAAACTAGTGCCAAATTAACAAGAATTAAGTCTAGTTTCTGAAAAGGTAAACCACACAATTTTTGGACCACTAGATTGTTCCCAATTACTGTATAACCGAACCTATACCCAGATCACCCCAAACAATGAGTTTAGCAACAAAATTGGCACCAAACATTCATCAAATTTCAATAATCAAACACATCATCAACCCAATTCAGAGATACACATGTTTTTAAACTGAAAACAGAAGCAAATTCGTAGAACCCACATAAAGCCCTTCATGTACCCTATTATAGAGTTAGAACCCCACCCTTACCTTAGCCTTGAAAGATTCGAAGTTCCTTGCCCTATTCCTCTCCTCTTGCACCGTTCCTCTCTCTCTCTTTCCCTCTTGGCCGTCGCGCCCTTCTCTAGTGCTCTCTCTCAACCTTTTTGTTTTTCTTCTAAATGAGCAAACCCTAACCTAATTTCCCCTCTTATAACCTCACTTAGTCTTATGGGCTTTTCTTAGCTTAATTCGACTTAACATCATGGGCTTTCCTTAACACCTCTCATTTTTACTTATTCTAACATAAAAATAAGCCCATACAACATAATAATATTTTTACTACTCTAATATTATTTTCCACACTTAATTAACCTATTAATTAAATAAAAGTCAACGTAGTAACTATACTAATAATTCTCAACTTCAACAATTCTCACACTTAATTATTGAATAAATTAATTAAATAATTAATTAAATATTTGGGGCGTTACAGGTGTCGTCTGGAAGAGTGACATCAACACCTTGTGGCGTGTCTTCTGGTTGGTGTTGAGACACAACAATGCTTCGGACCCGGGGTCTGCCTCGGGGTGCCATCAGAATGCAAGAGAGAATTTTTAAGAGGTAGAGATGAGGTGAAAGCTAGATAGCTCCCACTGTGGTTGCCAATATTTTGTACCTTGCAGTGTTGTAGGACTACAGCTGGTAGGTCTCCTGACGTTCGAGTGATGCGTTAAGGTGATCTCGGGTGGGGTACCTGCGATGCTACTCTGACGCTCAAGTCAGTATTGAGAACGATAGAGTAGTATAGCAAGGAATGAGAATGTATCTATTTTTGGCAATGTGATCCAATATTTATAGGGATCCGTGCCAGCTTTGAGCCGTTGGATCAATCGGGTGAATCTGAACCGTCAAGGCATGAGTGTCATAAATGGGGTGATTTATTGTGGATATGGATCAAAATGATTAGGCTTATCCATATCCAATTGCTGAGTGGGTCTCTTGGCCTAGTTCAGAACAGGTATCTTAATCAAACTCTACCTATTTTCATTCCTAATTAGGAGTGTTGTATTTTTTTTTTGTGAAGAGGAGGACAACATGAAGAACTATTATATATCGCCATATTTTTGAAGACGATTAAAATGTTTGAATGACGTCCATACTCCCCAATAATTATGTTGTCTTCTTCTAAAAAGTACATAACTCGAAAAAAAATTGGTACAAGAAGGAAAAAAAACAGCAAAAAACAAAAGCAAACTAAAAAACTACACAACATTATCTCCTAATGAAGGAGACTCCACTTGCATCTGCTAGAAGAAGACTCTCAATCCCAGAAGGGGGAGTAGCATAGAAATTCCAACCACTCGTGCCGCTTGCACCAAGTTTTGCCAAATAGTTCGCACACGCATTTCCCTCCCGTAAAGTGTGAACAAGAATAGCATTCCAATTTCTTGAGAGCAACTCCGAGACATTCTTAATAATGGGAACATAAAAATGCCACTTATTAAGAGGCGAAGTGACTAGATGGATGGAAAGAGCCGAATCAGAATAACATTTCACCATGCGAAAACCTTGTTCCCAAGTAAAACTGAGACCCTGGTACAGACCAAGTAATTGTGCATGAAGGCTATTGGAGAAGCCAATATTACCCGAGAAACCGCAGATCCATTTTCCCTCATTAGTGCGCAAGATTCGACCAAACCCAGCTTGACCCGAGTTGCCTAGGCAGCTACCATCAACATTTAAAATAACATCACAGTATTTCTCTGGGTGCCAAGTGACAGACCTCTCACTCGGCCATGAAGAGTAAGAAGTCTGGTTCGATGGCTTCATTAAGTTGGCTAAGCTATTAATATTTAACTGCAACCGATAAGAAGGGATAGATTCCTGAGCAAGGCAAAAACCATTTCTGGCCCTCAAAAGCCACCACAGCGCTGCAAAAAATATTTGAGGGGCAGCACTTTTAGCACCAACAAGCAACCAATCAATAGAATTTGTTACCTGATAAAAAGCAGGATCACAAAATCCCAAAATAAACTAGATCTGTCGAGGAACAGGACAATCTCTAATGTAGTGTAGGAAGTCTTCAATGGCGCAACCACATCTTTGACAGTTGGGGACCGTAAGCATGCCTCTATGGTGGAGCATCGCACCTGTAGGCAAGGCGTTATGACACGCAGTCCAGACAAAGAATCTAATTTTTTCCGGCACAGGTAACCGCCAAATCCAAAGCCAAGACCGAATAGTGCCAACATCAGTCACTTGCTGTGCCTTTTGTCAACAATCCATTTAAAACCAGATTTAGTAGTATAGACTCCATCTAAGGACCCTTTCCAAGTATATCCATCATAAATGGTGAGGTTGAGACAAGGTTGAATAGCTTGGATATAATCTAACACATATTGGGGGATATTCGTATACAATCTTTGCAACTGTCAACTAGCATCATGAACTATGTCTTTAATACTCAACTGCGTGTCATGGATATCTACGAATGGAACCAAAGCACTAAGTTTACCATAAGGAGTTTAGTTATCATACCAAAAGGAAGACTCACCATTCCCCAATCTGAAGTCATAACCATCTTTCAGAACCCCTCTGGCCTTCATAATAGAGTTCCAAGTTAGAGAACCATTCTTTTTACTAACCTTCAGAATGGATGACAAGCCCATGTCTTTCTCAGCCAAAACATGACACCAAAACTTGTTATTCCCCTTATGCAAGTCCCACACTAATTTCCCCAACATTGCCGTATTAGTTTCATGAGCAACTCGGATGCCAAGATCACCATGCAATTTAGTCTTGGTTATAGAATGCCACCCAACTAGATTAATACCTTTGTCCTGGCTCCCCTTCCAAATAAAATCACGAGTCAGCTTATCTATGCGAGTGCAAATGAATTGAGGGATCCATGCCACCTGCATATAATAAATAGGAATAGAATTTAGGACAGACTTAGCTAATGTCAGGCGACCAGCTTTATTTAAAAGCTTGTTTTTTCAGGAAGCAAGTCTACTTTGAATTTTGTCCACCACAAACTCAAAGTCATTCTTAGTCATCCGACCCTGGATCATAGGGAAACCCAAGTACTTGTCAAGAGAGACTGCACTCCGAATACTTGTTATGGTTACAATGCTATCCACCTTAGCTCTAGTAGTGGACTTCGAGAATAAGGCCCTAGATTTGGCCACATTTACCTGCAATCTAGACATTAGCTACCAAACTAGCTTGGAATCTAGTAGTTTTAGAGAATAAAAGCACATCATCTGCAAAGAAAAAATGGGAGAGGGCAAGGCCCTTTTTGGACATAACTCGAAAAGATTGTTCTAACCTTCTTTTATCTTTAAAATTAAAAGTGGAGTTAAATATATGGCTTTGACTTTTCCCACACCCCCTCCTACTCACCACACACCCCCAAACCCCCTAAATCCCTAAAATACCCTTCAATTAAAAACATTTCATCTCTCACTCTCCCTCCCAAACACTCTCACACCCCCTTCACATAACCTCAACCGAACCCTAACCCCTCCCCCACCCCAAATTCGATTTCTCACCCTCACTCTCCCTCTCAATCTCAACTCCACCATTTTTGAAGCTTCAATCTCGCATTCTACGCACCAGGTACTCCCTCCCTCACTCTCCTCTCTTTCCATTTCATCGTTTTAATTTGCCTGTTACTGCGTTTTTATTTTTTCTGCATATGCGACGCGTTCGGTTGGCCTTCCCCGAACCTTTCTGGGAACGATGAAGTTCGAACGAGGTCATGCGAACACCGTTCGAATGAGGCCATGCGAACACATGTTCGAATGGGGTTGTTCGAACAGGTGCGAATGATTCTGTTCGAACAGGTGCGAATGATGCTATTCGAACAGGTGTGACAGTATTGTTTCTGTTATTTTGCTGGTTATGTTGCTTAATTGGTTTAATGGTTGTTGTTTCAGATATGGTGAGGCATCGTGGCGGTAGTTCGCAACAGCCGGAGCGTAGGCCACCCCCGACGGCTTCCGAACGCAAACGGAGGCAAGATGGAGCTGAACCTTCCCGGAGGGGTAGGCGTAGGGACAGATTAGACGTCCCTCCTCCCCCACCGGAGGTTGATGATATTGGCCGGGATGTTGAGCGTGATGCTCAATTTCCGGCATATGAGCTGGCCGGCCCTTCTGGTCATGCACATGAGGAGGTTGGTGCTCAAATCGGGCCGTCTGTACTGTCACGGAGTGTGATGAGAGGTGGACACAGTTCCAGGACCACTTGGTGGCGCGGGGGCTTCCCTGTGTGCCGTACTCCTCAAACACGGTGCCGGGCTACTTTCCATGGTTTTCTAGGGTCTCACATCCCTTTGCCTTCCCTGAAAATTATGTAGAGCTTGTGGATGAGCCGGATGTCAGTGTGGTACGTGTTTTTTTATGTTAATTACAGTAATAAGTTTCTTCTACTTATTTAAATCTACTTATTTAAATAATGTTATGTTATTTGTTTGACAGATGCTGCCAGTGCTCCTGGATATGGTGGATGAGATGGATGGGACCATCAATGATAATGTCCCAGAGCCAACCAGGAGCGTCTTTCAGCGTATCAAGAGGTTGCTCAACCCCTTCCGTAGGTTTAGGAGGAGGATCGTCAATGTGTATCAGAGGAGGGGGCGCAACACCCAGTAGGATGATGTCTTAGGGGGGGATATTTGTTTGGAACTTTTGTATAATTTAACTACTTTTTATATTATTAAGTATTTTTCTGATGTCATCTACTTAATTTGGCGCAAATTTATTGCCTTTTTATTACAAACCATAACCATACATGAAATACGAAAGACATAAAACCAACATAAGCAAACAACTAACTAAGAAACTAGTGTTTCGGTAGTCCCTGTTCCAGAAGATAAATGATCTCTTCTGGAGTGCGTATTGTGTCCACGTACAACTCTAAGACTTGTCGCCCCATCGGAAGTGTAGCATGATATTCCATCATGGTCCCAACGTCGTCATCGTTGCGGATCTCCATAACTGAAAAATAGCCAGTCCCGTAATCAAGACGGTTGTACTTTTGGTAACGTATACGCTCCACGTCTTTACGCCACGCTCCCTCTGGACGAATCTTCCTCTCAGCCTTTTCCTTCAGTTGGGCGAAAGTGATGTCCTTACTCATCCTGCAGAATACATGGTTAGGACAACGAAACACAACACCATGTTCGTCGGTGGTGACAGTCTCATGGTGATGAAGGGCCGTTAGGAATTTGGTGGATGAGTACTGGGTTGGGCACAATTGTCATTCCATTTCAGCTTGGTTGTAGCTGTCAAGAGGGAGAGTAGGTTTTGGTGAAGAAGCAGATTAGAGTTTGGTGAAGAAGGTCTGAGGATGTGAATCCCCTTTTATAATAGGCATGGTGAAATGTCAGCCGTTGATTTCATTTTTAGATCACAAATCTGAGCCGTTTAAATTCTATCCGTTCAGACACATTTTCCAAAGGGATTGACATCCACTCATTTATCTGACACACATTTGACTGATTGTAAGCCGTTGATCAAAACTGTCGGTGGAATCTGAGACGTCCAATATTTGTCGCTCTGCAACACTGGTTCGAACAGCCTCATGCGAACATATTCGCATGACTACATTCGAACCTGTTCGCATGACCCCATTCGAACAGGTGAAAAACACCCAAGAGGGTGTGTCCCCATATTTAACACACGCGAATGGCCGCGTGCGAACCTGTTCGAAGGCCCGTGTTCGAACAGGTGAAAATTCGTGAAAAAAAAGAGGTTTGACCTGGCCTTTTGGTCATTTCACACCCTTATGGGATGTGTTTCGAGTAGGAGGGGGTGTGGGAAAAGCAAACGCCTAAATATATTTTAAGAAAGGCTCCAAGGACAGACCACCAGTATGGCCTAGGTGGTCCATAAAAGAATAACAAGGTCAACTAACTTCTACTGGTCTAACCTTCTACATCTTATTATTCTCCCCCCTCTTTACCTTTTTAGTTAATTTAATAATTTAATAATTAATTTTACAAAACACTTTATTTATATCAATTAACGTTTCATCTATAATTTATAAGTTATCATTTAGTTTATCAAGCTAGTTTGTAGTTTAATTTAACAAAGCCATGATTTTTTACATTGACTAAATCAAACTATTCGC
Source organism: Astragalus membranaceus (assembly GCA_039519185.1). Lineage (NCBI taxonomy): Eukaryota > Viridiplantae > Streptophyta > Magnoliopsida > Fabales > Fabaceae > Astragalus > Astragalus membranaceus. Next base: position 56,087,319 of record CM076848.1, on the reverse strand, counting down.
TATTTAAAAATTTATCCTTTCCAATTACAAAAAAACTCACTTTTCCATTAAATTATGAATGGATAATGTACCAGAAAAAATTATGAATGGACAAGTTGCATTATTAAATTCTAAAGTGGGTACTCAAATCTCTGTCTGAATATTATTTGTTATTTAATTTATTATTACTAGTCATACTAACATCTGTAACGTGTTTCCATCGAAAAATAGAAAACATCTGTGACGTGCTTAATCCAGATTTCTTCTTCGTTTCACTTCTACTTCTTCCTCTGCTCATGCTCATTCTCATTCCAAGTCAAATGTCTGCGATTCCACTCAGCTCCAACTACAGCTATGCTTCTTCCACTCTCTCATACTCTTTCCATGCGCTTCCTCTCTTCTTTGTTCACCGCAACTTCACCAGGATCAAAGTTTGTCGACCTCGTTCTTTTCGTGTGTTTTGCCAATCTGAATCTAAGGTAACTGCTTCTTCACATGCTAAAATCATTAATTGCTTCCTCGCTATTCAGTTGTTATTTATTTATTTATTTTAATTTTAGTATTAGCCATCAAGGAAATATTTTTAGGGGAAATTAATTGAACTTCAAAGTCAAATTAAATCTTGTATATACATGTGCGTAGTTAGTCTGGAGATTTTGAATTCTAGTTTCAAGATTGTAAAATTGCCTGAAATTTTTGTTTTCTTGTTTAAATTTTTGTTTTGTTTTGTTTCTAAAAAATGGCGGCAATCCACAGTCGCATTCTCTTGGTTATTGTTCAACCGTGTTACCGTTAGCTAATACCACTCTTATCTGTTAAACAACTATGATAAACATGCTTGCAGTATTCATATTCATGTCATGTGTCTAGAGGTACTGAATATCAGTATTATACTGTTAGTGTAATTTTGGTTTATTTTATCTTCTGAGTTCTTCTGAGTTCCAACCACAAACTTTTGCATGTAGATAGAGAAAGTGCAGATAAGAAGGTGCTCTCCTTTTCTAGAAAGTTCATTACTTTCTGGTAGTGGTGCCGTGGTCTTAGATGAGTGGAAAGCAGTTCCTGACATTTGGAGATCTTCTGCCGAAAAGTATGGTGATAAAGTAGCCTTGATAGATCAATACCATGATCCTCCTTCAGCTATGACATACAAACAGGTTCATTTTTTTTTTCCTTTTTTTTATATCTTTCCACCTAAGATGATTTAGACATGCGAGAGAAAGATCTATAAGGTCGTAGTCTGAAGATTAGATCAAATAGTGGGCAACCTTAAAATCAATGGTAGAAGAAGACCGAGGAGAATTCATAGCGGAACTATAAAAAAGAATTTAGATATAAATGGCCAATCTGGAGAATTAGTTTTTGACAAAACATAATGACTTTTTTTGATCCGTGTAGCTAAACTCCACTCAGCGGGAATAGGCTTCAATTATTGTTGCATATCTCTTTCTGCCGAATATTATCCTTAACTGCAATCTCCGCATATTGAAACTGTTCTTAAAAGCTTTGATGGCTGCCAACCTCTAATGTGGTGATCATATGCACTAATATATAAACTATTCTTCTATGACTCGTTTTGAACTTTTATGAGCTTGATGTACAAAATGAATGTTTTTGTTCCTACATTGAATTGTGTATGAAACTTGTCCTATGAAATGTCATTCAGTTGTATGCTATGTCAATTTTGTTTCTTTCTTATCAAAATTTCAGTTGGAGGATGCAATATTGGACTTCGCTGAGGGCTTGAGAGTTATTGGAGTAAGACCTGATGAAAAGCTTGCGCTTTTTGCTGATAATTCATGCCGCTGGCTTATAGCAGATCAAGGTGTGCAGAGCTTTGTGTATTATTTGTGACTTCATATAATTGATCAAAGTTTATTTTTTTATCCGCTCTTGGTGTATTCTGTTTAGGAAGTTGCTTGCTGGCCAACTTGTATGTATGTGTACAATCTTCTCAAAAACAAACAACAATCAAAACTTACAGTTTCAGCTTTTAAAAAACACAAAACAAAATATCAAAATTACAAATATTTGTAAAACTATGATGAGAATGCGGGTACAACTAAGAAGAAAAACAGATATGGGAAAGTATTTGTTAGGAAGGGCAAGAGGGTAATTGGCACAAAGTAGTGGAAGAGATTTTGTAACTGACTTTGATGAGTTACTGATTCAGAATGTGAAACATCACACATAGTAGTTGCTGTTAAGAATAAAAGGGGGGTAGTAACGTAGAGGGAGGCAGGCAAGAATTGGGCTAGGCTTGGGTGGGAGTGCAGTACTCTATTCAATAGTCACTAGACTTGTTTCTTCTATTTGATATTTCCATTTGAACTTGTCTCTTTGTAATCCCACTGGTTCAGAGGAAATAAAATACACTATTATCCTATTTGTCTCTCTTTTCTTACTATTACGTTGATACATCTATCATTGGTATCAAAGCTCCAGACTCACCGGAGCTTGAAACATGGTGAAGAAGACACGGATGGAGGAACGAACTGAGAAATTGGAGCAAGGACTCGAAGGTTTGACGCTGGAATTTAGAACTCAGATGGCGGAGCTACGGCATTATCTGGAACAGCGACCACCAAAGCGTCGTGGACGTCACCGTCGCCATCGCGAAGGGAGTGGAGTTACGGGGGACGGTGAAGGGGAAATTGACGGCGAGGGAGGCTCGTCAACTGAAGGGGAATCATCCAAGGACAATAGTCCTGCTCCTTGTCATCGTTACAAGGGGAGGAAGTTGGAGATTCCAGTTTTTGAAGGTGGAGAAGCGTACGGGTGGCTGGTGAAGGTGGAGCGCTACTTTCGCATCAACGGAGTGGAGGAAGATGGTGGTGATTGCATTAGATGGCAGAGCACTTAACTGGTATCAATGGTGGGAAGAACGGAATCATGAACCCAGCTGGGAAGAGTTTAAACAAGCGGTGATACAACGCTTTCAACCAGCTCTTGTGAGAAATCCTCTTGGTCCCATCGTCAATGTCAAGCAAACAGGGACTGTGATGGAGTATCGTGAGCAGTTCGAACTCCTCATGGCTCCATTAAAACGCAACGAGAAGGTGATGTTGGAGAGTATCTTCTTGAACGGGTTGCGTGAAGAGATCCAAGCGGAGTTGAAATTACACCAGACGCGAGGATTGAACGCATTGATGGATCGTGCGTTGTTGATTGAAGAGCGTAAAAACGCCATGAAAAATGAGAAAGGCTCTGCGAAAGAGAAGAACGAAGCGAGTAAATGGAACCCCGGTTCCTCAGTTTCGGGTTGGGAAGCGGTTCGAAACCAAATTTTCGTGACCCGGCCCAAAAACGACACTGGAAGTAGTAGTGGGGGCCCAACTGATTCAAAAACACTAACAGGGGGTTGAAGAGAAGAAACAGGGGTTGGGGAAGAAGCTATCTCAGGAGGAATTAAGAGATCTCAGCAAGAAAGGACTCTGTTTTAAGTGTGGAGAGAGGTGGGGGCACGACCACTTGTGCAAGATAAGGCACTATAGGGTTGAGTTGATTGATGAAGATGAAGTGTGGGAAACAGAGGAGGTTGAGGTTGAAGAAGCAGAGGAGGTGATCACTGAAACTGTAGCAGAGTTGAAAACTTTACAAACCAATCATTTAAGGTTTGGGGGGGTGATAAACAGTAGAGAGGTATTGATACTGATAGATTCTGGAGCCACCACAAACTTCATTTCTCATAAGCTTGTGGAGGAATTGAAGTCACAGCTTGAAAATACTACTGAGTACACTATTGAAGTGGGGAATGGTGAAAAGATCGCTCACAGAGGAGTTTGTGTGGGTCTCAAAGTGCTGGTGCAGGGCATTGCCTTCACCCAGAATTTTTATTTGATGACTCTGGCAGGGACAGAACTTGTTTTGGGGATGGATTGGTTAGCTAGCCTAGGCGACATCAAGGCTAATTTCCAGAATTTGGTGATCAAATGGAAAGGAGGAGGCCAGAAATTCAAGATCAGAGGAGAGCCCTCTCTGAGTAGGCATCAGGCTTCACTCAAAACTATGATAAAAGCAATACAACAATAAGAAGAAGGTTACCTACTGCAGTATTATGAGATGCAGGGAAATACAGGGGGGCTAAATCTGCAGGCAAATGTTGCACATCTTTTAGAAGAATTTCCTGATGTGTTCCAAGAGCCAAAGGAACTGCCACCTGTGAGAGAGCAAGATCATGCCATCATACTCAAACCTGGAGCACCAACACCTAATATCAGGCCATACAGGTATCCACATTACCAAAAAGATGAAATAGAGATATTTGTTAATGAAATGTTGTCTGCTGGAATTATTAGATCTAGTGTGAGCCTTTTTTCAAGTCCAGTGCTACTAGTTAAGAAGAAAGATGGAGGGTGGAGGTTTTGTATTGATTATAGGGTCTTGAACAAGTACACTGTGCCTGACAAATTCCCTATCCCTATCATAGATGAACTGTTGGATGAAATTGGTAATGCTGTGATATTTTCCAAGTTAGACTTGAAATCTGGGTACCACCAGATTGGAATGAGAAGTGAGGACATTCACAAGATTGCATTCCGGACCCATGAGGGTCACTATGAATATCTTGTGATTCCTTTTGGGTTGACCAATGCACCATTTACATTCCAAGCTCTAATGAACAAAATTCTGAAACCTATTCTGAGGAAGTATGTATTGGTTTTCTTTGATGATATACTCGTATATAGCAAGGATTTGGAGTGTCACAAGGAACATTTGAGGACTGTGTTGGGTATCCTGAGGAGTAACCAGCTGTTTGCTAATCAAAAGAAATGTATTTTTGCACAAGAGCAGATAGAATACCTTGGTCATTTGATTTCTGGCAGGGGGGTGGCAGCAGACCCTGCTAAGGTGGATGCTATGATAAATTGGCCCACACCAAAAGATGTAAAAGGACTTAGAGGATTCCTTGACTTGACTGGCTACTATAGAAGGTTTGTGAAAGATTATAGTAAGATTGCTTGACCTCTAACCCAGCAATTGAAGAAAGATAGTTTTGCTTGGAATGAAAGTGCACAAGTTGCTTTTGAGAAGTTGAAAGTAGCAATGACCACATTACCAGTACTTGCTGTACCAGATTTTTCTAAGGAGTTTATACTTGAAACAGATGCCTCTGAGAAAGGGTTAGGAGCTGTTCTAATGCAAGAGGGAAGGCCTGTGGATTATATGAGCCAAACTTTATCTAATAGGGCTCAAAACAAATCTGTGTATGAAAGGGAATTGATGGCAATTGTGATAGTTGTTCAAAAATGGAGACACTACCTCATTGGTAGACATTTTACTGTGCATACTGACCAAAGAAGTTTGAGTTTTTTGACTGACCAGAGGCTAATGGGAGAGGAGCAACAGAAGTGGGTGACTAAGCTCTTAGGTTACGATTTTGACATCAAATACAAGCCAGGGATTGAAAATAAAGCTGCTGATGCCCTCTCAAGGCAATTCAATAACAATGCTATTTCCACCATACAATGCCAAGAGTATGGGAGAGGAGCAACAGAAGTGGGTGACTAAGCTCTTAGGTTACGATATTGACATCAAATACAAGCCAGGGATTGAAAATAAAGCTGCTGATGCCCTCTCAAGGCAATTCAATCACAATGCTATTTCCACCATACAATGCCAAGAGTGGGAAGGGTTGGAAGAAGAGATTCAGGCAGATAACAAGATGGGACAGATTGTGCAGGATCTAGTGGCTCAAGTAGTTGATCATGCAGGCTATTCTGTGAGGAATGGGCGTTTATACTATAAGAACAGGTTGGTAATTCCTAAAGATTCTCCTAGAATAGAAAAAATTCTGGAGGAGTTTCTTAGTTCTGCCATGGGTGGACATTCTGGTGCTTTGAGGACTTATAAACGAATCGCTAGTGTTGTGTATTGGGAGGGCATGAAGGGGAGAATTCAGAAGTACGTGGAGGCTTGTTCAGTATGCCAAAGGAACAAATATCAAGCTCTAAGCCCTGGGGGTTTGCTACAACCACTTCCAATACCTACACAGGTGTGGAGTGACATATCCATGGACTTTGTAGGAGGATTGCCCAAGGCTTTGGGAGTGGATACTATATTTGTGGTGGTGGACAGGTTGACAAAATATGCGCACTTCATTGCTCTCTCCCACCCTTATACTGCTAAGGATGTGGCTACTGTGTTCATGAAGGAAAAATTGTGAAGTTACATGGCTTTCCTACTTCTATTGTGTCTGATAGAGACCGTGTGTTTATCAGTACTTTCTGGACTGAGCTATTTAAAACGGCATGCACCAAGTTGAAGATGAGCTCAGCTTACCATCCTCAAACAGATGGTCAGACTGAAATGGTGAATAGATGTGTAGAGGCCTATCTGAGGTGTCTAACAAGCAGCAAACCAAAGCAGTGGCCTAAATGGCTTTCCTGGGCTGAATATTGGTATAACACCAATTACCATTCCTCATTGAAGATGTCCGCTTTTGAAGCCTTGTATGACAGGAAACCACCAGTTCTTGTGAGAGGAGCTGAGAATCGATCACCTGTTGATGAAGTACAACAGTTGACTCAAGAGAGGAATGAGTTGTTGACTGAACTGGGGGATCAACTCAGTAAGGCTCAGAACAGAATGAAGCAGTATGCAGATAGACACAGAAGGGAAATCAGTTTTGAGGTGGGTGACTTGGTGTACTTGAAGATTCAACCCTATAAGCTAAAGTTGTTAGCTAAATGGGTCAACCAAAAGCTGAGTCCACGGTTTTATGGGCCTTATGAAGTACTGGAGAAGATAGGCACAGTGGCTTACAAGCTGAAACTACCACCAGAGAGCAGAATACATCCAGTCTTCCATGTCTCGTTGTTGAAGGAAGCTATTTCTGCTGAGGTAACAGTACAGCCCTTACCAATTTGCCTTGATGAACTGGGAATTACAAGTTATGTCTGAGGAGGTACTTGCTGTGAGAAAGAGTAAGGCTGCAACCATAGAGGTGCTAGTCAAATGGAAGCACCTACCTGAGTTTGAGAATTCTTGGGAAGACTTAGAAGACATGAAGGAGCAGTTCCATGAGTTTCACCTTGAGGACAAAGTGAACTTCATAGGGGGGAGTGTTGATGAGAATGCGGGTACAACTAAGAAGAAAAACAGATATGGGAAAGTATTTGTTAGGAAGGGCAAGAGGGTAATTGGCACAAAGTAGTGGAAGAGATTTTGTAACTGACTTTGATGAGTTACTGATTCAGAATGTGAAACATCACACATAGTAGTTGCTGTTAAGAATAAAAGGGGGGTAGTAACGTAGAGGGAGGCAGGCAAGAATTGGGCTAGGCTTGGGTGGGAGTGCAGTACTCTATTCAAGAGTCACTGGACTTGTTTCTTCTATTTGATATTTCCATTTGAACTTGTCTCTCTGTAATCCCACTGGTTCAGAGGAAATAAAATACACTATTATCCTATTTGTCTCTCTTTTCTTACTATTACGTTGATACATCTATGATCTATGATCTATCAAACTATTACGGCAATGTTCTACAAAAAGGTACAACTAAAAGTTACTTTTTATTTGTAATTTTGTGTAACTAGGATGACTGTTGCATCTATACACAAATGATGAATAGCAGGTTGTAATGTTGCTTCTGATGCAATTAACCTGCATATGGAGTTATTATCATCTAAGGTCCTATTCGGGATAGTTACAAGTTTTTGGTTTTCAAATGCAAGTTCTAAAACAAAATTGCGTTAGACTAAAAATGAACTATAATTTCTTGTGTTTATTATGGTGCTGATTGTTTCAAATATAACAAAGGCTATACGCTTATAATAATTAGCCACAACTATAATTTTTAATCACATCCATGCTATGTTTTTAGTCTAGGTATGATGGCAAGTGGAACAATCAATGTGGTAAGGGGTTCAAGGTCATCAATTGAAGAACTGCTGCAAATATACAACCACTCTGAAAGGTTTATTAAGGATTCCCATTCTAATGGATCGTATCTAGTGTTTACCTGGCCACTTCACAATTCCTTCCCTTGAATTTGGAATATGATTTTTCACTTCACAATTTCAATGTTATTTGGAATATGAGAAGTACTCTTTTTCCTTATTGATGTTTTGTATCATAAGGTTTTAACTTTTAACGAGACTCCTACCTTTTTCTCTGCCAAAAAAAAATTACATATTGTTTGTGTAAAAAAAAGAACTAATCAAAATGGATCACTGCATTCTGGACCAATTTTAGATAATTATGAGTTTGTCCTCCCTCCCCCCCTTCCCAAAGTTATTATCATTATTCATTAGCTCATTACTGACAATGACTAAGGTCATATTTCTTACCTAAGTTTTTGTTTTACAAAGTTGATGCATACTTATTAGGATTGAGTTCCGCCTTTCCCAGGGGTAGAGTATACAAGAATGACCTGTCATCTGTGTTAGAAGATATAACGTCAATAATTGAGTTGTACTTAGAATATATAGTAATAATAATAATAATAATAATAATAATAATAATAATAATAATAATAATAATAATATTGTCTCTCAATTGCATTAGAGGTTTTGAGTTATGTTTATACACATTCTTTGTCTAAGATGGTGTGCTTCATTTGCCTATTTTTCTTACATTTTTTGTAAATGTCTAGTCTCTATTGATTATCCGATGGAATTGTTGCTAACTTCTGTAATTGTTATTTAGTGTTGCACTGGCCGTGGACAATCCCGAAATGTTTAATCAGATTGCAGAACCGTTCTATTTGAAAGCTTCCATGAGATTCATTATTCTGCTTTGGGGAGAAAAATCGTGCCTGGTCAGTGAAGAAAACAAGGAGGTGCCAATCTTTACATTCATGGAAGTCATACATTTGGGACGAGAGAGTCGCAAGGCATTGTTTGATTCCCATGAAGCTAGTATGTCACCTGGATCTTCTCTACAAGTTCAGATTACATATGTATTTAAGAACTGTCACCTTTTGTTAATTTTACACACACTGAAAGAGAGGAGAGGGGAGGGGGGCTAGACTGCTAGGGGAGGATGTCTCCATAACAGATAAGACCAGATGCAGCAAAAACCAAAAGGAGAAAAAGGGGAGGGACTCTATCCTAACAGAGTTAGGATAATGACCTTTCTTTTAGTATAGTCTCTTTTAATTATTAAGGTTGCAAAAGAGATAACATATTGGTTATTCTCTTAATTGTCAAAAAGAGAAGTAGTGGGTTTCTTTACAACTCATCTCCAATGTGATTGCAGGGCAGCACTATATGTTTGAAGCAATAAAACCGGATGACATTGCTACTCTTGTATACACAAGTGGGACTACTGGAAATCCGAAAGGTGTTATGCTAACCCATCAGAATCTTTTGCATCAGGTTTGATTGCAAATCTTTGATAAAACTTACCTTGGCAATGATACTTTCAGACAAGCTGTGTTGATTTGCATGGTAAAAGTACAGAAAACTATTATAAGGGTGTGACTTGTGAATTATTGAGGCAGTGATTCAAAAGTCAAATGTTATTAATTTTGATGTGATTCCATTTCTAGGTGATTAATTGGAGCTTGATTATTTAACATAGCATTGATGCTGTATATAACGTGTTAATGAATTTGTAGATTAAAAACCTATCGGACATTGTACCTGCTGAAACTGGGGATAGATTTCTAAGTATGTTGCCTCCTTGGCATGCATATGAAAGAGCTTGTGAGTATTTCATTTTCTCATGCGGTGTTGAACAAGTATACACAACCGTGAGAAACTTAAAGGTATTATTACTTCAATCATATATTTCATGTATGGTATGTCATGATAGAACACACTTTTGCCTCATTTATTAATATCCCGTACTTTGTTTTTGTTCTAGCATGATTTGGGACACTATCAGCCGCATTACTTGATTTCTGTTCCTTTAGTTTATGAAACATTGTACAGGTAACTCCTTTTCCCTGGAAACGTAAGAGTATAGTTCATTGTATCTAAATCCACTTGTCAATTGCATCAGTATTTTTCTTGGTTCATCTGTAGTGGGATCCAGAAGCAGATATCTACAAGCTCCCTTGTTAGAAAGCTTGTTGCACTCACATTCATAAGGGTCAGCTTAGGGTACATGGAGTGTAAGCGAATTTATGAGGTCTGGTGTTCAGCTGTTCATATAAGTGTTAACAACTTTCCCAAAATCATTTTTCTGTTTTTCTTCTCAGTTGGATGTCTATGCTTTAGGAAAACCTTATTTTATCCACCTATTTTATTAACATAAAAGATAAGAAAACAACAAAGGCTGTCAGAGGATAATTGAAAGAACCTGAAAGAATGTGGGTTGGAGTGGATTTTACTGTTCTAACGTGACTTGGGCCACCACTTTTTTCACAACATATTACCTCTATTTGGAAAGATGGGTCATACCTTAAAGGAACAGACCTGACCCATCAATTGCCTAATCTTTTCACATTATAAATATTCAAATTTCTTTCAAGGCGTCCATGCACCTGATTTAACTTGCACATTTGGGAGGTAAATTATTCCATCAAGAAACTGCTTTTTTCCCCAATCGGATTAAACAAGTGCATGGACGTAGTAATTATAATTCTGGCCAAAGGTAATAAATTTTGAATATGTTTGCAGGGTAAATGTTTAACAAAGAATCAGAAGTCGCCTTCCTATCTCTTTTCAATGTTGGACTGGTTATGGGCAAGAGTTATAGCTGCAATATTATATCCAGTTCATATGCTGGCAAAGAAATTGGTCTACAGTAAAATCCATTCAGCTATTGGAATGTCGAAGGTCTTTTATTCTTTACTATGCTTTATAAAAGAGTATTTTATGTTTTTACTTTATTTAGTCTCCTCTGTGGTATGCTATACTGACTGACTGTCTCTTTGCAAAAAGCTTTGGGGAAAATATTTCCAGTTTATGAACATGTTGCAACTGAATAGGTTAAAGATTGTTAAAATGTGATTTTTGAGCAGTCTCTATTGATTTAATTAACCTCCAGTCTCCAGAGTGGATAATGTTTCCTAAATCCTTAAAATTTTTGCCAAAAATTGTTCTGCTGTACTTTTTCTGAAAGCTCATTCATATTTTTCTGTCAATTGTTTGCCTATGTAACATTTTCAACCATGTCCTTGCTCATAATTCTTTCTCTGTAAATTAACTTTGTAAGGTCTGGTGAGACTTGGATAGTAAGAGTGTATTCTCAAAAATAATTTTCAATGGGGCTGTTAGTGGCAGCATTACAATAAACATTTACCTCGGATATTGGCATGTAAGTAGAGTTCAACTGAAGGCTTTACTTTTTGTTTGCTCTTCAGTTTAACATAGGGTTCTAATAACAATTTATTTTTTTTTAGAAAAGTTTTGTAAAGTAATCTGCTTATTTTATGTGTGTAAAAGGTATAGATAGAGCACATATTATTTTATTTAGCACTATGAAGTTGCTATGGTAGATGGTACATCGAAGTAGTACTTTGGAATTTGGAACAATAAGCTAAAGGTTTTCTACTGTTATGCTATTCTGATTGCCCTCTAAAAATAGCACCTTCGTGATCTTTTTAGCGAAAGATAAACTTTTCTTCCACTGTGGTGGAGGTCTTCAACAGCAATAGAAGTAATATAGTGCATGGAAGATGGATGTGGCCCTGGTACGGTACCTTTGGTTAGACACTAACATAGGAATTTTCACAAAAGGCGTTTATACAATCCGAGCATAATTGTGCGTTGATTCCAGCTTTGCAAAGGAATATGAAACCCTTGTGCAGATGACAGGGGGTCTAATTGTCTTTCAGTTTAGTTTCCCCTTTTTTTTGGTTGTATTGTAATCGTAGATGCTATATTATTTCCTCTCCCATTTGTCCGAATCTTCATTTTATACCCCTGTATGTTAGGGATTGCCCCTTGGTACCCCCTTATCTTGTGATATAAAATATTCTTCTAAACTACATGCCATATCGTGTCATTATTCATGATTTTGGAAATGGATCACTTTTCTGCTCATTACAAACAAAACTTTTTGGCACTCTGCAGGCTGGAATTAGTGGTGGTGGTAGCTTACCTTCTCATGTTGATAATTTTTTTGAGGTTTGTTACTTCTCATGTTTGTTACTCTCGAGCAAGAATTTTCCTTTTGGCATTTTTCTCACATTTTTTATTAATAAAATGCAGGCTATTGGTTTGAACTTGCAGAATGGATATGGTTTGACAGAAACTTCACCAGTTGTTGCTGCTCGACGACTTAGTTGTAATGTAAGCCATATTTATAAACTGCATAATATCATCCCAATTATCATTTTCTTAAACACATAATTTGTCTGTTCTGTAACTTGTTCTACTCATAGTTGTCAATAGTGGTGGAGCAGAGCAGATCAGTAGCTGGCGGCTATTTTCCAAATAGCAGTTCTATTGTGTGCACCAGGGGAGGAATGGGGCATTTTGGGAGTTTTAGGCTTAAATTTATTTGTTTCCTTTACGTTTGTTGCTATCTACTTGTATGTTTTGCTCAAGTACTATGTCTATGACATTATATTATTAGTTGTGAATAGTTCATGAATTTTCAGTAATATTCCAACTTCTGTGCATTTATATATAAAAATATTATAATAACAGACACCACACTATCTGCTATTCCACAGTAGTGTTTTTGGGGTAGGCCACTTTGTGTCGCTGGTATCAACTGTGGTTCTACTTATAAAAAAGGTTAAACATGTACTGTAACTAAAATTTTGAGTTCCTACTCTTTTCTCTTCCTTGGTCCAACTATATAACATTTTATTATTTTTTTTCTTAATTTGAAGAATTGAAAAAATTTAAAGTAAAAATTGAGAATAACTATTATTTGGTAACAATGGGATAAATAAAGTATTTGCAATAATTACATAATTTGCATTCTTTAAATTTGTTATTGAGTCTGGAAAGAGTGGTGCTTTTATCCGAAAACATTACACATGCAATCTTTTGAAGGTTATTGGATCTGTTGGGCATCCAATTAAGGATACGGAATTCAAAGTTGTAGATTCTGAAACTGGTGAAGTTCTTCCACCTGGTTCAAAGGGAATGTTGAAAGTCAAGGGCCCACCATTGATGAAGGGATATTACAAGGTAATCTACTTTGTCAAAATGCAAACTTACTCTGTCCTGGCTTGACATGTATGAGTGTGTTTTCTGTGTGTGTGTGAGTGAGTCAGAAAGAAAGAGAGAGCTTATATGAAAAATTCATAACAATTTTGTTGGATGCGTTACGCGTATGGCAGATATGAAAGCATGCATACTACTATTATATTGAGCTTTTTAGAATAGCTTCTTTATGCTAAAGTTATAGTTTTGTTCATTTGTAAATATTTGATTGTCTGCTAAACTTGAATATTGAGCAAGGGCTTATAAAAGGCTCATTATGAGATGCTGTGCAAGTATTCTTGGAATGAAGAAATCTTTCTGTTATGCAACACCTTTCTCCTAATATATATGATCAACTTGTCTAATGGTCATAGCAGCAGTCAAAATTTTGCAACTTAAGAGCTCACATTACATTCATGTCATGGGGTCTTACTGACGCATGCTGGACGTAGTTGTGTCAGTTACATTACATGTCCTATTCTTGTATCAGAATCCTTCAGCTACAAATCAGGTTTTAGATAGGGATGGATGGCTGAATACTGGTGATATAGGCTGGATTGTTCCCTACCATTCAGCTGGGCGGAGTCGTAATTCTGGCGGGGTGATTGTTGTTGAAGGCCGTGCAAAAGATACTATTGTGCTTTCAACAGGTAGAGCAGAAGTTTCTTTACATTGATCTTTGAATGCTATAAGTAATGTATCCTCCCTCTCTGTATGTTTGTGTTTTGTGCTTTCTATTTTTTCAATCCATTATTGGTTGTGAATAATGGAAACTTCCAGTAAAAGTAACATTGCCATTTGTAACTGAACAGATTCAAGTACACTTTTCCCTCCATTTGTGCTCTTGTTTTTTCCCTTAAAGTATTCATCCTTTATACAAGGTTTTTCGTTTATATATACTTATTATGACCTAAGGTTTACTATTTTATATTTTCTTGGGTTATATTAAATAGTTTATACAGTTGTAGTATTTGAACATCAAACTGGGACACCAAAAATTGACATCACTTTTGTTGGTACAATTCACACACGTGGTTAATGAAGTGTTGACTTGGTTAATGGATATACCAAGGTGTCACAACTCAATAATCACTAAACGAACTTTATTAACCACGATTTTTAGGAGTTCCAATAACAACAAAAATCTTTTCTCACTAGGTGGAGTCAACTTTATGGATTGAACTTGAACACACCCTAATGTTCTATCATAAACCACGTCAAATGACAAAACACTCAGATCGAAATCCTTCTTAAATCCCAATAGTCTTTCTTGATCTCCCTCTACCTCTAATTATTGGGCTATCCTTCTAACTGGTGCTTTTCTACAAATGCCCAAACCACCAAAGGCCAGACTTTTATATTTTTTTTCTTTTTTTGCATAATAGGTGCTACCCTAAAATCCTCTCTAATACTTTCATTCTTAATCCTATCTTTTCTTTTCTGACAACCCATTCAACGCAATGTTCTCATATCAATGACATTTAGCCTGCTTTGTTGTTAGCTCTTTACGCTCCATCATTTAGTCCCATATCATGGACAAATTTTTCCGTAAGTTTGAATTTGTGTTAATTACAAAGTTAGATTTCACAAATTGTAAAAGAAGTAAGTAAAGTATATTTCATACAACATATCTATTTTATATTAAAGTGTATGTATATACTGTCTAAAATACAGTTCGATGAAGTTCTATTTCAGTTTTCCATTTTTTTGTTCTTAGTTTAAAACAACCAAATAACTGATCATCATATCATGTTTAAAAGATTCCAAATAATAAGTTTCTATTAAAAATATTAATAAATAAATTGAGTTAGCTTTTCCTTGCCATTTTTATGCTGTATGGTTATGCTTAAACTTCAGTTAAATTGCTTTTCAAGTGGTAAATTAATTATTTGTTGAATTTGATGATTTAATCAATTTTTTGAAATTAACATGGTAAATTAACTCGTTTCCATTTTTTGTCCTTCAATTGCAACTATGCTTTTATCAATTAAAAAAAGCCTGTTGATCATGGTGTTTTCCCCATTATGCAAGTATTAATCACATGTTTCAATAAGAGAAGGTGAAAATGTTGAACCGGGAGAACTTGAAGAAGCTGCGATGAGGAGTAGCCTTATACAACAAATTGTGGTCGTTGGCCAGGTGAATTTAAATCCTTGATGTTTTTAAACTTCTGTTTCAAGGAACCCTATCTCAGATAAAAGATATTACAAAATATTACCGGTTTTCATGTGCAAGAAGGGCTTCATGAACCTAACTTGGAGTCCCACATCGGAAGTCATGAACCCAGTGTAGGGGTTATAAGGGTTGGGCAAACCTCCCCTTACAACCATGGTTTTGAGGAGGAGTTAGGCTTAAATCCTTAACCATGGTTTTGAAGGGCTTAATTCCTCTAATTTTACTTATTGGTGTTAGCTTTGACATATAGGATAAGCGGCGTCTAGGAGCTGTCGTTGTTCCTAATAAAGAAGAAGTCTTAAAGGCAGCAAGGGAGCTGTCACTTATAGATTCCAATAGTTCAGATGTCAATCCGAAAAAAGTGACCAGCCTAATATATAAAGAATTGAGGACTTGGTAAGAAATTGTCTCACTTCTGCTTGTTATAATGAATGCCAGGGAGATTCTATGCATTTATAGACATTGCAACGGTGTGTTAGTTCTTTGTGTTTACAAGGAAGGGCCGTTTTTATATAATCGTTAATTGTTAATGCCAATTGTCAATTAACTTTACTTGAAATTTCTTAGAATGGAAGAGAATTATTTTTTTTTATCACCGCTAATTAAATTGTTTTTAGAATGAAATTCAATACATGGTCCCATGTGTTATGAATGGGAATCAAATCAAATATTATGTATCTGAAAGTTTGAAAATTGAATCTAAAAGATATAGCAAAAGAAGAAAAGCGAAAGAGAGAAAAATGGAGAAGGAAAGAAAAGGTTTTGCTAATGTTTAATTGCATTACAAAAATCTACTGCATTGTTCTGCTTCTGTAAACTGTCTAGGAAGATTCCAGAACACACTAAGTTCTGGAAATTTCAGTTTTCTGTTACCTGACTTATCTCACTAGGAACTAACTTTCTTCTATCTAACCTTAGCTGGCAGACGCAGCTGTTCAGCTAACTGTGCTTATAAATATGTCCAATACGCTGCTATGCTATCACCCACACCCCCTCTCAAACATCGAGTGGCGTTACCTTCTGGAATTTCTTGGTGCGTGAAAGGTAAATAATGCACACAGTTCTGTTGGTTTACAATCGAATAGTGAATTTGGATCTGTTAATCAATCAGAAAAAGGCACAACAAAGGTGTAAGGTAATAGCAATAAACAAGCCAAAATGAAGGCAGAAAAAGTAACCGCAATGAAGGCGACTAGGTTTATGTAGAAGCTAAGGCCCCCCAAGTCCGAACCCAGGACATGATATCCAAAACTTACGGATGTGTGTGCGGACATATTAAATAGGCATACGTAGTTTTTGCTGAAGGTGTAGAGGGGGGAAACTCTAGTCTGCCTTGATTTTGGAATTCAACTGTAACTCTTCTGCCATTTTCTTGAATTGCTGAAAAATGCCAAGAGCGTCAAATTTATTGTGCAGTATATAAATATTAGTACTATATATGTATATCATGTGCAAGCAATAAAGAATGAAACATAGTTACATAATATGTAAGTAAAACGAGTGCTGGACTTTACTGGAGCTGGAGTCAGAAATATGTGAATAATAATTTAGGTGGACTTGTGTTGTGTGTGTGGAAGTTGATGGTAATTAAGTTAACCAATGCATTTTACCGATACAGCATGGAGAGCAAAAATCAGTAACTTGTTTACCAACAACAGAATCATTACAGGAGTTCATCACTATTCTGAAACTGAAAGAGAGGATAGCCCAACCTAAAGTGCCACACACTGTAGTTGTGTAGGTCAGTATTATTCAAACTCAAACAACTGTTATCAGTTTCTGCAGAAACAGAAGGTAACAAGGAAGCTAGACTGGTAGTAGGCTTCAACTCTTGAGCTGAAGACAAATCAGGAAGATCGACATCGTTGAGGACATCAGCTCCTAATTCCCCTTGCCAACACATCAAATATCGTGTTGTGTATGGAACTATAAGGAAATTGTTGAGAACCAGTGGAGTGTATGGCTGGGAGTTACACAAAAATTGTAAATTTTGCATAGATTTCATAAATATTCCTTGTCCATTACCAACAGAAAATTGACATTTTCAACCTTAGCTGGCAGATAACAGAAAACTAACTAATTAGTAGGATAAGTCAGATAACAGAAAACTGACATTTCCAACCTTAGCTGGCAGCGCCAGCGGTTCAACTAACTACTTTAGCTATCTAAACTAGGTTCATAACAGTACATTTCATATAAATGTGTGTTGTAATTTGTATGATACTTCAACTGTAGTACTAGAATATCTCCCCCATTAGGCACTCGTACCCGAGCGTTCTCTTAAGTTGCATGTGCCTTGCAAAGAAGAATGAGGACAAAAATAGACTTCATTTGTATTTGTATTGCTAAGGGACGTGGAGGAGTTGCAAAGTTGCAAGAAGGAGGTCCAGGGTTCAAACGCTGGAAACTAACATTCCCCCACCCCCACTAATATTTTGCTTATAAAAAAAAAGACTTCATTTGTATTATAATTTACTGATTTTATCATGCAGGACGTCAGAGTCTCCATTTCAAATTGGGCCAATCCTTCTCGTAGATGACCCCTTCACGGTTAGATTGAACATCAGTCTTTGTATTATTAACATACCAGAATTGACATATTTGGTTAATGTTTTACTGTGATGACAGATTGACAATGGGCTAATGACACCCACAATGAAAATTCGAAGGGACAAAGTCACGGCTCAATACAGGGACCAAATAGAGAATCTATACAAGTAATCTTACCCAATGCCAATGATATGGCACAGATAGTTACGGCTCAATGCAGGGATCATATGGAAAATCTATACAAGTAAAC
Source organism: Astragalus membranaceus (assembly GCA_039519185.1). Classification (NCBI taxonomy): domain Eukaryota; kingdom Viridiplantae; phylum Streptophyta; class Magnoliopsida; order Fabales; family Fabaceae; genus Astragalus; species Astragalus membranaceus. Next base: position 56,069,312 of record CM076848.1, on the reverse strand, counting down.
TTAGCAAATGCCAATGGTATGGCACAATAGAGTTTTGGCTGTAGATAGTAGCAAAATCCTTAATCCCTCCCCCTATTTGACATTCCTTTTGTGAATTATATCTTCTTACATAATTGAACATACTGTTCTCTTTCATTAAAAATTAATGTTCCAATCTATGAAGGATGTGTACTCCAAAAGTGAAGACATAGTACATACCTGATACTCGATCCATATCAGATACTTGTTGGGTACTTGTGGATACTATCAGATATGTATCTCCAAAAGAATTGGATACTCAATTTGGTTACTCATTGGCACTTTTCGGATACATATTGATTCATCTCCACACCTAGATATCTGCTATTTTTGCCATTTTTTAATGGGGAAGAGGAAAATTATTAATAATTAAAGTGATACTAATGACTATTTTATAACCGCTCGTGAGGGGATTTGAACTTCATCACTTAAGGTTAAGGTTGCAGAGTCAAACTCTTACGACCTAACAACTCATGGACCTATTTTTGTCATTTTGTTGAGAGATATCCCATTCCTTTTCTAATTTAGTTTTGATTTGTGAAATTGTAAGAGTAAAGTAAGAAAGTTGTTTTCCTATATATTTATTTATTCTATTTTGATTTGTATTTTGAAGTCCCTCCAAGAAATAAAAATATGACCTGTGTAATTCAAATAAGGTTTGGGCAGTCCTCACCTTACAATTTGGTTTTCCAATTAGTGGAAACGGGGGTATTCAGAGGCATATGTATCTGATTACCCATCACCGCCCCATTAACAAATGGGTGATACAACTACCCACACTTGAACTATTGAAAAATAAATAACATAAAGACCATCATACTTCAATTGAAAAACGATGATTTTTCTTTCAAATCTATTCATTAAATATTTTAAATAATAGTATTTAGTGAACTAAAAACATTCAATGGATTAATAGTTTTATATAATGTTTAATGGACACATTATTATTTTATATATACCTACATCTATACCCATATAATTCACATGCAATTACCCATACTCGAGCTCGTACTAAGTTGTGTGGGTAATTGCCTACCCATCATGAGTGCTTTTTGTGAATACCCAATGAGTTTAGGCCAAATTGTCATCCCTAGGTGTACGAGTGGAGGATTCTTCTTTGTGCGTATTTTAGTCACCTACATGACTGTGATGTCCTAAAAGATAGGGAAGGTGAAATTGTGTGTCGAAAATTAGCTTGGTTAGAAAAAAAAAGAAACAAGTTTGTTACCTTGAATTGAAAAACAATTTATTCAAGTTTAAAACAAATGGTGTTACTATCAACACTTGCATTTTTGTTTAATACAACCCACACTTTGTTTTTTTTTCTTAAATTTGCCTTCATGAGGAAGTTTATGTGTGGATAGAACTTAAATGTCATTTATTTTAAAAAAAATTACGCCTCCTTCCTACTTCATTCAAATATTGACATTTCAATTAAGATTTAATTAATATAAACTGTTAGTATAAGAGATTTTTTTAGAATGTTTGACTTTACCTTAACTACCTTAAAAGTTAGTTACCCATAACATTGTTTTATATTAGTTGATGATGTAAAACAATTTATAGTGACAATGTATATCAATTAAACCTTTGAATTATGTTTTCGGAAGGTGTCTAAATTTTGAAGCAAAATTTTAGAATAATTGTATTTTACCATGTGCAGGTATGGCAAACATGCACTTGGATCCTCTCATTCCCTCCTTCATCTCCATCACCAAGTATAAGAGTGGGACGAGAGAAAAGATGATATAAAGATTGAAAAATAATGATGAGAGAGTGGAATTAAGAGAAACTAGAGAGGATGATGGGAGATGTCAGGAGAGTGATTAGGAAATGATTTAAGTCTGACAACCATAGCGCGAGAGGGGTAAGCTACGTTGGGGACGTACAACCTTCGCTTGAAGATGTGTGCCATGAGAAGTTGAGTAAGTGCTCGTTTAGGAATGCGGTGATATTACCACATACGTATGACTAATATGGCCGCAGAAATTAAGAAGCTACAATTTGTTGCTTCTGGCTTGACGTGGAAATTCACCGTGAAAACACGGATGTCCAAACATATGCTAAATGTACTTTTGCAATTGATTTTTAAATAAAAAAACAAAATGTAAAAAAAATTGAAAACCTGTTTTCAGAATTTGTTATACATTTCTAAACAAGTTTCTGATTCACCTCTGTGACGTAGGATTAGCACAGCTGGAAACTTGTTATATATATAACCTTATTTCAAATTTCAAGATTACATGAAAGTTTAGAAAGATAATTAGAGTTTCCAAAGTGAGACCTAGGGTGGGGAATAATGGGGTGATAAGGGATGTCGAAAGGGACCGGTAACTGAGTTCGGATTCCACGCTAAGATCTCGGGTTTGAAATTTGGGTGTGACAAAAACTCTATTGAGAGGAGAGGAACACACAGACCGGCAAAACCATGTTTACACATGGATACTGCGCGCACCAATAATACGCTAAAAAACAAATACATTTCTGCATCACCCCAAAGTGAATTCGAATTTGACAGCAATTGTACTAAAACATGATTCGTTTCCTAGTTCCTACCGATAGAAAGGTGACATCCGCACTATAATTCTTCCGACATTTTCGAAAAATCAATGCAAACTGCATTTAATTTTTTCTAGAAAATTGAAGAATAAATTTATTAATTAACAAATATCAACCGTTATTGGGTGGACCATCAAACTCGAAAACTCATTTAAACTCAACTAAGTTCAAACCATGCTATAAATTTCTATTATAGTTCTTTGTTCACATATACTATATAACATTCTAACGTGCTTGATCATCATTTCTTCTTCGTTTTACTTCTGCTTCTGCCAAATCAAATTATGGCGATTCCACTCAGCTTCAACTACAGCCATGCTTCTTCCACTTTCTCATATTCTTTCCAAGCACTTCCTCTCTTCTTTGCTCGCTGCAACTTCACCGGAATCAAAGTTTCTCGCCCTTGTTCTTTTCGTGTGTTTTGTCAATCTGAATCCAAGGTATCTTTTTCTTCACATGCTAATTATCATTATATATTACTAATGCATTTTGGTTAACTTTATTTTGTGAGTTCCAACCACAAACTTTTGCATATTGTAGACAGAGAAAATGCAGATAAGAAGGTGCTCCCCTTTTCTAGAAAGTTCATTACTTTCTGGTAGTGGTACTGTGGCTTCAGATGAATGGAAAGCAGTTCCTGACATTTGGAGATCTTCTGCCGAGAAATATGGTGATAAAGTAGCCTTGGTAGATCCATATCATGATCCTCCTTCAACTATGACATACAAACAGGTTTTTAATTTCTTCCTTCTTTTTCCGTGTTATATCTCTTTTTGCTTAAGATCATGCATGACATTGGTTGGATAAACAGTTTATTTAAGCGTTTATGGCATAAGTGCTTATAGCATGAGAATTTATGTCGTAAGAGCTTAGACTAGATAAACAATTTGCGTTTGAAAAATGCTTACATAATGAGTTATGGCAAGTTTAGGTCCTAGAATGCAAATTGATCAGATTGTGATTAGCTTAATGATCAGAGGCTTCTATATATGTTCTAACCTCTAACTTGTTCCTCTATGACTAGTATTTTAGAATTATTTTTATTTCTGTTCTGAGGTTGATAGCATGGTAAATGACATTAGATTGTTAATTGGGTAAGGTTAGGGTAGGGTTTGGTTCAAAGTAGAGAACATTATGGTGGAATTCTTTACACAGAAAGGAAGGGGTTGCACGTACTATGTTTCCAACTAACTTTTCACATTTTATTAGGCAATAAACCATTTCCTATTATAAAGTTTTGAATAATATATAACCACTGCTTTTGATATTATCAATGGCCTTTGTATGGTTTCCCTTTGTTTTACTGTATGAGCTATTTTATTGGTGGTGTGACATAGCTACCTGAATATTAATTAATATACGAAGAATGATCATGCATATGTAATGTAACATAGGATGTGATTTTCAAAAGAATATTGCATCATATTTATTGATTGAGTCCAAACAAATTAAAAAATTATTTTGAAGTGTTATGAGCTTGTTGATGTATACAATGAATGTTATTGTTTTGATGTCTTGTAAGAAACTTAATTATCCTATGAATGTCGTGTGCCCTTATAAAAATTTCAGTTGAAAGATGCGATATTGGACTTTGCTGAGGGCTTGAGAGTTATTGGAGTAAGACCCGATGAGAAGCTTGCGCTTTTTGCTGATAATTCATGTCGCTGGCTTGTAGCAGATCAAGGTGTGCAAAACTTTGTTAAGACTGAAATTGCTAGTTGCACGATTTGGATACACAAAACCTTTCAAAAACAAACAACAAACAAAACATACGATTCAAATATACTTTTCTAAATAAATACAAGAAAAACAACTTTAGCAACATAGTAAAGTTTACCAAAATATTTGTAATTTTGTGTAACAAGCATGACTGTTGTGTGTACAAACAATGAATAGGAGGTTCAATATGCGACTTTGAATACTAAACTGATTATGTAAGCATTTTTCATTGGACAAAATGACATGCAAAACTATCATTGTAATGTAAAGGAACCCAACTATGTTGACACCCTAGACATTACCAAATCATATGCAGCACACCAGACCATATTTTACTAAGGAGAAATCAATGAAACAAAAACATGGGGATATGTACCTAACCCATAAAAAAATTCATAAAGTTTATAATTAGGGAGGCCAAATATATTACGGAAGAAGTCATCCTAACAAAATCAAGGATAAAATCCCACCAAACAAAGCTCTGAGCTGACGTGCCATAATTAGCTAGTTTATTAGCGCAAAGATTCCCCTCCCTATAAATGTGAGAGACCAAACAACTCATCTTCCTAGTCAAGGTTATACAATTAAGTCATCTATTTCCTAGATTCCAAGGGACAATATCAGTAGACTTGTAGCATGAAGAGCATTAGAAATCCAATGTGATGTGAAAAACAGCCTAATGTGGTCGCTCTATAGTCTCTGAAGATACCGCCACATGCAGTAACACCGGAAGCACCTTTTGCAGCACCATCAATGTGTAACCTTTATCCAATAGAAAATGGGGGTTTGAAATGACTTCTTTGATAGAGGGAGCTTTATCTGCCTTGCCCATTATTGAAACTTTTACAGGCATATAGGCTACATGACACCCCCTAGGCCAAATGTACTCATCAGTTAGGCATTTATTATGAAGGGATGTAACTGCTCCAAATGATTTTACCCCAATCAACCAGAGGACAGTCCGGATGAACAATATTAAATGCCTCTGAGATAAATTTCCTGAATTAGTGCTACACCAGACTAATTCTACTAGGCAAGGAAGAACAAAATGCACATGCTAGGGAGATCAGGATGAAGAACTTGGGATCTGTTCACAATATCAGAATGAAAACTGAATCAATGATTGTGCAAATTATTGTGCAAATAGTCGGGTATACCCAATGAAACAAGAGGCTCTATTAACCAGTAGTTAGACTAGAAATTGATGCTATGGTCATCGCCTATCTTCCATCTAGTATTCATGATGACTGTTTTTATCTCATTTCATGTTATGTTTTTAGTTTAGGTATGATGGCAAGCGGAGCAATCAATGTGGTAAGGGGTTCAAGGTCATCAATTGAAGAACTGCAGCAAATATACAACCACTCTGAAAGGTTTAATAAAGACTCCCATTCAAACATATTGTATTTAATGAAATAATAGTGTCTCTCAATTGCATTAGGCTGAGTTTGTTAAATACTGTTAAATAGAGACGAAGAATAGAGAGACGATATTGGTCACGCAGTTCGGCCAATGTTTGCCTACGTCTGCGACTACAGAGTAGCTGTAGTTCCGTCTTATTAACTGAATATGTTGTTGTGTGTTAAGAGTACAAGCACTAATGTGTTTAAATAGACTATACTATATGAAAACCTAACGGGCCTGGGCCGAATACACATATAAATAAATCTACTATTTACACCACATCTCAACACTCCCCCTCAAGCTGGAGCGTATAGATTGTAGGCATCCAGCTTGTCACATATGTAAGTTATCCTTGGTCCTCGAAGAGCTTTTGTGAAGATGTCTGCCAATTGATCATTAGAACCAACAAATGAAGTAGCAATGTCGCCGGACACAATCTTCTCACGAACAAAGTGACAATCAACTTCAATGTGTTTGGTTCGCTCATGAAAGACTGGATTGGACGCAATATGTAGGGCTGCTTGATTATCACAGATGAGACTCATAGTGCCTATTTTACAAAAACGCAACTCTTGGAGAAGATGTTTCAGCCACGTGAGCTCCTGAGTGGTAAGAGCCATAGCCCGATATTCAGCCTCAGCACTGGATCTGGCAACAACATTTTGCTTTTTACTTTTCCATGAAATTAGATTTCCACCAATAAGAACACAATACCCAGATGTGGACCTTCTATCAAATGGGCAACCAGCCCAATCAGCATCTGTGTAAGCGACAATATTTGAATCACCTCTATCCGTGTAAACAAGACCTTTTCCAGGAGCTCCCTTGATATACCTCAGGATTCTAACAACGGCATCCCAATGACTGTCACAAGGAGAATTTAGGAATTGACTCACCACACTAACAGCATATGAAATATCTGGCCTCGTCATGGTCAAGTAATTTAACTTTCCAACTAGCCTCCTATACCTTCCTGGATCTGAAAATGGCTCCCCCTGATCTGGTAGGATCTTGACATTAGGATCCATAGGAGAGTCAATTGGCTTGCAATCCAGCATTTTGGTTTCTTCTAAAATATCCAAAGCATACTTTCTCTGGGAAATAGCAATCCCTGCCTTAGAATGAGCTACCTCAATGCCAAGAAAGTAACGTAACTTTCCAAGATCTTTGACCTGAAAGTGGTGGACTAGATGTTGTTTAAGTCCTGCAATCCCATCATGATCATTACCTGTAATGACAATATCATCGACATAGACAACCAGATAAATACATTTGTGAGAGGAGAACTTATAAAAGACAGAGTGGTCAGTTTCACTCTGAATCATGCCATACTCTTGAACAACACTACTGAATCTCCCAAACCATGCTCGAGGGGATTGTTTAAGACCATACAAGGCTTTGTGAAGTCGACAGACATACCCACGACACTCCCCCTGAGCAACAAAACCAGGTGGTTGCTCCAGATAAACTTCTTCTTCTAGATCTCCATGGAGAAACGCATTCTTGATGTCTAGTTGATACAATGGCCAATGTCGCATTGCAGCCATAGAAAGGAATAGACGAACAGAAGCCATTTTAGCCACCGGTGAGAAAGTATCACTGTAATCAAGGCCAAAAACCTGAGTATAGCCCTTAGCAACGAGGCGTGCTTTCAGACGATCAATACTCCCGTCTGGACCAACTTTGATAGTATATACCCAACGACACCCAACAATAGATTTACCAGGAGGAGGCGGCACAAGAGTCCATGTCTGGTTAGATTCTAAGGCTGTCATCTCATCAATCATAGCTTGTCTCCAACCTGAATGAGAAAGAGCTTCCTGCGTGGACTTGGGAATGGTGATGGAAGAAATAGCAGAGACAAATGTATAATGCGAAGGTGATAAGCGGTGATAGCTGAGGAAATTATAAATAGGATGAGGGTTACGGGTGGAACGTGTACCTTTACGCACTGCAATAGGAGGGTCTTCTGACTCGGGAGGCGGATCCGGAGTAGAAGAGGGAATCGGGGCAGGAGATGAGTCACTAGGATCTTCGGTAGGAGGTGGGTCGACAGGAGGGAGACGAGCACGGCGTTGATAAGTTTGCAAGGGGGCGGGACTAGAAGGACTAGGAATTTCCGTAGGAGAGGGGTGATCTATCTGGTCAATGATGGGTGGGAGAGGAACTACCGGGACAATATTAGGAATAGGTAATACTTGAGAGACAGACTCAGACTCAATGGGAGATGCAAAGAAGGGAGCATCCTCAAAGAAGGTGACATCAGCAGACATGTAGAAGCGATGTGTGGAGGGACAGTAGCATCGATATCCTTTTTGAACTCTTGAATAGCCAAGGAAGACACACTTAACTGCACGCGCAGACAATTTATCAAGTCCCGGAGTAAGATCATGAATAAAACAAGTGGATCCGAAGACTCGAGGAGAGATACGGAACAAGGGCTCATCGGGAAACAATATGGAATGAGGAACTCTATTCTGGATAGCAGAGGATGGCATTCTATTAATCAAGTGCCCTGCAGTGAGGACAGCATCCCCCCAAAACTTCAAAGGAACATTAGCATGAATAAGTAAGGTGCGTGCTGTTTCAATTATATGACGGTTCTTACGTTCAGCAATCCCATTTTGTTGTGGGGTATGGGGACAAGATGATTGATGTATGACGCCATTTTCAACCATAAAAGAATTAAATGATGTAGAAAAATATTCTTTCGCATTATCACTGCGTAAAGTGCGAATAGAACAACCAAATTGATTTTTGATTTCCTTAAAGAAATTTTGAAAAACACCAAGAAGTTCAGATCTATCCTTAAGTAGGTAGATCCACGTACATCTAGAAAATTCATCAATAAAAGTGACAAAATATCTATGTCCTACAACTGAAGCGACTCGACTCGGTCCCCATACATCTGAATGAAGAACATCAAAAGGAGAACGAGCTTGAGACTGAGTACTGCTAGGGAAGGAGGAGCGAACATGTTTTCCCAAGCTGACAAGACTCACAATCTAATGACTGCAGATGAGACAAATGAGGAACCATAACTTTGAACTTCTTGAGACTTGGATGACCTAACCGACGATGAAGAAGACTGGGGGACTCTGTAGTAGAAGTGGAGGCAATTGTAGATGAAGGATGGATGGGCTGGAGGTAGTAAAGTCCATGTGACTCATATCCTGTACCAATCGTCCGCTTCGTACTCCGGTCCTGTATAACAAAATAATCATCATCAAAAGTTACAGAACATTTTAGGCTTCGAGTCAGACGACTAACTGAAATTAAATTAAATGGGCAATTGGGAACAAGTAGAACATTGTCAAGGGGTAAGGATGGAAGAGGAGTGGCTTTACCAATGCCGCTAGCTATAACTTTTGATCCGTCGGCGACGGTAATATAATGTGGGGTGTTAGGTTGGGATATTTTGGATAAAAGAGATGGATTACCAGCCACGCAATCGGAAGCTCCAGTGTCCATAATCCAGGAGTCAACAGGTGATGATTGAGAGAAACAGACTGTAGAATTACCAGAATGAGCAACTGTTGCTGATGATGAAGCCTGGGAAGTCTTATACTGCAGGAATGCCTTATACTCCTCATCAGAAAGAACATTTTGTTTAGTGCTTCTCTGTTCAGAATCATTAACCTGAGTCACATATACTGGTTTCTCTGGAAAGCCATGAAGGGAATAACACTTGTCTTCAGTATGACCAAGTTTCTTACAATAAGTGCACTGAGGACGTCCTCCGACACGACCTCCTCGACCACCCCCACGACCACGACCGCGTCCCCCACGACCTGCAAAATTAGAAACAAGAGCAGAAGATTCTATGTTAGTCTGAGATCCATTCCCTCCAGTTCCTTCCAATCCAGGAAGACGTATGAGACGCCTGATAAGATCCTCTGTTGAGGGAATGTCTGATGCAGAAAGAATGTTGCTCCGTACTGACTCATACTTTTGATGGAGACCATGGAGAACATAGATCATACACACATTATCTAATTTTTCAAGCATCTTCTTCGGGTCATTGTCGGTCACAAGGAGTTTGAACTCATTTGCTGCTGACTGGGCTTTATTAGCATATGTCATGATGTTATCTTCTGTCATCTGAAGGGTGGCTAAATTATGAATAACACCATAGAGACGCTGGATATCATTAGAATAAACATTCTTAGCCTTCTGCCAAATATCATAACAAGTGGTGTATGAACGATAATGGACCAACAACGAGGGTTCAATGGATTGCCACAAAAGAGAGACCAATTGACAATCTGCTTGTTTCCAATCTTCACGCAAATCGTTACCAATCTCTGTAGAATTCTTAGTGAGGTGATCTAAAAGCCTTTGTCCCATAAACCACATTTTGACAGAGGCAGACCAATTCAAATAATTATCACCATTGAGTTTCTCCGTTGTTATAAAGGGATTGCCGGAGAAAGCATAAGACACGAGACTCTTACCTGTCGATTCAGATTTGTTTTTGTCATTTTCTGAAGTTGAACTCATTTTTGACAATAATAGGAAGGCTAACCACAATCAGAGAGGAGCGGTAGAAAGGCGTGGCACGAATGAACAGTACGCCGTACGGGCGAACAGCAACACTGTACGGACAAACAGCGACGTCGTACGGAATGAACAGGGATTTCCGTACGGATGAATAGTGATTTCCGTACGGATGAATAGTGATTTCCGTACGAGATGAACAGTGACGTCGTACGGCTGAAAGGGACTGTATGACTTTCGTAGCACCTAGGGCCGTTGAGGATGAACAATCAACGGGACAGCTAGGGTTCAATAGCGTGACGGCGCGACGGCTAGGTTTTCAGGCCCAGTGATCATAAGCTTTTGATACCATGTTAAATAGAGACGAAGAATAGAGAGACGATATTGGTCACGCAGTTCGGCCAATGTTTGCCTACGTCTGCGACTACAGAGTAGCTGTAGTTCCGTCTTATTAACTGAATATGTTGTTGTGTGTTAAGAGTACAAGCACTAATGTGTTTAAATAGACTATACTATATGAAAACCTAACGGGCCTGGGCCGAATACACATATAAATAAATCTACTATTTACACCACATCTCAACAAATACATTACAGCAAGAATGTTTAAGCATACATATTCTTGGACTAAGATGGTGTGTTTCATTTCAATTGTCATGTTTTCTTACTATTTTTAAATGTCTTGTTCCTATAATTCTATTAATGATTCAATGGATTCGTAGCTAACTTCTATAATTGTTATTTAGTGTTGCACTAGCTGTGGACAATCCAGAGTTGTTTAATCAGATTGCAAAACCGTTGTATTTGAAGGCTTCCATGAGATTTGTTATTCTGCTTTGGGGAGAAAAATTGAGCCTGGTTAGTGAAGGGAACAAGGAGGTTCCAATATTTACATTCATGGAAGTCATACATTTGGGAAGGGATAGTCGCAGGGCATCGTTTCATTCCCATGATGCTAGTAAGTCACCAGGACCCTCTCTACAAGTGCAGATTATATACATATACTTAAGAACTGTTGTTCGCACATGCGTGTATAATGCCAAAATTTTTAGGCTGGATATCATGTCCCGGGTTCGAACCCGGGATCTCAAAGTTGCGTGTGAGTTTCAAGTAGCACTTGCCACTCCATCTACCGACAAAAAAAACCAGCAACGAAGTTCTCTAAGACTCATCTACAATGTGATTGCAGGGCAACAATACACGTTTGAAGCAATAAAATCTGATGACATTGCTACTCTTGTATACACTAGTGGAACTACTGGAAATCCGAAAGGTGTTATGCTAACCCATCAGAACCTTTTGCATCAGGTTTGATTGCAACTCTAACCTAAAACTTACTGTGGGCAATGGTATTTATTTTCAGACAATTTGTGTCGATTTTTGTGATGAGTGTAAAAAACTAATACTGATTAATTGGAGCTGGATTCTTAGTATTGATGTTGTATATCATTTGCTAATGAATTTATAGATTCATAACTTATCGGACGTTGTACCTTCTGAAGTTGGGGATAGAATTCTAAGTATGCTGCCTCCTTGGCATGCATATGAAAGAGCTTGTGAGTATTTTGTTTTCACACGTGGTGTTAAACAAGTATACACTAACATGAGAAACTTGAAGGTATTATTACTTTAATCCCATGTTTTATGTATGGTGTGCCATAAAGGAACACACATTGCCTCATTTAGTAATATCATGTACTTTATTTTGTTCTAGGATGATTTGGGACGTTATCAGCCACATTTTTTGGTTTCTGTTCCTTTAGTTTATGAAACATTGTACAGGTAATTCCTTTTCCCATGAATTGTATGAATATAGTTCATTGTATTTATTATGTTTCTTGATTCCTCTGTAGGGGGATTCAGAAGCAGATATCTACAAGCTCCCTAATTAGAAAGCTTGTCGCGCTCACATTTATAAGGGTCAGCTTAGAGTACATGGAGTGTAAGCGGATTTATGAGGTCTAGCCATCAGCTCTTTATACAAGTGTTAATGACATTCCAAAAATCATTATTCCAACAATGGCACTGCTTTTTTTCCTAGTAGATTATATAAGTGCATGGACGTAGTAATTCTAACTCTGACCAAAGATGACAAATGTTGAATATTTTTGTAGGGTAAATGTTTACCTAAGAATCAGAAGTCATCTTCCTATCTATATTCAACATTGGAGTGGTTATGGGCAAGAGCTATATCCACAATATTATTTCCAGTTCACATGCTGGCAAGCAAACTGGTCTACGGTAAAATCCATTCAGCTATTGGAGTATCAAAGGTGTTGTACTCTTTACTTTATGATTTTGGAAATATATCAATCTCGGCTCACAATAAGCAAAACCTTCTCCACTCTGCAGGCTGCAATAAGTGGTGGTGGTAGCTTACCTTCTCATGTCGATAAGTTTTTTGAGGTTTAATATTTCTCATGTTTGTTACTCTCAAGCGGGAATTTTCTTTTGACATTCTTCTCACCATTTTTTATATAAATAATATGCAGGTTATTGGTTTGAACTTGCAGAATGGATATGGTTTAACAGAAACTTCACCAGTTATTGCTGTTCGGCGACTTGGTTGTGATGTAAGTCAGATATTATAAACTTCATAAGATTACTTTGTTGAAATGTAAGCCAACTATTATTTCAATTTCATACATATTTTTTATCCTTTTCGGTATCTTGTTACTCTATTCATAATGAATGGTTAAACATATCATTTTTCTAACTATTTAACTATATTATTGAGCTCCTACTATTTTCTCTCCCTCTAAAGGAAAAGAAAAGAAAGAATTGGAAAAAAACAATTATTTGGTTATTGTTGAATTTGTATGTCTTTGTGTGTCAACAATAGAGCACATTCATATCTATTTATAATGTAAATAGGAATCAATTACAATTAATACTAATAAAACCTAATTGATACTAATTAAACCTAATTGATATGGCAAATCATTACAGACATTCTAACATTTATGTTAAGAAAACGAAGGTCTAAGTGAGAGTTATATAAAACAAAGTGTGGATTATAGGGGGACTCTGGTAGTATGGGGTGCTCAAGTCCCACATCGAACGGTAAGGGATGCTTGGTTAAGTGGCTTGATTTTTTCCCCTTGATAGCTAGCTTTTAAGGGAGGTTCCCCAAGGGCTTGGATATTTATCAGTAGACTTTTCAAAAGACATAAAAATGTTTTAATAACAAGCTCGGTGTAAAATTTTGTTATTTGTAATAGTTACATAATTTGCATTCTTTAAGTTGGTTCCTAACTTGAGACTGCGAAGAGTGCTTTTATCTGAAAAATTTACAAATGCAATCTTCTGAAGGTTATTGGATCTGTTGGGCTTCCAATTAAACATACAGAATTCAAAGTTGTAGATTCTGAAACAGGTGAAGTTCTTTCACCAGGTTCGAAGGGAACTGTGAAAGTCAGGGGCCCGCAAATAATGAGGGGATACTACAAGGTAATCACTTTGTCAAAATGCAAACTTGTGTTGTTTTCACATGTATGGGTGTATAACAGTGTGAGTGTGTGTGTGTGTAACAATTTTGTTGGACAAATTATGGCAGATAGGGAAGCATGTATATTACTGTTATATTTCAGACTTTCCAAAATAGCTCCTTTACACTGGAATTATAGTTTTATTCATCTATGAATATTTGATTGTATGCTTCATTGAAAATTGTGGCAAGGGCTTGTAAAAGTTTCATTATTAGGTGCTCTGTGAGTATCTTGAGATGAAGAATTCTGTTGTCATATCATCTCCAATTTACTAGCAACTTGTGTAATGATCATAGCAGTCAAAATTGTTGCTTGCTTAAGAGCTCATTTCACATTCACGTCATGGGGTATTGTTGACAAATGCTCGATCAAGTTGGGTCAGTTACATGTCTTATTATTGTATCAGAATCCCTCAGCTACAAATCAGATCTTAGATAGGGATGGCTGGCTGAATACTGGTGACATCGGTTGGATTGTCCCCAACCATTCAACTGGGCGGAGCCGTAACTCTGGTGGTGTGATTGTTGTTGAAGGTCGTGCTAAAGACACCATTGTGCTTTCAACAGGTAGAGCAGAAGTTTGTCTGTTGATATTTGAATCCCATAAGTAATTTCCCCAACCCTCTCTGTATGTTGTATTGTGTGTGGCTTATAATTTTTTTCAATCCTATAAATGCTGTAATGAATTTTATGATTTCATTCAATCTTTTGCAATTAACTATTAGATTTTGGGTTTGGGTCTAACTCAACCTCAAAAGCTAGTTTGTGCCTTTGTGGGGTGAGGGTCACCCTCCAATTATAACCACTACTTATTGACGATATCACTATCCAATGTGAGACTTCTACGCCCCACGCCTATGACTAGAGATCTGGAGCGTGAAGTTTGCAGGACTGGACATCACGGGCAGCCAATGGATCTTGGGTTTGGGCCTTATTCAACCCCAAAAAAGTAGCTTGTGAGACTGCAACATTAACTAAAGGCTTTCTTAGTTGTCGTATGTTTTTCGTGAGGCTTCAAGGATTATTTTCAATTTTTTGACCCTTATTTATCTATGCACAAAAAGCTTGTTGATCATGGGTTTCACCCCTTGTGCAATTACTAATCATGTGTTTCAATAAGAGAAGGTGAAAATGTTGAACCGGCAGAACTTGAAGAAGCTGCGATGAGGAGTAGCCTCATACAACAAATTGTTGTCATTGGCCAGGTGAATTTAAATCCTGATGTCTTTAAAATTTTAAGTTTCGAGGCCTACATATGAACTGTATCTTAGATAAAAGATATTGCAAAATGCAAGGATAAGCGACGTCTAGGAGCTGTAATTGTTCCTAACAAAGATGAAGTCTTAAAGGCAGCAAGGAAATTGTCAATTAATTCCGATACTTCAGATGTCAGTCAGGAAAAAGTGACCAGCCTAATATATAAAGAACTAAGGACCTGGTAAGACCTTGTCTCACTTCTGCTTGTTGTAATGAATGCCAGAGAAATTCTATGCATTTATAGATGCTATGTTAGGGTTTCTGTGTTTACAAGGAGCAATTTTTTATATAGATTTATACAAATTCACCATATATGATTTTACCAATACCCTCATTCTATCTAAAAGACACCTCAAATTTTTGAGGGTAATAATATCATTACACTCTATTTCTTCTTTTTTTTCTATTTATTCTTACACTCTCTTTCTTACTTTTCACTTTTCTCTTACACTCCCTTTCTTCCTTTTTTTCTCTTTTTTCTTACACTCTCTTTTCTCCTTTTCACTATTCTTTTACACTCTATTTCTTCCTTTTTTTTTCTTTTTACTTTACTTTTCCCATAAATAATTATTTTCTTTCTCTTATCACTTCACTTTAATTCTTTTAACTAAATTTCTAAATTTATACAAACACTACTTTAATTAAAATTTTTGAAGACTACTACTATAAACCTACTATCTAAAAAACAAGAAGACTTAATGACTATTTAAATTAGTAATTAATATTTAAAACAAATATCTCTTATTGATAATCTAATATCTAACTTTTATTATCTACTATAATCTACTAATCAACTAAAATAATCAATTGAAACTACGAGATAACTGCACTGATAAATAAAAAACACGGTATAACTGCAGTGATATAAAAAAAACACGGGATTAATATTTACCATTGATATTTATAATTTTTTTTGACAATTTATAATTAATATTTACCATTGATAATTATAATTTTGGAAAACTACAATAAAACTACTATCTAAAAAAACACGTGATAACTGCAATAATCTACTATAATCTACTATAATCTAGTAATCAACTCAAATAATCTAATATAAAAATACGGGATAACTGCAATAATCTACTAATCAACTCAAATAATCAATTGAAACTGTGAGATAACTGCAATGATATATAAAAATACACGGGATAACTACACAAATATATAAAAAGACACATGATTAATATTTGTCATTGATAATTAAATTTTTTGAAGACTACTATAAACCTACTATCTAAAAAACAATAATATTTAAAGAGTATTTAAACTACCGATTAATATTTAAAATAAATATTTCTTATTCATAATCTACTATCTCTCTTTTATTATCTACTATAATCTATTAATCAACTAAAATAATTAATTGAAACTACGAGATAACTGCACTGATATATAAAAAAACACGAGATTAATATTTGTCATTGATAATTAAATTTTTTGAAACCTACTACTACAAACCTACTATCTAAAAAATAAGCATACTTAATGACTATTTAAATTACTAATTAATATTTAAAACAATTATTTCTTATTGATAATCTACTATCTAAAAAATTTACTATCTACTGTAATCTACTATCAACTAAAATAATCAATTGAAACTACTAGATAACTGCACGGATATATAAAAAACACGGAGATAACTGCAGTGATATATAAAAAAACACGGGATTAATATTTGCCATCGATAATTATAGTTTTTGAAAACAACTATCTAAACACACAAGAAGGCTTAATGACTATTTAAACTGATTAATATTTAAAACCTAAAAAAGGACAAATAATTGTTACTGATATATAAAAAAACACAGGATAAATATTTGTTATTGATAATCTACCATCTATCTTTCACTATCTACAATAATCTACTAATCAACTCAAATAATCAATTGAAACTATGAGATAACTGCACTGATACATAAAACAACACTGGACAACTGCACTGATATATAAAAAAATACGGGGATAATTGCAATGATATATATAAAAACACGGAATAGTTGCTCTGATATATAAAAAAACATGGGATAACAACACTGATATATAAAAACACACGGGATAAATGCACATATTGTTTTTAAATGATACTTTTACATTTTTAGTTTTAATATTTATCAATTTTTTATTTGAAACTCCTTTTTTATCTACTTTAAATTTTTCTTTATTTTCACGGGGTAATGTTCAGACAATTTAAATACTGTCTAAATTCATTCCTAAAAAGAACACGACAGCACCTGTCCGTATGCAAGTCATCATCTATATTTTACAATTGATTTTACATTAATGAGATTTCAAACTAACGTTTCTATTTGAGGTAATCGTATGACGTAACGCGATCGGCCCGTGCGGAGGCACGGGTATAGTACTAGTTATAATAGATAATTAAATTTATTTGAGGTTTATGAGCCTGGAAGATAAAAAATTAATGTTACTACTATTGATTAAGATGTTTTAAGAGTGAAAATAAACACATTGTCAGGGATGTTGTGAATTGGAAACAGATCAAATATTTTTATCTGAAAATTGGATCTTTCCCCATTATCATGCAGGACATCGAAGTCTTCATTTCAAATTGGCCCAATCCTTCTCGTAAATGATCCCTTCACGGTTAGATTAAACATCATATAGATACTATCTTTATATTATTTACATAACAGAATTGATATTTTTGGTTAATCTTTTGCTATAATGACAGATTGAGAATGGGCTGTTGACACCTACAATGAAAATTCGAAGGGATAGAGTTATGGCTCAATACAAGGACCAAATAGAGAATCTATACATGTAATCTTACCTAATGCCAGTTGTATGGCACAAACAGTTGTGGCTCTATATGGGATCAAATGGAGAATCTATACAAGTAAACTTACCTAATGCCAATGGTGTGGCACAATAGACCCACCCTAGATGATAATATTTATACCATTACCATAATAATTAAATAGATGATAACATTTTATGATATCTATAATGAATCATGCTAATTTCTTAAAAATTAGATATCTCTTTTGATTTAATTTTTTTTATATTAATCTTTGGGTAATAAATACACTCTCCTACTCTAAAAGGGGTTCAATTATACTCCCTTCCTTCCTGATTCAAGAATTTACCCATTCTCTCCTGATATGTTGATGTATAGATTACACTTTGTTGACAATCACTTTAAAACTGGCGTACCCTAAGTATCTACTCTTAATGACAAATGCTAATCACACACTTTTTACATACCCCTAAACACCATGATTATTCATTTAAAAAAACAATTAAGTTGCTTCATAAGTTTATTAAGTCTTAAAACATATGTTAACTTTTCAAGAAACAAACCAATCAAAAACTGTGTTTTAAAATGTATTAAAAAGGAATAAGAAGGATACAAAACGACATTTGGAAAGACAAACATAGAGTCGAGAACACAAGACAATAGAGTCGAGAACACAAGACCCTTCAAAATTTTAGAAAAAAAAAAAGAATATTATTGTGTCTCTGTATTCCTACTCAATGCCCGTATTACCATCCATGTCTTAATATTGAAGGATAACAAACACAGGAATCTCTGTTTGTTCATTTGAATAACAGCTCCAACACGTTGGTTACATATCCGAGCAAGCAGAAATTAAACAGAAGTCCTATGCAACAAAAAAAAAAGGTATAAATTGATAAATATACTGACCTCGCCAATTTTTTTTAAGAACTACTCAGAACAATTTTTTTTAAGAACTACTCAGAACATAAGCTGAAGGGGGAACTATCGAATTCCGAACAATATTGGTGAAAGGCAAAAGCAACAAGAATCTGATAAGGATGCACTTGCATTCTTCATAGCAAGGACCTTGGTTCAACATCAAATTTCAATCAGAGTTCCCAGGTCACCAGAAGTCATTGCACGAACAATTCCCATCCTTAAAATGGTGATATCTTTTGGCATCTCGAACATAAATTTCCCTACTTGTTATAGTGCTGATGAGCTTCAGCACAATATGACAATCTCCACAAACACGAAGATTTTTCACTATACGTATAATAGTCCCTGGAACAGACTTAAGAAGCCCATAGGCCACAGCCAACCTCTCACTATGCCAGAAAAGTTGTCTTTCCTTCTCTTGTTCATCCATGTCATGTAAAACTGAGTTAGTATCAGGAACATAACCCCTTTTCCTCATCTCTGTATCTAACTCCCTCATTAAACCTAGAATCTCATCCTTCATCGGATGAGATGTCTCTCCAGCATAAAACGCATGGCTTTCCTTTCCCAAGTCAACGCAGCTATAACCTGGTTCCTTTTTAACTTCCTTGACCATCATTAACTTCCTCACCTTTGAAACATTCTCCCACATACCAGCTCCAGCATATACATTAGATAACAATATATAGGAGGAAGGATCTTCCGGTTTTAATTCCAATAGATGATCAGCAATCCCAACTGCCATCCTGGTGTCACCATGGTGCTTGCAAGCACTGAGCAAAGCAGCCCAAGTAGGTTCATCAGGTTTAACCGGCATTGTTCTAATGAGATTCTCCGCCTCGTCGAGGTGCCCCGATCGACTAAAAAGATCCAACAAACAAGTATAGTGCTGCAGAGAGGGCTTAATTCTAAAATCTTCAACCATAGATCTGAACAATGAGCGACCCTTGTTAACCAGACCAACATGACTACAGGCATAGATCAACCCAACAAAGGTCACCTCATTTGGCTTAACCCGAGCCAAAACCATTTCATCATACAAAGCCAATGCCTCCTCAGCCAACCCATGCTGGGCACTTCCAACAATTATTGAAGTCCAAGAAACTACATCCTTTCTTCTCATCTCACGGAATATATATTTTGCAGCAACAAGGTCACTGCATTTAGCATACATATCCACAAGTGCATTACTTATAAACAAACAAGACTCATATCCAAGGATTATGACCAGTCCATGCATCTGTTTTCCAAGCTCCCAAACAGCTAAATTAGCACAAGCACCAACCACACTTGAAAGAACTAACGGGTCAGTTATACTAACTCCTTCACGTCTCATTTTAACAAACACGTGAAACCCATCAACTGCATTCCCACTCTGCACCAACCCAGAGATCAGAGCAGTCCAAGCATACAAGTTTTTATAAGGCGATTGACGAAAAAGTCGTAAAGCATCAACCTTTCGCCCACTCCGAGCATACCCAGATATCATGGAAGTCCAAGAAATGGAATTCAACGAAGAAATGGAATCAAAAACAGCACGCCCATAATCGGGCAAACCAAATTTAGCATACATATCAATAAGCGATGATTTAACAACATCATCTTCAGAGAAAGGTGAGAGCAAGAAGCGAGCATGTATTTGTTTCCCAAGCTTGGTATGAACAACACCCAAGTTAGCACAAGCTTTGATGAGGGAGGAGAAAACGAAGTGGTCGGGAAGTAAACCAGTGTGGAGAATGGGGAGTGAGATGGAGAGGGCTCGGTGTGGAAGGTTGGAGAGGTTGCAAGCGGAGAGAACGGTGGCCCATGCTACGTGGTCTCGGTGGGGCAATGCATCGAACAGTTTGAGGGCATCTTGGAGGAGGCCGCATTTGCCGTATGCATCGATGAGAGTTTTGGGGAAGGGATGGTGTTGGTTGAGACCGATTTTTATGAGTTGTGCGTGGAGTTTCTTCGCCAAGAATGGGCTCTGACGTGCTGCGAAGCATAGTTGAGATTGGAGTGTGTGTGCATGGTGAGAGAATGACATTCATCAACCTTCAGTATTCACCAACTTCATTATTCACTATAAGTACTTGTCAAAACTTGCGTTTACTTCATTCCTTTTTCTTCCGGAGAACTTTTCCTACCTTGTTACAATTACAACCTTACAATGGTTAAAAGAGAAATAAAAGGGAAAAAGTGAGAAATAAGGGGTACTATTGTAACTAGGAAACCCCCTCTAATAATAAAAAGAGTAAATGTCAAATTAATCTCTACAAAAATTCACAAGTTCCACGGTAGACAAATTCGGTGTTGATAAGTGTGAAATTTGTTCCTAAGCACGAGCGGAGATTAATCTTTCATTAAAAGCGTTGAGACACTCGTGGGTAGCCCGACAATGGTCCCAACAAAAAAAAGTCTATGACATTTTTCATTCTAATCCTCATTAATGTAATTCTCTCATAAGTGTTTAAAGAACCCGGAGGTTTTTCGTGTCTTGGACGGGGGCGTCATCGTCTCACGCTAAAATTTTTGTAACAACAATAGTCTCTAACATTTTCAAATAGGGACACGTTAGTCCTCTGTCCATCTAGTTTTCAAAATGTTAGTTAACACAACTGACTTGACACGTTAAGTCATGGCTTTACAAGTTAAATGACGCCCGTAATTTTGTGAGGCAATTTTAGTTCCAGACTTAAACCTTTATCCATATTTTAAAAATACGACAATTTAGCCTCTACATTTTTTTTGGAAAAACTTTAACCATTTAAATACATTTTTTAATGAGAAACTTTAAGTCAAAAACATAATTAGGTTTTAAATATATTTCATAAAAGATCACTTATTTGTAAAACTCTTGTTTGAGGTCTTGTTGAAATATTAAATATTGACATCTCTTTCGATGAGGACTCAAACTTCGGTTCGTTAGGATATAGAAGAGTAACCTTTTCTGCTAAACTCATTTTTGTTGATAGAACCTACTGGGAGAAACCCAAGTCATACATTGACTAGAGATAATGTATCAAAAAGAGTATATAATGAAAGGGCATCCCTCACATTATAAGTCATCTTTCATGAGTTTTTACTCGTGTTCTTTTTTTTTTGCTCGAAGCTGGCTAGCTATGGCGGATCTTGGTTCAAATATGTTTTACCTGCATCTGTCGAACAATCCCGGTGTAGTGTTAGTCTCTCAACTTCCTCACAGAATCTGGAAGCAATTCTGTGTTATAGTTATTATAGGACAGTAGCTGATATAAGTAATTTCCATTCAGTAATTTCCATTCAGTATCTTTATTTCCTTTTATTTCCTCTTATTGCTGACGTGGCAATGAATATGCGTTGTAACGAATTTGCACGACCCTATATGGCGTGGGATTGAAATGAAATGATTACCAATTTGCATAACAACTTTATTCTCTCTTTCCCCTACAATCCTCTCTCTGTGCACACCAATTCTGATCTTCGAGCTCTATTCTCTCATTAGAGTTCCTGGTCTCAATTGTGGTTCCTTCGATTCACTCCCTAGGATCCAAATTCCATCACAACTGGTATCAAAGCATCATCATCCTGGTGCTTTGTAAATGGCTGCCGGAACACGATCGTCCTCCTTAGCAGAGCTTGACAAGAAGGTTGATGAACGTCATGCTGAGCTCAACTCGAAGTTTGAGGAAATGAGCTTGAATATGGCTGAGGTGCGAGCTCTATTACAAAGTCGCAACAACGAGGAGATTTCCTCTGTTCGTCGTCCTCAACGGAGTAGCGATGGTACTGAGAATGGAGCTCCGAATCACTACCTCACGCGTGTTTCCAAAGTTGATTTTCCAAAATTTGATGGTCGTAAGGTGAAAGATTGGCTCTATCGCTGTAATCAGTTCTTTCTCTTGGATGAGACGCCGCCGGAGTCGAAGGTGCAGTTGGCTTCGATTCACCTTGAGGGGTTAGCTCTTCAATGGCATCTGAACTACATCAGAGCCAAATTTGATGTCTATCCATTGTGGGATCAGTATGTAGCTGACGTTGTTGCTCGATTCGGAGACGCTTACGAAGATCCCCTATCTTCGTTGATCCAGGTGAAGCACACAGGAAAGGTTCAGGACTACATCGATGCCTTCGAACTCGCAAAAACTCAGGTAACCTTACTCCCAGAACACGCTTTAAGCATCTTTCTATCCGGTTTAGAACAGAGCACACAAATGCACGTTCGTATATTTGGCCCAACTTCCGTTGCTCAAGCAGCTAACCTAGCTAGGTTACATGAATCCTCAAAAAAACTCACCAAACCCTCACCTAAATTTCCCCAATACACAAGTTCATCTTCATCAACCCACTTCCAGAAATACTCTGCTCCTAACCAGAAAGCCACAAACACTAACCCCACCCAAAACACAAACCTAAACACTAAACCTATTTTCTCCAAAACACTAGAATGTACTCCTCAAAAGAGATGGAAGAGAGACAAACTAAAGGATTATGTATGTTCTGTGATGAGCCATTTACCCCTGGACATCAACTTAAACATAAGAGAGCTCAATTCATGGTGATGGAAATGGATGATGATGTGCCTGAATCTGATGAACCAGTAGAGGAAAGTACTATCAATCCGTTTCTGTGGAACTTGTGACTGAAACCCCCTTATTGTCTATGAATGCTCTGACTGGTATCTCAAACTTTCAAACTATGAGAGTTACCGGTTTGCACAACAAGAAAACTATCCATGTGTTACTTGATAGCGGAAGCACACATAATTTCCTTGATTTAGAAGCTGCTAAGAGGCTTGGTTGCAAGCTTGAATCTGTCCCTCCTATGTCTGTTACTGCAGGAGGTGGAAACAAAATTGAGGCTCCATATCTCTGCAAGGGCTTCACTTGGCAGTTACAGAATTCTCATTTCACTGAGGACGTGATAGTTATGCCTCTGGTTTGTTGCGATTTGGTGTTAGGAGTTCAGTGGTTGAAATCATTGGGCCAAATTATTTGGGATTTCAACAAGTTGCAAATGGAATTCTCTATTGATGGGAGGAGGTGTGTGTTGCGCAGTGCTAAAACTCCATCCAACAAGCTCATTAATAACAAGAAATTGACTCAATCAGTTCATGAGGGAGCTGAGATATGCTTCCTTTCACTTGATTCTGTTTCTCACTCACTGATAGCCCCTTCCTGTCAGCTTATTAATCTGTCTGCAGAAGAACCTGTCATTCCTCAGCAAATTTCTGGTCTACTTGATATATTTGCAGATGTTTTTGATGAACCTAGTGGCCTCCCACCAACTCGTCCTGGTTTTGATCATAGGATCCCATTGAAAGATGGTGTTATCCCTTTCAATTTGAAGCTCTATAGGTACTCAGTTGTCCAGAAGGATGTGGTCGATAATCTTGTGAATGAGATGCTGTCTCAAGGAGTGATAAGGCATAGCAATAGCCCTTTTGCCTCTCCAGCAGTCTTGGTTAGAAAAAAGGATGGCTCATGGAGGCTTTGCGTAGATTACAGGCGCCTCAATCAACATACTATCAAGGACAGGTTTCCCATTCCTCTCATTGAAGATCTTATGGATGAACTTGGTAATGCTTCTTTGTTCTCCAAATTAGATTTGAGGTCAGGTTTCAATCAGCTACGAATTGAACTAGGTGATGAGTTCAAGACAGCTTTTAAAACACATAATGGGCATTTTGAGTACTTGGTCATGCTCTCTGGGCTCACCAATGCTCCTGCCTCATTTCAGTCTTTGATGAATCATATTTTCAAACCTTACTTGAGAAGATTTGTTATTGTATTTTTTGACGACATTTTGGTTTACAGTGCTACATTAGAAGCACATGTTGAGCATTTATCACAGGTATTTGCCACTGCCAGAGCCAACCAGCTGTATTTCAAGAGGAGCAAATGTCATTTTGCAACTACTAAAATTGATTACTTGGGTCACTTCATCTCTCAAGGTGTAGTTTCAACAGATCCCTCTAAAGTTCAAGCTGTACGGGACTGGCCACTTTCAGCTGATGTTAAACAACTCAGAGGGTTCCTTGGTCTCGCTGGCTACTATAGGAGGTTTGTCAAGGATTTTGGCAAAATTGCCAAACCCCTCACTGATCTGTTGAAAAAGGAGAGCTTCATATGGTCTGATGCAGCAACTGAAGCTTTTGAAGCATTGAAATCTGCCCTGACTTCATCTCCAGTGCTGGCTCTTCCCGACTTCTCTAAAACTTTCATAGTGGAAACATATGCTTCAGGTAAAGGGATTGGTGCAGTCTTAATGCAAGACAAACATCCTCTAGCTTTCATTAGTAAAGCATTGGGGCCTAGACAGCTTGGCATGTCAATTTATGAAAGAGAACTGTTAGTAGTGGTGTATGCTATTCAGAAATGGGGAACTTACTTAGCTCACAAGCCTTTTATTATTAGAACAGATCAGAAAAGTATCAAATATTTGCTTGAGCAGAAATTGAACACCCCTTTCCAGCAGGTTTGGATGTCCAAACTTATGGGGTTTGATTTTGAGATTCACTACAAAGAAGGGACAGCTAACAAGGCTGCTGATGCTTTGTCCCGCAAACCTGGAGCTGAATTGCTTCCTTTGTTACTTAATAATGCACAAACAGGGCTGTTTGATTTGATCAAGGCTACTTGGCAGAATGATTCTCATTTGCAAGGCACTATTTCTGACTTGCAAACTGATCCCAAATCTCATCCTAAGTTCACATGGTACAATGGTGAGCTACATAGGAAGGGGAAGCTGGTTGTTGGTGATAATTCTGAATCGAAACTCTTTATCTTGCAGTGGCTTCATGATTCATTTGCTGGTGGCCACTCTGGGAGAGATGTTACTGCTGCTAGGGTGAAATCCCTCTTTTGTTGGAAGGGCATGGCCAAAGAAATTCAACACTATGTGCGTAATTGTGTGGTTTGTCAAAGAAGCAAACCCGACTTAGCGGCAACTCCTGGCCTACTTCAGCCACTACCAATCCCTAATCGAATTTGGGATGATATTAGCATGGACTTTATTGAGGGCTTGCCTTCTTCTCATGGTGAGCAAGTCATATTTGTAGTGGTTGATCGCTTTAGCAAATACGCACATTTTATTGCTCTGTCTCACCCTTACTCAGCTCTTGATGTGGCTCAAGCCTTCCTTGACAACATCTTCAAGCTCCATGGCATGCCTAGCACAATTGTAAGTGACAGAGATCCTGTTTTCCTCAGCTCTGTATGGACTGATTTATTCACTTTACAGGGAGTTTCACTGAACAAATCCACTGCTTACCATCCCCAGACTGACGGTCAAACTGAAATAGTGAATAAATGTTTGGAAACTTATCTTCGATGCATGTGTAGTGAAAAACCCTCCTCTTGGTTTAAATGGCTATCCCTTGTCGAATGGTGGTCTAATACTCACTTCCACTCTTCTATTCAAACCTCTCCTTATGAGGTTGTATATGGACAAGCACCACCAATTCACCTGCCATATCTCCCCAATGAATCCCCAATTACTGCTGTTGATACAACTTTGAATGCAAGGGAAGCTGTTATCAAATTGCTTAAAATTCATTTGCTCCGTGCACAGAACCGTATGGCCCAGCAAGCAAATAAGAGACGTTCTGACAGGTTCTTTTCCATTGGTGATTTTGTTTTCATTAAGTTGCAGCCCTACCGGCAGTCTACTATGCGCCACCAGAATTTCAGCAAGCTCTCCCCTAAGTTTTTTGGCCCTTTTAAAGTGCTGGATCGTGTTGGACAAGCTGCTTATAAGCTTGATCTTCCTACTATAGCAGGAATTCATGATGTTATTCATGTATCTCAATTGAAACTCTGCACAAATCCTGCTGCTACACAAGTTATCCCACTGCCTGCTGTTCCTGTCACTGCTGCTAAAGAACCAGTGGCTATTCTGGTCCGTAAGATGGTGAAGTGTGGTCGTATTGCTGCTACAAAGGTCTTGGTTCAATGGAAAGACCTGCCACCAGATGCTGCTACTTGGGAATTCTATTATGACTTCCTCAAGAAGTACCCTACTTTCAACCCTTGAGGACAAGGGTACTTTCCACGGCGGGGTATTGTTATAGTTATTATAGGACAGTAGCTGATATAAGTAATTTCCATTCAGTATCTTTATTTCCTTTTATTTCCTCTTACTGCTGACGTGGCAATGAATATGCGTTGTAACGAATTTGCACGACCCTATATGGCGTGGGATTGAAATGAAATGATTACCAATTTGCATAACAACTTTATTCTCTCTTTCCTCTACAATCCTCTCTCTGTGCACACCAATTCTGATCTTCGAGCTCTATTCTCTCATTAGAGTTCCTGGTCTCAATTGCGGTTCCTTCGATTCACTCCCTAGGATCCAAATTCCATCACATTCTGGTTCTTTGATTTGTGCAATGTGCATTGCTCTTGGTGTCAAGAACAAGCTTGGCTTTGTTGACGGCTCAATCCCTATGTCACCAGAAGACTCACCAAATTATACTATGTGGCTGCGTAGCAACGACATAGTTAAACCATGGATCTTAAATTCCATTTCGAAGGAATTGCATACAAGCATTATATACTCAAATTATGTTGCAGAAATCTGGTGTGAACTTAAAAACAAGTTTCAATACAGAGTAATGGCCCTCGGGTGTTTCAGTTAAAGAAATAAGTATTGAACTATACACAAGGATCTCTCTTTGTAAGTGCTTATTTTAGAAAATTCAAAGGTTTATGGGATTCCCTATATGAATAGAAACATCCAAATACCTGTAGTTGTGGAGGCTCTCCTGCCTTAATGTCATATCTGCAAAATGAGTATCTTCTCATCTTTTTGATGGGCCTTAATAACTCCTTTAGTCATGTAAGAGGATAGATCCTACTCCAAGATCCACTTCTTGATATTAGTTGTGTTTTATCACTTGTTCTCTAAGATGAAAAACGGAGAGAGATTGGTCTTTCAACCACTGAGAAACCTGCACAACTTGCCTTTGTTGTGAACAATCATGCTAAGGAACAAAGGAGATATTATCTCCAATGTTCTCACTATAGTGCCCTTGGACATGTAAAGGAAAAGTGTTTCATGTTACATGGATTTCCTAAGAGCTACAAGAAGCAAAACTTTGTTGCTTCTCCATCCATAGTGTTGCAGGTAACCGCAGACTCAAGCTCCACTGAGCCTCACATTTTTCATTCTCTTTGAATTTCTTAATTTTTTCCTTTTCTTAACCCAAATCAATGGATAATTGATTTGGGGCTACAGGTCACGTTCACACAGATTTGTCATCAAATAGTCATAGAGTTCATGTCACTGCATTTAGTCAAGTTACCATAAACTCAACTTTAACTCTCACAAATGTCCTCTGTATTCTTAAGTTTAATTCATCTTTATACATATCTGTTGGTAACCTTTATCAAGATTCCAATTATCATATATCACTTAGTGATAATGTATTCTTGATTTAGGACAAACACCAATAGAAGGTGATTGGAAAGAGTGAGTATCACCATGGTCTTTACTTCTATTTTTCTAGTACAAATTGTATTTCGATTTTACCTTACACACAACACTATAATGTTGTTTCTGCTAATCTGTGGCACTCTAGGTTAGGCCACC
The DNA here is from genome assembly GCA_039519185.1 of Astragalus membranaceus. NCBI lineage: Eukaryota > Viridiplantae > Streptophyta > Magnoliopsida > Fabales > Fabaceae > Astragalus > Astragalus membranaceus. Next base: position 56,041,131 of record CM076848.1, on the reverse strand, counting down.
TCTGTAACGCCCTAAAATAATTTAATTAAATTAATTAATTAAGTTATTTGAGGGATTACAAAATTATTTTAGTGGAATAATTAATTAGAATTGTTTTGTTTCAGGGGGTGTGGTGAATTAAAAAGGGTGGTGTGAAAAATGGGCCCAAGCCACTTAAGTGACCCAAGCCCATTTCATATATCCCAAAGCCTCACAAAAAACCTAAACTAATTTCCATTCTTCAACAAAGAAAGAAAACAGCGATACTGAGAGTGAAGGGAGTGAGTGAGGCGCAACTTTCAGCAAGGAGGAGAAGGAGAGTTTTGATTCATCTTTGCTCTAGGTAAGCTCTTTGATCCTCTTTTCCCTTCCATTTTTCTTCTCTTGCAAGTAGTGGTTTCAAATCACTCTTCTTCCTCTGTTGCGATTTTTTTTCTTTTCCTCCATGGTTGTTGCTGCTGGCGCGACTTGCGAATAGAAGAGGAGGGAGGGGAGCTGCTGCCATTTTCGTTCTTGAGGCTTAGGGTGGCTGAGTTCTTCAATCACAAGGTTAGGGGGCTCTATTTATACTTGTAATAATGCTTAAGTGGATTGTTGTAGTGATATAGGGGCTGAATTGGTGTTTTGTGAGATGATTGAACAATTGATTAATTTAGTTGTTGTAGTGATATAGGGGCTGAATTGGTGTTTTATGAAATGATTGAACAATTGATTAATTTAGTTGTTGTAGTGATATAGGTTGAATTGGTTGTGTTTTGAAATGGTTGAATCATGCTACTGTCAGTGGAATGAAAACAATGTTAATGATATAGTTAATGAATTGTTAAGTAAATTAATATAATTGTTGAATTGTTGGTTTAGTGGCATCATTGAGTAATTGCTATTGCTTTTAGTTGTGTTAGTTGTTTGGGTTGAATTGGAATCTTATTATTATTGAAATTAGGCTAGTTGAAATGTTGTATAATTATTATGGTTGAATTGTTGTTACTTTCGATTTACCACTGTGCTGGGAAGTTAATGAATAAAGTGTAAATGTTGGATTAGTGTGCTATTTGAAATAGAAAATGGTTGCTGCCTACTGTTTTAATGAAAGGTTAGTCTAGGAATTGTTAAGTAATTTGATAAGCATTATTATAGTTAAACAATTGTTAAGTACTATTATAGTTTGAATAACTGTTAAACATTCAATATAGTTTGATAGTTAAATAATTGCTACCGATCGGATTAGTTGATGAGTTAAGTAGTCGATGAATTAAGTTAATTGAATGGTAAATAAAGGCTACTGTTGAGTATTTCGATGAGCTTGTTGGATTGTAAGAATTAGATTACTAGCCTAAGGGTAATAAGCGGTGTGTAAGGAGTTGTAGTTAATCGGAGATGTGAAAGCGGTGAGGGACTCCGGTCCAAAGCGGTGCGGTAACCTTAAGACCTTTATGTTGACTATATTGAGTTGAGGAATGCAAAGCGGCGAGTTTACTAATTATTATGGATTATGTGTGGTGTTGTGGTGCATAGTCATAGTGTCGCATGACTCATGTTGCATAAAGCGGTGTGTCGGCTTCGGCCAAAGCGGTGTGGTGGCTTCGGCCAAAGCGGTGAGTGCCCTCCAGGCTAATAGCGGTGACGATGGATCCACATGCATGTTGCATTACATGCATTAGTCAAGCATTTGATGAGTTTATGGATGAATTATGAAGATGATTATTGTTGTTAATAATGTGGTGAATTGATATGGCTTAGTGTTGCTTGCTGCCTTCCTTACTATAACGCCTTTCTTAATCATTATTATTTGTGTAAAGAGACTCACCCTACTGCCTTTGTTGCTTCTTATGTCGGCAACTTGCAGGTGATCGAGAGTGAGGGCATCCTTATGCCTCTTTTCTAGTAGTGTGTCAGCTCTGATATGTAGCACCAGTGGGAGGGCGTAGTATTATTATATTTGTCGTTTTGATTGTATTGGATTGTTATATTGATGTATTGATGCCATTCCGATATGTTGAGGCTGTCTTAATTATGTGCTGTAAACTAAAACAGGTGTTGTGGGCCCGTCCCCAAACTATTCGTGCTATATATCATGCTGTTAGCTTGTTGACCGTATATCACTGTTTTAATCTGGTTGATTTAAAAGCGGTGAAATGTGACGCTTCCTTTCAAAAGAAAATTTTTTTTTTAAAAAACTCTGATATAATAATATAATAATAGTTGATATAGAAGGGGGGTGTTACATTAGTGGTATCAGAGCTGAAGTTGGTCTGTCCGACCAAGTGTCTAGGTGTTATGTCTGTTGTATCTAATTATGTTTATTTGTGTAGAAAATCTGATTCGATGGCAAGACGTGATGATGCTGCTTTGGCTGCTGCTCTGCAAGCCATAGCTCAAGCTGTTGGGAATCAGCACACGGCTGCTGATGCTAATGCTCGTAACTTAGCAACGTTCCAGAGGGAAAATCCACCCACCTTCAAGGGTCGGTATGACCCCGATGGAGCCTTGGCCTGGTTAAAGGAGATAGAGCGGATCTTCCGTGTCATGGAGTGTTCTGCTGCTCAGAAAGTGAAATTGGGAACTCATATGCTAGCAGAGGAAGCTGACGACTGGTGGTTGGGAATGCTGCGGAGATTGGAAAATGCTGGTGTGGAAGTTACTTGGGAAGTTTTCACAAGGGAGTTCAAGAGAAAGTACTACCCTGAGGATGTGCGAGCTAAAAAGGAAGTGGAATTTCTAGAGCTGAAGCAGGGAAATAAGACGGTAGCGGAGTATGCCGCCAAATTTGAAGAGTTAGCCAAGTTTTGTCCTTACTATGCCAATGATGCTGATTCGGAGTTCTCCAAGTGTGTCAAATTTGAGAGTGGTCTGCGCCCTGATATAAAGAAAGCAATTGGGTATCAAGAGATTCGGGATTTTGCTAGATTGGTTGATAAGTGTAGGATCTATGAGGAAGACAGTAATGCTGCTTACAAGGCTGTGAAGGAAAATAGGAATTCTCAGTTTAGGGCAAAGCCCTATGATGTTGCTGGAAGTAAAGGTAAGTGGAAAGCAGGTTCTGGTCAGAAATCAAGTGGGGGAGGTGCCCCTTCGGACATTGTGTGTTATTCTTGTAAGAAGCCTGGTCATAAGAGTAATGAGTGCCCCGAGGCCAATTGTTTCAAGTGTGGTCAGAAGGGCCATAAAGCTGCTAACTGTGAAAAGAAAGGGATTGTTTGCTATAATTGTGAAGAAGTGGGGCATGTGAGTGCTAATTGTCCTAAACCCAAGAGGGAGAGAACTAAAGGGAAAGTGTTTGCGCTGGCAGGATCCGAGGATGCTAACGAGATTAGAGGTACTTGCATTATTTATGGTATTCCTGTGATTGCTATAGTAGATACCGGTGCTACTCATTCTTTCATTGCTTCATTATGTGCTGAAAAATTGGGTCTTGAATTGTCTTCTATGATGAGGGAGATGGTTATTGATACTCCAGCTAAGGGGTCGGTAACTACCTCCCTAGTGTGTGCTAAGTGTCCTCTGTCAGTCTTCGGCAGAGATTTTCTTGTGAACCTTATTTGTTTGCCTTTGGAGGGATTGGACGTTATCCTTGGTATGGACTGGTTAGTTGATAACCATGTGCATATCAATTGCTTCGAGAGATCGGTGAGTTTCCTTGTCCCTGAGGAAGAAGAATCTGCCTTGCTGCCTGCTGGTCAATTGCGTAGGTTAATGAGGGAGGAAGTTCATCTATTTGCCTTGATGGCGTCTCTGTCTGTTGAAAGTCAAGATATTATTGAGGGGTTGAAGGTAGTGTGCGAATTTCCGGAAGTGTTCCCTGATGAGATTCCGAGTGTTCCGCCAGAGAGGGAGATTGAATTTACTATTGATCTTGTGCCGGGTACGAGGCCTGTGTCTATGGCACCGTACCGGATGTCGGCGTCTGAATTATCTGAATTGAAGAGTCAGCTAGAGGAGTTACTTGAGAAGAAGTTCATAAGGCCTAGTGTGTCGCCTTGGGGAGCACATGTATTGTTAGTGAAGAAGAAGGATGGAAGCATGAGGCTTTGCGTGGACTATAGACAATTGAATAAAGTGACAATCAAAAATAGGTATCCGCTTCCGAGAATTGACGATTTGATGGATCAGTTGGTGGGTGCTAAGGTGTTTAGTAAGATCGACTTGAGGTCGGGTTATCACCAAATCAAGGTGAAGGATGATGACGTTCAGAAGACAGCTTTTAGAACGAGATATGGGCACTATGAATATTCTGTAATGCCGTTCGGTGTTACCAACGCACCCGGGGTGTTTATGGAGTACATGAACCGTACCTTCCATAGCTACTTGGATCGTTTTGTAGTGGTATTCATAGATGATATTTTGGTGTATTCCAAGACGGAAGAAGAGCACGCAGAGCACTTGAGGTTAGTGCTAGAAGTATTGAAGGAAAAGAAGCTTTATGCAAAATTGTCAAAGTGCGAGTTCTGGTTGCATAAAGTGAGTTTTCTTGGCCATGTGATTTCTGGTGACGGTATAGCTGTAGACCCGGCCAAGGTTGATGCTGTGTTGCAGTGGGAGAGCCCAAAGTCAGTGACTGAGATAAGGAGTTTCTTGGGTTTAGCCGGTTACTACAGGAGGTTTATAGAGGGTTTCTCTAAGCTAGCCCTTCCGTTGACTCAATTGACGTGTAAGGGAAAGGCTTTTGTGTGGGATGCCCGGTGTGAAGAGAGCTTCAATGAGTTGAAGAAGAGGTTGACTACATCTCCTATTTTGGTATTGCCTGTTCCAGAGCAACCGTTTGTAGTGTATTGCGATGCTTCCAAGATGGGTTTAGGAGGTGTGCTGATGCAAGATGGTAAGGTAGTAGCCTATGCGTCTAGGCAGTTGAGAATTCACGAGAAGAACTACCCTACTCATGATTTGGAGCTTGCGGCGATTGTCTTTGCTTTGAAGATTTGGAGACACTATTTGTATGGTGCTAAGTTTGAGGTGTTCAGTGACCATAAGGGGTTGCAGTATTTATTCGATCAGAAAGAGCTGAATATGCGACAAAGGAGGTGGCTAGAATTATTGAAGGACTATGACTTTAGCTTGAACTACCATCCGGGGAAGGCTAATGTTGTAGCCGACGCTTTGAGTAGGAAGTCCCTTCATGTGTCTGCAATGATGGTGAAGGAACTCGAATTGATTGAGCAGTTTCGGGATTTAAGTTTGGTCTGCGAAGTAACGCCTAAAAGTGTAAGGCTGGGAATGTTGAAAATTCACAATGAATTTTTAGATGTTATTAGAGAGGCTCAGAAACAAGATATTAAGTTAGTCGAAGCAGCAGTTGGGATTGATCATTCCGAGAATAAGGATTATGAGATAGATGCACAAGATGTGTTGAGACACCGTGGAAGAATTTGTATTCCTGATGACGAAGAAATTAAGAAAGCAATCCTTGAAGAGGGACATCGGAGTAAGTTAAGTATCCACCCAGGAGCCACAAAGATGTACCAAGATTTGAAGAAACTGTTTTGGTGGCCTGGCATGAAGCGAGAAGTAGCCCAATTCGTGTATGCTTGTTTGACATGTCAGAAATCTAAGGTAGAGCATCAGAAGCCAGCAGGGTTGATGCAGCCATTGGATGTTCCGGAATGGAAGTGGGATAGTATCTCCATGGATTTTGTAACTGGGTTGCCGAGTACAGTGAGAGGATTCGATGCTATATGGGTGATTGTTGATAGGTTGACAAAATCTGCTCACTTTTTGCCGATTAATATGACTTATCCGGTCCCGAAGTTGGCAGATATCTATGTTAAGACAATTGTGAAGCTGCATGGGGTTCCGTTGAGTATCGTGTCTGATCGGGATCCCAGGTTTACTTCTGAATTTTGGAAAAGCTTGCAAGAGGCCTTAGGTTCTAAATTGAGATTGAGTTCTGCGTATCATCCGCAGACAGATGGGCAGACGGAGAGAACTATCCAGTCACTAGAGGACTTGTTGAGAGCATGTATTCTTGAACAAGGAGGTTCATGGGATTCCCATTTGCCATTGATTGAATTCACTTATAATAATAGTTTTCATGCGAGTATTGGGATGGCGCCTTTCGAGGCATTGTATGGTAGGAGGTGCAGGACACCCTTGTGTTGGTATGAATCAGGGGAGAGTGTGGTGTTAGGCCCTGAGATTGTGCGGGAAACTACAGAGAAGGTGAAGATGATCCGAGAGAAGATGAAAGCCTCACAGAGTAGGCAGAAGAGCTATCATGATAAGAGAAGAAAGGATCTGGAGTTTCAAGCCGGTGACCATGTATTCTTGAGAGTCACTCCGGTGACAGGTGTGGGTCGTGCCTTGAAATCTAAGAAGCTAACCCCTCGTTTTATTGGCCCATACCAGATTTTGGAAAGAGTTGGGAAAGTTGCCTATCGGGTGGCATTGCCACCTAATTTGTCTAATCTGCACGACGTGTTCCATGTATCTCAGTTGCGGAAGTATGTACCTGATCCGTCGCACGTAATCCAGATGGATAATGTAGAGGTGAGGGAGAACCTCACCGTGGAAACTATGCCAGTTAGAATTGAAGACCGGGAGGTAAAGGTGTTAAGAGGCAAAGAGATCAATTTAGTGAAAGTGGTTTGGTTGGGAGCCGTGGGCGAGAGCATGACGTGGGAATTGGAAGGTAAGATGAAAGAAGCCTATCCAGAGGTATTCGATTCAGGTAATTTCGAGGACGAAATTCTTTAAGTGGGGGAGAGTTGTAACGCCCTAAAATAATTTAATTAAATTAATTAATTAAGTTATTTGAGGGATTACAAAATTATTTTAGTGGAATAATTAATTAGAATTGTTTTGTTTCAGGGGGTGTGGTGAATTAAAAAGGGTGGTGTGAAAAATGGGCCCAAGCCACTTAAGTGACCCAAGCCCATTTCATATATCCCAAAGCCTCACAAAAAACCTAAACTAATTTCCATTCTTCAACAAAGAAAGAAAACAGCGATACTGAGAGTGAAGGGAGTGAGTGAGGCGCAACTTTCAGCAAGGAGGAGAAGGAGAGTTTTGATTCATCTTTGCTCTAGGTAAGCTCTTTGATCCTCTTTTCCCTTCCATTTTTCTTCTCTTGCAAGTAGTGGTTTCAAATCACTCTTCTTCCTCTGTTGCGATTTTTTTTCTTTTCCTCCATGGTTGTTGCTGCTGGCGCGACTTGCGAATAGAAGAGGAGGGAGGGGAGCTGCTGCCATTTTCGTTCTTGAGGCTTAGGGTGGCTGAGTTCTTCAATCACAAGGTTAGGGGGCTCTATTTATACTTGTAATAATGCTTAAGTGGATTGTTGTAGTGATATAGGGGCTGAATTGGTGTTTTGTGAGATGATTGAACAATTGATTAATTTAGTTGTTGTAGTGATATAGGGGCTGAATTGGTGTTTTATGAAATGATTGAACAATTGATTAATTTAGTTGTTGTAGTGATATAGGTTGAATTGGTTGTGTTTTGAAATGGTTGAATCATGCTACTGTCAGTGGAATGAAAACAATGTTAATGATATAGTTAATGAATTGTTAAGTAAATTAATATAATTGTTGAATTGTTGGTTTAGTGGCATCATTGAGTAATTGCTATTGCTTTTAGTTGTGTTAGTTGTTTGGGTTGAATTGGAATCTTATTATTATTGAAATTAGGCTAGTTGAAATGTTGTATAATTATTATGGTTGAATTGTTGTTACTTTCGATTTACCACTGTGCTGGGAAGTTAATGAATAAAGTGTAAATGTTGGATTAGTGTGCTATTTGAAATAGAAAATGGTTGCTGCCTACTGTTTTAATGAAAGGTTAGTCTAGGAATTGTTAAGTAATTTGATAAGCATTATTATAGTTAAACAATTGTTAAGTACTATTATAGTTTGAATAACTGTTAAACATTCAATATAGTTTGATAGTTAAATAATTGCTACCGATCGGATTAGTTGATGAGTTAAGTAGTCGATGAATTAAGTTAATTGAATGGTAAATAAAGGCTACTGTTGAGTATTTCGATGAGCTTGTTGGATTGTAAGAATTAGATTACTAGCCTAAGGGTAATAAGCGGTGTGTAAGGAGTTGTAGTTAATCGGAGATGTGAAAGCGGTGAGGGACTCCGGTCCAAAGCGGTGCGGCAACCTTAAGACCTTTATGTTGACTATATTGAGTTGAGGAATGCAAAGCGGCGAGTTTACTAATTATTATGGATTATGTGTGGTGTTGTGGTGCATAGTCATAGTGTCGCATGACTCATGTTGCATAAAGCGGTGTGTCGGCTTCGGCCAAAGCGGTGTGGTGGCTTCGGCCAAAGCGGTGAGTGCCCTCCAGGCTAATAGCGGTGACGATGGATCCACATGCATGTTGCATTACATGCATTAGTCAAGCATTTGATGAGTTTATGGATGAATTATGAAGATGATTATTGTTGTTAATAATGTGGTGAATTGATATGGCTTAGTGTTGCTTGCTGCCTTCCTTACTATAACGCCTTTCTTAATCATTATTATTTGTGTAAAGAGACTCACCCTACTGCCTTTGTTGCTTCTTATGTCGGCAACTTGCAGGTGATCGAGAGTGAGGGCATCCTTATGCCTCTTTTCTAGTAGTGTGTCAGCTCTGATATGTAGCACCAGTGGGAGGGCGTAGTATTATTATATTTGTCGTTTTGATTGTATTGGATTGTTATATTGATGTATTGATGCCATTCCGATATGTTGAGGCTGTCTTAATTATGTGCTGTAAACTAAAACAGGTGTTGTGGGCCCGTCCCCAAACTATTCGTGCTATATATCATGCTGTTAGCTTGTTGACCGTATATCACTGTTTTAATCTGGTTGATTTAAAAGCGGTGAAATGTGACGCTTCCTTTCAAAAGAAATTTTTTTTTTTAAAAAACTCTGATATAATAATATAATAATAGTTGATATAGAAGGGGGGTGTTACAACCTCTCTGATCATGTTTTAAAATTTTTGTTCACAAAATTGTCTTTACTTGGTTCTTATGATCGCAACACTTCCCGTCCTATTTGTCCTTTACCAAAAATGCATTGTTTACCATTTAATGCTAATAATCATTATTGTGAATTTCCTTTTGATCTTGTGCGTTGTGGTGTATGGGGTCCTTTCCACAAGCCTTACTCATGATGACAATCAATACTTTCTAACTATTGTTGGTGTGATTGCACAAGATTCACATAGATTCACCTCATGAAATCCAAACCAGAGGCTACCCATTTGATTCGATGTTTCTTCAAGTTTGTAAAGACTCAGTTCAAACAAGCAGATAAAGGCCATCAGGGCTGACAATGCCGGTGAACTTGCTCTTCACTCCTTTTTGCAAAGTGAATGTGCCCTACACCAGTTTTTCTACCCTCACACAGTCCATAACCAAATTCAGTTGTGGAGAGGAAGCATCAACATCTCTTAAATGTAGCATGAGCCCTCTACTTCCAATCCAAGGTTCCTATTCAATTTTGGGGAGAATGCATAGCTACATCAACCCATTTGATCAACAGATTGCCATCTCCTTCATTGAGAGGTATATCCCCCTTATGAGCTTTTATATCACACTGCCCCCGATTACTCCTCCCTTAGAGTTTTTGTTTTCTTTGCTTTTGCTTCTACTATTCCCTAGTGTGTGTGTGTGTGTGTGTGTGTGTGTGTGTGTGTGTGTGTGTGTGTGTGTTTATATATATTCTGGACTGGACCAAGAGGCCCATTCAGCAATTGGATATGGATTGGCCCAATCACTTTGGTCCATATCCACAATATACAAGCCCAATTATGACTATCATACTTGGATGGCTCAGATCAATTCTATCAATCCGACAGCTCACAACGGGCACGATTCCCTATAAATACTAGCTCACATTCCTATTAATAGGTACATTCTCATTCCTAGAATATTACTACTTTCTCATTCCCTATACTGACTTGGGCGTCGGAGTGGCACCGCAGGTGCCCCCTCCGGGATTCATTCAACACTCCGCTCGGATTGCAAAAGACCTACCAACAGCAGTCACCGCAGCACTGCTAGGTGCAGAACATTGGCGACCACAGTGAGAGATATCTATCTTTCACATCAACTCTGCTTTTTCAACCTTTCCTTGTTCTCCTATGGCTCCCAGAGGTAGACCCCGAGTTCGAAGCATTGCCGTACCTGCACCACAGCAAGAGGATACACTTGATGGCAATGTTGCTTCCCAGCCTGACGAAGGCACCCCCGTCCAGGCGCCACATACAGGCTCCCCTCAGGAGCAGGTGCAACCCCCAACAGTGAATCAACTTTTGGATCTCCTCTGCATTCGCACTCAGACTATGCTACAACAGGAAGCACGCCTCAAGCAGATTGAAAGGCAGGTAGCTTCCATGCCCGAACAGCCTCCGCCCCATTGGGGAACCCCTACTCAGACAACCGTGGTATCAAGACACCACCGCTCTCCCCCTCGAAGGCATCACTCTCATCGCTCCCCCCAAGTCAGAAGCATGTGCACCGCTCACCTCCTCGGCGTCACAAGCGCCATAGATCAGACTCACCCCCAAACACACCTCCATCCTCCCCGAATGGGACCTACCGGCCAGATGAATCTCCCTTCAAAATTTCCTCGCATGCTTCCTCCAACTCTCGCGAAAGGTCCAGAAGCCGAGCAAAGGTACACAAGAGGCGCCACCGAGGATCACCGTCGAGGAGATCCCCGGACCGGCACGGGTATCAAGACAATGACTTCGAAGACTGTTCACCTCGCAACTCAAGGTTCTTCTCCAACGAAGGACCCTTCACCAGAAAGGTGGATGAATGCCCGATCCCGAGGGCTTTGGAGAAGCTGCCAGCTCTCAAGATGTACGATGGGACTGGAGACCCAGACCGCCATCTCGCGCATTTCTCTCTGATGATGCGCTACATGGGCGCCAGAGAGCCTGTTCACTGTAAGATTTTCCCTCTCACTCTTGAGAACTCCGCATTAGAGTGGTTCCAAGAGCTGAAGCCAAACTCCATAGCTTCTTGGAGTCAACTGGCCAGAATGTTCTCAGCTCGTTTCACGGCTTCCCGGCTGAATCCCAAATCAGAAGAGGTTCTAAGGGCAGTCAGACAGTGGGAGAGAGAGACTCTAAGGGAGTACATAGAACGTTTCAACCAAGAGGCAGCATGCGTTCGAAACCTGGAAGACAAGCAAAGACTGTTTTGGATGAAAGATGGCCTCAAGAAAGGAAGTCTCTTTCAAGTTGATGTGGGAGTGAACAAGCCCAGAAGCTTGGGGGAATTCCCTCAGAAAGCACAAAAGTACATGGACTATGAAGAGGACGACATGGCCTACCACGAGGCGGCTAAGGTTGGGAACGAAAAGGAAGATGCTCGGGAAAACCGTCAGCGAAAAGAGACGGGAGGAGGGCACCGTGAACCACGACCACGGAGGTTCGCTAAACACACGCTCCTCAACGCATCCCGGGCAAAAATTTTAGCTGAGTGCGCAAATGCCGAATTCAAGAACATCAAGAGACCAGGGCCTTTGGTGTTAAGAGAAGGTCAGAATCCTTCCAAGAAGTGGTGCCGCTACCATCGGAGCGGAGGCCATGACACTAACGGCTGCCGAGCCCTCAAAGATGATATTGAAGAGCTAATTCAGAAGGGAAAGCTTTTGGAGTATGTCAAGAAGGAGGGCGACCCAAGCAATTCACGAAAGAGACCACAATCGCCCTCAAAGAGATCTAGGTCGCCCCGCAAGGGTAAGGCCCCGGCAAGTGAAGTCGTCAAAGCTACGAAGGATGATGGTAGCGAATCTTCCGAGAAAGAAGACACCCGAAAATCTAAGGAGAGACCGGTAGCCATGGTGATCCATGGGGGCAATCCTCTAGATGGGTGTGGAACCAATAAGTCAATTAAGAGAAGATGGAAGGAAATCTTGAATGTTGCATCTACCTCGACCCCAAGGGAGGGACCTGCCAGGCCACCCCTGACCTTTGAAGACCGAGATTTACTCGATGGAAAGCCCAACAAATACATCCCGCTGCTGATCACCGCCGTCATGGCCATTGTCGAAGTCAGAAGAATCCAGGTTGATCAGGGTAGCTCAGTGGACATCATTTTTGAAGACTTACTGAAGGTGTTGAACATTTCCCCCCAACGACCCGACTCCCTACCAGGGAAGAGACTTAACTGGTTTCAACGGATCGAAAACCAAGCCACTTGGCCACTTGGAGCTGATGGTCACCTGCAGAGACCCTGACGGCGAGCAACCTCTATTCAGAACTGTAAAGACAGCTTTCCTGGTCCTCCCATGCAAATCCATCTACCAATGCATTATCGGGAGGCCGACATTGGGCAGGCTAGAGGCAGTAACCTCAACAGTTCACTTGAAGATGAAGTTTTACACCTTGGGAAACGAAATTGTGACCCTCCAGGATGACCCGGCCGCAGCACGCAGATGCTACTACCTAAGCATCAAGGATGATCAAGAGATTGCTGAAGTAAGGAACCCGGACAAGAAATCCGGAAATGAAACTGAAGTGAACCTGGCAGACCTGGATGCTAGGTGTTGCGTCCGTGTGTTTTATAATCGCAATATCAGTGCAAGTATACACGTCGCACAAGTAATAAAGTGGATAAAAGTAAGAGATCGTTCCCACGAGGATTGATTAACTTTCAGAGTTCAAGTCTTTAAAACACAAGTGAAACAAGTAATAAATCGGCACTAAAAGTTGATATTAAGACTAAGGACATAAATAAAGCGAGTAAATAAGAAGTGGTTGTGGATATGAGAAAGTATGAGTTGGATTGCTGCATGCAAGTAAATCTCCTCTAGTCAGACGTTATAACGTTTACACGTTAACACGTACAAATGCTATGTTGTATAGACGTTATAACGTTTGAACGCTGTTGCAAAAGAGCTGTGCTTTTCAGTCACAAAACGTCAGAGCTTCAAGTACTAGAATTCCTATGTCTAGGTCCTAAGTAGGCCTACTCCTGTATTTTAAGTACCCACAGCAATGTCCTATGAACTATTATCCATTCTATGTCTAGACTTAGATAAAAATGCCTAAATGTCTTTAGTGCACCTTTTCATTCACATAAATCTTTGAGTTCTTTTCATAGACCATGTCTGTACCTATGAATCTACTTGTTTTAAGTGGCCAATTCAAAACAAGTTTGGAAATATTAACATGCAAAGATTTAAAACGCATAAACATCAATACTTCATAACATTAAACTAGAGGTTCATTACATGCAAAACAACAACCCAACTACAAATGTTTAGCTCATGCTGAGCATCTTTACAGAAAGAAGAGGAGTTAAAATCCAAATACCGTACATAGAGAAAAGGAGACTAAACGCAAAAGATACGCCTAAGAAGCCTTCCTTCATGCACGCTGTAGAGACGTTGCAACGTCTGAGCTTCACAGTAATGGGTGCGAATGGAAATAAAAATGGAGCTTGAGGAGAGTTCGAATGAAGAAGTCTGTGTCCAGAACTTCTTTTAGAAAACTCCTCTGGAAGTGGAGGAAGGTGGATGATGAATGGATTCCCCCTCCTTTTTCGTAGAGAGAGATAAGCTTTGTTTAAATAGCCAAAAAAAACAGAAGGTCACATGCTTGCTGATGTCATTCCCCACCTTCCAAGCTTGCTTGTAAATTAATTCTGTTCTGAAATGACACTGCACTGCTACAGTGCGTCAGCGCTGAGGAGAGAGAAGATCTTCTGCACTTCTAGATCTTTGACCATCATTTCTTGTGCGCCAAAAATAAGATATTTCTTTCTTGCTCTGCTGCCTTCCTTCAGACGTGACGAGAGACGTTGCCACGATCAGTTTACTGCACAAACACAAGAAGCATCAAAACGCTCACAAAGGCGCCAATTGGTGCCAAAATGCATAGAATTTGTAATTTAGCCCCTTTCTAACTAAAAAGCAATAAACTAACAGAAACTTAATAGAAACAACCTACTATTGCCAGAGAACTTGCATGATTTAACTTTGAATAAGTATAAATAACTCATATAAATATGTGTTATCACACCACCAAACTTAAACCATTGCTTGTCCTCAAGCAATCGAAACACTGCATATGAAAAGATGCAAGAAATTAAATACGCCAGCAGTTTACACCCTGCTCACCCATTTGATCAAAAATTATCCTCAAGGGGCTAATTCCTTCAGACTTACACTACACACTCACGCACCAATGCACAATTACATTCTAGATTCATTACTGCCCAAAGTGAGTGTGTGATCTCTGTATCAATTCTTTTCCTAGCTAGGTTCAGAAGCTACCCTAGCCTATGAAAGAGTGGTTTCCATATGGTGAGAGTATAACATCTTTCAAAACAGAGAGTAGGCTAACATTTCCACATAAGACATGAGGGTTATTTTAAGCATGACAAAGGGTCTTAATTTGGGTGCTAGGACTAGATTAGTGCAAACTACTTTTCTGACTCACACAACACAAAACACACAGAGGACTGCAACCCCTCATTACTGAGCAACTTTCATTTGATTCACTTCACTTTTGGTTTGGAGTTTTTGTGATTTTCTCCTTTTTGATCCTTTGGATTTGACAATTTTGGATTGAGATATTTGGGGTACCCAGTATTTGTTTCGGGAAATTGCAGCAAACACAGAGGACATGTGGATTTTTCCACTTATTTGAAACAACACACACTTTTTGGTCTTTTTGGAGTAGACGTTATAACGTTTGATAACACAGAACACAACACACAAACACACACGGCATACGTTATAACGTTACGGGTAGACGTTACAACGCTGCACTCACACTACACATGCACTAATCATCCTATAGTCTTTGCACCCAGCCTTAGTACAACCTGATATACCCCCAAACTTCGTTTCTACTGCTACTCTAAGTTTTTAATCAAGTTTTACAATCACCAAAGTCAACCAAAACTAGTTTTAGCATCAAATAGTCCCTAGCTAACTAGGTTTTCCTCAAAACAGAGTTTATGTGGAAGCAGTAATCAATTCTATTTATCTAAGCATGCATCAGCTACTCACACAAATTCACACATAGTCATTACTAGATTTAGCCCAAAGAGAAACATTTTTTATGATTAATAGAGTAGGAAAGTAAACTGATTATTATTATTATTATTATTATTATTATTATTTTTTTATGCAAACACAAAACATAAAAATGATCCTCCCCCCCAGACACAAAGATGAGCAGTGTCCTCACTGCTCACTGATCTTCAAAAATGGGAGAGGAACACTCAAACACAACACCAGCAAACAAACTACTGACTACTAACTAAAAACTACAACTATTCTACTGCTAAAAAGAGGGCTAAACTACTTGTTCAGAACACCTGACCTGAGCCTTCCACTCTGTCTGGCTGGGATGCCTGCTTCAGCAGTCTTCTTTTTCTTTTAAAACTTCACCCAGGCAGCAAACGTGACAACGTCCTAGATACACAGAGACGTTATAACGTCTACCACACTTCAATAACTTGAGTCTTGAATCTCTCCTACCTTCAGCTTCCATTCCTGCACAAAACAAAAAATAGAAACAAAAACAACAAGGATTAGAATAAAAACTCTGGGCTGCCTCCCAGTAGCGCTTGGTTTAAGAGTCCTCAGCCAGACTTGGAATTCAAACCCAAGTTAGGGTGGATAATAGGACAAAAAGAAAACATCATCCTTCCGCTTTCTCTTTTTGGTCAGAGATCCCATGTATTTGGTATATGGAAGCAAGTGTTCCCATGCACCAACCAGTAAGCATTTGGGATATGAATTTCTCCTTTCTTGAAAAAAATTAAGCTCATTTTGCGGAGGATTCTTTTCTTCAATTACCAAAGGTTGAATCTGAATTTTCTCATGACTCTCTTCATACCTCAACTTTGGATTTTCTTCCTTGTCACTATTTTTGAATTTTTCTTTTTCTACAACTACACGATTTTTTTGTTTTTCTTCCACCATTTCCAAATGACCACATTCAAGCTCATACTTTACACTCTCTTTTTCTTCCTCTTGCTCAACCACATATTCAATACAACTCTTTTCTTCTAGCTCAACCACTTTTCCAATACAACTCTCTTCTTTTAGATGCTCCATAATTGTCTTAATGTGAGCCTCTACATTCTTACATGAAGCTTCAGAGTTGTCACGATACACCTTCATATACTCAAGGGAATGAGCTAAGAGTTCTTTTAATTCAAAGTTGTTCTCATGTAATCCTACGGTTTGAGCTTGAGGATATGAATCTTGCTCACACACATCATTTCCCATTCCATAATCCATATTTTGGGCAGTCATGGGCATGAAATTTTTCTCATAACAGCCCCTTTGATATTTACTCTCATGGAAATCATAATTGAAACATTCTTGTTGAACATTCAATTCATTCATTTCTTGCATAAAGTAAAAACTCCAATGGTCCATGGCATAAAAGTGGATTTTTTTTTTTCAAAACACTCAACACAAACAATAATAGTAATAACAACAAAGAAAACACACTACAGACATAAAGCACAATGCAAATTCACTCCCTGGTTCAGTTGAATTAGAGCTTGAATTGGAACTAAGCATACGCTGTAACGTTTACCTGTTCACATACAGAAACAACGAACAACACAGTAAAATTCTTTCACCTAGTGCTTTAATACTTTTGAACCATAAAAGTTAAATACAATCCCCGGCAACGGCGCCAAAAACTTGTTGCGTCCGTGTGTTTTATAATCGCAATATCAGTGCAAGTATACACATCGTACAAGTAATAAAGTGGATAAAAGTAAGAGATCGTTCCCACGAGGATTGATTAACTTTCAGAGTTTAAGTCTTTAAAACACAAGTGAAACAAGTAATAAATCGGCACTAAAAGTTGATATTAAGACTAAGGACATAAATAAAGCGAGTAAATAAGAAGTGGTTGTGGATATGGGAAAGTATGAGTTGGATTGCTGCATGCAAGTAAATCTCCTCTAGTCAGACGTTATAACGTTTACACGTTAACACGTACAAATGCTATGTTGTATAGACGTTATAACGTTTGAACGCTGTTGCAAAAGAGCTGTGCTTTTCAGTCACAAAACGTCAGAGCTTCAAGTACTAGAATTCCTATGTCTAGGTCCTAAGTAGGCCTACTCCTGTATTTTAAGTACCCACAACAATGTCCTATGAACTATTATCCATTCTATGTCTAGACTTAGATAAAAATGCCTAAATGTCTTTAGTGCACCTTTTCATTCACATAAATCTTTGAGTTCTTTTCATAGACCATGTCTGTACCTATGAATCTACTTGTTTTAAGTGGCCAGTTCAAAACAAGTTTGGAAATATTAACATGCAAAGATTTAAAACGCATAAACATCAATACTTCATAACATTAAACTAGAGGTTCATTACATGCAAAACAACAACCCAACTACAAATGTTTAGCTCATGCTGAGCATCTTTACAGAAAGAAGAGGAGTTAAAATCCAAATACCGTACATAGAGAAAAGGAGACTAAACGCAAAAGATACGCCTAAGAAGCATTCCTTCATGCACGCTGTAGAGACGTTGCAACGTCTGAGCTTCACAGTAATGGGTGCGAATGGAAATAAAAATGGAGCTTGAGGAGAGTTCGAATGAAGAAGTCTGTGTCCAGAACTTCTTTTAGAAAACTCCTCTGGAAGTGGAGGAAGGTGGATGATGAATGGATTCCCCCTCCTTTTTCGTAGAGAGAGATAAGCTTTGTTTAAATAGCCAAAAAAAACAGAAGGTCACATGCTTGCTGATGTCATTCCCCACCTTCCAAGCTTGCTTGTAAATTAATTCTGTTCTGAAATGACACTGCACTGCTACAGTGCGTCAGCCGCGTCAGCGCTGAGGAGAGAGAAGATATTCTGCACTTCTAGATATTTGACCATCATTTCTTGTGCGCCAAAAATAAGATATTTCTTTCTTGCTCTGCTGCCTTCCTTCAGACGTGACGAGAGACGTTGCCACGATCAGTTTACTGCACAAACACAAGAAGCATCAAAACGCTCACAAAGGCGCCAATTGGTGCCAAAATGCATAGAATTTGTAATTTAGCCCCTTTCTAACTAAAAAGCAATAAACTAACAGAAACTTAATAGAAACAACCTACTATTGCCAGAGAACTTGCATGATTTAACTTTGAATAAGTATAAATAACTCATATAAATATGTGTTATCACTAGGTATGATCCAGACAGCGAGGAGGAAGAGGATGATAGCGCCCTTACCAAAGAGCTGAAGAAGCGCATGAAGAGACCAGAGCCAGACGGCGAGTTCATCTCCATTCAGTTGGGAGAGGATCCCGCTAAGACTATCATGATAGGCTCCGACCTCAATGAGGAGGTCAAGGAAAAACTCACTATCTGCCTGAAAGAAAATGCTGATCTGTTCGCATGGTCTGCAGCAGACATGCCAGGAATACCACCCGAGGTAGCTTGCCACCACCTTGTGCCACCACCTTGTGGTTAATCCCAACACCAAGTGGGTGGCCCAGAAAAGAAGAGTCCAGAAAGGGGAAAAAGCTGAAGCTGCTGCTAGCGGTGTGAAAGACCTCTTAGAGGCAAATTTTGTAAAAGAAATTAAGTACACCACTTGGTTGTCCAATGTAGTCCTTGTTAAGAAATCCAATGGAAAATGGAGAATGTGTGTTGATTATACCGATCTTAATTAGGCATGTCTAAAAGATGCCTTCCCCGTCCCTAGCGTAGATAAACTAGTCGATAGTGCCTCAGACTTTCGTTTGTTATCATTCATGGACGCGTACTCAGGATACAATCAAATCCCGATGTTCCCACCCGATCAAGAGAAAACAGCGTTCATGACCGAACAAGGGAATTTTTGCTATCGTGTAATGCCATTCGGACTAAAGAACGATGGGGCAACTTATCAAAGAATGATGAATAAAGTCTTTAAGGATCAAATGGGGAGAGTAGTCGAGGTATATTTAGATGATATGATCGTTAAAAGTAAAAACGACCCAGACCATATCTAAGATATAACCGAGGTATTCGCAGAGATCCGAAAGAATAATATGAGATTAAACCCGGAGAAATTCACCTTCGGAGTCCGGGCAGGAAAATTCTTCGGTTTCTATCTCACTGAGAGAGGTATTGAGGCCAACCCTGACAAATGCAGGGTGATAACCGAAATGACTTTGCCAACTTCCAAGAAAGAAATTCAAAAACTCACCGGCATGATAGCAGCATTATCTCGCTTTATTTCAAAAGCAGCACACAAGTCCTTACCTCTGTTTAAACTACTCAAAAAAGAGGCAGTCTTCAATTGGACAGCCGAGCAAGAGCAAGCTTTGTCCCTTTTGAAGGAAACCCTCTCCAAACCACCCATCCTGACGCGTCCCGAGGAAGGGGAAACCCTGTACTTATACCTCGCAGTCGCCGACGAAGCATTAAGTGCAGTATTGGTTAGAGAATCCAACAGCGTTCAAAGGCCTGTATACTTCGTAAGTAAGGAACTGCAAGGGCCAGAGTTGAGATACCAGAAGGTGGAGAAAGTCGCTTTGGCACTCGTCATCGCGGCCAGGCGTCTCCGGCCAAACTTCGTAGCGCACCAAGTGGTGGTTCGAACTAACCAACCAATCAGGCAGATCCTCCATCGACCAGATCTGGCCGGGAGATTGATTAAATGGGGAGTCGAGCTCTCAGAATTTGGAATCAAGTACGAATCAAGGCCAGCCATGAAGGCTCAGATATTGGCAGACTTTGTAGCAGAAATGACGACATCCCCGCAAGGAGATAGAGTGGAGACTACATGGACCCTCCACGTGGATGGGTCCTCAAACAGCAAAGGAAGTGGAGCAGGTATGATACTTGAAAGCTCAGAGGGTCTAATTATTGAAGCGTCCTTGACTTTTTCATTCCCTACATCCAATAATCAAGCGGAGTATGAAGCCTGCATAGCCGGCTTGCAGTTAGCCAGAGATTTCAGTGAAACACAAGTAGAGCTTCATACAGATTCGCTCCTAGTAGTCTCCCAGATCAACGCAGCATTCAGTGCTTACGATCCAGTCTTACAAAAATACTTGACTAAGGTGCGCGAGCTCTTAGGGTTGTTTAACAAGGCTGAGGTGAAGCATGTACCCAAGGGGGATAACACCAAAGCAGATATTCTCTCCAAGCTGGCCAGCACCCGGACACCCGGGAACCATCGAAGTGTCATTCAGGAAACCCTATCCAGACCAAGTGTCATTCTAGACAATAGTTCACCTTCGGCAATACTCACGGTCGAGGCAAGTCCAAATTGGATAACCCCAATCCTTCGATACATCCTCGAGGGACATGAGCCTGTTGATGCAAAAGAGGCGGCTTCCGTAAGAAGACGAGCAGCATCTTATTCGGTCATTGAAGGAAGGCTTTTTCGTAGAGGTTTCTCTATGCCTCTACTAAAATGCGTAGAAGGAGCAGAGGCAGACTACGTTCTCGCAGAGATTCACGAGGGAATCTGCGGACAACACCTTGGCGGGCGAGCTCTGGCAGCAAAAGCCCTTAGAGTAGGATATTACTGGCCTACCATGAATGAGGACTCACAGAATTACGTCAAGAAATGTGGCAAATGCCAAAAGTACGCTGATGTGCATATTGCCCCATCATCAGACCTGACATACCTAAATTCACCCTGGCCTTTCGCCTGGTGGGGAACGGACCTCTTAGGCCCTTTCCCTCCAGGTCTAGGACAAGTAAAATATGTAATTGTCGCAGTTGACTATTTTACCAAATGGATCGAAGCCGAAACTTTGACCACCATCACGGCAAAAAATTGTATAAAGTTTTTCAAGAAGAATATCATGACAAGATTTGGCATTCCAGAGGTGCTCATCACTGACAATGGTACTCAATTTACAGATAAAGGATTCAGGCAGTTGATGACTGACCTAGGCATCAAACACCGTTTTACGTCAGTAGAGCATCCCCAGACCAACGGTTAGGCAGAGGCAGCTAACAGGGTAATCTTGTGAGGGCTACGAAGGAGACTTGACGAGGGAAAAGGTAACTAGCCAGAAGAGTTACGCAATCGCGATATGACATGGCATGGTAGGCTCGGATATGCGAGGCATACCTCATGCCAGATGCTATCCAAGATACACCAATCCAACTATCCGCACAAATAAAGATAAGAAACATAAAACTCAATACGAAACAGAGTGCATGTACAACAAAGTCCAAAACAAATCACGTGACAGAAAGTAAATAAACATAAAAGAACGATCAAGGAGCAATGACATCAAAGTCGCTCTTGTTGGAATGGTATCTAACAATCCTTCCATGAACGACATCATGTTCAAACTTAAAGACATCCGGCTCTAAGACAACATCCGGATACACGCATTGAACATGACCCAAAGCCTTCTGGTATGCGTCATAGGAAAAGTCCACCACTCTGTCCGCCAGCGCTACCACCTTTCCCTCAGCTTCATCCTTCAGTTTCTTCACATTTTCCAACTCGGATTGCACGTCCTCAAGCTGAGCTTGAAGCTCCTCTACCCTCCTCACACATGCATCTCTGTCAACGCAGGACTCGTCCTGACCTTTCTGGTGACGGCGAACGGATGCATTGGCTCGGTGAAGTAACGCATGGGCGTCATGAAGCTCATCTCGAAGCTGCTTCCTTTCCAAGAGGAGATTGTCAACCTCTTTCCTCCCTGTACAAGGAAAGAAAGAAAACAAAATAAGCTCAAAAACACAAAGATTCAGGAACATGCAACATACTGGAACAGTTCAAGGAAACTACCTGAACCTTGACCTTTCTCAGCCCTCCACTTTGCATGAAGATCCGACCCAATGCTGACCATGCGCGTCATCAACTCGAATGGATGCTCCAAAAAGTGGTCACGTTGATCAGCCAAAAATTCAATATGTGCTTCAACTACCTCAGGAGAGGGACACTTAGCAGGAGAGGAAGGCTTGCTAGAACTCTTCTTACGCTTGGATTTAGCATGCATCCCAGGAGTCATGGCAGCCACACCATCGCAAGTCCTTGTTTCACAAACTTCAATGGGAATCTTCGGTGTACCAGAGACATCTTTTCCAGCCCGGCGAGGAGCTCCTAGGCTAAGACGCCCTCCCTTGGAGGGACGGGAAGCAGCGGATGCAGTCGCTACAGGGCTAATCCCATCACCAAGCTCCGCACCTTGAGTTTTCTTCTTCCCAGAGGACAAAGAGAGTATCTCATCAAAGGAAAGTGGGGCAGTCATTGAATCTGAAAAAGGAAAATAAGAGAGGTTAGCAACACGACAAACCATAAATAAGCTAAAGAACACAAAATCTGGCAAGTAACCTAAGGCCTCAACAGCATCATGAAAAGATGGAGCGCGAGATTGTTCTCCGCATAAGATTTTCTGAGAATTGGTAGTCAAGCGGTTAACGACAGCCTCGAGTAAGTTCAAAGTCCTCAACTCAGAAGAGGATAACAGAGTCAAAGGGACACGATAAGACCGACTGACTCGATCAGCGTCAACATTACACCATCCTAAGTGAAACTTATCCATGACTAAGGACCCTTCCTCATCAAAGACACCCATGCTGCGCACTGCCTCTAGGCTCGAAGGGACGATGTAAAAATACTTAATCTTCCATTCCCTTTGACTTTCAGAGTGCACTTGAAAGAAGGCATAATCAGATCGACATTTCAATGCTACAAACTCATATCGAGGACCACCTTCGGAACATTCTCGCCGGCGCTGAACCTCAAAGATAGTAAAAAAGACCTTCAGTGAACACCTCACTCCCATAGCCGCCATCACAAGCTCGAAACATTTCAAAAAACCCACACATTTGGGTGAAGTTGAGATGGAGCTATAGACAGATGATTCAGAACGTCCAGCTGAAATGAGGTAAAGAGGGGAGAAATTCTCATCTTACCGACAACACAATGGTACATCATAAATTTCCGGCCCTCAGGAATCCGGTAAATCCTGTCATCTGGGTTCACCGCTTCATACCGCCAGGCTTTCCCAAGTATGTCCTTAAGGAAGCGAGGAGGATTTGTTCCCGGGAGATATATGCTCGTAACAGTTCGTACACTTAGAGCAACCCAATCGTAATTAATACCGCCAATCTCCACCACGTCAAGGTCGGATCGACACTCATCATCATCATCCGAAGAAGAACTCACAATAAAGCCTGGTATCCCTGACTCCTCAAAAGGCACAATATTATCACATATCTCAGACGATCCTCCCCCTACAGACCAACCAGCATGCTCTATAGCAGGAAGGGAACCACGATATGACCCATGAACCCGAGCAGTCTCCTTCGTTCTAACCATCACTCAAACCTGCAGGAAAAAAGGGGGGAAAAACAAGCGTCACAACAAAAATAAAACTTGTTGACAACCCCCTCCCCTGAGGTTGCCTGATGAAGATTTGGACAAGACCCATAGTTACACTATATTTAAATTGAACATGGTGGCTCACGAATGACTCATGGTCATGGCTTGCAAACAATAAGGTTTGGAGGACAAGGGCGCCAAGGTCCAAGGTGACGGTTTGGAGGACATGGACGCCAAGGGCGCCAAGGTCCAAGGTGATGGCTTGTGAGGCATGGGCGCCAAGGGCTCCAAGTGCCATGGTGTCGGCTTGCAAGGCATGGGCGCCAAGGGCGCCAAGTCCATGGTGACGGCTTGTGAGGCATGGGCGCCAAGGGCGCCAAGTGCCATGGTGACAGTTTGCAAGGCATGGGCACCAAGGGCGCCAAGTGCCATGGTGACGGCTTGCAAGGCATGGGCGCCAAGTGCCATGGTGACGGCTTGTGAGGCATGGGCGCCAAGGGCGCCAAGTGCCATGGTGACGGTTTGCAAGGCATGGGCGCCAAGGGTACCAAGTGCCATGGTGACGGCTTGTGAGGCATGGGTGCCAAGGGAGCCAAGTGCCATGGTGACGGTTTGTAAGGCATGGGCGCCAAGGGCGCCATGTGCCATGGTGACGGTTTGCAAGGCATGGGCGCCAAGTGCCATGGTGACGGTTTGCAAGGCATGGGCGCTAAGTGTCATGGTGACGGTTTGCAAGGCATGGGTGCCAAGGGCGCCAAGTGCCATGATGACGGCTTGTGAGGCATGGGCGCCAAGGGTACCAAGTGCCATGGTGACGGCTTGTGAGGCATGGGTGCCAAGGGAGCCAAGTGCCATGGTGACGGTTTGCAAGGCATGGGCGCCAAGGGCGCCATGTGCCATGGTGACGGTTTGCAAGACATGGGCGCCAAGTGCCATGGTGACGGTTTGCAAGGCATGGGCGCTAAGTGTCATGGTGACGGTTTGCAAGGCATGGGTGCCAAGGGCGCCAAGTGCCATGATGACGGCTTGTGAGGCATGGGCGCCAAGGGCGCCAAATGCCATGGTGACGGTTTGCAAGGCATGGGCGCCAAGGGCGCCAAGTGCCATGATGACGGCTTGTGAGGCATGGGCGCCATGGTGACGGTTTGCAAGGTATGGGCGCCAAGGGCGCCAAGGTCCAAGGTGACGGTCTGCATCGAGCAACGTCACGGGTTGTGACTGCTGGGCGCCAAGGGCGCCAGAGTGAAGGTCTAGACAAACAGCAAAGTCACGATTTGCATGAAGGAAAGGGGGAAGAGGACATACACTTACCCAAAAGAAAGAAGAGAGAGGTTTGCTCCAAGCTCAAATGTGTGATTCCAAGAGAAGTTTGCCCCAAGCTCAAATGTGTGATTCTAAGAAGCCTTATCCAAAATCCAAGCAATGAAGACCCACCTACTTATAGTGGTTGGAAAAAGTGGTAAAATCATTTTTGTTTTTTCTTCAAAACAAAAACAAAAATGTTATCGTCATGAACAAAGACATTCTGCACGACCCGACGAGGCAAACGAGCCATCGCGTCTGGCAAATCGACGAAAATACTTCAAGCCATGACCATCCTCCGGAATAATCTCGGCTCGGGGGGCAACTGTTCTGGACTGGACCAAGAGGCCCATTCAGCAATTGGATATGGATTGGCCCAATCACTTTGGTCCATATCCACAATATACAGGCTCAATTATGACTATCATACTTGGATGGCTCAGATCAATTCTGTCAATCTGACGGCTCACAACGGGCACGATTCCCTATAAATACTGGCTCACATTCCCATTAATAGGTACATTCTCATTCCTAGAATATTACTACTCTCTCTTTCCCTATACTGACTTGGGCGTCGGAGTGGCATCGCAGGTGCCCCCTCCGGGATTCATTCAACACTCCGCTCGGATTGCAAGAGACCTACCAACAGCAGTCACCGCAGCGCTGCTTGGTACAGAACAATATATATATATATATATATATATATATATATATATATATATATATATATATATATATATATATATATATAAACACAGACACTGGTTGAACAGAGGCCATATAGGTTTTTATAAAAAAATGGGCCACTTATTATATACTCATCTTATCAAATTTTTTGTAATAAAAAATGTTTATGAATTTTATTCAAATAAAAATTATGTAAATGCAAATTCTATAATCATTTATATATCTTATTTTAATAGATTATATATCTATCATGTTTCCTTCAAAAAAAAATCTATCATGTTAGTGATTTATTGCAATAAGAGATTATATACTTGACTTGGTGGTTTGAGTAATAAGAGAGCTAAAAAATAAAGTGATAAGGAAGGAGTATAGTTCAACTCTCTCACTCACAGTATTGTTCCAATAAATCTAATACTAAAATACTATAATGTGTCATTAAAAAATGATTTATTGCAGTTGCTCACATCTTGATCCATTATCCTAGGCCACATCATAACGATCAACATGTAACAGATGCCCCCATCAAATTCTTCGTCAGCCATATCCGACATTATTAGTGGTTTCCAAATATGTATACAAACTAGGGGTGGACAAAATTATCAAACCGACCCGTCAACCGAACAAACCGTAGGAAATAATGAAGTTCGGGTAAGTCTATACGGGTTGGCGGATTTACGGGTGGAAACATCAGTTTCAAATGGGTTGAAATGGTCGGTTGCGGATCTGTTTTTTAAAACCCACAGTTACTCGCATCCGACCGAACTACTTCGCTAACTAGTAGTAGGAATTTTTTATAAGTCAAAAACTACTGCTACTCTGCATAAGTAGTAATTGATGTGATATTTTCTCTCTTTCCAATACATGCTTTTAGCTTTCAACCAACAAAAATCAAGCACAAAGATAACCCATTCACCAAAGCCTAAAGCAAATAAAAAGCCACGCAAATGCTCTGCACACCGTTGAGTCACCGTAACAATAAATGGACACATTGCTTGTGTTTGACTTTTCAACCGAATGTTACTCAAACCAAAAAAATACTATTTTATATTATACTAGTAGTTATTATTTCCAGAAAGCTTTGCGTTTTCATCTATGGCGGATTACACAGGTTATGGAAGGAGAAAATATCCAGGTGAAAGGAGGAAGAGCAACCAGAAGATTTGAACCGAAAATATCCGCCCGTGAAACCGCCAACCGTTCTAACCGCACCCACCCAAACCGATGGCTCTAATGGGCGGAAATGGGTGGAACTATGTCTCTCTCGGTTTTCTTCGGTTGGGCGATATTGAAACCGAATCCATACAAACCGACCGTTTGTCCACCCCTAATACAAACTCTCTTTACCTCGGGTGTTTTATTGGCGTAAAGAAATCCTAGTTGAAGTCTCTTTCAACACGACACACTTAGATCCCACGTGCTCTGTTTTAACTAGAATTAGAGAAAACAGGTTACTATGCCACTTCTTATCTTAGAATATGTTAAGAAAAATGTTACTATACTAGTATGTGCTAGATGCCATCACCGTCATATTAGCACTGAGTACGATACGTGTCATCGACTCTCCGTGTCAGCACACTATGTGTAGTAATGGATCTAGGTTCCTAGTTATATGTGCAAATATTTTTTTATGAATTATTTGAATTTTTTTCAATATCATATCTTGAAGTACTCAAAATAAGAAACTAAATTAAGAGTAAATCTTCAATTTAGTCTCCTCTTTAGAGGGTCCTCTCTTGTTCCTTAAGCAAGTCTCTACTAGGGCTTTGCAGTGTCTTGCGGCGCCTTCTTCCCTAGGGCTTCTAGGTCACCAGCGCTGCTTGAAGAGCAGCTTCCCTCCCTCTTTGTTTTCGATATTCTCCCTACAGGGTGCTTTCCTCTCCGTTGATACCCCTCGCAATCATCACTTCCACCCGCCCTTCCTCAACTCGGCTAGTGTTATGGTCCCCACCCACTCACCCTCCCCCTCACCCACCAGATCCATCCTTTGCTCCCATCACTGACCTATACTCATCTTGCCCCCCGCCTCGGACCTCCAAATCCCCTCCTGATCCTTCTGACCCACCTTCTTAGAGGGTTACCCATGACCTTCCCCTTACTTCCACAGTGTGGCCTTCCCTCTCAGTCTATCCTCAATGTTGTCTATAATCTCCAAGCCTTTCATATCTATTTACCCTTCTCACATCATCTTCTTTGGCTCTTCATATGCAAAACATAGTCCCCGGAGCCATTTGGCTTTCAAATACGGGGAGGGTTTAGACATTCCGTCTTTCCTCCCACACCAACTTTTTGGGACTTTTTGTTTTCGTCTTTGTGAAGCCTTTCATCTTGCTCAGTGGTGGAGACTGTTCAGCAAATGCGGTTCGGAAGTGTCTCTGGTTTATTGGCTTGCGTTGAAGGCTCTGAAGGGTTTTATTTTGTGATTCTTCTTGTTGGTTGTCTTAAGGTGTATTAGGGTGTGTTAATGAATTGTTTAAGTTAGCTCACTAGGAACTGTGTTTGTTCAAGTACAACTCTTATGCTTATTGATATTTTTTTAGGTGTTTCAGCTATTCCTGATCTGATTGTAGTCCAGTAGTGAATTAGTTTGATGCTTTGCTAGCAAGCTTGAAGCTGACACTATGTGTAATGTTGGTGGCCTTTACCCAATTTTAATGAAATATTACATATTTGTCCCAAAAAATGAATTTGTGTAATCATCACTCTTTTAATAGCAATACTTAATAAACACTCAATTTCTCCAAAACCAAAACATCTAAAAACCCCCCAAAAAAGGTTAAATATTTTCTTTAAAGGGTAATTTAAGGTTGGAAAAGTCGCCGAAAGCTGCATTTTTCTCGTAGAAACTGTACATAGACCATTTTTCGATGCGAATATGTACAAAGACGATATTGCTGATTCTATACATACAGAACAGTTTCACTTTATACACAACGTTGTTTTGTTTGTTTCTCCGATCATCTTTTGCATGTGAGCTCTATCTCTTGATTTCTCATCACATTCTTCTTCCTATCACAAGTCTCTCAAGAGAAAAATGGCTACGGTGCTGGAACATGCTGTCGTTGAAGACAAGGTGACAAACCCCAAAGGATGCTGCAAATCAGGTCCAGGCTATGCTTCCCCTCTCGAAGCCATGTCTGGTCCCAGAGAAACTCTGATTTATGTCACTGCTGTCTACTCAGGTACCGATTTTTTAATTGATTAAAATTTTCTCTCAGAATTTCATATCTCTTTTTTGCTATAATTATTTTTTAAAATTTTAGAGCAAAGGTTTAATTTGATGATTTTTTATTTATTTTTGATTCAATACAAATACATACAGGAACGGGAATAGAGAAGCCTGACTATTTGGCTACGGTGGATTTGGATCCAAACTCTCCAACTTACTCAAAAGTCATCAGTAGGCTACCTGTTCCTAATTTGGGTGATGAATTGCATCATACTGGTTGGAATTCTTGCAGCTCTTGCCATGGAGACCCATCAGCCCAACGAAGATTTCTGATTGTACCTGGACTTGTGTAAGAGATTCAATACTTAATTTTAGTGAAAATCATAGATATAAATTTTAATTGGTTTGGTTGATAATTATACTTGCATGGGAAACAGAACTTAAAAGGAAGCAAATTTGCCCCTGACAACTTTTTAGTCCCCCTACATTTTCAAACAGGGACAAGTTAGTCCTTCCGCTCATCCAAAGGGACTAATTTGTCGCTGTCTAAAAATGAAAGGGACTAATTTGTCGCTAAAAAATTGTCGGGGAGTAAAATGACCATTTACTTAACTTTTTTGATTAGGTATTATGTTATCAAATAGAGTGAATATAATAACAAAGATAAAATACCATCCTCAAACTGTAAATCAGAGAAACAGTAAAGAAGCTATGCCAGTTTGTACTTTCAAAAGAATGATGTTACAACAAACTATTGAGCTGTAATTTGAACCCCAATTGTGCTAATTCACTTTGTGTTGGCCATCTTTTAATCACATTGTAAACTAAAATGTGCTTTTATAATATTTCAGATCAGGTCGCATATATGTGATTGACACCAAAACAAATCCAAGGTCTCCATCTTTGCATAAAGTTGTAGAGCCTGCTGATATCTTACAAAAGACTGGATTAGCTTATCCACACACATCTCACTGCCTTGCTTCTGGTGAGATAATGATCTCATGTCTCGGAGATAAAGATGGAAATGCTGAAGGAAATGGATTTCTTCTTCTTGATTCAGAATTCAATGTGAAAGGAAGGTAGGTACTCTAATATATTTGATTGAGAAATGCAAGAATATGTATTAGCATGTCAAAAATACTCAGCTCATTGGTCCTCATTCATATATTGAAATGAATTTCATTGCTGAGATGACATGAGCTTTCCTAGCCAGTATTTTCTAATTTTATTATCTTGTATATTTCTTCCCATTGGTCAGGTGGGAGAAACCAGGGCATAGTCCATTATTTGGTTATGACTTTTGGTACCAACCACGGCACAAGACTATGATCAGCACATCATGGGGTGCTCCTACTGCTTTTACCCAAGGTTTTAACTTACAGCATGTCTCCGATGGATTGTATGGGAGGCATCTCCATGTTTACAACTGGCCCGGGGGCGAACTGAGACAAACACTGGACCTTGGTGATAAAGGTCTTTTACCTTTGGAGGTAAGTTGTTTGCTATAACTGTGGTGTACCTTATTCCCCTTCCTCACAAATTCATACTTGTTTACCATTTTACAAAAATTGGAATACTTGATAAGTAGTGCACCCTAAATGCAGATAAGGTTCCTGCATGATCCTGCTAAAGATACCGGTTTCGTTGGGAGTGCACTGACAAGTAACATGATACGATTTTTTAAGACCGCAGATGGATCATGGAGCCATGAGGTATACTAAATGGATATCAGTATCTATTTTCTTCTGGATAGTTTTTGTACTTCAATTCAACCTAGGTATATTATCAATAGTGCTAATATACTAAGCTTACTTGCAGATCGCCATATCAGTCGAACCACTGAAAGTGCAAAACTGGTTTCTTCCTGAAATGCCTGGGCTTATAACTGATTTTCTGCTTTCTCTCGATGATCGGTTTCTGTACTTCGTGAACTGGCTTCATGGAGATATAAGACAGTATAACATTGAGGACCTTAAAAATCCCAAACTAACTGGTCAATTATGGGTCGGTGGTCTTTTCCAGAAAGGAAGCCCTGTAGAAGTTGTGACAGATGATGGTAAAACTTGGCAAGCTGATGTTCCAGAGATCCAGGTTATTGATATTTTGATTTTGTTCCTACTGTTAAACATATAGCGTACCACAATTTCGTAGTTAGTTAGTTGGCACTTGGCCGGTTAGTCAGTTATTGGGCAAATGGGGAGGAATGAAATGTGAATTTTATGAGTACTCAGTACTCATTGCACTTAACTTGCATGCTCTAACAAATGATTTCTTAGAAAAGCATATGGATTAATTGCACTTAATTTGCATGAACTAAATCTGATGTTTGGATTTTGGATTTTTCAGGGTAAAAAGTTGAGAGGGGGACCACAGATGATTCAATTGAGCTTAGATGGGAAAAGGCTGTATGTTACAAACTCACTGTTCAGTACTTGGGATAAACAATTTTATCCAGAGCTTGTAGAGAAGGGATCTCACATATTACAGATTGATGTTGATACTGAGAATGGTGGTCTCAAAATTAACCCAAACTTCTTTGTGGATTTTGGAGCTGAGCCTGATGGTCCTTCCCTTGCCCATGAGATGAGATATCCTGGAGGTGACTGCACTTCCGATATTTGGGTTTAAGCATATGTATCATCATTTCATTTAGATGAAACACTTCCGGTTGAAGACGTGTCCAGTGTCTAACACATATCGTGTTGAACACCGACACCGACACTGATACTTCAATTACTTGTATTTTTCAGATTAAAATCGGTGTCTACGTGTTTGTGTTGTGTCCGGTGTTTGTGTCGATATCGGTGCTTCATAGGTTAAAATAATGTGCTTGTTGTGTTGTTCATTTTCAACTTTTAGAAGACTGAGTTATCTACTCTGGATGAATTTATTAAGCTACGTTTACCTTCAAATTTTCCTAGTTTGGTGTTATGTCTGTCTTTGTTTGTGATTGATTACCTTAAACTTGGTAGAAGTGTGTGTAGAAACTTGTCGATGCCCGTTTCCAATGAAACGATTTAGAGTTTAGAGGTGAAGGAAAACGAAACATAAAAGGGGTTGAGCTTTAGAAATGATGAAAATGATTAACGGTAAACTGCACGGTTTGTTTCAATTGAATGGGTTAATGGCCATGCAAAATGCAATGCTATACTCAGTACGAAAACACTTCAACAATGAATTTCATTAAAACTCTAGTTTTGTATATTGCAACGGTGGCTTTTAACATGGGAAAAAACATGTGTTTGTGTCTCATGGAAAAGTGCCCTTACAACTGTGGTCGAGGATGCTTTAAAAAGAACCAAATGGTTCATCAGAATATGGATTTAAAAATTCACTTTTTGCTTATTTTTAATTTCTGGAACTGCATCTTTTTTTGGGCCGACTGGTATGTACTAATGTTAGTTTTTTTGACTGAATGTTAAATTTTTTTAAACATTCTTTTTTGTTTCAATTTTTATTATTAATTAATAGTTTCTTTTTTACAAGTATTAATTATTAATAGTTTTTTATCAAACAGACTTCATTCTCTAATTTTATTAAAGAAAAAGAAAAAGAAAAGTCAAAGAGGGGACTAGACCAATAATACTCGACAAAAAAGAAGAAAAAGTCAAAACAATGATAGGGAGACAATGATAAAGTCCTCTAAAATATTTCATCCTAGAGACGAAAATAAAAGCACTAACTTACAAAAGTTCGTTAGAAGACACGGAGATGGAAGTGTTATTTAATAGTTAATGTCACATAGTTAATATATTTCTCTTGTTTTTGGTTGTTTAAAAATGAGTGTATGTTGAGTATTGGGCTAAAGTGCTCCCAGGGTCTCTTATCTTTATTTAAAGTAATGAATTAGTCTTTTATGTTTTTTTTGTCCCAAATAAGTCATTTATCTTTCAAATTTTTGACACATAAATCCTTAGGACTGATTTGGGACAGAAAAGGATTTATGTGTCAAAAATTTAAAACATAAAGGACTGATTTGGGACAAAAAAAAGATAAATGACCAAATCGTTACTTTAAATAAAGATAAGGGACCCCGGAAGCATTTTAGCCTTGAGTACACATGAAATATGATTTTAAAAATACAAATAAAAATATATTTAAAGTCGTAATTTTTTTTTGGATTATTAGTTCGTTGTGGATGGTTGGATTTAGTGTTCTGGATTAGTATAGAAATATCTTCATATATAGCGTATATTATGAGAGGAGTTTTAGTTTTTGTTTGACAAGTCTCGTCTGCTGGCGGATAGCAGATTTGAAGCACATAACAAATTATTAGTTAACTTATCCACTATTTGTTATCTGCTAGCTCATTTGCTATCCACTATCTGTTATTCGCTACTTTTTTACCAAACAGAGCCTTATAATAAGAGTGAGAGGAAGCAATCAGAGCCTTATATTACTATATAAAAATATTTCTATTTTATTTAAATATGTCTATATATATATATATATTTATGAAAAAGTTCTAGATTATTTGATTCACATTATTTTTAACGTTTTTAAGTGTTTCTGACAGTGTTATTAAAATTATTGGATTTTTTTATTAGTATAATAAGTTCTTTTTTTGTCGTATGTAAAAATCCTTGTAATACTAGAAATCAGGTTTTTTTTAGATTAGACGGGGCTAAAAGCCCAAACGAATTATACAGGGATCAATCTAGGAGTAAAAACTCCAATTACATCAGCATCTACTAGTAATTTAACATTGGGTGGTGGTTGTCAAAGTAAGAAAGACCATCATCATAAGAACACCCCATATTAGCAAGCTCATTGGCTACTTTGTTTGCTTCCCGATAGACATGACAAATGCGAACATTGGAGAAAGTAGCTAGCAAATGTTTGATACGTCTCACCAGTTGAAGACCCGCAATACTGCCTGCATGATCACCATTGAGACACTGCACGATAACAAGAGAATCCATCTAGAGCTCCACCTGAGAGAAACCTTTGGTTGCCGCTAAAGTGAGACCTTCCAAAGCACCCCACAGCTCTGCTATATAAGTCGTGGACACATACAACCTCTTAGCAAAACCCCCAAGCCAAACACCATGAGAGTCACGAATAACCCCACCACAACCAGCCACATTAAGAGAAGTCTTCACCGCTCCGTCAGTATTAATTGTCACCCAGTCTAGCCCAGGAGCTCTCCAACCAACATCCCCCTGCTGCATTCTTTGCTCCAAGATGTGATTCCGCATTTCCTTGCCCTTCTCATATTCATGAACAGCTGCGAGAATAGTACTCCTTCGTATGAACTTATTGATGGTGGTTTGATCGATAAAACAAAAGTACTGCACAACAGGACAAAAATATGAGAAAGTGAAGTCAACTGGAGTCACAAGAAAGGTGGGGGGGTTTGAATTGTGCCTTTAAAAGTTGTTTGACATTGACCAACCAAGATACTTAAGGATGATAGATAGACTAACTCCCTTAAGAATAGAGTCCTGAAAGCAGTAAGTAGATGATAGTTACTATCTTCTGAGTAGAACATTCATCTGAATGGATATGGATATAGGTTGGAGGGAGTATGTCAGTGATCTAAGAACATATAGATAGTGTATTGTCTCTGATATATATATCTTCTTAGAGACTGGATAGTGTAGAGAAGATGAAATGGTAGGAAGGTGTATTTGAATCTTCTTACACTAGTGATGATGTTGTGTTATGGTGATGCTCGGTTAAGAAGATGAGAAGTGTTGTAGTGTATTGAGAGGATAACTCAAGATGGTTTATCTTGAGATTGTAAGATGATTCTTACAATAGAGTAGATGAGGTTTTTCTTTCATAACACAAAGCCATAGGAGAGAGACTTATAGGAAAGCAGTAAAGAACACACAAGAAGTATAGTGGTTCACCCAAATCACATGGGCTACATCCACTCCTCACATCCTGTGAGAATTCCACTATTTTCCAAATAGTGTACAAGTCAATCATAGGCTACAACATTGATAATTTTCTTCTACAGCTCTATCAACTGTTTCACTAGTGTTCTTCTACAGCACTAGCAACTGTATTACCCCTAAGAAACATCTTAGGCATCTTCACTAACACTCAAGCAACCAATGACATGTTAGGAAGGTACACATCCCTAAGAATCTACTTAGGCTTCTTCATTAACAATCCAACAAACATATGTCTTGTTAAGAAGATACAATGATAAGGTAGTGTTTGAGTTCCGGTTTGGGAATTACACTAGCTTGGATGATAATATGATTTCTAACTTAATACAATTTCAAAAGCTATTACATACTCAGAATTGTTCCCATAAAAACTTTGAAGAGCACTGAGTATGGTTGAGAGAAGAAAGGTGCTTCAGAAGCTACTTGAGAATCTTCCTTAGAAGCTATATGAAAGAAAATATTGACCAAAGCTTACCACCAACTCTCACACTTTAAATGAGGTCTTCCATAAGGTATTTATAGAGATTTTAGCCCAAAAGATTCGTTGAAAATGGTCTCCAAAGTCAATATAGCCGTTGACACACTTTTCTGCACATTCTGCAGCGCTTTCTGCACATTCTGCAGAAACATTTTACAGCTTCTCTTTAGACCTTCTGAACTCGATTTTTTTACCATTTTGAAGGCTTCTTAAATCTGATTCCATATATTCTTAGGCTAATGTTAACCTTCATAATTTATTCTAAACGTTGAGAAGATATGACCATGTGACTTTTATGCTTGAGAAGCTTCTGATGTATCTTCTGAGAAGCCTCTGATACCGTGTCTTCTGAAGCAATCTTCTGATGTATTTTCTGATTGTGATACATCATGGTCTGTGCCTTCTTAAAGTTGATGAAGCATCTTGACTTGACTTTTCTTATCATGAGGGGCTATATGGATTTGGTCTTCTCATCTTGAGAAACTTCTTATTCTTGCCATCTCATTGTTGCTATGCTTCTTGAAGAATCATCCTCTCACTTTGAGAAGCAATATAGCTTGTGTCTTATTTATCTAAAAAGCTTCTTACTACTACCAACTCTTCTTGAGAGAATTCTTGAAGAAACAACTTCTCATCTTAAGAAACCACTGTAGCTATTTTCTTTTATCCATATTCTTTCGACTTTTGACCATCATTCTCATCTTCTAAAGGGTTTACTAAGCCTTTTTTCTGTATGAGGCTTTTTGAGAAGAGTCTTCTTAACTTGTGAAGTCACTATAGCTTATGTCTTCTCATTAAGGAATAATCTTACTATACCATACTCTTTTTGAGAGGCTTTTGAAGATTGTCTTCACATCTGAGAATCCATTATAGTTGTCTTCATTGTTCTCTCTTCTTATGACCTCAATGCCTTCATTTTCTTCTTCTAAGACTTCATTTAAGTCTTTTCATGCGGTGCTTTCTTGAGACTTGATTGAATAGTTCCTGTATTTAAGTCACTCAAGAAGATTCATTAGAACACTAATGAATCAGAGAACTTAAACACTTGTCAAAACGATTTGTTTCTATCAAAACCTACCCAAGAGATTTTGCCTCAACACAGAGAACTCCATGTTTCATTTACAAAAATTGTAGGGAAAAACTATAAATAAGCAAAAACAGGAGAACCACCTATAATAGGTTTTACCTTCTATTTGTTCATGCTGCACAAAACATGTCCTTTCCCATGCTAAAAGCCACCCATTTACACTAATGTGTGTGTTGCTGTTACTTGTCATTCTTATGTGTTTTATTTTACCTTACTTCTCACTTCAACATGTGAGTAGAAGTCTCATATTGTTCATCTACATTTTTTAATATTCAATTTTTTTAATATATAATAATTTTACTAGTACCAAATAAATAATTGAATTGATTTTTAAATTTGAAGCACATTTTAGTGTAACTATCAAAGTATTAGTATTTTAATTACAGGCAAATTGATTTAGTAGTCTACAGTATACACTTATTGAAGATGCTCAGCTTCTAAAGAATCACTTTGACAAAGTGACTCTTTCTCAAAAGAAAAGTGGTCTTTGCGACCCTTTTAAGGGGGAAAAGGGTCCTTAATTACAGGCAATAATACGGGAACTGGGGTCTACTGCTTCAATACCCGACCTGTTTTCTTTTTCTCCTCTCCTATGTGACTGTGACAGTACCTGCGTGACTATACTTAGTTTATGGAAATTTCATGACTTGGTCATTAGCCCAAGGTTACACAACATCCCACCCCATACCTGTTAAATTCTGAACAGTGTCCTTTAGTTTTTTGTCGGCAAAACGGAGCTGCAGCTGAGTGACTACACAGTAAACTCTCACTGTCGGCAAACCATTATTCTAAAGTCTGTAAAAAAATTTACAACACCTATAATTCTGAAAAAATAAACTGCAGGGGATATAAATACAAAACACAACACAAAGTACATGATAATTGATAACATGTAGACCAAAAAGACTGCATAATCAATCAATGAATCAGAAAAGCCAGAATACCAAAAAAAAATTGAGGGTCAGTAAAGATCCCCGGGAGAATTTGTATGTTAAATATAACTGTGATTGATATTGTTCCACCATATATAATCATGACTAATATTATGAACCAATACACCCTATCTAATATATTTCTTCATTCAACTATAATTATCTGAAAATGTATACTTATAATGATCTTCATCTGCAAAACCAATACTAGGATCACCTCCTTTCCTAATCACTTCCCTTACATTCTCTATCCTTTCAAGCATCCCTTTTATTGCCAAATCAAATGCATCTTCAAATGTATCTAACTTAGACCTAGGATCTGCATAAACAATTTTTGGTACAAGCTTAATAACCTCTTCTCTCATTGCAATAACCTCATTCTCTGGAATTCCCAACAACACCTTCTCCAAATCAACATTCCATTCTTTCACATCCTTCACAGGTATATACACAGAATACTTAGTTCTATTCTTTGGTAAATGCCATTTATATTGTGAATAAGCTGTACCAGGATGAAAAAACACAGGAATACAACCTGCTAATATAGAATCAAAAATAGATCTTCTAGTATATGAGTCACCAGAAGGCTGCAAAGAAAATACAGCACTCTCAAACACCTTCATAACATTAACAGGATTGTCACATTTCTCTCCACTACCATAGCTGCAATCAATGAATCTGCAAAAACTCGAATCGCGGCATTGTTCAATAATCTTTCCTCTTATGGAATTTTCAAGTTCAGGCCTTGGAGCTCCAGTGAAAGTAAACAAATAAGGCCTCTTTTGATGTCTGATTTTGTTCTGCCATTGGAAAATTTCGCTATCCATTGAAGGATGAAATGAAGTTGGATAAGGTATTGCATAGTCATTATTCCATGAACTTGATTCAACTGCTAACATTGACATGTTCATAGATTCAGGTAAAAACCTAAATTTACTACCCCAATAAGATAAATCATCAAATTGTCTTCTAAAATCCCATGAAATTCTCCCAGAAACAAGGAAATGATCTCTACCACACATTTTCTTCCACTCAGGTTTATTTACAAGCCAATTAACAAGATCATAACCAGATGAATCCCTAACAGTAAGATTAGAAATCCAAAGGAAACGACTCACATCAAGACCAATATAAGAAGGAACAAATATTGCAGAAGCCAATGATGAATCATTAGTCAAACATTTATACTTTTTCATTCTGTTGTGAAAAATAACTTCCAATAAAAACTGGTTAGTTGCATACCAACTACTACTGTTGTTGAGAAGAATCTCTTCTTGAGATTGAAAGTTTTCATTTTGAATGTGAGGACCTAAACCCTTGTTTTTCATATAAGGACACATGTTGGGTTTATCAGTTCCTTTGGTGAGAAATTGACAATGTTGAAGTAAATAGTTGTTGAAACGAGAAGGAAGATTGTGAATGTAGATATATCGGCCATTGCAGGGATCTGAGTTGGAAAATGGGGTTACTTGCTTGGTGTTTGAGAAAGTGATTTCATTGTTGGGACCATGAAATGTGGTGGTAGAGTAATGAAAGCATAGAAGTAACGAGCATAAGAGAAATGAGATTAGAATTGCAAACCAGAGCTTGTGATCATGGTAACTTCGGGTTATCATTGCTGGCTTTTCCATTGTTGAGTGATCTTCAATTCAATTTATGTGTTTGTGTGAGTGAGACTAGTGAATCGGTACAAAATAAGTGTCAGTCAGCTTTAGAGAATTCTTATAAAGAAAAAACAAGCCTATGGATTTTGTCATATTTTCTAGATGGAATACATAATTTCTTCCGTCGGACAAAATTGGTGAATACTGTCCAACAATAAATGATATTTAAAAAAATACTGAAATTCTTCCCTAACAAAAAATAATACTACAAGTCGGATTGGTCCTTTTGTGATTATTAGACATTTTAGTCTAAATCAGAGACTAGTTTAATTCACATTATTAATTTTCGTGAACTAAATTAGTGCCTTTTATTTCTGAGAATCAAATTAGTCAAACAATTTTTTGTTGATGGTATAAATTGGTTATCTTATGTGCAACTTTTTTTTGAAAGGTAAGATATTCATTCATTAGATGTACCCAAAAATTTTACAACCGAAATGAACAGTAAGTGTTGGGGCATTCCTCGTCCACGTTTTAGAATTGATCCTAGGAAACCTAGTATCCAAATCAATGGCATAGTTACATAGATGAAGTTTGGGCCAGATAACAAACACATCAAGCCAACCATCTAATCCTAACAAACAAGCCAGCGACTTCCACCCATGGTTTGCGGCCAAATAACAAAGAGAAACCACGGTCTTTGAATCTATCCAGTTACGGATCATAATGAAAACTGCTGCAAGCTCAGATCGACTATCATAGGTTTCGAGATGACCTGGTTCAATTGCACGTTTGGTCGACGCTTGCCTGCCGGAGAAACAGATGAGGTTGATGAAGATCCCCGAGCTAGCCTTGCTCTTCTCAGCAATCAACAGTTCAGGAGCCATTACAGTGAAAACATTGGATACAATCTGATTCCCAAAGGGCCTAATACGTTTGCAAAAAGCTAACACTGCCTGATAGGCAAGCATTAGCATTCCTGGACATTTAAACAAACATGCCCAAAGCATAATGCAAACAGTAGGATTAGAGAAAACAAACGCTGCTCGACTAGAATCTTCCCAATTCGGTTTTGCCGGAGGTCGTGAGGAGGCAACAAAAGCAAAAGGGACCTCACTCAAGACAAGATCGGTGGTGAGGAATTGAGAGCTCCTCTGAGTGGTTATGAAGGTGCTACAACGCAAAGGGATGCCCTTAGAAGGAGGGGATTTTGGTGGAGGGCGCTCCGCTGACGAGGTGATAGGGATGGATCGGAGTGGTTGACCACCAAGGGATAGGTCGTGGGAAAAGGTCGTGGGAAACGCTAGTACATGGGACGAGTGGGTGGTGTTTGGGATGTGAGGATCTAAGGAAAGGTTTTATCTTGATGGGTTTTGGTGAGTTTGGGGGTTTTCTGGCTAGGTGGATTGGAGGGTATGGTGAAGCAGAGCATCTGCCAAAAAGTTCTGGGTTGGGTGGAGGAGGGACGATGGGGGAGAGACACCGTGGCGGAGCCCATGACAGAGGAGCAAAAGTAGAGGGTGGGGAGGGGAGGTTTGGGGTTGTGGTAGGAGGTTGGAGCGAGGTGGTGGTGGAGAGGAGAAGCGAGGAGAGTTACAAACCAGGAGGGAAGAGCCCACACGAGGAAGGGAAGAGAGTGATCGGTCACCACAAAAGGTGGGGAGGACCCCATAGCGGCGGAGCCACATGGGAGAAAAACCCTAGCGAAGCCAAAGGCTCGCTAGAGAGATAAGCTCTCAGATAGAGAGAGATCTTATGTGCAACTTAGGACCCCAATAAGTGGCAAAACTCTTTTGCAAGAGATTTTTGTTTTTTTGGTTACCATGTCATTGTGCGCAGTTCTCACTGGCTTTGCCGATGACTAATCTACGTCGGGGAACCTGGCTGGCCACGAGTACGCGGCTTTGCCGACCCGTGTGGTTCTCCCTCCCAATAGAGTTTTTGACATACCCAAGATTCAAATTCCAGACATTGAGATAGGATCCGAGTCCAGTTATCACTCGCACCATGGTCGCAGATATTTTTGTTTTAAGCAAGGTAATCAAAACCGGACCGGACCGGCCGGTTCGACCGGTTGAACCGGGAACCGGACCCCTGTCCGGTCCAGTTAGACCCCAGAACCGGATGGCCAAAGAACCGGGTGAAAAACCGGAAAACCGGTCAAGAACCGGCAAAACCGGCCAGAAACCGGTTCTGAGAAATGACTTTTTTTTATTTTTTTTTTATTTTTTTTTATTTTTTTTAACTGAAATAAAAAAGTTTAAACTATTTTTTGTAAAACAAAATGAGTGTCAAGGCTCTATTTATATATTTTATATATTATGAAAGCCAAGAATCTCACTTATAT
Source organism: Astragalus membranaceus (assembly GCA_039519185.1). Classification (NCBI taxonomy): domain Eukaryota; kingdom Viridiplantae; phylum Streptophyta; class Magnoliopsida; order Fabales; family Fabaceae; genus Astragalus; species Astragalus membranaceus. The sequence continues at coordinate 56,000,439 of CM076848.1, read as the reverse complement.
TTTGCTGTGCACACTCTAGCTCTATTTATAGAGAAACACAACTCATTCTTCTTATTTGCCATCCGATGTGGGACTGATATATTCACCTTTCAACAACATTAGCTTCATTGTTTGCAATTTTCTTACATCTTTTCTAAATAAAGCGACATTAGATTCTTTCTAAATAATGCATTAAAATATATATATTTTAAACATGTCAAACTTTGAGTTTTTTTATACCTACCAACTTTATGTGTAACTTTAACTAATGACTTGGATATTATATTGTTGAGCTTAAGTTAAGCATAATTTAATTGTTTGTGGTGTGAAATTTTGGGTATTATGGTTTTTTATCCTTTATATATTGTAATAAAAATATTAAATAATATATTTAATTAATTCCGGTTGAACCCCCGGTTCAACCGGTTGAACCCAAGAACCCCTGAACCGCCACCTCTTCCGATTCAATGTCCGGTCCGGTTTTGATTACCTTGGTTTTAAGGGACCATTTACTCTATATTTTATTTCTTTTTTTTTCTTTATACCTTTCACGTGTCATTGAAGGGCAAATTTAAAGGGTTGTCTTCAATGAGTGGCATTCACGGAGTACCAAACGCCCGTTACGTGGGCGTTTTTAATTCATGGCAATAATTGTATTAATGGCTTGCTTGTGCCAATTTGGAAAGCAATTTCCATTTTTTAATGTTAGTTCTAATTTTTTGCTATGTAACCGGCGAATTTAAATATTGTTTAAATATTTTATTTGAGAAACGAATTAGATTTATATTAAATGATTTGATTCTCATAAATATAATTAAGACTAAAGATATAATCCAAAAAACAGATTTTTGACAATACATTCGAATGAAAATGGAAATTAGTATCTATATAAAAAGATCGATTTGAAATAGCCATAAATATAAGGGTAAAATATGTTTTTGGTCCCTACAAAATTGAGTCATTTTAAGTTTAGTCTCTACATTATCGAAATAGGCGTTTTGGTTCCAATATTAGTCCCTGGCGTTAAATGGTGCTGATTAGATTAACGGAAATCTGAAATGGGTCATTTTTTACTTTGCATTATTAATATATTTTTGAATTAAAGTAGCATGTAAAAGTATTACAGTATTTTTCTATTTGATAGTGTTTTTTTGTAACAAAAAGTTTGGTGAGTTGGGCTCTAAAGACTCACAAAAGTGAGGGTAGGCCCCAGGGGCAAGTGCTTGCAGAGGTACTTAGTGTATTTTATTGTTTGTTTATTTTTCTCTATGAACATGCCTATGCAAAATCAATCATAACTAATTTCTAAATTTATAAAAAAAAAAAATTAATGAAAGATATATTAAGTAATTAAATTATTTTTAAAGAAAATGGTCTAACTCCTTGGAGTTTAGGATTGAATAATGCACGTGTCTTAAATCATCCATAAACCAACTTTCCACGTAAAAAAACCCTTAACCAACCTCGTTTCATGAGGGTAAATCAACATAAACTTGAATTGTTAAGTATGTTCTTCCTTCCATTCATAGTTTCATACCATAAACTTTATTTATTTTGTAACTTAGACAATCTTAGAAAGGAAAACCAAGTATAATCTACCAATTGCCACCAAGACAAAACATAGTATAAACTACGACAAAAACCTTAAAAATCCTTATTGAAAATGCCACGTCATTTACTGAGATGACCTGACTAGTAAATATTATCAAGGGAACCTTACCCCATGACTTGGTTTTTGGGGATGAGTTATGCCTAGGTTCAGAAATACCTTGCACTCTAGTTAGACATGGGACATTTGGATAACTCGAATAACTTATCTTCCCTTGTACATTATTACACGATGCAGTTGTTTTCTCTTCAACATCATAAGTTATGTAAACATCATTGACTATAATGTTAGTGCACCCATTGGTAGAGTCACAATTCAATTGGATTGCATTCTCAACCGTTGAGGTTCCCTTCATGTTTAGAAAAGTAACATCACTTACTTTCACTGCTTCGCTATTATCGTCACAATTTGGTTGGTCTACATCCTTAATAGTTGAGGCTCTAACATTGCGGTTAGTAACATTACTCACTTCCTCTGCAACGAGGTATTGATAGTGTTGGTCAATAATCACAGGATTTCCCACTTCAACAAGTTTAATATCTTCAAATGTGATCTTCCTCGCATACCCGCATCCTCCCTGATTCAATTAACTCCAAAAAAGTGATTATATAAGATTCAATTATTGACAATAGTTTATCCAATCAATTAGATGGATCCTTAAATATACCGCCCATGTCTTGATTCTGGCTCCATTTGTAGTTCCAGTTAAGGTACAATCTTGCACATGTACCCCTTCCACTCTCGCATACGTTCCATGTCTTCCGAGGCTTCCTACACTAGATTCACCGACACATCTCAGAGAGGGTGACTATATAATAGTCATTTCGGTCCCTGAATATATGTGATGTATAAAAATTGCAAACAAATCATTTTTAGTAATTTTAGGGACTATATTGACCAATAAAAAAATATATTTGAGGAACAAAATGGCTAACAAAAAACACATTTGAAAACTAAAATGACTTACTAAAGAGACACTTGATGATGTGTTTACAATTTCGACACATTCAGAGACTATATAATCACACATTTAGAGACCAAAATGTCCGTTTATCCAATGTGAAAATTAAACTGTAAAAATTTGGCTTTAACTAACCTGATGCCATGGCCAGGTCCACAAAAAATACCTTTTATGTTGATAGAGGTTGAACCAGAGTTAATGGCAATGCAATCATCACCTATAATAGATAGTAGTTAAGAAACACATTTGATAAACATATATATATAAATATATAGTCGTATGTAAGTGATATGAAATTATAGAACTGAGAACCAGTTTCAATTGTAGAACTCTGAATGAGGATGTTTGATGATTTTGAGATATCAATCCCATCAGTATTTGGACTTTCCTTTGGTGCAATTATATGAAGATTGGAGATGGAACAACCATTGCAAGTATCTATGCTAATATGATTTCTCGGGCTGTTGATGTGAGTCAATGTGCTAAGTATTAGATCTTCACATTTAAAAAAGCGAAGAGCCTGCATGTCATGTTATCAAGTGATTAAAAGATTTAGGGGTAGAGTATGTATGTTATCATGTCATTTTAATTATAATTGTTTTTTTGTCTCCTTAGATTAAAATGGCAAATAAATACCACGCACACACATTACAACTGCTCAAACCCGAGTTCGAACCCGGGAGCCGATATCTCCATGTCACTGAAATTGCCAAAGCAACCAACAATGAGGGATGGTTTTTAATTATAATTGTTAGATTATAATTAACGGTTCAGTTTACACATTAATTACAATAGTTCAATAGTTCGTATGATTGTTTCTCTATTTAATTCAAGATTACGTTAGATCTGATAACTAATAACAATAATCTGAACCACTAATTTTATTTACGAAAAGAGAAGAATTATTTAGCCTATCATATTTAGCAACTCACAGTAGGCCTGGTCTCTTGGTCAGCATGCCCCCACCAAGCAGCACCTTGGCCATCAAATTTTCCTCCTCCATTGATAACAAGACCATTTATGTCTGAGAACTCAACCCATGATTCCTTATCACCATTTGACCATTTCCATGAATTTACATTTTCTGGGGCAATGATAGTCCCCTGAAGCTGCGAAGCCAAAATACATCTCGAACATAAGTCAAAACAAAATAAATTGATATTTCAAAAAAGATTGACAGTTAAAGGATAAATTAGTGAAGCAAACAATCAAAATATAAATAAGAGTTTATTATTAGTAGGACACATGCCAAAAGCATACTCCCCCTTATTCCAATTATAAAAGAAAATGAAACATTATTAAAACCAATAAACTCATTAAATATTTTAACTTTTTGATTTTCTTTTCATATATATCCCGATAAAGTAATCTATACAATAAATACACCTTGTAAATTTTCTTATAAATGAAATTAAAAAAATCTATTATAATTAGGACGGGAAGGAGTATAAGTGTATAACCAACATCGATCTAGGGATGGGAATGGGTTGCATCGAGCTGGGCTTTGTAAGGCCTGAGTCTGACCTAGACCTACATTGAAAGTGTTAAGCCCATAGCCTGTTATAGGCTCAACTTTTTGGCTTGACATTTGTGAAAGCTTATTTCACATTTTTTTTACAAAAACCTACAATCTTTAAGGGATGTATTCTTTTATATTTTATATGATATCCAATTTAAATTCAATTTTGTAATAATAACTTTAAATATGTCAAAATTTTATGTAGGTCAATATGTTTAAATTAACAGAAAATATTAAAAAATTTATGATTTAACATGAAATACAGAACTTAATACAATAATAATTAATAGTAATAAAAATATTGTTTATTTTTACTTAAATATGTTCATCTAACAGGAGTATGTGGCCTGACCTTTTTGGCTAAATAGGCTTTTAAAAAAACCTAAGCTTTATCTATTTAATAAGAAAAACCTTTGACCTAACGTAGGCGGTCGATCGACCTAGCCTATTCCAACCCCTACCAATATCTCAAAGTAAAATTAGAGTTGAAGGGACATGCACATAAATATATGCCGTGCCAATATGCCATTCAAAGACAACTAATTTAGTTATGACCTACCTTAATGTTAACATTTGTAGATATGCAAGGACCTTTGAACACCACGGGTTGCAACATGAATGTTTTCCCTATAGGTATTAAAAGTGTTGGGGTGCCTTGAGTAAGTTGAGTTGCACCACTACAGACGTTTTGCCATGCTTTTACAAAAGCCTTCATAGAAAGAAAAATAATATATATATTTAATTGTATAAAATCATAATAATTGCATGAAGAATAAAAAATATGAAACTAGCAAAAACATACATCTGAATCATCAGTAGTACCATCCCCCACGGCACCATAATCAACAACATTGAAGATAGGGTTTGCATTAGCACACAAGTTGGGTGAAGCAATAGCAAATATTAAAAGGACAACAAATAAATATTTCATTCTGAGATAAGAAAGATTAAAAGGGACAGCAAATAGGTTGTTTTTGTTTTAATTTCTTATCAGTTTTAGTAAGGCTGGCTCAAGGTCAGGTTTTATATTGCAGCTGAGTTAGGGTAATTAATAATTAACCGTGGTCATAGGAATCAATATTATTTGTGATCCTACCACGCAATATAATCCCCAATTTAAGATATTGTGATAGCTAGCCATAAATGTCAGATATATTCTAATATTCACCCCGAATATTTCTTAAAATTTTAGCCATGTGATTCTACTTTTTTTAATTCTTTGCATTTTTAATATGGTAGAAATTTTTTTTAATGGAAAACAAGTTTTTTATTGAAAACAAGATAGAAAATTTTAGTATTATTTGATGATCAAATATACTTTATATCGATATCATTAACTAATTTTGTCTTGTCAAAAAATATTAACTAATTTTGTCAAAAAAAATATATCATTAAATATTTGATTTTTATTCAAATAAATAGAGTGTATAATACTGTTATACAAAAATTGTATACTTAATCGTATACTTAGTCATGAATTTAAAATATTTTTGGTATTGAATTAAATCTCACATGTCCAATAAATTAAATCAATTACATATCTTTTAATTTTAAATATATATATATATATATATATTAATTATTTGATCTATTTAGGAGATTCTTATGCCTTCAAAAAAAGTAAATTCTTTTCAATTATTATATATAATATTTTGTTAAGATTTGATTTAATAGTCATAGTCATATAAGACGACTCAGGTGAGAACAATTGGTTAATTATTATGAGAAATGAGACACTAAACAATAATTGTTAGATTAAAATTAATGGTTCGGATTACATAATTGTTAGAGAACAATGATACCATAAACACCCCTTGATGTTATCCGCAACATGTGGGGAAGGACTCTTGCCCTGATCAGATTCGTATTCTTCACCATAATCCTTGAATAAACATGATATATATATATCTAAATGCTTTTTACCCCATCAATGGTTATAAAAAATCACCCATACTAAACTCAGCAGTGTATGACATAGAGATCTGAAAAAACTGTTGCTGCACATCTTTTGTTCCTTTACATGATCAACAGAGCAAGAAAAGTGAAAACATGCAATAAGTGCAAAGGAAAACTTCACTGCAAGCTAAACACTAACCTCAAATTCATATGGATTTGTCTTAATATTTTAACTTGTCCCAGTTGAACACCGGTTAGATCCCAAATTACTTGCATACACCAAGAACTTTGAGAACCTGGAGATCTGAAGGAAGTTATTAAACAGGAACCAAAATCATCAACTTCCTATTCATTTATGTTTTTTTAAAAGAGAAATTCAAATGCACTTAACCACATGTACGTAAAGCATGAACTGGTCAACTCAATGCCACATGTAAGGATGCATAAAAACAGATCTGCTTTGTTTCTTGATGGCGGATGCACAAATAACCGAAACCATAAGTAGTCTGGTCACGCCAAAAAGATATTTAACAGATAGACAGCTATTTTAGTTCAAGTTAAATCTTTCCACATACTACTAAGAATGCTATTTAAGATCATACTTGCCCCGATCTCAATGACAGCCGTGGAATATAACCTCATTTGACCTGTAGTAAATCTCAGTAGTATGACTAACACATCCAATTTCATTCCGAACCATTTAAACAAAAGTAGTAATGAGCATGCTCTTAATTTCATTCACAAACAAAAGTAGTACTTGTAGAAAAGAAGGATGCAAAATACATCTAAGATACATTATCCAAAAAATAACATTGAGTTGGAACATTAATCTTGTTAATTCAAAGGATCAAAATAAAAATAAAAATGAATCAATTTGGTATGGTGAGTTGGTGCTTAATTAATTAATGGAACCATTTTGAGAAATTAAACCATTTTGGGGAGATGGTGCTTAAGTAGTTGATGACAACACCTCTACAATCTGAGTACCATTTCATGCATGCAGCCTTTCAAAGTCATCACCAACACCAGAATAAATACTGTGATATTGTCTCACACAGACGCATATCTTCTATATTGGTTATCTCTATGTCAACGCTGATCTCTTTTGTCTACAAGAATAACACGAAAAGAGTGAACCAAATGTGATTGATGTTATATCAAAAAGTTTCAACAATGCTCGAAACTGAAAACTAAGAATAAAATAGAAATGAAAAATATAATAAAAAAAGCCACAACATTCATATCATTTGCCTAATTTCAGATTTAGAACATATTAAAAATAATTTTCAGAACTAAACCCCCAACTAAAAAGTATCAGAACCTATGACATGGAACCCTTTGAGGTTGGTGTGAGCACATTTATCAATTAGCAGATCAAGAAAAAAATGGACATATAATGTTGTGTAAAATATGCATCACATTCTACAATTTATACCATTACACAAAACAACAGGAAAATAAACAATAAATAAGTGTGGGAGCCATGAACAACCAATCACAACAACAGAGACCAACACAACAGCAAAGGGGACAACAAAGAACGAACAATGAAACCCTCAAAAGAGAACTAACACAACAATCAACTATCAAACAAAGCATGAAAACAGAAAAGAGGACAATAAATCGCAAAAGAGAGAGTGTGGGAGCCATGAAATCGAGAGAGAAAGTGAAGGTGTGGGGACAATCAAACCCTAAATCTAAGAGAAATCACAAATCAGAAACAGGGGGAGGAAAATCAAACCCTAAAGCCTATAAAATGTGTTACAACAGAATGGGGGGGGGGGGGGGGGATAGCTACATGAATCGCATCACAGATAGGGGAGGAAAAACGAACACAATCACAACAGAAATTCAAAATAGAGAGTGGGGGAGGAGGATGAGACCTGGGAAGAGAAACAGTAGCAGCCAATACAACTTTCCCGTGGCGACGCGTGATTGAGAAGGCCGAGCTAAACAGCTGTGACGCGTCATTGTTGGTGGAGAAGAGTGTTCCTTCCTATTTTCTGAGTTCGAGTTCTGTTTTGCATTGTGAGTTGTGACTATTTTGCTACTAACAGAAAGTCACCCTAATTTTTATCCGGACAACATTGCCCGAGCGGGAAATCAATTAAAATGATGTTTATGTGAAAGTTGGCCGCCAAAAGCCCAAAACAATTAACCAAACACAAACAGTCCACCAAAAAGCATGACCGCTTCTTTTATTAATATAGAGATAGAGATAGCTACTAAGTGAACAAAATATTTTGGGGTCCCTCATTAATTAGGCCCCTGGGCACCACTGAAAACGAGTATCACGCTTGTCAGTATTTCATCAATGGAACATCCGTGTCTTTGAAGACTAAACTTGTGAGGCGAAGAACCTGATCATAATCATCAGCTAAAGTATCAATATGGTGAAGCAATCTCAAGGAAAAACTACTATGTTCATCAAAGTCCAAAAACCCGAGTTTTCATACATATCCTTCCACAACAACACCGTACAACGTACAGCGAATAAAACACCATCACCATCGACAGCCAGGAGAGACAGAAGAATGTTTTGTGAACCATCATGTATAACCACGGATAGATGAACAAAAAGAAAGAATACCAAAGCAGAACATGACTACAAAAATATCCATCCATTCATCATCTTATTCCGGAAACAGAGAAATAACCAATTCCAAGACACAGTTTTTTTACTTATTTCCAAGACAGAGCCTAGTAGTACAAATATTTAGGATGATACACAAGCATCTAAGTATGCTAAGAAAATCAGAGTATAGAATGTATATATAAAATAGGGTTTTGTTGCTAAAAAATGAGGGAACAAACCTGTTAAAAACTATGCAAAGGTTTCTGAAGGTTATGTAAGCTGCAATTTAATAGATGTTGTCCCTGAAAAATTACACAAATAGCAAGCAACAAACAAACAACAAGCCTCTGTAATTAAGCAAATGACAATAAATTATTTTAGGAAAGTAGAATCTCTCCCAATAAATATATTATTTTACATAAAGTTAAACAAAGAAAATAATTAATAACTCAAGAAGAAATTGTAGCTAAAACAAGCCCTTATTATACTATAAAAAATAATGCCAAATGTGCCTGAAGTGGCGATGGCGGAATTTCAAGTAATCTGAACCAAGCTTTCAACATAATACATGGTAGAGAACCAGTCTATTTTTCTCGAAACTCTAGTTTTCTCTACTCTCTCATCTTTCCAGCTATAGATAATTGCCCATTTGTGTCCGTCTAGTACGACTCCGTGTTTTGCTTCTTCTTCATAGTATGCAAAAATCAGTGTATCGTTGTTGTCAGAGAGGTACAAAGGCAATAATGGCCGTTTATAAGCAATGATCATCTTCTCCATTTGAAGAGTCTCATAACTAATTTTAATTAACTGAGTCCAAGACTCTCGAACTCCAAACTCCCTCATCTGCCATATAACAAATTCGGTTCCCCTAAAATCATGAGAAAAACATAAACAGTTGCTCAAAACCCCGAGAGTTGGCTGAACACGAGGCACCTCATTAAAACCCTGTGGAAGCAGCAACTGGGTGTACGTCTCGGTGGATAGACTAAGAGAAAGAATCACAAAATTCTCAACATGAGGAATATGCTTCCAATCATATTCAGATATGAAGGTGTTGCTAAAAGCTAACCAATTAACAGTGCCAATGAAATGCACACCATCATTAGGTTTTGAATCACCTGACCGAACCTGCAAACAGCCAAGAGGAGCCACGGGGAAGCTTTGAATTTTTCTCCAACAATTATCTCCCAAATTGAAAACCTTCACCTCGCTTCTCAATGAAGCCTCTCGGCCATCAACACAGAAAGCCACCACCTTATAGGTTCCAGTTGAAACATCGTAACCAAATGAAAACTTGAAAAAACCAAAATTAGAGTGCTCAAAGTCGATAAAATTCCCTAATTTTTCCGATCTGGTTCTCATGGCTGGGTTTTGAAACTCGAGCCAATATTCTGGACTACGATCAATGACATTACCTTTACGACCATAAAAGCAGACCAATCCATCACAAGAAGCAACAACCTTTGTGTATTCTCTCAACTTTACACCGTAGCAAACGCCGTTATAAGAAGCATCGATGATTGACGGACTCTCGAGCAAACGACGGACGGGGAAGGGTGACAGTACGCGGGATCTAATGCGTAAACCTCTTTCAAACCACAAAAGAGCGAGGTGAGGTTTTCGAGAAGATCTTTGAAGGTGGAGATTAACAAAGGCAGGGTTGCAGATAAGGGTTTTCCAAGCCTTGCTAACGCTCCTCAATTGCATCAGAGTTTTGACGTCAAAGTAGGATAGTATTTCCATAATCATTTCGTCGGGGAGGACAACCGGAAGGGTATCCATCGCTGCTAGTGAACAAACCCTAAACAAGGCAACGGCGGCCAGGTTAACGCAACACCACCGACACACTTGTTTTCTTTTTTCGATTTGTTCGTTAGTAATAGTCTCAGTGTATTTCCATTTTTTTATAAGCAAATTGTTTTTTTTTCCTTTCTAAAAATTTAAAAAAATAGGGAGACCTCTTCTTAGCACTTAGCAATCATTGTTAGATCACACTTCATTAGAGAACCTAAATCTTACTTAGTTTGTATCATCAAAACCTAGTAAGAGATTCTTATTCCAACAGAGACGTTCTGAGGTGGTTAGGATTATTTGTGAAGATCTTTGTAGAATTAACATGAAAAGGAATCATGATATATTGGAGGTAAAATTTTGAATTGAAATTATGAAACTTTTGTTCTTTTTCCTTTGATTTCACTTGCTTGGATTTGATGGATAGTTATACTAATTATTGAAATGATTAATAAAAATAAAAATACGTCCATGTAGTTTGTAGCAGTTACTTTGTTTATTATTTGATGAAGAACAACACCACCACTACATAGAGTACTAGAGTACTGTAACTAAGTTTTTTCTTATTGAAATTGGGTTAGTATTGTGAGAATTGGAACTAATTTTGTGCATGGTTAGGAAGCATAAACAAACACTTCAAATTTGAAGTTATTAATATTTGGTATCTTATCCGTGTTGAAGGTGAGCAACGCATATAAATTCTGCTTAATCATCGAGTGAATGTTAGCTATGTAGAATTTATTTTAGGAACTTTATACACCAACAGATAAAGTATATTTGACCATGTCATGGCATTATATTATATATTATATTATATATTATATATTATATATTATATATTATATATTATATATAAAATACATTTACGAAACAAATATAAAACCCATCCTTATTGGTCCACCTAAGCTCATTAATTTGTTTTGTACAAAATAACCTGCCACTTATTATGCTGACCTGTAATTTGAATAGAGATAAATAATAATAAAAACGAAAACCGAAAGACTTGCACTACACACAGTATACGCTTGACATTATAAACATGGGAATATATTAATTGTCATTGACCTGATCCACCTTTTCCTCCATTCTCCATTACAATTAAAGACCTATTTTACAATACAACTATATATTAATTGTCATATGACGTGGATGTTTTCAGGTTCACAATTTTTTCCTAATATTGTTCCCAATAATTTTGGACAACAATGATCCACTATTCAAATTAAAAAATATATCCGGAAAGAAAAAATTGCAGAATCAATAATGCTTCACAAATAGGTGCGCATAATCATAGTCTGCACCAAAACATTAGCATAATTATTAGATCATTCAAAAAAACGAATTCTGCATAACAAAAAAAAAAGAAGCTCAGGATTATTTTTATTCAAGTTTTGGGAGTATGTCTTCCCTACATAAAAATTATTTTAGTCATGGCCGTTGTAGTCATTGTGTGTATTTTACTTATAGTGAGATTTGGATATACTATTACTAAATACTAATATTGACAATTGTATAACTTTTACAAATAGTGATATTTGTGAATACTTTTACTAATAGTGATGTTGGTGAATCAGTGGTGTCTCTGATTATTTAGTTTTCATGCATAATGTAACGCCCTAAAATTTAATTAATTATTTAATTGAATTGTTTGGGAATTTATTTGGTAGAAAAATAATAAAATAATAATAATGCTAGTATATGTGGGCCTATTGTTAGTGTTGGGAGTAGTAAAATGAGAAGTGTTAAGCGAGACCCGTGATGTAATTCGCACAAGCTATAGAAAAGCCCATAAAATTAAATAAGTATAAATAAGAGTATTTTAGGGTTTGGCTCATTTAGAAAGAACAAAAAAATAGAATTAGAGAGAAGAGAAGGGGGAGAGAGCGACGGCCAAGAGGAGAGAAGAAGGAGAGAGCGACGCCAAGAGGAGAGAGGAAGCTAGGGTTTCGTGATCTTCTAAGGCTAAGGTAAGGGTGGGATTCAAGCTTTATAATGGGATATATGAATTACTTTATGTGGGGGTTAGGGTTTGATGATTGTCATAGGTGTGATCATATATGTTGTGAATGCCTTGTTGAATAATTATGATTGTGTGATTGATATTCCTATGCCCTAAAATTATTCCTGTATTTTGCCATGATCATGAGAATTCGAATGGATATGCTGAAAGTGGCGCCCTAGGCGCCCAATGCTGTTTTTGATGTTGCAGGAAGTGGCGCCCTAGGCGCCCAGTATTGTTTTTGTGTTGCTGAGAATGGTGCCCTAGGCGCCCAGTGTTGTTTCTGTGTTGCTGAGAAAGGTGCCCCTAGGCGCCCAGTGCCGGTTGATGTTGCTGAAGTTGGCGCCCTAGGCGCCCATGCCTGGTGATGTTGCTGAAGCTAGCGCCCTAGGCGCCCAGTACATGTGATGTTGCTGAAGTTGGCGCCCTAGGCGCCCAGTCCCTGTTGTGTTACTGAATCTGGCGCCCTGTGCCTGTCAGTGTGTTGCTTGCTGAACTGGCGCCCTGTGACTTGTGTTTGTTGCTTGCGGATGATGGCGCCCTATCCCTAGGCGCCATGCTCTATTTTGTTGCTGTTGGTGTTGGCGCCCTGTCCCTAGGCGCCACACCCTATTTCTGTGCTGTTGGTGTTGGCGCCCTGTCCCTAGGCGCCACACCCTATTTTTGTGTTGTGGTGTTGGCGCCCTGTCCCCAAGCGCCACACCCTATTTCTGTGTGGTTGATGATGGCGCCCTGTCCCTAGGCGCCATGCTCTATTTCATCGTTGCTGGTGTTGGCGCCCTGTCCCTAGGTGCCACACCCTGCTTCTGCGTTGCTGGTGTTGGCGCCCTGTCCCTAGGCGCCACACCCTAGTGTTGCTGCTGCTGTTGCTGTGCTGTGTTGCTGCTGCTGTTGCTGTGTTGTGTTGCTGCTGCTGTTGCTGTGCTGTGTTGTTGTGCTGTGTGTTGCTGTGCTGTGTTGCTGTGTTGCTGCTGCTGTTGATGTGTTGTGTTGTTGTGCTGTGTTGCTGTGCTGTATTGCTGCTGCTATTGCTGTGCTGCTGCGGCTGTGTTGCTGTTTGCTGTGCTGCTGTTGCTGTGTTGCTGTTGCTGTGCTGTTGTTGTGCTGCTGTTGCTGTGTGCCATTGTTGTGTTGCTGTGCTGCTGTTGCGATGCTGCTGTTGCTGTGTTGCTGCTGCTGTTGTTGCTGCTGTTGTTGCAGTGTTGCGGTTGCTGTTGCCGTTGTTGCTATTGTTGCTGCTGCCGTTGTTGCTATTGTTGCTGCTGTTGCAGTGTCGCTTTCGCTGTCGCCATTGTTGCTATTGTTGCTGCTGTTGCAGTGTTGCTGTCGCTGTCGCCGTTGTTGCTATTGTTGCTGTTGCCATTGTTGCTGTGGCTGCCCAAATGTGAATCTCACGATTGTTATTTAAAATGATGTTGAATATGTGATTAGGCCCAAAGTTGCCAAAATGTTGAAAGTTGCTAAAATATTGCGATGTTGCCAAAATGTTGAAAATTGCTAAGTTGTAAATTTTTGACGACAAAGGTTGTACGAAGACGAATTTGCCTCTATTCATTGGCAGGTGATGTGTTGTAGGCCTACGGCCAATGTTGCTTTCCGATGTTGTTGCGTTGCTATGTAACCGTCGTTATTTGTTGGTGCATTTACATAGCGTCGCATGCATAGCATATTTTGACGATGGAACTATGCTCAAACCACGACGACGATGTTGCGATGTTGATGCCCCTATTTACGGGTTTGAATTATGGTACCACATGCATTATAGGGCGGTGGCCCTGAGTCGAGTCACATTCTGCATTCATGTTGCATATTTATGCTATTGAAATGACTTGACCATCGTGACGTAATGACTTGACCATTGTGATATGATGATATTGACCGTTGTGATATAATGATAATGACCGTTATGATATGATGATATTGGCTGTTGTGAAATGATGATCTGATGTCCTGACCTGATATATATTGTCTTTCATATGATTCATTATATGGTTCGATATCTTACCCCTTCTGTTTGAATGTTACCCCTATGTTGGTAACGTGCAGGTAACCTCGAATGAATGCCGTTGTACCTTCATTTGATCGAGTCGGTGTTGTCGCTCTGATACGTAGCACTCGAGGGGATGGACGTTTATTTATGTTATTTAAGTTGTTTACTGTTGGATTTTGAGTTATGCATTTTGCATAGCTGCCACGATTGTTTAGTTGAATCATTTGAATTTCCGCTGCGTAGTTAAAAGGAGTTTGACTTGTTTCGAAATGTTGTTTTGCCGGTTCATCCGAAAACGCTAGCTATCTGTTTTTAAAAAAAAGGTGAATTAAATCGTCTATTGTTTTCACGAAGCAAAATGTGGCACTCCATTTATTTGATGAAAATTTTTATAACTCTGATTATCTGTTTTCAAAAAGCGAATTAAACCGTTTATTGTTTCCACGAAGCCAATGTGGCACTCCATTGTTTGTTGAAAAAGGATTTTTATGGACTCTGATATTTTTGCATTATTTTGCCGGGTAGAAATGGGGTGTTACACATAATATATTTACGTATTAAAGTATAAAATAGTATATATTTTTTATATATTATCTTTATGATCCTCTCTAAGGATTTACTATAAATAGCAAACCATGTTCTTTGGTTCATTCATCATTCCATAACCAAAACATTTCCTTCTCACACTCCTTTAAACCTCCGACCACAAACCAACCAACATCTTGTGTTCGTAGTTTCGTAGCTTTGTTCAAGTACGTGTCGGTGTTGTCGGAGCAAGTGTACGTTCGCGCTATAATTCAGGTGGGGGCAAGATACTGTATTCATCGGGACGATTAGCGTAAAGTTTTAATTTAAATATGTGTAGAGTGACCCAAGCTCTGCTAGAGTTAAAGAGTCAGTGATACCTAAAGATCATTTAACTACTCTTTGGAGTTAAGGTTGAATGAAGTTTAGGCCGTCGATGACCGGTTAACCCATAGGAAACTTCTATATTTTTATTTGATTGATTTAGTGATTGATTGATTGATTGCTTGAGATATTGTGATTGATTGCTTTGATTGTAACGAACTGCTTAATGTGCTATTTGTGATTATTTGTTGAATTGCTAAAATATCTTATTGATATAGTTAAGTTTGAGAAGCATGATTTTATTTCACAATAGAAAGGATGTTAAGATTTCATAATGAACCTAGGTGTGGAAAGTAGAGTCATAAAGAGATATAAAGTGGAATGAATACTTAACGGTAGTGCAATATATAGTACGAGGTACCGATCAACAAGATGAGTAAGGCATACGGGTTAAGATGTAATCAAACAAAATCATATAGATTGCATATGTGTTGTAAGTCCACATCCATGTGTATGGGCGTCGCCGAAGTATAGTAAGGACGTTAGTGGCGTCATCGAAGTATAGTAGGGGCGTTAATGGCATCATCCAAGTTCGATGAGATAAATCAGCAGTTTCATAATATGGCCAATGAAATTGATGAACATTTTATTAAAATAGATAGTAAGATGGAGGCCTTCTCCAATTACTATGATCAAACCAAGAAGGAAATCCTCAAGATCCTTGATATTTACAATTACCCAGGTTCACCAATAAACTTAGACAAGCCAAGTACGTCAAGTTTTTTGGAAAAAGAAAAAGAACCTAGGAAATTGAAATTTATCAAAAATACTTTTAAAGACAAGTTAATTAATTCACCCGCCAAGGAACCAGTTGATAAGTTCAAAAAGACTTATCAATCCCTGGTAGCTTTTGCATACCAAGGCAACCCAAGAGAGCTCAGTAATTATATTATTGAGTATATACCACCTCAATGTCAAGGCCCAATTCCTCCTCCTCCTTATGAGCCTTATTCAGACTATTGGGATGACTATGAGCCACCCCCCATTGAGAATTGGTGGGAAAGACACAAGGACCCAAAACGGAGGGCAACTCTAGATGAATACATTAGTGACTTGAACAAGACAATCGTGAAAAAGAGTTTAGAGTTTCTAACTTGGGTCCCTAAAGAGACAATCTCAACCCCTCATCCTTGTGCCAATGATGTGTTGACAAGGTTTATGCAGCAGACAAATGAAAAATTTGAAAGCTTGGAGGGTCAAATCTCAAGTCTCATTGCTTTGTTATCTCAAGAGGCCCAAGAAACTGATTCACAAACTAAGTCTACCCAAAATGAAGAAGCTGGGCAATACAAAGAAAGTATTCCTTCGAGAGATGAAGGTGTCTCTATGGAATATAATCTGGAGGAAGAAGCTCTCAAGAAAGATGAGGAGACTCTTACTGAAGGGAGTCAAATCAAAATAGTAGCTCCTACTGAAGGGAGTCATATTGAAACAAAAGATCCTACCAAAGGGAGCATTTGTGAGGATAGTGAGAAAGATCCCATGGTTATTGATTTGGAGAAAAATGAGATAGTCCCAAATTTTGGGCAAATTATTTTAACCATTGGTGATGCTGTAATTGAGGTTCATAGAGGAAAGGTGACCTTAATGAGTGGTAAAGAAGAGGAGGTGACTAAAGCTTTAAATTCCAATGAAATTTTCTCTTCTTTAACTTCTCCTTGTTTTTATGATGTGGTTGAAACTAACATTTTCAGTGATTTAGAGATGCAGGGCTTTTTGAAAAAAAATAATTATTTTGCAGGATCCTAGCATAGTGGTGGATGAAAGATAAAATAAAAATTTCATCATCCCTCGAAGTTCATCCACCACGTGGAAAAAGAAAGAACAATGTGAACCACATGGTTAGAAAGCTAAGAAGGTGCACAGCATTAGATGTTAAATTTGCTCTCGGAGAGCCCCCTGATTAAGCACCAACTATAGTCAGGCTCACGACATTAAACAAGCGCTTCGCAGGAAGCAACCTGTGTTTTATTTTTAGTTATTTTTACTTTTAATTTGTTTCATTTTGTTTTTAGGAATAAGCTCAGACTGCAAGCTCTCTCAGGGAAGTCACTCTTACTCTCTCTCATTTATTTATTTTTGTTCATATTTGAGTATTTTGCATTGAGGACTATGCTTCATGCTAGTGTGGGGGGGGGGATATTATATCTTGTCACTTGATCTCAATTAATACACATACCCACCGTATATGTTGATAGCATTTTTTTGGCTTGTTTTAGTGACTTATGCTTCAAGTTGAAAAAAAATAGAGATTTTTCCTTTAGGGGATCCCATAAATAATTTACTTGACAGACTTGTGCTTAATTGTAACTGTGGGGTTGTCCTTAGGAAGCTGATAATTAGCATTGTGCCTGTTGAGTACTTTTTGTGAACTATCTACTAAATGTGAGATTTGAGTCTTCATAAGGGGATTGATATTCAATCATAAATTTTTATCCCTTCTCTTTGTATGGGTGTGTTTCCCAATTTGCTACATTCTAGAATTTGACTTTTGACCATCTCAAGGCGAAAATTGATTTGCATCATGTAAAAAGATTTGGAGAATTTAGGTATTTTTCTGGCCTCTGAGTTGTTTGTTGAATTTATCCATTAGTTGCCCCCTTTGAGCCTATTTGTTATATTTTTTCTTTGGTACCCGGATATAATTTTTTCCTTTTTTTGCGGTAACCATTTGAAATTAAATTTGGAGCAACTATTGAAAATTACAATGTATGTTAGTTGTCTATCTTGTCGGGACTAAAAAAATAGGTATGTGCTTACCTTTTCCTCCTAAGAAAGGTGAAAAAAAAAGAAAGAAAATTTGAAAAAAAAAATAATAAGCAAGAAGGAGGAAAAGGAAAATAAAAAAGTGTCCACTCAAAAGAAAAGGCAAACCAAAAAGAGTTGTCCCAATAGAAAAGGAGTGAAGAAGGAAGTGAAAATTAATTTGGAGTTTGGACAAAATTTGTAAAATAGATAGAAGCTCCATATTTAGTTTCAAAGGTTACTATGTGCTTGTTTTTAACCCTTAGATTATCCCTTTCTTCTTATTTCCTACCCTGCATGAATTCACCATGGTCCCATTACAACCCATAACACCCCATCTTTTGCATGCATGTGAACTATTTAGTGGAGATTTTGTCAAATTACAAACATATGGTAATGTGCATTTTGTTGAAACTTGAGTGTATATTTTCCCTAGTCCCTTAACACTTAGAGAGATTGTGAGCGAGTGTCTTTGTTCACAGAAATGTATTTTTCAGGTGCATGAGCCTCTAGTTGGGCTTTGACACCTCATTTGTGCTATATTGTCTATTGTCTGTCACTGTGCTTCTAATTTTGGGTCCTTTATTTGGCTGTCTCTATCATTTATTTGGAAAATCTTATTGAGCCAGAAACTTTGCTTGAGGACAACCAAAAGTTAAGTGTGGGGGAGTTGATAAACTTCAATCTAATGCATTTTTAGAGATACTTTTTAGTCACTTTTAGAGTAATTATTAGTAAATATATATCACTAACTTAGTTTACTCTATATTTTGCAGAAAAGGAAAAACTATGAAAAAAAAAATGAAAATACAATTTGGAGCAATTTAGAGGATTTATTTATATATATGGGCTGGTAGTGTTTTGAAAGAATAAAATAGGCCCATGAGGCCTTTACTTGGAAAGGAATTGGAAAAGCCCATTATCAAATGAGAAAGAATGCATGCAGGAATTGCAAAAAGTGACGTGAGATAAGCAAATAAGGGAAGGCATGGAACCCTAGGCTTAAAATATAAATAGAGGTGCTGCACATGAAGGAGAGAAGCCGCACACCAGATATACTAGGAGAAGCGGTACCGACGGCACAGCGGAGGAGAGAGATTGAGCAATTGGGTACCATTCCTGACACAGTGAAAGAGCTCTGGAGCAGAAAAAGGAGACTAAATTCTCAAAATCAGAAATTTCTCTATTCCGGGTTATTTTTATCTTTGTAATTTATGACTCCTAATTTTATTTCATTGTTCTTGAACACTATGGATAGCTAAATCCTCTTCTAAGGTCTTAGGTGGATCTTGCTTGATTAGAGACCTTTTGTTCTAATTTTTAATCTGAATTCCTATTTTTATTTCAATTAATATTGTCCTAGTAATTTAATCACGTTCTTAGGATTGATCACACTTTGCATGTTTATAATCAATTAGTTGATCAGCGACCGTACTCCAATTAGTTGGTGGACCTATAGGACAATTGGGGCTATAATTAATGCATGACCAAACTTTAATTTAGTCTTCCAATCATTCAACCTTTTTGCTCTTTATTCTTTTCTTAAATTTAAATTCTTGCATGACCAAACAAGGGTTAGTTTAGGAAAAATAATATTAATCGCGAATGACCAAACGGATTAATAGTTTTAGTAAAGGGATTGGTAATTAAATAAAATAAAGGAATTCAGGTAGAATTAGACATAGGGGAATCGAATCTTGCAAGTGAAACCGTGACCCTAGGCCTCTCTCCATTGATTCAATATTGTATTTTACTATTTGTTATTTAATTAATTTATTTAGTTTACATTACTACTCTACTATTGGTTCGTCTAAACAATATATAATCTTGATTAGTTTGGTACTTGTTAATTAATCCCTGTGGTGACGATAATCTTTTATATTACTTCTGCGAAAGAGTACACTTGCTCTAAGTGTGTTTTTAACGCAACAGAAATCCTCAAGATCCTTGATATTTACAATTACCAGGTTCACCAAAAAACTTAGACAAGCCAAGTACGTCAAGTTTTTTGGAAAAAGAAAAAGAACCTAGGAAATTGAAATTTATCAAAAATACTTTTAAAGACAAGTTAATTAATTCACCCACCAAGGAACCAGTTGATAAGTTCAAAAAGACTTATCAATCCCTGGTAGATTTTGCATACCAAGGCAACCCAAGAGAGCTCAGTAATTATATTATTGAGTATAAAGGTATTTATCCAAGAGTCATGATAATCTTAGATGATTGGGAGGATGCCACTCTCCTCACAGATCTTTTAAGATCTGGTTTTATTGATTCAATCTATATTGATCCCAAGAATAATTTATCCAAGCTTAAACATTTCCCAGAACCTATCATGAGGGGAATCCGAGGATATATAAAAGGGGTTAACCCTCAAAGAACAATTTTTGTCAAGATATACACATACCAAGAAGGAGATGCCATATACTTTGTTAAGATTGGAACCCTAAATGACGAAGAAATTGTTGCACAAGAATATTCAACCAATGAAGAGGTCCCAACAATTGACGAAGAATGGATTACAAGAAGGAGAGCACTAGGATTTCATGTATTATTAATGATGATGAAACAAACATATGACAAAGGTAAATTCTGGAGCTATGCAATGACCGACAAGGCAATTGTTATATGTAAAAAGGATAAAGATCAACAGCCAGGAATTTTAAGGACGTTACAATTATTCACCCAGAAAATTGAAAAGAATAATTTCCAAGGACAAATAGAGACTCATCAGCAATTTTGCAAAATAGTCAAGGCAAGCGGAGACCATAGATGCCATTATTGCAAAAATAAGATGTAAAGATAAAGTTAAAAGAACCGACAAGAAAACGTGACTGATGAAGACAAGAAAGATGGCCGAAAAAGTTAAAAGAAAAAGCAAACGAAGAAAAGGATAAAAGACAAGGAACGTGGCCGACAAAGAAAAAAGGAAAAGAAGAAAGCAGATTCCTGAAGATAAAAAGTAGGTCTAGTTAAATTAACCCTAGTTACTTTTAAAATAAAACTATGGTTTGTAATCATAGCTGGGTCTATAAAAACCCAATTCTCATTTGTAGAAGGGCATCAGAACCCAAACTTATCTTTAGTGTTGTAATATGAGTGCTATGTTCTAAATATATTCCAGTTTCTGAAATCTTTTAAAGCCTAGTTCTTCCCTCAAGTTTACTTAGTCAAATAAGAACTTGATATACTAAAACGAAGGTTGTTAGTTAAACCCAACTCCCTAAGAGCGACGGAGAGCCCGAGGTCCATTTTAAGATCTGGTTAGCAAGAAATGAGTTTATTATTAAAACCGATAATACCCAAATAAAAGCCTTTTTAGAAAATAAGATAAAAGATAATATTGTTAATCGTAGAAGAATTAGATGGCAAATGCGTGTTAGCCCTTTTACTTTTAAGGTTGTCTATATAATAGGTACTAATAATTGTTTTGCAGATCACTTATCCAGGCCGGATGGATAATCAATTACAAGAAGATAAGAATTTTAAAAGATGAAATCGAGATCTTAGAGAAAGATAAGAGTAAACAAATTTTTATGAAACTAATAAGTAGTGATAAATTGGATTTTTTGAATGAACAACTAGAAATAATAAAGAAAATATTAGAAATAATGAATATTTTATTAGAGAATGAAAAAGAGGATAAGTTTATTCAGGAAATTATAGGGAGACCCTGGGTTCATAACGAGGCTAAGCAAAAGTCAATTATAGATATGATAAGAGAGAACGAACATTATATGTCACCTACAGTTTTGAGTCTATATAGGGAAAGAACGAATGAAGAAAAACAAAATAAGGACACTGAAGAAAATAAAAAAGATAAAGAAGTTGAAGAACAAAATATTAAAGTTAATATTGACCAATATATGGATATGGAAAATGACCGTGATTATGAGGACTTGATTATTAAAAAACTAGAAGGTTTGCAAATCAATGAAGAAATAAAAAATGATCATGTTGAAGTAAAGGCAAACATTAATCCGCCGGTAGTTGTTAATTCTGAAAAGGCTTCAAGTTCGGGAAGCAATAATATAAACCAAAATAGAAATTGGAGAGTAAACGAAGAAGAGCAGTCCAATCCATCAAGAAAAAACATAGATCGAAGACAATATTTCATTAGGAAAACAAGTGATTTTATACCTATGAAGTATGTACCTTATGATAAAGAACCACAAGCCTTAAATCCTGCAGGAATCTACTTAGATCTAGATTGCGTTGAAGATAGAGAAAAAATGATAACTCTATGGATAAAAGAGAATGGTGCAGTAATAAACAAGGAAGGAATGACTAAAGAAGAAGGGATAGATTTTTTAAGAAGAACTATGCGAGGAAGTGTTGAAAGATATATAGAAAGCCTAGGAGATAGTTATGAAATTCTAAAAAATGAGTCAGAAAATATCATAAAATTTCTTAATAATCTTGAAAAATTATTAAGAAGAGAATTTTTAGGACAAACTCAATCTATAACAATCGAACAGATTTGGTCCTTAAATAGAGAAAGTGCTATAAAAGGAATGATGAATATTAGTATTTGTAATATGTGTTATTTTGATCAATACACGTGTGAATTTATGGATTGGTTTTATAGAGCAAAATTTAGGGAATTATCACCGGAATATGAATTTTATAGTAGGATATATTATTAGAAGTTACCAGAGCCATTTAAAACCAAGATAATAAAAGATTTTGCGGAACAAATAGTATATAATACAAATATGAATACACCTAGTCTGGGAGCAAGAATCTGGTTTGCTAAAAAGAAAATAACAGACTATTGTATAGAAGCTAAAGAGCAAAAGCAAATCTATAAGTATCAAAAAAGACAATTTTGTTGTTCAAAAAATAGCGAGGTAGGTCAATATGGTTGTTATAAGCCTTGTAAGAAAAGAAAAAATGGAAATTTAGAAAAACTAACTTTAAGAAATATGATAATAAAAGTAGATATTTTAGAAAAAGGAAGTTCAGTAGGTATAATCGGAGTTATAGTACAGATAGGAATAGTACTAATAAACTAAGTAGTAATCAAAGTTATAAGAGTCCTAAGAAATGTACATGTTTTATTTGTAAAGAAGAAGGTCATTATGCAAACCAATGCCCAAAAAGTAATAAACAAAATATTAAAATTTTAGATCAGATATACGAATATGGTTTTGAACCAGTAGAATCAGAAATAGATTCAGACTATAGTCTTTACAGTGCTAGCATAAACTCTGAGGAATTAAGTGATGATGAATAGAGAGGATGAAGATATCACTGACCAATCAATAGAATTCTCTAGTATTCGGGAATACGAAAAATTAGAGGAAATTAAAAGGCTAGATCTAGACATAGAACCAGCGAAGAATTTATTTGGAAGATTTGGAAAATATATAGGACAAACAGTTAGAATTCAAAAAATTCATAAATCAAGCGTAGAAATAGGAGAAGCTAAGAAAAAAGGGAGAATTCCTTTAATTATGAAAGACATAGTAGATTCGGTATTAAAAAATATGAATAATGAAAAGAAAAAGAAAATGATGGTCATAGACCTAATAAAAGTGCAAGTTATGATAAAGGGATATTTTCAAGAAAAGTTAGATTCACCAATAGCTATGTACCTGATAGATGAAAGAATTAGACATAATATACAAGATGCTCTGTTTGGAGCAGTTATGGGAAACTTATATTTTGGAAAGATAATCTTTGAATATGAACCAAATTTTAGTATCTCTATAAATGATAAAAATTTAGATAAAGCTCTAGTGTTATATCACAAGCTGGAAAACTTTGAGATGCCATATACTTTGTTAAGATTGGAACCCTAAATGACGAAGAAATTGGTGCACAAGAATATTCAACCAAGGAAGAGGTCCCAACAATTGACGAAGAATGGATTACAAGAAGGAGAGCACTAGGATTTCATGTATTATTAATGATGATGAAACAAACATATGACAAAGGTAAATTCTGGAGCTATGCAATGACCGACAAGGCAATTGTTATATGTAAAAAGGATAAAGATCAACAGCCAGGAATTTTAAGGACGTTACAATTATTCACCCAGAAAATTGAAAAGAATAATTTCCAAGGACAAATAGAGACTCATCAGCAATTTTGCAAAATAGTCAAGGCAAGCGGAGACCATAGATGCCATTATTGCAAAGATAAGATGTAAAGATAAAGTTAAACGAACCGACAAGAAAATGTGACTGATGAAGACAAGAAAGATGGCCGACAAAGTTAAAAGAAAAAACAAACGAAGAAAGGGATAAAAGACAAGGAACGTGGCTGACAAAGAAAAAAGGAAAAGAAGAAAGCATATTCCTGAAGATAAAAAGTAGGTCTAGTTAAATTAACGCTAGTTACTTTTAGAATAAAACTATGGTTTGTAATCATAGCTGGGTCTATATATACCCACTTCTCATTTGTAGAAGGGCATCAAAACCCAAACTTATCTTATGTGTTGTAATATGAGTGCTATGTTCTAAATATATTCCAGTTTCTGAAATCTTTTAAAGCATAGTTCTTCCCTCAAGTTTACTTAGTCAAATAAGAACTTGATATACTAAAACGAAGGTTGTGAGTTAAACCCAACTCCCTAAGAGCGACGGAGAGCCCGAGGTCCATTTTCAATCCGCCATTTCATAGCGGGGTAGGCGTTTTCAAGGCGAGTTGGACGGCAAGCTTATATCCTCTGAAGGAAGCGTGGTAAGACCCATTTAAACTTTCTAAATATATCATTGTTGTTAATTTGAGTAAGAAACCTCTGTAAACGGAAGAATTTTGCTTAAAGAGAGAGTAAGAAACATTTTCTTAAAAATGAGTTCTTTAACGCAGTCAGAGTATGAGAGCTATATAGAAGATTATGACATAGATCAAGTTAACCAAGAACCAGAACATGAATTTTGTAGAAGATTTGATAATTATAATCATATGATTGAATTAATTACGTATATGATCGATGATAAAAAAATATATAGAAGAACGAGAAAAAGATGTAATTGATGCTTTAGGTGATGAATAATCTTAAGCAAGCACCTAAGTGGAAGACTTTCATGATTGTAGAAGGATGAGGTGTAATATCTTTTAGGTGGCATGTTCTCATGGGTATTCATCTTAAGCTAGTGTAACACCCTCAAAATTTTCATCATTTGTATGAATTATAATTGTATATTTACTTAAATGAAATAATAATTAGTTTAGTATGTAGAGAGTATTTTTAAGAAAAATAATTTTATTGAAATAAAGAGAAATGTTAAAGAAGGCTAAAAAAAATTGGGTTTAAAACTTTATCAAATTATAGCGAAAAAGTATATGTCAGTGTACATCGGTACGACACTAAAAAGTCCAAACTTATCGGAAACTTTTGAAATTTAGTTCGTTAAATTCTATAAAATACAAAGATCGAAATTGTATCTGCAAAATTTTATTTACCTGAAAATACGCTTTTTATTATTACCAGTATAGCAAGTAAGTAACTAATAAAAGATGAAGGAATAATGTGTGGTCCGTTTTTTTACAACTAATGGTATGAACAGAAGAAATTAGCCGGTACGTGTGCATTAGTATTACCTGATAACCTACTAATTCAACTATAAATAGAAGCCTCCCACCAGTCAGTTTTTCACGCTACTTTTGAAAAGCAACTCCATCAATCAAGGTTAGGCCAACCTCTCTCTTTTGTTTTTTTTTTTGTTTACTCTGTCCTTCTTATGCTCATTTATTTCATTAATAATTAGTTTCTTCTTTACTTTTAGAAACAAGAACATGTAGAAAGTTTATATTCAATTTTTATTTTAGTTAAAACACCTTAGCTACCTATGACTAAGTTGTAAGCGAGAGTTTGTAAGAATAAGCTAAAAAGAGCTATGGATATATTATAAGTTTTTTTTTATAAAAAAAAGTGCATTTGTTTAAACAAAACAAAAAGTAACTTACATATTTTTTTTCAACCTCTAATATTTAGGAAATTTTATAATCATGGATATAGTAAAATAAGACATAGTTGTTTTAATGAATAATAGGTATTGTGGAATTTGAAGCAAGTGAGGATCATCAAGCTAGTTTGGAAAAATTTCAAGGTAAGGGGAAATACTAATAATAAGTTGATTGGCACAAATTGAGTATTGCTTGTATATATATTATCTAGTTATTCTTAGGTGATTTGTGTGATTTTGATTTGTTTGAGTTCTATGCAAATGTGTCAAAATTAGTATATTTTGAGTTTGGTTAAGAATGTTGGTTGTCTATTTTACTTAGTGATATAATAATAGACTTAGTGATATGACTTAAGAGGACTCATAAGTTAAGGTGTATTTCATAAGTTGTTTCTATGGATTCTAAGGACTGAATTGTCAAGTTGATTATGGATTAGATTAGTAAGACTGATGATTTTACTAAGAGCTACTACAGGATATTTCTTATAGAACTATCAAGTATATAAGACTGAGGATAGGTTCGGTTGGGTCGACTACAGACCTTCTGGGGGCACTTGTGTTTCGAACTCCTACCAATGGTCAGTTGTAGCAATTCTGACTGGGGGAAATCGTACTACCTGACACGGTGAGCCTGACTGTACAGGACTATCTATAATAAGGTGTAGCGCTCGGGCCAGAATGATTGGGGTATAGATTGGATATCTTCTCATTGCAAACAATCATGTTATGGCAGTTGAAACGGCCTTACGCTCAAGAGGATAGAGAAATCTCCATGGAGTAGGTTGAGTATATTATTCTAGTTAGTAGACTAACCTTGTTGATGGATTACAGGATAAGTATGATGTCTAGTATTTAATTAACTATCGATAATTGTTTTCACTATGCTGTCCGTCATGTTTTTGCAGGACTTAATGATTGTGTGTAGTTAAGTTCCTGGTTTTGAATTAGTCTGATGGGGATCACTTTTTACGTCTATATATGATTGTTACTTATGACTGTATTCTATTATATGTAACTTGTGTAACCATCGTGTTGCAAACTTGTGTACGAGTATTTCACCCCATACATTTCAGATGACATCGCAGGAGTCTCTCAGACACTCTGGACACAGGCAGATTAGATTTCTGGAGGATATGGGAGATCCCATCTGGGAGATCGACCCAGTGACTCAGACCATTACTTTTACCGGTGTGACTCAGACTACTGACGGGGCACAGGGAATACCCATGACTGTTATTACTTCACATCAGACTTTAGAGATAGAGTTGCCTATGAACCGTATAATAGAGGCTTTGTTTCCTGGTGTGGCAATACCTGGGGCTGTAGTTCAGGATGCTGTGGTCCCTGATGTACCTATCATACCTGAGTGGGAGCCGTCTGATGGCTCCGGTAGTAGTGGTACCGTTGGGAATCTTCCCAATGGATATCATTAGTGGTTGTTGGAGGTTGACTTTTCTTTGATTCTACTTAGAGTATAAGAGTCTTTTTGGGGATTTAGTCTGGTCTGTAATCTCTTATAACTCTACCTTTTGATACAGTTATTATTAGGCGTTTCAGTATATTAACCCGACTGCTTAGTTTTTAGCCTAACCTATGGTACATATATAACCCTATAGACCGTACCACCTTTTGGGACATCTGTGTGACGTGGTACTTAGACGATAACCTGTGTAAGTCCAAGGGCATAACTATGATCCAACTGATAGTGATCAATATATGATGCATATTTATATATATTTCAATGTTGTATGATATAATTAATTCTTTGTGTTTCTCACACGTTTAGAAAATTATTTTTCGTAAGTTGAGAATCGAAATTCATATCTACTTTGAATTAATATATTTTCAAAAGAAGATTATAAATAGGAATATTAGTTAAGTGTAGCACCACTTTTAAAGGTGAGCAAAAGTGGTGTTACAATAAGTGGTATCAGAGCAGATCGAGCCTTTAGGGTAAAATTTCGGTTGTAGGTCTGCTGTGTTTTTGTTATGTGAACTCTGAATTATTTGGATTTTTTTTATATGTTTATATTGTGTGAACTCTATGGACTATCTGGATTGTCTTCTTATTAGGTTCTAACTAGCATTGCCTTATAGGAATTCAATGGCTCATAGGAATGAACAATTAGATACTGGGAATACTGAAGGTGGAAACAACAATGCTGGGAATAACATGGATAGAGCTATTCAAGTTATGGCCAACATGGCGACATCAATTGCACAACAAACTGCTGTGAAGAATCAAAGAGATATTCGCAAACAACAAAGGGAAGAGCAAGCTGCTGCGTCTAAAGGTTTGGTTGACTTTAGACGTCATGATCCTCCCCAATTTCATGGAGAAACAGAACCAGAGAAAGCTGACTTGTGGCTTCAAGAGATCGAGAAAATATTCAAAGTGCTGAAATGCTCAGATGAAGCAAATGTTAGTTATGCATCTTACCTGCTGTTGGGGGATGCGGAATATTGGTGGAGAGGAGCCCGACAGATAGTCGAAGCCAATAACCAGGAAGTTACATGGGAGGTATTTCGTGCTAAATTTCTAGACAAATATTTTCCTAGGAGTGCTAGGACTGCAAAAGAACAAGACTTCCTAATTCTGAAACAAGGAGGGATGACGGTCGGAGAATACGCGGCAAAGTTCGAGTCGCTGGCGAAGTATTTTCGTTTCTTTCAGGATCGGGTTGATGAGGATTGGCTATGTGAAAGATTTGAAGGAGGACTGAGGCTTAACATCAAAGAGTCAGTCTTACCACTTGAGATTCGGCAATTTCAACCGCTCGTGGAAAAATGCAGAAAGATAGAGACAATGAAGGAAAGTGGAATTAACCGGGGAAATACAGGAGGGCCGTCTAGGTCCAGGTATCCAACTCAAGGATGGAACCAGAAAGGGAAACAGCCGTACAAGAAGCCTTATTCCCGACCCTCGGGGAATAATCAGAATCAACAACCATATCGTCCGATTGCATCTGCTTTTGGCGGTGGACCAATTAGGAATCAGAATTCAGGCACCATTCGACGATGTTTCAAATGTGGGAAGCAAGACCATTTGGCTGACACATGCCCCATGAAGGGAGTGGTATGTTACAGATGTGGAAAGACGGGACACATGGTAAAGGACTGCATTGATCCGAAAGTTGAACCGGTGGTGAATAACACGAGAGCTGAAAGGTCAATGGAAAACGGAGGAGTTTACACCATAAGTGGTGTTGAGGCTTCTCAATCTGAAGATCTTGTACAAGGAAATTGTGATATGGAAGGTAAGCTCTTAACCGTATTATTTGATTTTGGAGCAACCCATTCTTTTATCTCTTTGGATCGAGTGAAAGAATTGAATTTACCTGCTACATCATTGCCTTTTGATTTGATCGTTTCTGCTCCAACTGCTAAACCTATAGTGGCAAATTCTGTGTGTTTAAACTGTCCTATTGTCATCCATGATAGAAGATTTCTTGTTGATTTAATATGTTTGCCTTTAACGCAACTAGATATAATTTTAGGCATGGATTGGTTATCTCCTAATCATATCCTTTTGGACTGTGCGCACAAAACTTTAGTCTTTCCCGACCCTAGGATTTCCGAATTTATATCTGCGAATCAAGCAATAACTTCTTTGAAAGAAGGTGCTCAAGATTATATGTTGTTGTCTTCCTTGAAAGCGGAAAAAGAAGTTACTTTGAGCGAAATACCAGTCGTGAAAGATTTTTTGGAAGTATTTCCAGAAGATATTCTCGGATTACCCCCTGTACGAGATATTGAGTTTTCAATCGATCTCATACCTGGGTCAGGTCCAATCTCTATTGCACCGTATAGGATGTCACCTACGGAGTTAGCAGAACTGAAGAGTCAACTTGAATATCTATTGTCAAAACAGTTCATTAGACCAAGTGTATCACCTTGGGGAGCACCAGTCTTGTTAGTGAAGAAGAAGGATGGAGGTTCAAGACTGTGTGTAGATTATCGTCAGTTGAACAAAGTGACGATAAAGAATAAGTATCCTCTACCTTGCATTGATGATTTAATGGATCAACTCCGTGGAGCTGCAGTCTTCTCAAAAATTGACTTAAGAACGGGATATCACCAAATTAGAGTAAAACCCGAAGATATTTCAAAAACCGCGTTTAGGACTCATTATGGACATTATGAGTATTTGGTGATGCCATTCGGAGTAACAAATGCACCTGCTATTTTCATGGATTACATGAACCAGATTTTTAACCCATTCCTCGATAGATTCGTCATTGTATTTATTGACGACATTCTCATCTATTCTAAGAGTTACGAGGAACATGAAGATCATCTTCGTCAAGTTTTGCAAATTCTACAGGAGAAGAAGTTATACACAAAGCTGTCAAAATGTGAATTTTGGATTGAGGAAGTTAATTTTTTGGGTCACGTGATTTCTAAGGCAGGAATTGCTGTGGACCCTGCAAAAGTGGAAACTGTACTTTCATGGGAACAACCACGATCGGTGACTGAAATTCGTAGTTTCGTTGGTTTGGCCGGATACTATCGGAGATTTATAGATGGATTTTCAAGGATAATGGCACCGTTGACTCAACTCACAAGGAAGGATCAACCATTTGTCTGGACCGAAAAATGTGAAGAGAGTTTTCAAACGATGAAGACACGGTTGACAACATCACCAGTATTAGTTATGCCACAACCAGATGAACCATATGAAGTGTATTGTGATGCTTCACATCGAGGATTAGGTTGTGTTCTTATGCAGCATAGAAAAGTTGTAGCCTATGCCTCAAGACAGTTAAAGACTCACGAGAAGGATTACCCTACCCATGATTTGGAACTAGCGGCTGTGGTCTTTGCGTTAAAGATATGGAGACATCATTTGTATGGAGCAAGTTTTGATGTTTTCAGTGACCATAAGAGTTTGAAATATCTTTTCAACCAAAAAGAGCTCAACATGAGACAAAGGCGATGGATGGAATTCCTAAAGGACTATGACTTTACCTTGCTTTATCACCCGGGAAAAGCAAATGTGGTAGCTGATGCATTGAGTCGAAAGACAATACACATTTATGCTATGATGACCAAGGAGTTAGAGCTGTTAGAGAAATTTCGAGATCTAAATCTGACTGTGGAGCTGACTAATGGAAAGATTTCCTTAGGAATGATCAAGGTGTCAAGTGGGCTCATGGAGGATATCCGTGAACAACAAACAAGTGACGAACATCTGCAGGAAAAGAGAAAACTAATCGAACAGGAAAGGGCTGCGGAGTTCTGTGTAGGAAGCGATGGCATTTTACGATGCAACGGGAGAGTTTGTATCCCAAATAATGTGGAGATGAGGAAAATGATTTTAGACGAAGCACATAAAAGCAAGCTGAGTATTCATCCAGGAGCAACAGAAATGTATCAAGATCTAAAGCAAAAAATTTGGTGGCCAGGAATGAAAAGACAGGTGGCAGAATACGTCGCATCATGTCTAACATGTCAAAAAGCGAAAGTTGAACATCAGAAGCCTGCCAGTATGCTTCAATCACTGGACATACCAGAATGGAAGTGGGAAAGCATTTCAATGGATTTTGTAATAGGATTACCAAGGACGGCACATAATTTTGATGCAATTTGGGTGATTGTGGACAGGCTGACTAAGTCGGCACATTTCTTACTAGTGAGAATAAATTACAATGTGGAGAAGCTGACTGAGATATACATTAGGGAAATAATCAGACTGCATGGAGTTCCTTCTAGTATTGTTTCGGATCGAGACCCGAAATTCACTTCTCATTTTTGGCGAAGTTTACAAGAAGCTCTAGGAACGAAGCTGAGACTGAGCTCGGCGTACCACCCTCAGACAGATGGACAAACAGAGAGGACAATTCAATCTCTGGAAGATTTACTAAGAGCATGTGTTTTGGACAATAGAGGAAGTTGGGATAGTCTGCTACCATTGATTGAGTTCACCTATAATAACAGTTTTCACTCGAGTATCAGAATGGCACCCTACGAAGCTTTGTACGGAAGGAAATGTCAAACGCCATTATATTGGTATCAAGATGGGGAAAGTGCTATTTTAGGACCAGAGATTGTGCAGCAAACAACAGAAAAAATCAAACAAATTCGTGAAAGGATGAAGATTGCACAAAGCAGACAGAAAAGTTACTCTGATCGAAAAAGAAGACCTCTCGAGTTTCAAGAAGGTGAACACGTGTTTTTAAGAGTTACATCAACCACAGGAATCGGAAGGGCTATTAAGTCAAGGAAACTCACTCTGAAATTCATTGGACCATATCAAACTATTCGGCATGTTGGTCCAGTAGCTTATCAAATAGCTTTACCGCATTTTCTTTCAAACATTCACAATGTGTTGCACGTTTCACAGCTGAGGAAGTATATTTCTGATCCATCTCACATAATTGAACCCGATGAAGTACCATTAAGAGAAAATTTGTCGTATGAGACATCTCCTATGAGAATCGAAGATAGGAGAACCAAACAACTTCGAGGAAAACAAATATCTTTGGTCAAAGTTGTATGGGATCAAACAACCGGAGATTCAACATGGGAATTAGAAGATAATATGAGGGCGCAATATCCGAATTTATTTTAAGGTACACAATTTCGAGGACGAATTTTTTTTTAGTAGGGTAGTAATGTAACACCCTGAAAATTTTCTTCATTTGTATGCATTATAATTGTATATTTACTTAATTGAAATAATAATTAGTTTAGTATGTAGAGAGTATTTTTAGGAAAAATAATTTTGTTGAACTAAAGAGAAATGTTAAAAAAGGCTAAAAAAAAATTGGGTTTAAAACTTTATCAAATTATAGCTAAAAAGTATCTGTCAGTGTACATCGGTACGACACTAAAAAGTCCAAACTTATCGGAAACTTTTGAAATTTAGTTCGTTAAATTCTATAAAATACAAAGATCGAAATTGTATCTGAAAAATTTTATTTACCTGAAAATACGATTTTTATTATTACCAGTATAGCAAGTAAGTAACTAATAAAAGATGAAGGAAGAATGTGTGGTCCGTTTTTTTACAACTAATGGTATGAACAGAAGAAATTAACCGGTACGTGTGCGTTAGTATTACCTGATAACCTACTAATTCAACTATAAATAGAAGCCCCCCACCAGTCAGTTTTTCACGCCACTTTTGAAAAGCAACTCCATCAATCAAGGTTAGGCCAACCTCTCTCTTTTGTTTTTTTTTGTTTACTCTGTCCTTCTTATGCTCCTTTCTTTCATTAATAATTAGTTTCTTCTTTACTTTTAGAAACAAGAACATGTAGAAAGTTTATATTCAATTTTTATTTTTGTTAAAACACCTTAGCTACCTATGACTAAGTTGTAAGCGAGAGTTTGTAAGAATAAGCTGAAAAGAGATATGGATATATTATAAGTTTTTTTTTTTAAAAAAAGTGCGTTTGTTTAAAAATCTGTAAGTTACTTTTTGTTTTGTTTAATATATAAGGGGAATTAGAAATCTGTAAGGGGAAATACTAATAATAAGTTGATGGGCACAAATTGGGTGTTGGTTGTATATATATTATCTAGTTATTCTTAAGTGATTTGTGTGATTTTGATTTGTTTGAGTTCTATGCAAATGTGTCAAAATTAGTATATTTTGAGTTTGGTTGAGAGTGTTGGTTGTCTATTTTACTTAGTGTTCTGGAGTCAATCAGAGGGTCCCATTAGCAAAACCAGGAGGTGCGCTTAGCAAGTCATATGGATCAGCCCGACCGATTCGGCCCATATCCACAACATACAAGCCCAATACGCTTGGAGAGTTGAGATCGCCTCCACTGATCCGACGATCCACAACGAGCATCGATTTCCTATAAATACCGGCTCGCATAGCCATTTATACGGTACCCCCCCGGGCGCTCACTGACCTCCTGCCAGGGCAGCAAGAGACCTACCAACAGCAGCCTACCAAAATACTGCTAGGTACAGAACATTGGCGACCACAGTGGGAGATATTTATCTTTCACATCATCACTACTCGAACTTTTCTCTTGCTACTCCATGGCTCCCAGAGGCAGACCCCGGGTTCAAAGTATTGCCATACCCGCACCCCGACCAGAGGATTCTCCGGGAGGCAACGTCGCCTACCTACCTGACGAAGATACTAGCCAACCTGCCCCACCTTTGAAGGCAAGCCAATCTTCGGATTTCCTGGCCAGTCACACCATCCGACAGGAGAGCGCCCAAGAGGGCGCCATGCAAGGTGACATCTGGCAGGAAAGCTCCCAAGAGGGCGCCTGGCGAGTTAGCACGTGGCAGGAGGTCGCCCAAGAGGGCGCCTGGCGAGAAGGCCAGGTCCCAAGGGCATTGTGGCCAGCAGCCATGGTGATTCACGGAAGCAACGCCCTTGACGGTTGGCGGTCGAACAAATCAATGAAAAAGAAGTGGAAGGAGATCTTGAGTGTTGCATCAACCTCAGCCCATAGGAAAGGACCAGTCAGGCCGCCCTTATCCTTTGACGACAGGGATTTGCTGGACGAGAAACCAAACAAACATGTTCCACTGCTCATTACTGCCATTATGGCCAACGTCGAAGTAAGAAGAATCCCGGTCGACCTGGGAAGCTCAGTAGACATCATTTTCGAAGACCTGCTGCAAGTGTTGAGCGTCTCCCCCGCCGACCTGACTCCATATCGAGGAGAGGATTTGACCGGGTTTAATGGATCGAGAACTATGCCTCGAGGCCACTTAGAGCTGATGGTCACCTATGGAGACCCAGATGGTGAACTACCTTTGTGCAGGACTGTCAAAACAGCTTTCCTAATCCTCCCGTGCAAATCTGTCTACCAATGCATTATCGGGAGGCCGACGTTGGGCAAGCTGGGGGCAGTAACCTCAACGGTTCACCTGAAAATGAAATTCCACAATTTAGAGAATAAGGTTGTGACCCTCAAGGCAGATCTGGACGCCGTGCGTAGATGTTACTACATGAGCCTCAAGGATGAAAAAGAGGCTACGGAAGTAAGAAAACCCTGCGGGGAATCCGGGAGAGAAGCTGAAATAAACTTGGCAGACTTAGATGCCAGATATGATCCGAACAGTGAGGAAGAGGAGGAGGATTCCGCCCTCGCTAAGGAACTCAAAAAGCGCATGAAGAGGCCCGAGCCAGATGGCGCCTTCACCTCCATCCAGTTAGGAGAAGACCCCACTAAGACTATCAAGATAGGCTCCGACCTCCCCGAGGAGGTCAAAGAGAAACTTACCATCTGCCTAAGGGAGAATGCGGACCCGTTTGCCTGGTCTGTAGCTGACATGCCAGGGATACCACCCGAGGTAGCCTGTCACCACCTGGCCGTTAATCCCGACACTAAGTGGGTCTCCCAGAGAAGAAGAGTCCAGAAGGGAGAGAAAGCCGAAGCCGTTGTGAAGGCTGTGAAGGACCTCGTGAGGGCAAATTTCGTAAAAGAAATTAAGTACACCACCTGGCTGTCAAACATAGTCCTTGTGAAGAAATCTAACGGAAAATGGAGAATGTGCGTCGACTATACTGATCTCAACAAAGCATGTCCCAAAGATGCCTTCCCCGTCCCTAGCGTGGACAAGTTAGTCGATAGCGCCTCAGGATTCCGTTTGTTATCTTTCATGGACGCATACTCGGGGTACAACCAAATCCCGATGTTCCCGCCTGATCAGGAGAAAACAACGTTCATGACAGAACATGGGAATTATTGTTATCGCGTGATGCCGTTTGGACTCAAGAACGCCAGGGCGACCTATCAAAGAATGATGAATAAAATCTTCAAAAATCAAATCAGCCGGACAATCAAAGTATACCTAGACAACATGATAGTGAAAAGCAAAAGCGACCCAGATCACCTCAAGGATCTGACAGAAGTGTTTTCTGAAATCCGGAAGAACAATATGAGATTGAACCCAGAGAAGTGCACTTTTGGAGTCCGTGCAGGGAAGTTCCTCGGTTTCTAGCTCACTGAGAGAGGCATCGAGGCCAACCCAGACAAATGCAGGGCCGTGACCGAGATGGCATCGCCCACCACAAAGAAAGAAATTCAGAAGCTCACCGGAATGATAGCAGCGCTGTCCCGATTCATTTCAAAAGCAGCCCACAAGTCCCTACCTTTGTTCAAACTTCTTAAGAAGGAGACGGTTTTGAGTGGACCGCCGAGCAAGAGCAGGCACTGACCCTTTTGAAAGAGACCCTCTCCGAACCACCCATTTTGACACGTCCCGAGGAAGGGGAAACATTATACTTATACCTCGTTGTGGCCGATGAAGCATTAAGCGCAGTGCTCATCAGGGAAACCAGCGCGGGCCAGAGGCCGGTATACTATGTCAGTAAGGCATTACATGGACCCGAGTTAAGATACCAAAAAGTGGAGAAGGTCGCCCTGGAGTCGTGATCGCATCCAGGCGCCTTCGGCCATATTTTGTGGCGCATCAAGTAGTGGTTCGAACCAATCAGCCCATTAGGCAAATATTGCACCGTCCCGACCTAGCTGGAAGGATGACCAAGTGGGCGGTCGAGCTCTCAGAATTTGGGATCAAGTACGAAACAATACCAGCCATGAAGGCTCAAATTTTGGCGGACTTCGTGGCTAAGATGACAACGATACCGCACAAAGACAAAGCGGAAACGACATGGACCCTCCACGTGGATGGGTCCTCACACGTCCACACAAAACCAGCGCCCATGAGGGCGCCTGGTGTTTGCGCGTGTTTTCTTAGTCGCAATATCAGTGCAAGTATACACAAGTGAAACAAGTAATGAATCGGTACTAAAAGTTGGTGTTAAGACTAAGAAAATAGATAAAACAGGTAAATAAGAAGTGGTAGCGGATATGGAAGAGTATGAGTTGGATTGCTGCATGCAAGTAAATCTCCTCTAGTCAGACGTTATAACGTTTACACGTTAACACGTACAAATGCTATGCTGTATAGACGTTATAACGTTTGAACGCTGTTGCAAAAGAGCTGTGCTTTTCAGTCACAAAACGTCAGAGCTTCAAGTACTAGAATTCCTATGTCTAGGTTCTAAGTAGGCCTACTCCTGTATTTTAAGTACCCACAGCACTGTCCTATGAACTATTATCCATTCTATGTCTAGACTTAGATAAAAATGCCTAAATGTCTTTAGTGCACCTTTTCATTCACATAAATCTTTGAGTTCTTTTCATAGACCATATCTGAACCTATGAATCTACTTATTTTAAGTGGCCAATTTCAAAACAAGTTTGGAAATATTAACATGCAAAGATTTAAAACGCATAAACATCAATACTTCATAGCATTAAACTAGAGGTTCATT
Source organism: Astragalus membranaceus (assembly GCA_039519185.1). Classification (NCBI taxonomy): domain Eukaryota; kingdom Viridiplantae; phylum Streptophyta; class Magnoliopsida; order Fabales; family Fabaceae; genus Astragalus; species Astragalus membranaceus. The sequence continues at coordinate 55,963,290 of CM076848.1, read as the reverse complement.
ACATGCAAAACAACAACCCAACTACAAATGTTTAGCTCATGCTGAGCATCTTTACAGAAAGAAGAGGAGTTGAAATCCAAATACCGTACATAGAGAAAAGGAGACTAAACGCAAAAGATACGCCTAAGTAGCCTTTCTTCATGCACGCTGTAGAGACGTTGCAACGTCTGAGCTTCACAGTAATGGTTGCGAATGGAAATAAAAATTGGAGCTTGAGAAAATTTCAGATGAAGAAGTCTGTGTCCAGAACTTCTTTAGAAAAACTCTCTCTGAAAATGAAGGAAGGTGGATGATGAATGGATGGATCGATCCCCAGTGATGCCCCCCCTGCCTTTCCTTTTGTAGAGAGAGAATAGCCAAGGAACAAGGGGGTCACATGCTTGCTGATGTCATTCCCCACCTTCTAAGCTTGCTTGTGAGTTAACTCTGTTCTGAAATGACACTGCACTGCTACAGTGCGTCAGCCGCGTCAGCGCTGAGGAGAGAGAAGATTCTTCTGCACTTTTAGATCTTTGACTATCATTTCTTGTGTGCCAAAAAATGAGATATCTCTTTCTTGCGCTGCTGCCCTTCTTCAGACGTGATGAAGGACGTTGCCACGTTCAGCTCACTGCATAAACACAAGAAGCATCAAAATGCTCACAAAGGCGCCAATTGGCGCCAAAATGCATAGAATTTGTAATTTAGCCCCCTTTCTAACTAAAAGCGATAAACTAACAGCAACTTAATAGAAACAACCTACTATTGCCAGAGAACTTGCATGATTTAACTTTGAATAAGTATGAAATAACTCATATAAATATGAGTTATCACACCCCCAAACTTAAACCATTGCTTGTCCTCAAGAAATCAAAACACAACACATGAAGAGATGCATGAAATTAAATACACCAGCAGTTTACATCCTACTCACCCATTTGCTCAAAAATTATCCTCAAGGGGCTAATTCCTTCAGACTTACACTACACACTCACGCACCAATGCACAATTACATTCTAGATTCATTACTGCTCAAAGTGAGTGTGTGATCTCTGTATCAATTCTATTCCTAGATAGGTTCAGAAGCTACCCTAGCTTATGAAAGAGTGGTTTCCATTATGCTGAGGGTATAACATCTTTCAAAACAGAGAGTAGGCTAACATTTCCACATAAGACATGCGGGTTATTTTAAGCACGACAAAGGGTCTTAATTGGGTGCTAGGATTAGACTAGTGCAAACTACTTTTCTGACTCACACAACGCAAAACACACAGAGGACTGCAACCCCCTCATTACTGAGCAACTTTCATTTGATTCACTTCACTTTTTTTTTTTACTTCAGACAATTTTGGATTGAGACATTTGAAGTGCCCAGTATCTGTTTTGGGAAATTGCAGCAAACACAGAGAACATGTGGATTTTTCCACTTATTTGAAACACACACACTTTTTGGTCTTTTTGGAGTAGACGTTATAACGTTTATAGGTGAGACGCTACAACGCTTGATAACACATAACACAACACGAAAACACACACGGCATACGTTATAACGTTACGGGTAGACGTTACAACGTTGCACACACACTACACATGCACTAATCATCCTACAGTCTTTGCACCCAGCCTTAGCACAACCTGATATACCCCCAAACTTAGTTTCTACTGCTACTCTAAGTTTTTAATCAAGTTTTACAATCACCATAGTCAACCAAAACTAGCTTTAGCATCACATAGTCCCTAGCTAACTAGGTTTTCCTCAAAACAGAGTTTGTGTAGAAGCAGTAATCAATTCTATTTATCTAAGCATGCATCAGCTTACTCACACAAATTCACACACAGTTATTCCTAGATTTAGCCCAAAGAGAACATTTTTGATGATTAACAGAGTATGGAAGTAAACTGATTTCGCATTTGATTTTATGCATACAAAACATAAAAATGATCCTCCCCCCCACACAGAAAGATGAGCAGTGTCCTCATTGCTCACTGATTTATTAAAAGAGGGAAGAGGAACACTTAAACACAACATAAGCAAACAAACTACTGACTACTAACTATCCAGACGTTGTCACGTTTGGACAGCTATTTATTCGTACTGAAATTAAAAATTATAACGATACTACTGCTAAAAAGAGGGTTAAATTACTTGTTCAGAACACCAGACCTGAGCCTTCCACTCTGTCTGGCTGGGATGCTTGCTTGAACAGTCTTCTTTTTCTTTTCTTTTTCATTTAAAATTTTACCCAGACAGCAAACGTGACAACGTCCTAGACACGCAAAGACGTTATAACGTTTACCATACTTTAATAACTTGAGTCCTCAATCTCTCCTACCTTCAGCTTCCATTCCTGCACAAAACAAAAATTTAAAGACACAAAATTGTTGGTTAGTTAAAACCATTTGGTTACCTCCCAAGAGCGCTTGCTTTAAGAGTCTTCAGCCAGACTATTCCCTTTTTAATTCAGGGGTTGTTGAGAGCCACTGTGGTCTTGTCCCTAACCATATGTTCTCCATGGTATTGTTTCACTCTTTGGCCATTGACTTTGAAAGTGGAATTAGTTTTCTCACCAAATAGGTCCACAGCACCATGAGGATAGACTTTTACCAGTTTGAAGGGTCCTGACCATCTTGATTTTAGCTTCCCAGGGAACAACTTTAACCTTGAATTAAACAGCAAAACTGGTTGTCCCTCTACTAGCTCCCTTCTTTGAATTTTCTGATCGTGCCACTTCTTGGTTTTCTCCTTATAGATTGCTGAATTCTCATAGGCAGTGTGCCTGAATTCATCTAGCTCATTTAGTTGAAGGAGTCTTGCTTCTCCAGCCTTTGAATGATCTAAGTTCAGTTGTTTCAGTGCCCAGTGAGCTTTGTGCTGGAGTTCAATAGGCAGATGACAAGCTTTTCCGAAGACTAGCTTGTATGGTGACATGCCCAGTGGTGTCTTAAATGCTGTCCTGTACGCCCACAGCGCATCATCAAGGTGCAGGGACCATTCTTTCCTGTTTGGACCAACCATCTTCTCAAGTATCCTTTTAATTTCTCTGTTGGAGATTTCTACTTGACCACTTGTCTGCGGGTGATAAGCTGTAGCAACTTTGTGCTTCACTCCGTATTTAGCCAATAAATTCTCAATTAGCTTGTTACAGAAGTGAGAGCCTTCATCACTGATTATAGCTCTTGGAGTACCAAATCTTGTGAAGATGTTTTGCTTAAGGAATTTGCTGACTGATTTAGCTTCATTATTGGGCAATGCTACAGCTTCGACCCATTTGGATACATAATCCACAGCCACCAAAATGTATAAGTTTCCATGAGACATAGGAAATGGCCCCATGAAATCCATTCCCCAAACATCAAACAGTTCCACTTCAAGGATATTTGTCAATGGCATTTCTTGCTTGTTGGAGATGTTTCCAGTTCTTTGGCATTTATCACAGTTCTTCACCAATTCATGAGCATCTTTGAATAGTGTTGGCCAATAATACCCTGACTGTAACACCTTTGCAGCAGTTCTGGTTCCTCCAAAATGTCCTCCATAGGGTGATGCATGACATTGTTGTAACACATGAAGTTGTTCCTCTTCAGCAAGGCATCTCCTAAGCAACTGATCTTGACACATGTTATACAGATAGGGCTCATCCCACAAATAGTGTTTCACGGTGTGGAAGAATTTTTTTCTTTGCTGATGGTTGAAATCTACAGGCACAATCTTGCTGACTAGGAAGTTGACTATAGCAGCATACCAGGGTGCAGTAGCATCGGATGCTATAACGTTTGAAGAAATTGCCATAGACGTGGTAACGTCTTCAGCTACTGTGGCTACTGTCAGCAGTTTTTCATCAGGGAAATTTTCCTTTATCTCTTCTGCACCTGTACCTGCATCAACATTCTCAAGTCTAGAAAGGTGATCAGCAACTTGGTTCTCCACCCCCTTTTTATCATGAATTTCCAAGTCAAATTCTTGAAGGAGGAGAACCCATCTGATGAGTCTTGGCGTTGCATCTTTTTTAGTAATCAAATACTTGATGGCTGAGTGATCAGTAAAAACAATAACTTTTGCACCCACCAAGTATGATCGAGATTTGTCAAAAGCAAACACAACAGCCAGTAACTCTTTCTCAGTTACAGTATAATTTAATTGGGCATCATCTAAGGTTTTACTAGCATAATAGATAGAGTGAAAAATTTTGCCATACCTTTGACCCAATATAGCTCCCACAGCATAGTCACTCGCATCACACATTAATTCAAATGGTTTGGACTAGTCAGGAGTGACTATCACAGGAGCCGTTACAAGGGCAGTCTTCAATTTCTGGAAGGCTTCATGACATTGCTTATCAAAGTTGAAGACGTTATCACGTTGCAGTAGCAGACACAAAGGTTTGGAAATTTTTGAGAAATCTTTGATAAAACTTCTGTAAAAACCAGCATGCCCTAAGAAACTTCTAACACCTTTGACAGTAGTAAGTGGAGGTAATTTGTCAATAACATCAATTTTTGCTTTATCAACCTCCAACCCTTTCTTTGAAATCTTATGCCCCAAAACAATTCCTTCTTGAACCATAAAGTGGCATTTCTCCCAGTTGAGCACTAAGTTGGTCTCTTCACATCTTACTAGAACTCCTTCTAAGTTATCCAAGCATGCCTTGTATGAGTCTCCATAGACTGAAAAGTCATCCATGAAAACTTCCATGGATTTTTCAATAAAATCAGAGAATAAAGCCATCATACACCTCTGGAATGTTGCAGGAGCATTACACAGCCCAAATGGCATCCTTCTGAAGGCAAAGGTACCATAAGGACAAGTGAATGTGGTATTCTCTTGGTCTTCAGGCACAATAACTATCTGGTTATATCCTGAGTAACCATCAAGGAAACAATAGAATTCTTTGCCTGCAAGTCTATCCAACATCTGGTCAATAAATGGCAGAGGAAAATGGTCCTTCTTGGTTGCTTTGTTCAGCTTCCTGTAGTCCATACATATCCTCCATCCAGTCACTGTCCTTGTTGGAATCAATTCATTTTTGTCATTGGTTACCACAGTAACTCCACCCTTCTTTGGTACACATTGAACTGGGCTCACCCATGAGCTGTCACTGATTGGGTAGATGATTCCTGCGTCTAACCATTTGATGATTTCCTTCTTGACCACCTCCTTCATTATTAGGTTCAATCGCCTTTGCCCTTCAATGCTGTTCTTTGTATTCTCTTCCAAGACAATTCTGTGCATACAAATTGTGGGACTGATACCCTTGATATCCGCCATTTGCCAACCAATGGCTCTCTTGTGTCTCTTCAAGGTGCTAATGAGATCACTTTCCTGCTCTTGTGAGAGATTAGAAGAAATGATCACAGGTAAAGAATCATTTTCCCCTAAAAAGGCATACTTCAGGTGGTCAGGTAGCACCTTCAGTTCCAGCTTGGGTGGTTTTTCAATGGAAGGAACTATCTTCTTGAGATTGGAGTCTTCTTGCCCCAAAGATTCATACTTCTTTGTCCACACCTTGGGTACAGGAGAGTCAGACGTGACAACGTCTGCAGTTGACGTTGTAACGTTTTGCGGAACAACTTCTTCTGCTAACAACTCTTGAATCTCATCATTGCCCAGAATCTTCTCCAAGGGGTCATTATCTTTATTGAATTGTTTTTGAACCACATGGTCAAGGGCAACCACAAAGGAGCATTCTTCTGTGTTAGGTTCTGGATACTTGAGTGCGTTGAGGACGTTGAACTTGACTTCTTGGTCATTGACCCTCATGATTAATTCTCCTTTCTGCACATCAATGAGTGTCCTTCCAGTGGCTAGAAATGGTCGCCCCAAGATGATAGGAACTTCCTTATCTGCATCAAAAGGCTTAAATATGTTTTAGGCCCCTGCAAATATAGGTTGTTTCGGTTTAAGCCCCTACAAATTTTTTTTTTTGTTAAAAGCCCTTGCAAAATGAAATATTTTGTTATAAGCCCTTCTCAACATATCCAGCAATCATAGCATTCCATGTTAAGGCTAACATTTTAGTCATAGAAGGGCTTATAACAAAATATGTCATTTTGCAAGGGCTTTTAACAAAAAAATTTTTTTGCAGGGGCTTAAACCAAAACTCCCTATATTTGCAGGGCCTAAAACATATTTAAGCCAAATCTAAAATAACAAAGTCCACTGGAAAAACAAATTTGTCAACTTTAATCAAAACATCTTCTAATATGCCCTCAGGATAAACTCTACTTTTATCAGCTAAGGTAAGACTTAAAGAAGTAGGTCTGGCAGTTCCTAACCAAGTTTATCATAAATGGACTTGGGCATCAAGTTAATACTTGCCCCAAAGTCACATAAAGCTTTGCCAAGGTAAAAATCTCCAATGGAGCATGGTATAGTAAAACTGCCAGGATCCTTCAGTTTTCTAGGGAGTTTATTCTGCATAATTAAGCTACATTCTTCAGTTAAAGCATTCCAACTCCCCTAGCCTTCTTCTTTTGGTGATGATATCCTTTAGGAACTTGGCATAGTTTGGCATCTGCTGTAGAGCTTCAACCAAGGGAAGGTTTATGTGTAGCTGTTTGAGCATCTCCATGAACTTGCTGAATTGCTTGTCTTCATGAGCTTTCTTTAGTCTTTGAGGGAAGGGTGGAGGAGGATATTCAGGTACAGGCTTAGGTACAGTCTTGATTCCTGGTTCAAAACTAGACGTTGTAACATCTGGCTTAGATATCACAATATCTGGAATATTCTTCTCTTTTTCTCCACTTTTGTTTTTCTCTTTTTCCTTCTCTGGCACCTCGGGTTCCTTAGGCATAGATGGTTCAGGATACTCAGTGCCACTTCTTAATGAGATAGCATTTACCTGTGCATTCACCACATCTTTACCGTTTGACTTAGATGAAGATGGTGTTTCAGTTGTAGATGGGAGAGATCCATTCTGCCTTTGAGTAAGAGCTGAGGCTATCTGCCCAATTTGGTTCTCCAATGTTTTGATTGAAGACTCATGGGTCTGTAAGGTTGCCCTACAATCGCTTATGAAAGTTTTCATTAAGGCTTCCAAATTGCTGTTGTTGTTATTCTGCATATGCTGCTTTTGTTGTTGAGGGGGAAATCCTGGGGGTATCGCAGGAGCAGTATCGCTAGCATTCAAAGAATTGTTGTTTTTCCAACCAAAGTTTGGGTGATTTCTCCAATTTGAATTGTAGGAGTTGGAGTAAGGACTGTTACCTTTGTTATGGGATACAAAGTTTGCAGACTGAGGGTTATAGGGACACTCTTCATAGATATGCCCTCCTTCACAATAGACACACACTACTCCCCCAGATGGTGTTGGTTCAACAGTTGCAGCAGTCTGTCTTTCAGACGTTACCACGTTTGGAGTACTCATGTTTTTAATCATGTTGGTCAGGGAAGCAACCTGAGCAGAAAGGGCAGTTACTTCACTTATCTCATGGACACCAGCCTTCTTTCCGGGAGTGAATCTTTCAGAAGGCCAACGGGCATTATGAGTGGCTATGTCTTCAATAAGCCTGCATGCCTCAGAGAAAGACATGTTCAGTATGACACCGCCTGATGAATCATCAAGTATAAGCCTGGTAGGCTGATCTAGACCATTGTAGAAAGTCTCCATTTGAATAACCACAGGAATGCCATGGTGTGGGCACATTCTTAGTAATTCCTTCCATCTTTCCCAAGTCTCAAACAATGATTCCCCTTCCCTTTGTTTGAAGGAAGTGATATCATTTCTCAACTTGGCATTTTTGTTGGGAGGGAAGTATTTTCCAAGAAATTTTTCAGCTAGCTCATCCCAAGTGTGAACTGAATTTGGCTCCAAGGAGTTCAACCAATTTTTGGCCTTATCCTTGAGAGAATATGGAAATAACTTCAATCGGAAGGCATCTTCTGGGACTCCAGGGATGATAAAGTTGCTACACACATCCAAAAATTGCCTTAGATGTGCATAAGGATCTTCTTGAGGGAAACCCCCAAATTGTCCTGCAGTCTGCAGCATTTGGAACATCATTGGCTTGAATTCAAAGTGACCAGTATGAATGGGTGGTCTTGCAATGCCTGTTTGTAGATGGGCAGGATTGAGCACGGCATAATCACGCATAGGCCTGTCTCTGTCATTGACCATGTCTTGTGGCCCTGCGTTGATGAGTTGCTGTCTCTGCCAGTGTTCATCATCAACATATGTCTCTGTATGAGTCTGTGGTCCACGGCCACGTCCTCTACCTCCAGCATCAGAGTGCCTTCCTCCTCTTGGAGTGGCTCCACCTCTAGAGCTTCTACCACCAGTACCATGTTCAGACATGGTTGGTGGCTGAAATTGCTGGTGTTGTTGCTGCCTTCTTAACCTTTGTTGTCTCCTTAGTCGCCTGAAGGTTCTTTCAGGTTCTGGATAGAATTCAGGCTCAGATCCACTCCCTGGTTCAGTTGAACTAGAGCTTGAACTGGAACTAAGCATACGCTGTAACGTTTACCTGTTCACACACAGAAACAACGAACAACACAGCAGAATTCTTTCACCTAGTGTTTTAATACTTGTTGAGCAATAAAAGTTAAATTCAATCCCCGGCAACGGCGCCAAAAACTTGTTTGCGCGTGTTTTCTTAGTCGCAATATCAGTGCAAGTATACACGTCGTACAAGTAATAAAGTGGATAAAAATAAGAGATCGTTCCCACGATGATTGATTTTACTTTCAAAGTTCAAGTCTTCAAAACACAAGTGAAACAAGTAATGAATCGGTACTAAAAGTTGGTGTTAAGACTAAGAAAATAGATAAAACAGGTAAATAAGAAGTGGTAGCGGATATGGAAGAGTATGAGTTGGATTGCTGCATGCAAGTAAATCTCCTCTAGTCAGACGTTATAACGTTTACACGTTAACACGTACAAATGCTATGCTGTATAGACGTTATAACGTTTGAACGCTGTTGCAAAAGAGCTGTGGTCACAAAACGTCAGAGTTTCAAGTACTAGAATTCCTATGTCTAGGTTCTAAGTAGGCCTACTCCTGTATTTTAAGTACCCACAGCACTGTCCTATGAACTATTATCCATTCTATGTCTAGACTTAGATAAAAATGCCTAAATGTCTTTAGTGCACCTTTTCATTCACATAAATCTTTGAGTTCTTTTCATAGACCATATCTGAACCTATGAATCTACTTATTTTAAGTGGCCAATTTCAAAACAAGTTTGGAAATATTAACATGCAAAGATTTAAAACGCATAAACATCAATACTTCATAGCATTAAACTAGAGGTTCATTACATGCAAAACAACAACCCAACTACAAATGTTTAGCTCATGCTGAGCATCTTTACAGAAAGAAGAGGAGTTGAAATCCAAATACCGTACATAGAGAAAATGAGACTAAACGCAAAAGATACGCCTAAGTAGCCTTTCTTCATGCACGCTGTAGAGACGTTGCAACGTCTGAGCTTCACAGTAATGGTTGCGAATGGAAATAAAAATTGGAGCTTGAGAAAATTTCAGATGAAGAAGTCTGTGTCCAGAACTTCTTTAGAAAAACTCTCTCTGAAAATGAAGGAAGGTGGATGATGAATGGATGGATCGATCCCCAGTGATGCCCCCCTGCCTTTCCTTTTGTAGAGAGAGAATAGCCAAGGAACAAGGGGGTCACATGCTTGCTGATGTCATTCCCCACCTTCTAAGCTTGCTTGTGAGTTAACTCTGTTCTGAAATGACACTGCACTGCTACAGTGCGTCAGCCGCGTCAGCGCTGAGGAGAGAGAAGATTCTTCTGCACTTTTAGATCTTTGACTATCATTTCTTGTGTGCCAAAAAATGAGATATCTCTTTCTTGCTCTGCTGCCCTTCTTCAGACGTGATGAGGGACATTGCCACGTTCAGCTCACTGCATAAACACAAGAAGCATCAAAATGCTCACAAAGGCGCCAATTGGCGCCAAAATGCATAGAATTTGTAATTTAGCCCCCTTTCTAACTAAAAGCGATAAACTAACAGCAACTTAATAGAAACAACCTACTATTGCCAGAGAACTTGCATGATTTAACTTTGAATAAGTATGAAATAACTCATATAAATATGAGTTATCACCTGGCGGGGCGCCAAAGAAGACAGCCAGCACCCATAGGGGCGCCTGGCACGACGCCAATGAGGCAGCCAGCGCCCATGAGGGCGCCAGTCAGGAGCAGCCAGCGCCCAGGAGGGCGCTTGGCAGGGCGCTAATATGAAGCAACCAGCGCCCATGAGGGTGCCTGGCAGGAGGGCAGCGTCAACAACGTAAATAAACGGTAACGAATAACAAATACTTACCAGGAATAAAAGATGTTGAAACAAGTGGACTCTACTCCCTCCTCTTCTTTTTAAGGAGGCGCTAGGTTGGTGACTTGGTCCCTACCCCTTCCTCCTCCTTGAAGTAGGCGCTAGGGTTAACAATTACTTGACCCCTACTCCTTTGCACCTTCCAAGAAAGCGCTCCAATGATGGATTGGTCCCTACTCCTCCACGAAATTTCTCAGCTACCATGAGGGCGCCTGGCAGAAGCAACCAGTGCCCATGAGGGCGCCTGGCAGGACCAGGTGGGCGCCCATGAGGGCGCCTGGCAGAAGCAACCAGCGCCCATGAGGGCGCCTGACAGGAGCAAGCAGCGCCCAGCAGAGGGGCGCCTGGCAGGGGGCAGTCTGAAAGCAAATCCTTCGCAATAGGGTGGTCAGCACTATGCAGTAAGACACCCACGAGAGCACCAAACCTTGTCTCGCAAAATCTGCTCCACGATAAGCCATCCAGCACACGCAATCAGGGAACAACACCCAAGGCACCCACGAGGGCGCCAACTCTAAAAAACAAACAAGCACCCGGGAAGGCGCCCACAAGGGCACCAGCATCAGTATGTCTTAGCCCCTTGGCCCAAGGCGCCCAAGAGGGCACCAACATCAGGGGGCATAGCACAAGGCGCCCAAGAGGGCGCCAATCTCAGAGCATCCTGGCACAAGGCTCCCAAGAGGGCGCCAACCTCAGAGCACTTGGCACAAGGCAACGCCAACATCAGGATACGTCGCCCTCGCTTGGTGTCGGGCACAAGGATTACACCGAAGGAGGTGTGAGTCACGGTCGCAACAAATTGATCTTATACGACCCGACAAGACAGACAAAGCAACACTTAGAAAAAATTTCTCCTATGACAGAACACGGTTGTTACAAAGGCAGTGTCCCGCGTAACCTCACAGATCCGGCAAACCGACGAAAATCCTTCAAGCCAAGACCATCCTTCGGAATAATCTCGGCTTGGGGGGCAACTGTTCTGAAGTCAACCAGAGGGTCCCATTAGCAAAACCAAGAGGTGCGCTTAGCAAGTCATATGGATCAGCCCGACCGATTCGGCCCATATCCACAACATACAAGCCCAATACGCTTGGAGGGTTCAAATCGCCTCCACTGATCCGACGATCCACAACGAGCATCGATTTCCTATAAATACCGGCTCGCATAGCCATTTATACGGTACCCCCCCGGGCGCTCACTGACCTCCTGCCAGGGCAGCAAGAGACCTAGCAACAGCAGCCTACCAAAATACTGCTAGGTACAGAACACTTAGTGATATAATAATAGACTTAGTGATATGACTTAAGAGGACTGATAAGTTAAGGTGTATTTCGTAAGTTGTTTCTATGGATTCTATGGATTCTAAAGACTGAATTGTCAAGTTGATTATGGATTAGATTAGTAAGATTGATGATTTTACTAAGAGCTACTACAGGATGTTTCTTATAGAACTATCAAGTATATAAGACTGAGGATAGGTTCGGTTGGGTCGACTACAGACCTTCTGGGGGCACTTGTGTTTCGAACTCCTACCAATAGTCAGTTGTAGCAATTCTGGCTGAGGGAAATCGTACTACTCGACACGGTGAGCCTGACTGAACAGGACTATCTATAATAAGGTGCAGCGCTCGGGCCAGAATGATTGGGGTATAGATTGGATATCTTCTCATTGCAAACAATCATGTTATGGCAGTTGAAACGACCTTACGCTCAAGAGGATAGAGGATTAACCTTGTTGATGGATTACAGGATTAGTATGATGGATTACAGGATAAGTATGATGTCTAGTATTTAACTAACTATCGATAATTGTTTTCACTATGCTGTCCGTCATGTTTTTGCAGGACTTAATGATTGTGTGTAGTTAAGTGCCTGGTTTTGAATTAGTCTGATGGGGATCACTTTTTACGTCTATATATGATTGTTACTTATGACTGTATTCTATTATATGTAACTTGTGTAACCATCGTGTTGCAAACTTGTGTACGAGTATTTCACCCCTTACATTTCAGATGACATCGGAGGAGTCTCTCGGACACTCTGGACACAGGTAGATTAGATTTCTGGAGGATATGGGAGATCCCATCTGGGAGATCGACCCAGTGGCTCAGACCATTACTTATACCGGTGTGACTCAGACTACTGACGGGGCACAGGGAGTACCCATGACTATTATTACTATTCATCAGACTTTAGAGATAGAGTTGTCTATGAACCGTATAATAGAGGATTTGTTTCCTGGTGTGGCAATACCTGGGGCTGTAGTTCAGGATGTTGTGGTCCCTGATGTACCTATCATACCTGAGTGGGAGCCGTCTGATGGCTCCGGTAGTAGTGGTACCGTTGGGAATCTCCCCAATGGATATCATTAGTGGTTGTTGGAGGTTGACTTTTCTTTGATTCTACTTAGAGTATAAGAGTCTTTTTGGGGATTTAGTGTGGTCTGTAATCTCTTATAACTCTACCTTTTGATACAGTTATTATTAGGCGTTTCAGTATATTAGCCTGACTGCTTAGTTTTCAGCCTAACCTATGGTACATATATAACCCTATAGACCGTACCACCTTTTGGGACATCTGTGTGACGTGGTACTTAGACGATAACCTGTGTAATCCCAATGGCATAACTATGATCCAACTGATAGTGATCAATATATGATGCATATTTATATATATTTCAATGTTGTATGATATAATTAATTCTTTATGTTTCTCACACGTTTAGAAAATTATTTTTCGTAAGTTGAGAATCGAAATTCATATCTACTTTGAATTAATATATTTTCAAAAGAAGATTATAAATAGGAATATTAGTTAAGTGTAGCACCACTTTTAAAGGTTAGCAAAATGGGTGTTACAGCTATCACGAGGTGTTGCATTCTCGTACATCCAACACAAAATCTCAAAAAAGCATGAGGTGTTGTTTCTTATCTTTTAAAAAAGCATGTACATACTAAGGAGTTACTAATGGATGGGTATCAAGTTCTAATCTTAAAAGACTTTGGCTAACGAATATATAAAACAATTATTTGAAAACAATACATACATAAATAAGGCAACGTAAAGCCTAATGCTAGTATATACATATATAATAGATAATAATGTATACACACAACACACAATAATAATAATAATAATAATAATAATAATAATAATAATAATAACTATAGTTTCTTTTTAAGTCCTAAAGCACACAATTCAAAATGAAATAAATTTTAAAGCATCTCCTAATTTTGGTGGACCGGTTGATGAATTGACATCCTTTATAACATCTGCTGATAAACCCAATGTCATTGTCGTTGTGACATTTGCGAAGCTCAAAAATTTTCAGGGTATGTCAAATCTTTATTGGATAATCTTGATTGTATGATATATTCTTAATATTCATTAGTATTATATAACTTAATAATTTCTAATGTTGTAGGTCACATGCTTCTACAAAGCAGCTTGCATGCTTCATAGCTGTTGTTAAACCTTGATATCACTGAAGCTGTAAACCTCAGAAACATGTATCTATATATATTTAATGTGTGAATGTACTGTAGTTTTTTTTTATAAGCAAAAATTATATTAAAGGGTATTTGCACCCAACCAGTACATATATAAGGAGCCTCATTAAAACCTCCCTAGGCCAAAAACCCATGGGAAATACAACCCTCTATACTTATGAACCAAGTCCATGTTATAGACTTTACATGGTTAACAACCTCCTGCGGATTACAAACTCGACCTTTGAACAGAATATGATTCCGATGTAACCATATACACCAAGTAATAGCCATCTAAATCAAATACTTCAATCTACACGCCTTCTTCGAGTCCAAATGCAATCCATGAGCCCGGAAATGCTCGAAACCTACAAGAGAATCTGAAATCACCAAACTTGACCGGTTCTGAATATCAAGCCAAACTAACCTAGAATACCTGCATAACAAAAATAGATGGGAAATCGACTCATCCTGCTCAAAACAAAAATGGCAGCATACCCCATAAGGATCATTGATAATTACGAGTAGGGAAATCGACTCATCCTTAGAAATAAGATTATTACGAGTAGGGAGCTTCCCCAAAAACAATCTCTACCCAAAAACTCCCACCTTAGAAGGAATAGAAAGCTGCCACATATCAACAAGGACTTTTTGGATATCGCTATCTAACCTGTCCTGCTCCAACAAATTCAACAAAAGCATGTAGCAGGATTTAACAGAAAAGGAATGAAGGTTTCAAGCCTCCACCGCCAACAATCCTGATCAGAATTGACAAGATGAAACAGCTGAATAATGTCCAAAAGCAAATCCTGCTCAACCTTCTCCACCACAGACAGATCACGACTCCACTCAAGGTTCCAATACCAAATGTTATCAATCCAATACCCTTGCTCCAAAATACTACCATGTTTATATTTTGCCACTTCAAAAAGATTAGGAAATAGGTCCTTAAAAGCCTCATTACTAGCCCACTTGTGTCTCTTAAATGAGATCAGATTCCCCCTCCCTATCATAGGCCTGAGCATAGATTCGAAGGCTCCTTGCCACAAAGGATTCCCTTATTCCAGAAGTAACAAGTCCCTCCACCAAATAGAGTCCTTAGTTCCACTTTTACATAACCGAGTCCCTGTGAAAATTTGTCTCAAATCACCATACCGGTGTGAAAGAAGCTGCCACTAATTTGCAGTGTTGTCATTTATACATCTCCACTTCCACTTGCTCAAAAGAGCTAAATTGAAAGCTTCCAAGTTTTTCACCCCCAGACCACCATCCTTCTTGGGTCTGCAAACATTGTCCCAAGATACCCAATAAACGGGGCGACCCTCACTAGAACCCCCTCAAAGAAACTCCCTCTGAATCTTAACTAGCTCTTGAGTTACAATCTTGGGGCCTAAAATCTTAAATGTAGTTGATGCGCTGTGATGCATTTGAATTGAATATAGTGCTGCTTGAGATTCCAAATTTTGTATTTATTGTTGATTGGCTTCCTTTGAGTTTTCAGCTTTGAATCCCAGGACCCAGAATTTGTAGAACAATTAGAAATTGCACTGGGATCATTATAGTATGATGCCTTTCCTTAGTATCCTCCTTTTCAGGAGCTTTAAATGTTTTCTTGGATTTTTTCATACTTCCTGAAATTGCTATAGGATGGTATTTTAGTATGCATGAGAGTGTATTATACAAAATAGTACTGTGAACATTTAAATAGATACATTTTTTTCATATCAGTGTATTATACAATAGTCCCATATTTATCGGTATATGTGTTTATTTATGGAATTTGCCTTAACACCACAACGAGAGATTATTTGTTGATTGTTTTGTTTATTATTAAAAATCACATCATGGTGCAACCCGTATAGTCTCCGGGTACTTTACTAAGTAATCTACAAACCCCTAAGGCACCACCAACCAGTCGATGATGATTTCTTTAACCACACTCGACCTGCTACCGTTAACAAATTGAAAAGCTATAGGCAGGTAATATTTACTCATATTCCCAATCCTATTTTTCACGTCAGCCTGTTTAGAAACTATACACGTATTTTGGTCATAAATCAGGAAGGTACATTCATCGTGTATGTCACAGTCAATAATATAGCGGGGGAAGATGGTATTCGGCCTGTCGGTGTAATAAGAAGGTGTATGCCGGCGAAGACGTCTTTATATTTAAATCCCATGGTAGTCTCCATGTGGGCCCTCTCACACCTTTTGGAGCCAATTTTCCCTCCCACTCACTCCTTTTTTGACGTTTGTGATAAATGCAACAAGCATGTAGTCAATGTAACCCCAAGGTAGGTTGTTATCAAAATTATCCAGTTGTTTCATATGATAATTAGCATCGAATGATATATATGAAATTTTCTCATAAGTATTTGCCGAGACTACGTACCGTGGATGACACTGATTCCGCTGTATTTGTCCTATCTGATCGAGAGGCTGACACACAGTTAAATCCTAGGTTTTTCATTTTATTTCATATGACTAAAAATACACTCATATCTCTATATATACATCCGATGGTACTCTCCACGTCAGCCTTCCCGCCTCACACCCCCTGTTTCCCTCCAATTCTCCGGCCAGTTGCTCGCCGCCATGTGTGCACCACGTGTC
This sequence comes from Astragalus membranaceus, assembly GCA_039519185.1. Taxonomy (NCBI): domain Eukaryota; kingdom Viridiplantae; phylum Streptophyta; class Magnoliopsida; order Fabales; family Fabaceae; genus Astragalus; species Astragalus membranaceus. The sequence continues at coordinate 55,946,918 of CM076848.1, read as the reverse complement.
TTGCCCTCCCCTTGCTTTTCTTGCATGCCGAACACGTCTTCCGCATCACCTCTCTCGCACTCTTCTCCTTTCTTCCCACTCACATCTCGCTCTCAGTTCTCATCTCTGCAGTCTCTTCAGTCTTCACACTCACACTCACTCTCAGTTCATCTTCCATTCTCTCATCAGCATCACCTCTCTCGCACCTTTCTCCTTTCTTTCTCTCTCGCTGATCTTCTTCCTCTCACTCTCTCCTCGCCACCGTCCTCCTTCCTCCTCCCACACCATCACCGCCGTCAACCACGAACCTATCTTTTCGTATCCTTCCTTCACTCTGTCTTTGCGTTTCTGTCCAACACCACTGTCCCTCCGCGCGAACTCCTTGCCTGCACCGCCGCAAGCAACAGGTCGCCGCCGCGACGCTGCATCATTCTGCACCGCCACGTACCGGCGAGTTCTCCCCCACCTTCGCGAAGACTCTCTCTCTCTTTCCATTACTTTGTTGTTGTTGTTGTTGTAGGTAATTTGGACTATGAAATGTGTATGTTGGTGTTTAGGGATTTGGTAATCTGTATTTTTGTTCTGTCATCGGTTACCTTCTTCTTCTTTGTGTTGGTGAAGCTTTCAGGTATGTTGCAACTGCTGTGACTTCAATTCATGAAATGGAAAATAGCCCCTGCTCTACGAGAATCGTTCTTCAGTCTTCACTTCAGTTCTTCTCAAGGTCGGTATATTTCCACGATTCCATTTTTGCATTTCCTGGTTTGGTTTCCATTTCGTTTTTCATTTCGATTTTGATTTCTTTTTCCTTTTCGATTTTGTTCTTCTTCAGTTCTACTTCTTCGTTTTCCTCCTTATGCATTTCATTTTCGTTTTTCATTTTTTTTGCAAGACACCAGTTTAGGGTTTGTGGGATTTGGGAATTGGGAACCGAATTTTGATATTTGTATGAATTAGGGGTTTCATAGTATATACCTTTTATTTCCTGCATAATATTGATTTTGTTGGTTTTTCAAACTGTTCTATGAAATATGGCATTTTTTGGCGACAGCCATGGTGGAGAAGAATGGAAGATGCAGAGCCATAGACATGCGGTAGAGAAGAAATGGAGTCACGAAAACGAACGAGGGAAACAAAGAGCGAGATGCGAGAGAGATGTGGTGATTGAACGAGACGAAGGAGAGGACGGTGAGTCTTAATTATGTTGGGGCCAAAACTCATATAAGGTACTTAAATGGTTCATTAGTCTAATGGCCTAATATTTATACTAAACTTTTCTTTGAATTGATTTGCCAAAAGCATGTAGTTTAATCAAGTTGCAATTGATGCAAATCAAGAGTCAGGAACATGGGAAAAATTAGCAGGTTGTTTTGTGTTCATTCATAGACCCACATGTGTTTTTTTACCACTTCTCAAATTTACTTATTTGATTTGTCAGGTTGATGAAGCTTTAACAACTTGTGTTTTGTTCATTCATAGAACCACATGGATCCTAAGTCCTTATTTAATCTTAAAGTTCTTGCAGCATGTAGTAAGTAAGGGTGTTAGAGGGATATAGCATCTATAAGTTAGGAACTTGGAGTGAGGTTCTACTGCCATTTTCTTCATGTGACTATCTCTTTCTTTATTTATATAGTATCTTTAAATGGTAGATATGCTTATTCTTTTGCCATGTTTTTCAGTTTGTCGATGCAAAATTGCATCCTGATGCATTTGCTCAAATCATTATGGTGCTGTTTTTTTGCAGACTTCAACTGCATGTGTTACTTGGACTCCTAAACTCATTTGAGTTAGTCTAATATCTGTGTAGGTCCCTAATACTGTTAGAGTTTTGGTATGCATAAGAGAAGAAATTATAGTTCATAATTAAAAATAACTATATGTTGTCTGCTCTTTCTTTCCCTATTGTAAAATGCTATGATCATATTAAAATATAAGCTTTTATTTATAAGTCTTATTTCGTTTGATTTTTGACAGATTGTCATTGATATCATGTGATGTTCTCAGGAGCATCCTACGTGTTTTTTGGTATTCACTGCAACATATATTTGTACTGTCCACAAAGATTGATTGGCCAAGGTGTAAACGATGGAAGGTGATGTAACTGAATCTCTTATTTCAATATTGGAATGATTACAGCTTATATAGTTCAGCTTACACTTTGTTACATTGCAACTGAACTCTAACTATTCTAACTGAGTTGGTTATGACTCTAACAACTTTACACATCATATGCCACATGGACATTCAGTCAACCATAGCTACATCTAGTTTGACTAGGACTAATACAACTATTATGCAATGTTTACACTAATGCTTATACCCTAACATTCCCCCCTCAAACTAAAATTGTGTTGAAGAAAGCACTTTTAGTTTGCCTTTGAAATCCTTGAACAGAGGAGTTGGAAGAGGTTTGGTCAGGATATCTGCAATCTGCATTGCAGCAGGGACATGCTGAATTGTGAGTGCTTTAGCTAATACCTTCTCCCTTACAAAGTGGATATCAAGCTCCAAATGTTTAGTTCTTGAGTGTAATACTGGATTATGAGCAATGGCCACAGCACTCAGGTTGTCACACAGCAAAACAGGGGACTGATGTTTTACTTGCAGCTCTCGGAGTAAGGACTGGATCCACAATATTTCTGCAGTGGCATTAGCAAGCCCACGGTATTCTGCCTCTGCGCTGGACCTAGCAACCAATGTTTGCTTCTTTGAGCTCCATGAGACCAAGTTAGGCCCCAAATAGATGCAGGAACCCGAAGTTGAACGCCTGTCATCTGGATCACTTCCCCAATCAGAATCACTGTAGGCGCGAAGGGAGAAAGGGCTGTTTGAAGGTGCTGGTTGCAGTAACAGACCATGATCAACAGTTCCACTGAGGTATCGAAGAATCCTTTTCACAGTTTTCCAATGACTCTCAAGAGGTGTGGACAAAAACTGACATACTTTGTTTACAGAAAATGCAATCTCAGGCCTAGTTAGTGTAACATATTGTAATGCACCAACAATAGACCTATAGTTTTGAGGATCAGAGGCATAATCAGAACCTATTTTACTGAGTTTAGTTGTGGAAGCCATGGGAGTAGAGATACCTTTACATTCTGTCATAGAAGCTTTAAGGAGCAGATCACGAATGTATTTCCTTTGTGTGAGCAGAACAGCTCCATTCTTCAAGTATTTCAATTCTAGACCCAGAAAAAAATCTGGTCTACCCATGTGTTTCAAGGCAAACTGATTGTTGAGTTTCTTGATCAAGTCATGAATGAGGACTTTAGATGATCCTGTGATGAGAATGTCATCCACGTACACTAAGGCAAACAGCTGAACCCCAACTGATGTGTGAACAAACAGTGAAGAGTCACATTGGCTAGGAACAAACCCAAATTGCTTGAGAGCTAGCTTGAGTCTTTCATGCCAAGCTCGTGGCGCCTGCTTGAGGCCATAGAGAGATCTGTTGAGCTTACAAACCAGGTTTTTGTCTTGAGACCCGAAGCCAGGGGGCTGCTGCATGTAAATTTCTTCTTGGATAAAGCCATTGATGAAGGCGTTATTCACATCTATTTGTTGGATGTCCCAGTTGTTGGTGATGGCAATGGAGAGCAGAATTCTTATTGTTGTTGGCTTCACCACAGGAGCATATGTCTCCCCATAATCTCTGCCAGGTAATTGACTATATCCTTTAGCAACTAGACGGGCTTTGTACTTGTTGACAGTGCCATCAGGATTTTCTTTAATTCTATAGACCCACCTACAGCCTATGGCCTTCCTATTTGGAGGAAGAGAGGTGATTGTCCATGTGTTGTTGGCTTGGAGAGCCTGCAGTTCAGCTTGCATGGCTTCTTTCCAATGGGGCGCACTCAGTGCTTGTTTGATGCTGGTGGGTTCCACTTCAGTGAGAAACACTTTGGGTTTTAAAGACCCTGTTTGTGATCTTGTAATCATATGATGAACCTTCGTGGTTGCTGGCTCCGGAGCAGGGTATGCAGGAGGAGGAGATGGTGCCTGAGGTGGCTGTGCAGGGCTGTTGCTTGATGCAGAAATGTCTGAGCTAACAGGATGATCACCATGAGGAGTCTCAAACACATTAGAGTTCATATTCACAGGCATATCAGGATCCAAGTTGTTTGTAGTGGACTGAGGAGAGTCACTGTTGGGTGTGTTTGGATGGATGGGAGATGGTGTAGGGAAGCTGGGTATTAACAGAGGTGAAGGAGGATCTGCTGATGTGGTATTGGGTGAGGGAGTGGTAAACAATGATGAGTAAGGGAAGTTGTTCTCATCAAAGGTAACATCCTTGGAGATCACAATTTTACCATTTGGGAGTAAGCACTTGAAGCCTTTGTGTGAGGGTGAGATTCCTAGGTTGATACATTTTGAACTGTGAAATTGAAATTTGGTTTTGTTGTAAGGTCTAAGATGGGGGTAGCAAGCACAACCAAAGGTCCTTAGTTGAGTATAGTTAGGTGAGGTATGATATAGGGCTTGGAATGGGGAGGTGGGAGGGGACAGGCCATTGGTAGGTAGTCGGTTTATTATATGGGTGGCTGTGGTAATGGCATGATCCCAATAGCTCATAGGTAAATTAGCATGAGATAACAAGGTTAAGGCCATCTCAGTGAGGTGTCTATGCTTTCTTTCAACGGTCCCGTTTTGATGTGAGGTATAGGGACAAGTAAACCTGTGAACAATTCCAAGAGAAGCCAAATGCTTGGTGAAGGGTAAATACTCCCCCCCCACCATCAGATTGCAGAGATTTCAGGTTAGCAGAAAACTGAGTTTTGATATACTGATGAAATAGTTTAAAAGCAGCAAATGCATCTGATTTTTGTTTCAAAAAATACACCCAAGTAAACTTAGTGTGTGCATCAACAAATGCAATGTAGTAGTAATGACCATGACTTGATGCAATGGGAGAGGGCCCCCAAAGATCTGTATAAACTAATTCAAAAGGATGGTGATGCAGTGTCTGTGAAATGGGTGAATGTAATCTATGGGATTTTCCAATTTGACATGAGTTACAAAAGGGAAAATGTTTATTAGAATCTTTGAGATTACAATGATTCATTACAATAGAAACAAGCTGAGAATTGGCATGGCCCAATCGAGCATGCCACAAAGAACTAACAGAATTAACAACAGATGCAGATACATCAGAATTCACAGAATTAACAATAGGAAAAACAGACTTAGCAGATACATCAGAACAATGCACAACAGATGCAGGGCGTTTGAGAATTGGTAAACCCTTGAAGACATACAGGCCATCAGCACCTAATATGCCTTGCAAGACCACTTTCTTAGATACCTGTGATTTAACCAAACAGTAAGGTGAATGAAATTCAAAGTAAACATGATTGTCTCGAGCAAATTGAGACACAGATAATAAGTTTTTAGTGATATTGGGGACATGAAGTAAATTGTTTAACACAAGATTAAGGTGTGGATGGATTGGGGAGCTAAATACTGATGAGCCTATAGAATTGATCTTAGATGTTTTTCCATTCCCCATTCTAACAGATGATTTGCCTCTATATGGTGTTCTATGTTGCAAATTAGATAGGTTGGCAGTGACATGGTGCGAAGCACCAGTGTCCCCATACCAATCCTCATAATCCTCAGGGTTAGGAGAGGGATATTGAATAAGTTTACCTGTGGAGTCTAGAGGGAGTGCTTCAGCAAGGTTGACTGTTGGAGTTGCATCTTCAACCTTGGCAGTAGGTGTAATCTCAGGAATGGTTGAAGAAGCCTGAACCACACTTGGAGGAGGTACGAAAGATTCATCAAAGCGATACCAGCAATCAAGAACAGAGTGACCATAACGGCCACAGAGCTGGCAAGTAGGGCGATTGCCGGAATCACGACCACCACGAGTGGTGTTGCCTCGACCTCGAGAACGTCCTTGCCTACCACGACCTCGAGCATTATTGTTACTGGAGTAGTTTCCACGAGCATTATTGTTGTTGTTTTGAGAATGCACTTGAGCAACATTCGGCTAATTCTTGACGAAACTTGTCAAGTTGAGATTCTTGAACCAGAAGTAGAGATTCAATCTCCGAGAGAGCCGGAGCACCAAATCGACCAAAAATCATCATGACGAAGGGACTATACTCTTCAGGTAAGCCATCGAGGATAACGTCACAGAGATATGAATCGGTAATTGATTCACCGATTGAAGTTAGGGTATCTGCGAGAGCGTGCACCGCGGTGAGAAATTCTGAAATTGATTTTGAACCTTTCTTTGTGTTCTTGAGTTCGTGACGGAGCTGGCGTGCTTTCGCCTTCAAGTGTGAGAAGTAATGTTGTTGAAGTTTCTCCCACAATTGCCACGAATGTTCGCAAGCGAGAACGCGAGGAAGCACACTTTCAGACAGTGTAGAAAGAATCCAGGTGAACAGAGTTTGATCTTGTACCAACCAGCTTTCAAACTCATCGGAAACCTTATCGGCGAGGCGATCCGCTTCGGTGGCATACTTCTGTGGAATGATCGGGTTAACAAGAAGACGATGCAGTTTATGCATTTTGACTACGCCTTCGATCTGCTTGTTCCATAGCAGAAAGTTCTTGTCATCGAGCTTTATAGCAAGTTTAGGACCCGTAACAAACTGATTTGAAGAGTTTCCATGTGAAGCGATGTGAAAGACCGACACCGGAGCCGATGGTTCTGGAGGAGAGTTTTCTGTGCTTGATGTCGCCATGAGAAACAAAGATTACGACGGCGAAGAGAATCAGAGAATCTTATGACGGTGGCGGAAGACGAGAGGATCGGTGGCGAGTGATACCATGTAAACGATGGAAGGTGATGTAACTGAATCTCTTATTTCAATATTGGAATGATTACAGCTTATATAGTTCAGCTTACACTTTGTTACATTGCAACTGAACTCTAACTATTCTAACTGAGTTGGTTATGACTCTAACAACTTTACACATCATATGCCACATGGACATTCAGTCAACCATAGCTACATCTAGTTTGACTAGGACTAATACAACTATTATGCAATGTTTACACTAATGCTTATACCCTAACACAAGGGACTCAATTAAAGTGTTGTAAGTTTTATTTGTCAAACATAATGAAAGGTAAGTTAGTGATTGAGGTATTCTCAGCTGCATATGAATTCTTTAGTGCATTATCTTTTAATGAAGTAAGGGTGGAGAAATGTATGGTATAGGAATTTGTGATCAACACTTCTGCATTACATTCATTGTTGAGTTAAATAACCTATATAGTAAATCTTGCATTACATTCATTATTCCTTTCATTATTCTGCTATAAAAATGTCTGCGGATTTTTTTACATTCTCTATAGGAATTTCTTATTCCGAGACACATTACTATAGAACTCAATATTAGTCCATTGTTAAAAATGACTGTTGGTTAGTGTGTTTGCAGTTTATGGATGTCTGTTATTTTGCTTTCCTTTCTTGCTTTTAATGCTATTTTGTTTTTCTTTTGTAGTATTTTTCTATCGATTTCTGTAGACGTGTTTTAACTTCTGATTGTGTTACTGTTACTTTGGATAATTTGCGTGGAATAACATGGCAGTGTAGGTTTATGTGGATGAGCAATAAGCCATCTCACTGTTGTGTTGCTGATGGGTGGACTACATTCCATGTCTTCAATGGACTTGTGGCAGGAGTTACTTTGCTGTTTGGTTCCCCTAGAAGTTATTCCAAGTTTAAGTTGTTTCTAGCTAAAGTGTTTGAAGACTTAGTCTAATAGTATTTGAAACTGTGTTTTTTTGTACCCCCTCCTTCTCCCTTATACCCTCATTTTACTATAAATCCCCAAAATATCCCTAACTTTAAAAAAACGGTTTTTTAGTTTACCATCATATTTGTGAACAACTTCAGCTAGAAATGATTAGGAATGTGGTTGTAATTCGCCATGCTTAGGCTTCTTATATATGTACTTTTGAGTGTTGTTCAGCAGAATCCTTCCAACACTTCTATTTTTGAAGATGGCCTAACCCCTGATATCGTTTAAAAATAACTTAGTTGTTAAAATTTGACTTCAATTACTATTAATCTAATTTTGGTCTTATAATGTTTCCGTAGACTCTAAAACTTTGGCCCCGTGCATCGCACGGGTCACGACGCTAGTTTTATATGTTTTGCAGGTCATCCCAATACAAATGCAGGTGTTTGTCACACGAATGATTGATTTTTTTGGTACGAACAATTACTAATTTATTTTGTTTGTACAAACAGTTACTAATTAATGTTTGTGCACGCACACAAGTTATTTTGAGTTGTTTATACCTTAAGTAGATATCACACAAGTGAGAATGTGTTGTTTATGACTGAATATATATTATTGTACTCTACTTATATATTAAATATAGCAATAGTTACACAGGCATATGGTATTTCATCCTTAATTAACGAACAATATGTTTCAGCCACAGATGTCACATTGGTCCCCCTTAGTTGATGATTTCACGAAGGCTCAAAGTCAAGACACCCATTGGTGAAGGTAGGATTTGATATGCAGAATTCTAAAGTTTCGAAATTTTCAATTGATTCAGATGGTGCCTTATAGTTTGCATCTCGATTATGTATTCCTTATGTAGATAATTTGAGATTTCGGATTGAGTCGGACCTGTTGCTAATTGCTTGACGCTTCCACCAGGTCTCACTGGAGTCCATTTGAGTCTTTCACGTTTCTATGCTTTGAAAATACCTTTCTGAACCTTCTCATGTGATTAGTTATGAAGATGTACAATTAGACGAACATTTGTCTTACACCGAAACCTCCAAATCGATAATTGATACACAAGTGAGGGGCCTGCACTCAAAGGATATAGCCTTGGTGAAAATTCTTTAGAAATGACCTTTCGGTGGAGACAACTTGGGAACCCGAGGAAGTCATGCGTGAAAAATATCCACATTTATTCGAAACCCAAGATTAGTAGTAGTAGTAGTATTAGTTAAATTCGAGGACGAATTTTTCTTTAAGGGGGGGAGATTGAAACACACCGTTTTTTTTTTAAAAAAAAAAACAAAATACACTAATTTAAAAGAACAAAACCCCACCTTTGAGGTTATTTGAGGTATACACACGACTCATTATTCAAGATTACATTTTTGCATTTGTAAATTTTGTGAAGAATTAGTTTTGGAGTTTAGGGTGGATATTTAGGGATTTTGTTGGTTCTCCGTAGTTAGTAAAGGTCTAGGATAAGCTTCTAAAAACTTTGGAAATATTGTTGATTTTCAGATTTGCACGTCATTGCTTTGTTGGCTTCTCCAGGAGGTGTTGGAGAGCGAAATAGTTGACTCTTCATAACTGTGAGTGGATGACGCTCATCGTCACATATTTAAACCATTTCAATTGTTACTATTTTATTTCTTTTGATATTTTTAAAGCTATCATTTATTTATAAATGGGAAACACGCTCTTGGAACAATTATTTTAGTTTCTTCGACAATATATTTGAAGACTATTGATTCGGTATTTAGCTTGATTATTTATGTAAATGATGTAATTATGAATTTGATATGTAACTAATAGCGAACGGAACGGTCTAGGTGCACCTAGTTATATGACCTCAGGTGGAGAGGGCTATCCGTTAGATGAAGCCGCTCCTAAGGGGATGCCACCCTTAGGGGAGAGGGCTATCAACGAGATGTAGCTGCCTCCGTAATTGCGATGTCATGTGAGTAAAGAGGAAAGGGCTATCCGTTAGATGTAGCTGCCCCTAAGGGGAGGCCACCCTTAGGTGGTGAGGACTATCAACGAGATGGAGCCGTCTCTTGACTCTCTCGCATTTGGTTTCCTTGGATTGATAATTTGAGTTTATTACTTTTGGAAAATACTATAATATAACTATTATCTAAGCATAATTCTATGAATTTGTTGAAACACTCGTGCCTTGCGTGTCTTTCTTCCCGGTTGATGGTGGTTGTTGTTCCCTCACTAAGTTTTTGTGACTTACCCTTTCTTTATCTCTATTTTTTTTCCAGATTCCCAAGTAGTTGAGTAAAAGCTGCTAGTAGGCTTAAAGTGTTTGGTATTTATCTTTTGGTAGGCCTCCAAGATTGGCGGCACTACATTCGTTGTCTTTTGTATTTTTGGTATACTCTGCAGCTATAGGGAAGTCTAGTGAAGCCATTCATTTTTGAATGTATACCGTGTTTAAATTCATACGTGATGTATTATGTTATATTAAAACTTGGCAGGTGATGCAGTGTTGTAAACTGAATGACTGGTAATTTGGGAACGTTTGAAATACAAAGGAGGCTCTGCCAAATTTTTGATGGATTTGTTGAAGTAAATATTACTTCTTTAAGCTATTTGTTGGTAAAGAGTTATTTTCTAAGGCTTGCCAGACTAAGTAGCCTAAGTCTGTGCGCCGGTCACAATTGGAGTTTTTGGATCCTGACAAAGTTGGTATTAGAGCTAAGATTTTAGGTCCTAATAGCTGCAGACATAAGGTGATAATAGGATTCTCGCGAGTAAATTGTGTACCCAGGCACAACTTACTTGCAAGAAGCTATTTGCACCTTATGATGGGTCCAAAGTTGTCACCTAGAGTTTGATTAGGTTCATTTTTGTTTTCCATATTCTCTTTGTGCCCTTGTCTAGCATTTGATAAATGTCATATCTTTCGGGTGATTATGCCACCCAAGTCTAGGAATATTTTTAGAAGGAATGCTTTTGATGAATGCTACTCATCATCAAGACAGTCCTCAAAGGGGTCGTGGTCAATAGGTCGTTTTCACATTCATGGTGGCAAACGTGGTAGGCATGGAGAATCGTCTTCAGGATTATAATCTGGATATTATTTCCATTCTAAATATTGAGTTGGTAAAATTAATGTGGATTTCAGTTGGATGAAGTGAGTGATTCTGTGGTTGATAACAAAGAAATGGAATCATCAATCCAACCATCAATTGTCCCCACCAAGCAGCATTGAGGTGAATAAGTTAAAAAATGACATGCCTAAAAAATGCACGTTATTGATGACAACCAGTACTGGTACCCGTACCCACTTTTTTTTTTTCCGACAGTACCATAAAATTTTTCATTTATTTTTTTTCTCACTAAGTGACACGTAACATTCAACCTCTCTCTAACCATGCCACGTGGCATGTTACCTTCCCACCATCTCTCCTTATAAACTCCCCCCACCTTCCCGGACCCAGATCCTCTCCATTCACTTCCCCTCCAGTCACTCCATTCGACGGCTTCAGAGCCGTCCGATTAAGATCGGACGGTACAGATTTCAAAGTCGGATTTTTTATTAAATAAAATGGAAAAACTGTTTTTGAAATCTGTACCGTCCGATCTTAATCGGACGGCTCTGAAGCAGTTGAATGGAGTGACTGGAGGGGAAGCGAATGGAGAGGATCCGGATTCCACCTTCCCAACTCACTTCCATCTCCATTCCGCAGGATTAATCCATTGGGCCTTTCTGAAAGCCAGTAGGCCCAATAATAGTCCACTTAGCTAGCGTTCGTCTACTATCTATCTATACCATTTACCCACTACCAAAATACCAATTTTATCCTTTTCACTTTTTCACTTTTTCAAACTTTTTCACTTTTTCAAATTTTTTCACTTTTTCACTCTCTCACACACTTTTTCAAACTTTTTCACTTTTTCACTCTCTCACACACTTTTTCACTCTCCCTCACACTTTTTACTCTCTTCTCCTATTTCTTTTTCCAATTATCTCATTTCTCTACTTTTCATATTTTTTCACTCTCTCTCACACACTTTTTCAATCTCTTCTCCTCTTTCTTCCTCTAATTCTCCCATTTATCTATTTTTTACAATATATCTACTTTAATTTAATCTACATGTCACCTTTATTTTTCCTCTTTACTATTTTAAAATTTTCAAATTTTGACAAAATTTTAATATTTATTTTAGGCTAATTAAATCTGTTAACTTTAAAATTGTCTTGATTTTCACGCTAATTAAATTTTGTCTGAGTCCATACATTACCCACTACCAAAATATCAATCTTATCATTTTTTCAACTAAGCAATCGGAGTATATTTAAGTAATTTTATTTTTTCATCTTTTCAAACTTTTTTACTCTCACACCCTTTTTCAAACTTACCATTTACTTACTACCAAAATATCAATCTTATGCTTTTCCCACTAAATAATTGGAGTATAATCAATTATGTAAAAAAAAAAAGTTATTCATTTTTATAATTTACTCAAACTACTCAAACCTATTTTTTTTAAACTTTTTCCCACACAAATATTTTAAAAAAAAATTATTCATTTTTATAATTTACTCAAACTACTAAAATTACTAAAATCAATTAAAATGAGTAAAATCAATTGATTTTTTCATAAAAAATAAAATCAATCAATTTAATCACTACAAAAAATTACCAAATAACTATTTTATAATTACTAAAAAGGAGTAAAATGCCAACGGGAGTGCAAATGGGAGTGCCAACCAGAACGCCAACGGGAGTGGCAACGAGAGTGGGAGTGCCAACGGGACTGCCAACATGAGTGCCAACGGGAGTGGCAACGAGAGTGCCAACAGGAGTGGCAACGAGAGTGCCAACGGGAGTGCCAACAGGAGGACCAACGAGGATGCAAACGAGATGCATATTTTACCTCTAATGTCCAAATACATTATTATGGATCAATGTAATTCTGACGGGGATGCATATTCCACTTTGAATTTCAAATCAAATATTTTAAACATTGTTCACAACTTATCAATATCTTCCAAATTACTATTATGACTTCATACGCCCGTACGCACGGGTAAAAAACTAGTTCATTCAATAAGATTATATTATGCTTCTTCCCTCGTTTTCCCTCGTTTCCCCTCTCTTCGTTCTAGATCTCCAACATTTCTGCGGAGATGGCGACAACTTCGGAGGAGACAACCGAGAATGTGAAAGCGATTGCAAGTTTCAAGGATATGGGAATAGAAATGGCGCTACTAGTAGGAATCAACGAATTCGGATTTCAGGGACCGTCGGTTGTTCAACAGCGTGCCTTTACGCCTATCATTAAGGGACGCGATGTTGTCGTTCAAGCCCAACCTGGTGCCGGCAAGACTTCGATGATTGCCCTAGCTGTTTGCCATCTCGTTAATACCTGTATGAGACAGTAAGTCCCTTTGCTATTCTCGATTAGGTTTTTTTTTATGATAACTGAATTTGAAGTATTATTAGGGTATGCTATGATTTCTTTCTCAGATTAGGTTTTTTTTCCTTTTCTTTTTATGATTATTGAATTTGAAGTATTATTAGGGTATGCTACGATTTCTTTCTCAGATTAGGTTTTTTTTATGATAATTGAATTTGAAGGCGTTTTGAATTTTGATTGGTTCTTTATTATTAGGGTGCTGGCCTTAATCTTGACCAACTAGGGAACTGGCCTTGCAGACTGAAAATGTTATACTGGCTGGCTCTTGGAAAATTCCTCAAGATACAAGCCCATTGTTGCATTGGTGGAAGGAGTATGGAAGAAGATATAAGGAAGCTTGAGAATGGAGGAGTTCATGTGGTGTCTGGAACTCCTGGCCGAGTTCTCAACATGATGAAAAAGAGAAGACAGCTCACAAAAGCTATCAAGATTTTAGTCCTTGATGAGTCTCATGAAATGTTCTGTAAGGATCAGATTTATGAGCTGTATGGATATCTCCCATCAAACATTCAGGTTCTCTCTTTACCTTGGTGTTGGTGCACTCATTATATGCTTAAAACAAACTAAGCTGCACATTGTTCATAAGCTTTTGGTGAGTAAGAGTGAGGAATGGGAAAAAGTCTGAAACCTATTAATGAATGAAGTCAGATATTTAATATTCACGTAAGAGTGAGGAATGGGAAAAAGTCTGAAACCTATTAAAGCCTTAAATATTGTATTCTTTGAGAACTAAGCACCTATCATCAATGACATCAGAAGTTCAGTTAAATCTTTTCACCAAACAATACAATGAAGCTGCTTCTTTGCTTCATAATAAGCTGCTGGAAGTAATCATTTGATTTTTCACTGTACTTAAATTAAATACCTAAGTGGATTGGCTCAGACTCAAACATTGGTTAGCTCTCACTCTCATAATGAAACTATTTTATTGTTCCTGCCTGACACATAGTATTTTGCACCCTACTTTCTCCTATGTTTCCTCATGTGTGGTGCATCATTGTATCTTATAATTGTTCCTACCTGTCATATTTTTATTAACCATTTATGATTTATCATTGTATCTTATGATTCATAAAAAAATTTGATTCAATAAATTTTATTGTATCTTATGATTTGGTAACTACTAAGGAAGTGATTTTCGAAACAAAGTCTTGTTAGTATTATGAAATATACTGTTTGAGTTGTCTAATTTTACTCCCTAGGTTGTCTTAATGTCTATTAGCCTACCTCTTAAAATACAAAAGATGATAGATGACTTGATGGCAAATCCTGTGAGTATCATTGTAAAGGAAGAAGAAGAGTTGACATTGGAGGTAGGAAATTGCTTTCATTGTTTTCATGCTTTTTGATTTTTAACCGGATATTGATGCAATTACCCCACCTAAGCAATTTCAAATTGTTGTGGGAGATGATGGAGGCAAGTTTGATACTCTGTGTGAGCTTTATGAGATTCTGACAATCATTAATGGGATTTATGGGAATTGCTTGCTAGAATTTATGGGATTTAATATCTTTTTTGTGGTATTAAATCCCTTATACACCCTCAAGCACAAAATTCTCTTATATTAGCCTCTCTTTCTTCTTGAGACATGTCACCATGCATTGATGAAACCCCATGTTTGTTTTCAAGCATTTTTTGAGTTAACCACTCCACCTTGTGTTTAGTGTTACAGAATATAACGGCATTAGTGATTGTCAGAATCTCATAAAGCTCACACAGAGTATCAAACTTGCCTTCATCATCTCCCACAACAATTTGAAATTGCTTCAAGCCTTGTCATTGGTAGGTGGGGTAATTGCATCAATATCCAGTTAAAGATCAAAAAGCATGAAAACAATGAAAGCAATTTCCTACCTCCAATGTCAACTCTTCTTCTTCCTTTACAAGGATATTCACAGGATTTGTCATCAAGTCCTCTATCATCTTTTGTATTTAAAGAGGTAGGCTAATAGACATTAAGACAAACTACAAAGTAAAATTAGACAACTCAGACAGTATATTTCATAATACTAACAAAACTTTGTTTCGGAAATCACTTCCTTAGTAGTTACCAAATCATAAGATACAATAAAATTTATTGAATCAGTTTTTTTTATGAATCATAAGATACAATGATAAATCATAAATGGTTAATAAAAATATGGTAGGTAGGAACAATTATAAGATACAATGATACACCACACATGAGAAAACATAGGAGGAAGTAGGGTGCAAAATACTATGTGCCAGGCAGGAACAATAAAATAGTTTCATTATGAGAGTGAGAGCTAACCAATGTTTGAGTCTGAGCCAATCCACTTAGGTATTTAATTTAAGTACAGTGAAAAATCAAATGATTACTTCCAACAGCTTGTTATGAAGCAAAGAAGCAGCTTCATTGTTTGGTGAAAATCTTTAACTGAACTTCTGATGTCATTGATGATAGGTGCTTAGTTCTCAAAGAATACAATATTTAAGGCTTTAATAGGTTTCAAACTTTTTCCCATTCCTCACTCTTTTGTGAATATTAAATATCTGACTTCATCATGTGTTGCTTTATGAAAAGGGCTCC
The DNA here is from genome assembly GCA_039519185.1 of Astragalus membranaceus. Classification (NCBI taxonomy): domain Eukaryota; kingdom Viridiplantae; phylum Streptophyta; class Magnoliopsida; order Fabales; family Fabaceae; genus Astragalus; species Astragalus membranaceus. The sequence goes on along the minus strand of CM076848.1, from coordinate 55,931,253 downwards.
AAACATCACAATGGACAAAATCAAAAGGAGAATTAGAATGATGATTATGTGACTTAAAAGGCAAGCAATGCATTTTTGATAAAGGACAAATGGAACGTGTATGATTATTACATTCAACAGGATCAAGAGAAGGTATTTTTACAGACAACAATTTCAATACAGAATCATAAAGGTGCCCTAATTTAGAGTGCCACAGTTGTACAGAATTATCAGAAACATGAGTAGAAACAGAAATACATCCAGAATTTGGAACATAGAAATAGAGACCCTGATGGAAACCACTCCTGCCAATCACACTTTGTTGGTGTGCTTCTTGAATCAAGAAGACATTATTAGATAATGAAATATGATAATTGGGATCTTGATGCAAGGTACCAACAGAAATGATGTTGACATGAAAGTCAGGAATGCATAAAATGTTTTGAAGTATTAAACCAGCAAATAATTTGACAAAACCAGAAGCTATTACAGGGACTCTGATTATTTGGAAGAGTTACAAAGGTATTTTGCATTTCAGTAAATGAAAGGAAGGAAGGAAGATAATGATGTGCATATGCTCCATATATAGTCTATAATATCCATTAATTCGAATGTAAGAAGGAACACTACAAGAAAAGTGTTGTTTACCCACCAAAATTACTGACGGGCTTACTCACGGACTTAAAATATGTCGCAAAATTACTGCATATATGGTTAGCCATGACAAAATTTGTGACAGAAATTTGTGACGGAAAAATCCGTTGAGAAGTGTTTGCGACGAGCGTTTTTACGAGCGAATTTCCTGCAGGCTACTGTACCTTTAGAATTAGTAGTGAGGGAGGCCCTAGCCATTTGCACCTGCATATATTGAATCAATTGTTGATGTTGTTAATGATCTACTTGTGGCTTGGATACCAGACCCAGCAGTGACTTGGAGCACATTCTGTCGAGTGGCAACAACCTTTTGCTTCTTGTAGCCGGGTGGAAAACCATGTAGTTTGAAGCACCTGTCCTTGGTGTGACTAGGGCTGTTCATAATTAGCAAAAAACTGAATTGAACTGATGAACCGAACCGAACTGAACCAAAACTAACCGAACTGTTATTTTAAGTTCAGTTCAGTAACCGAACTGTTAGGTAAGTTCAGTTCAGTAACTGAACTGAACTGTTAAGACTTAAAAGACTCACTCTCTCACTCTGTCACTCAGCGCCTCACTCTCATATCACTCTCAGCGACTCAGCGTCACTCTCAAGTCTCTCATCTCACTCTCTCTCAGCGTCTCACTCTCATCTCACTCTCTCTGCGTCTCACTCTCATCTCACTCTCTCTGCTCTCTGGCTGTCGCGTTACTCAAGCAGAGCTCCTTCAATGGCTGTCGCGTTACGGCGTTACTCGTTGTTCTCTTCTTCAAACGCGAACCCTAATCTACAATCGCGAACCCTAATCTGCTTGAGGCCCTAATCTACAATCGCGAACTCTTCTTCAATCGCAGTTCACTCGCAGAAATCGCAGTGAATCAGTACCCAGAAATCGCATCTTCATCTTCTTCGAAATCGCAACGAATCAGTACCCGAAATCGCATATTCTTCAACCCAGAAATCGCAAACTTCAGAGAGGTAAGTTTCTTCACTGTAACTTGTATTTATTCACTGTAACTTGTGTTTCTTCACAATAACTTTAGAGATTATGTTTCTTCACTGAAACTTGTGTTTCTTCACTATTTCTTCACTGTAAATTGAAGTGTTTGATTCATCCACTTGCACTTTGCGTCTCAGGAACCTAGAGGAGAACCATGGGCCAACACTTGCACCAGAGTTTTTACAGATAAGGACAAGGCTTGCTGCCCATTCCCATTTGAAGGTCTGTGTTTTTGTGGCTATTGATTATTTCATTATTTCTGTGACTTGATTATTTCAGACTGATATTCTGTTCTAATTGCTCACATGGATATTAGTATTCTGTTGATTATTTTTCACTGTCACCCTGTATTATTTATTTTTGTAACTTAGAGAATATGATGTAGTGTGTTGTGTATATGGTTAATAATTTCTTATAAAGTGATTTGCTATACATATCTGGCTGAGTTTCTTTTAAGTGATTTACTTCATGGTTAGAAAATGTATTACTTGATTGTAGGCTGTAGCTACTTTGGGGACCCATGTCGGCACACGATTATATCATGGACTTTACAGTGCCAGACAATGTTGAAGAGCCAGACAATGTTCATACCACACCAGTTGACCCGGGAGCTACATTAACGCCTCTTCCCAAGTAGGCATGGCAACATAACCCGAACCCGCGGGTACCCACCCGACCCCGCCCAGAGTTTGACGGGGAAAATCCGCTTTGACTGGGGACGGGGTTGGGTTCGGGGATGTCGATACCCACCCCGTCCCCGCCCCGTACCCGCTCGACAAAACATAAATTAATTATTTTATTTTATTATATGCATATTTACTCATTCATTTTGTTTCATAAATTTTGTTTATTTTTAATTTTGATCTATTTCCTATAGAAAAATTTATTTTAATACTTTTAACTTTATTTTATCATTGTATAATTATTATTATTTTATTTTATTAATTATTATAAATATATTTTTTGTATTTTTCCTATAAATCGTGGCGGAAACGGGTACCCGCGGGGAACCCGTCCCCGTTTGGGACGGGGTTGGGGGATGCAAAACCCGACCCCGATAGAGGTAGGGGCGGGGACGGGGAATGCCAAACCCGCCCCCGACCCGCCCCGTTGCCATGCCTATTCCCAAGCGTAAATCTCGGTCTGAAGTGTGGAAGCTTCAAAAGAAAATCATTAACTTCTGTCAAATTACGGGGCATTCGGGAGAGGCCATTGCAAGGTACATTGAGGGGTTTCTGAATGAGTGGGAGTTAAAACGTGTTTTGACCATAACTGTTGACAATGCTTCAGCAAATGACGCCGGGTTGAGATACTTGAAGAGCAGGATGGAGTCTTGGGACAACCTTGTCCTAGAAGGAAATTATATTCACATGCGCTGCTGTGCGCACATCTTGAACTTGGTTGTCAATGAGGGACTAGCAATCTCTACATGAAAGAGGTTTTTGGTATTGGGACAAAGATCAAGAAATATATGGAGAGTAGCAACCAGAGCATAAAGAAAATGGCAGAGGGTATGAAAACCAAATTCGACAAATATTGGGGAGATCCCGGCTCAATCAACATTTTGCTATGGATTGCTGTCATCCTTGATCCTAGGATGAAGTATTCATTTGTGGAGTATCATATTGGTGTTTTATGTGTTGATGATGTATCGGCCACCGAATTGAAGCTAAAAGTGATGACTTCCCTAAAATCACTTTATGCTCAATATCAAGGTATAGAGCCTACTAGCCAACCAGACTCACAGTTGGATGATGATGATGAAGAGGATCCGATGTACATCTATCTAAGAAAAACTGGGCGTACAGCTGATCCACAATCAGAGATCGACAAGTATTTGAAGGAAGCACCTGAACCTTACAACAAACATGTAAGTTTTGATATCTTGGGTTGGTGGAAAGTCAACTCCGCAAGGTTCCCCATCCTTTCAAGCATAGCTCGAGAGGTGTTGGCAATTCCTGTCTCAACGGTAGCATCCGAATGTGCATTCAGCACGGGAGGAAGAGTACTCGGCGACCATCGTTGCTGCTTAAAACACACAATGTTAGAAGGGCTTGTTTGCTTGCAAGATTGGTTGAAAGGGCAACCTCACTATCTATTTAACGATGAAAATCCCGAGGAGATCCTTAGATTTGATCAAGGTAAATTTGTAACCACATTTTATTTATTTGGTTCATATTGTCGTTTTACGGATGAAATAATTTTCGTTGTGCAGAAATATGCTCTCAAGATCGTGGTGTTAACCTTGATGACTTAGGAAGGAAATAATTTATTTGGTTTGCACATGATGTTGAATGTTGTTCCTGTCAAGAGTTGAAGTTGGATTTTTTAAAGCTTCAGTTCCTAAGGTAAGTTACACAGTAGACAAGGTTAAGTTACATTGCTAGTTCTTAAATATGTAGCATTATTTTTACAGTGTAGTTAACTTTCTGTCTAGAACATTACATATGTAGCATATGGTTAGGGTGTTCACAGTGACATGGATCTGTTATAAGGCAAAGAATTTAGCTACATGAAAACTGTTTCTGTTTTCTAAAATTAAAACTGTTTCTGTTTTCTAAAATTAAAACTGTTTCTGTTGATTATATTTTCTGAAAATGAAAACTGTTTCTGTTTTCTTAATTTTTCATGGAAAGAAGCAAATTAGTTGATCATTTTTTTAATCATAAATGGTTGTCTCTCATGCCTGCATGCTATTATAAGTTATAGCTACATGCTTTGTCTTATTTATTTTCCTAACTTGTTATTATTGTTGTTTTGAAGACTTCTTTATCAGCTGATGCAATCTTGAAGAGATTATGATGTGATGATATCAGATGATGCTGGACATTTTGTTTGTAATTATGTGGTGCAAAGTAGTTCTAGATTTGGTTATATTATGCTGGACAAGGTTAAGTTACAATGTTATGGAGCTAGAATAGCCCAAAAAGGTTGTATTTGATTCTGTTTCTAGTTTGTAGTTCCTTTTTGGTTCTGTTTCTAGTTTGTAGTTCTAGATTTGGTTATATTATGCTGGACAAGGTTAAGTTACAATGTTATGGAGCTAGAATAGCCCAAAAAGGTTGTATTTGATTCTGTTTCTAGTTTGTAGTTCCTTTTTGGTTATATTATGCTGGACAAGGTTAAGTTACAATGTTATGGAATCATGTGATGCAGATACAGTGGTATTGGTATTAGTAGTAGTAGTAGTAGGTGTGAGTGTGACCTTTCTACACTTTGTAACAGGACACTCATTTCCTGAAGATAGAACAACAAATTCTCTCTTATTTGGTGATGAAATTGTGACTGGAGGGATCTCAATGGAATTGAGTTGTGGAGGAGGGTGTTGCCACTGTGGTAGTGGTCCAGCAAGTAAAAGTGTCTGCAACAATGGTCCAGCTTCCACTACTGCTTTTAACAGCTTCCCTTTCTCTGGCAATGCTTTCTTTTCTGCTAATTCCAACACTGCTTGTAATGGTGTTTGATGTGGAGTTGAACTTCCATCAGTAGAAGGCATGCTGTTTTCTTCACAATCAGAAGAAGCTGTTGGTGCTGAATGCTTTTCAGAGAGATTTTCACTTCCTGATGATTTTGTGTCTCTTTGATGTTGTTGAAGCTCTAGTTTTTCCAGCATTAGTTTCTGGCATTTTTCTTTTGCTTCATCTCTTTCTTTGACGACTCTGTTTAAAAGATCATTGACATGAATCAATTCACATTCTCTTTTGGTAATCTCTTCTTTAGCTGATACAATGTTATGGAGCTAGAATAGCCCAAAAAGGTTGTATTTGATTGTTTCTAGTTTGTAGTTCCTTTTTGGTTATATTATGCTGGACAAGGTTAAGTTACAATGTTATGGAGCTAGAATAGCCCAAAAAGGTTGTATTTGATTCTGTTTCTAGTTTGTAGTTCCTTTTTGGTTCTGTTTCTAGTTTCGGTTAACGGTTCGGTTCGAGCCCAAAAATTTGGATAAAATAGTAAATAAAAGTTCAGCTTTTAAATAGTTCAGTTCGGAAAAACTGTGAACTGAACTGTTAATATAGTTCAGTTCGGTTCGACGAACTGTTATTGCGGTTCGGTTCGACGAACTGTTTTAACTGGTTCAGTTTGGTTCAGTTCGGTTCTCCTCCCGAACTGAACCATGAACAGCCCTAGGTGTGACCAAGGACACCACAATGCAAACATTGAAGATGATCCCTTTTGCTTCTTGTAGCCGGGTGGAAAACCATGGAGTTTGAAGCACTTTTCCTGGGCGTGACCAAGGACACCACAATGCAAACATTGAAGATGATCCCTTCTTGCACATTTGGTGTTATTATTGACAACAAAAGCGAGTTGAGAAGGTTGTTCAGTGGTTGATGAGCCAATTTCCCTCTGGTTTTCATCTTGGAGAACCATTGAAGTCGGCTAATGTTTGGGAGAGGTTCTTGAAGCAGAATTTGGCCACGAACATGTATAAATGAATCATTTAATCCCATTAAAAAAGTCATCACATGTTCTTTTTGCAAGTAAGCCCCACCACGCTTACAGTCATTAGTGGTGTTTAGTCATTAGAGGTGTTATGTGCAGACAATGCATCCCACAAATCCTTAAATTTGCTGAAATAGGCACTTACAGTGAGAGAGCCTTGTGTGCAATTGGGAACGCGTTTTTCTTGTAGTGAACGAACTCCACATCAGTATTCTTTATGCTAATTCTGCCGCCGGAAATTACTGTCGGCGGATTTTTTTGCAGGTAAGGCACATTTCCGGCGGATTTTTCTGCCGGTAATTTCTGACAGAAAAATCAGCTGGCAATGCACATTTCGGGCGGACTTTTCAATTTTTTTTTACGGTCTTCTCATTTCTTGTAAATAAAACTTTCTCCTGTACTCTTCCCATTCTCTCATTTCACTCTTTATTTTCTTTTCATACTCTCCAATCTCCATAAATTTCTCTACATATTTCTCTTCTAGATTTTTTTTTTCTTCTTTTTCATTCAATCTCTTCTCAAATCTTCTCACATACATACACTTCATTTTTCCCAATCTCTTCTCAAAATTTTCATACATTTACACTTCATTTTTCTCAAATCTCTTCTTCTCTTCTAACATTTCTGTTTTCTCTAATCTTTGCTCTTCTCAAATATTCAGTCTACGAATTTAAATAAACGAATTTTAAAAAAAGAAATAAATTAAAATAAACGAAATTAAAAAAGGAGTAAATTAAAAACAAATTAAAAAAATTAAATAATATTTTTAAAATAAATTACCTGCGGATTTTATTAATTTACCGGCGAATTTAGTTTCCGTTTAAAATAAATATTTAAAAAATAATAATTACCGGCGGATTTTTCAGGATTACCGACAGAATTTTTAAAATAAATATTTTTAAAAAAATTAATTACCAACGGAAAATCCGTCGGTAATCGTTACATGCGGGCGAATTACATATGGATTTCTGGCAGAAAATATCCCCGAAATTCTTGTAGTGTTTGGAGATGGAATTGACAATCCAAGAAGTGGCCAGATCATTGCCACGCAATCATTTTGCGTAATTCGCAGAGGCTGCTTCAGGTTTGGGAATAGTACCATCGACGAACCCTAACGCGTTCTTCGCGGCAAGGGCAATGTGCATAACGACGCGAGTCCAGGAACCATAATTGCTCCCTGACTCGATGTGGATTTGAGAGATCAGCACTACAAAGGGATTGTCAGAAGTGTGCAGGCAGTAAGGATCGGAACCAGGATTAGACATTGCTGCCAAAAACTCGAGCAAGATCGTGAATAACAGAGCGACGAAAAAACGGAATGCACGAAGTAATAAGAAAAACTTCACACAAATTTTGAAGATTGAAAAACGATTGAAGAGGCTAGGCGGAATGTAATTGCGATTGATACCATATTGAAGCTATAATCAGCCATGGATTGTGAACAGAAGTTTATTTCAGTGAAGAAGAAAGTTCAGAGACGGGAGAAATGGTGAGAAGTTCTCTTCTCATTTTCTGTTATGAAAATCTGTTATCTACAATACTGTTATGTACAGTTATATACAAACTCTACAAAACTATCTACCATAGTTCAAATCTAACTCCAGATTTAACTGTACATGAGTTAATTAACTTAAATGAATAACTAACCATTCAATTAATCAACTAACTAACAATTTTAGCTAAAATTATTGACTTTCAAGTTGAGATTTTCTTCCACTTGTAGTCAAGTTAATAGTTTCACATAAAATTGATTTTAAAAGTTAGTATCACTTTTACAAATACAAGCCAAATATCTTTTCCAACTCTCTTGTGCACTTTGTTTGAGCGGTGTCATCTTGCTTTAGGGCATGTGGTTGTCGATACAGAACCTAAAACACACTAAATCTACAACTACAAATATATTGAAATTGGTGAAAAAGGGCTATCTAGCTTGTGTACTTGTTTTTCTCCTTGGCTATTTTAATTACATTTCAATATTTATTTTTATTTTCATGTTTTATTTAATAGTTTTACTCTTTTTTTCTCCATGAGTTTTAAGTTTGTTGCTTTTAAAGAAAAATACATAGCAAATCAAATTATTTTGAAGAAAATATTTTAATTTAATATATAAACTTGAATTTTTTTAAATATGCATTTTAATACATCATCATTATAGGGAAAATAATCCAACTCGGTTGGGACACAAATAGAGAATTTATTATAAAGTGAAAAATATGACAAGAATTATAGGGGGACTATACCAAAACCCATGAGAAGACAAACTATTTGAATTTAAATCAAATGAGTCATTGCCTATTGAGTAAAAAATCCTCCCTGATAAAAGTAGGAATAGGATCACAGTACTAAATATCTCTATAACTACTCCATAGGAGGTTAATCTAACAACACAATAGACAATTGAGAAAGACCCCATTCATTTGTGAGAAAGACATGGTACTCTTGGATAACATGATGAGCATATCCCTTGAGCATTCTTGCACGATGCATATGTTTGGTCTCCATCAGCATTGGTTATGTGAACATTATCAAGTACAATGTTGGTGCAACCAGTGGTACGATCACAATTCAGTGTGATTGCGTTCTTACTAACTGAGGTTCCAATCACATTGCGGTAAGTAACATCACTCACTTTCACTGCCTTGCCTCCATCTGCATTCTCATTTTTATGATGTTTGTCAATGTATTGTTGGTTAATGATCACAGGGTTTTTCACTCCTATAAGTGTAATGTCTTCAAATGTGATATTCCTTGCATACCCTCGTCCTCCCTAATTCAAAAAACACACTGTAGATTAAAAAACTAATAACTTGCTTCAAGTATTGACATTATTAATTTTATGCAATATTTTTTCTTTACGAATCAAGTCTAAGTACACTAGTAGAAAAAATGGATTTTACATCATAAATTCGCATCAGTTCAAATACTAACTGATGTGGATACCAAGGCGGTGGCATTTTTGAAATTATTTAAACATTTTTCGCATCGGGTCAGTAACTAACCGATGTGGATAAAAAGGCGCTGGCAATTTAGAAATTTTGTGAACATTATTCGCATCGGTTGATATAGGAACCGATGTAGAAAGTCATGATTACACTTTTAATATCAGTTCTATCCATGCACCCGATGTGAAAAATCCCATTTTACAATTTCCTAAAACCCTCTTTCGCGAACACACTCACCCTCTTCAACCAAAAACCTCTTCGTTACACACTCACTGCAACTAAAACCCTCTTCGCGAAACCGTCCGCCGTCCGCCGTCCGCCGTTCACGCACTCACGCCGTTCACGCACTCACGCCGTTCACGCACAAGGTTCACTCCTCCCATTCACGCCGTCCGCCGTTCACGCCGTCTTTCTCTCTTCGTGAAGCACTCTCACTGTGAAACCAAAAACCACTCTCGCGAAACACACTCACTCTCACTATAGTTGTAAGTCACCCTTCTCGCTCCACACTTCTCGTTCATTCGCCGTTATAGTTGTAAATCTCACTATTTCAATCTCTTTTTCTTTGATTTGTTCTTTAGGTCCGAACCGGTTCTACGCTCCACACTTCTCGTTCATACACTTCTCGTTCATTCGCCGTTATAGTTGTAAGTCACACTATTTCAATCTCTTTTTCTTTGATTTGTTCTTTAAATTTTTGGGTGTAATCTGTTGTAGTTTTGCTTATGCCATGTATATATTGTTATGTTGCTTCCATTTTTCTTAGAAATGCATGATTCTGTGTATGGGTTTCATTCCATATGATTCTGTTTTATTATAGCTTGGCCTAGGAGGCGTGTTGCTGATTTATGGAGTTGAATGAATCTTTGAGATTCACTTAGGTTAGGTACCAAACTTCAATAGGGAAATATTACAGAAATGCATAAGAGTAATGTGGAATCATTAAATCCTGTTGTCTGTCACATATTTTGATGGAAATTCAAATTTGTACAAGCAAAGAATTAACATGTATGTATGTATAAACACAATCAAGGCAGTCATAGGTTAAAACTCATAAGATAATCATTCTTTCTGATCTCATGCCTTACTGATATGATACAGTGAAATATATAGATCACTTGCCAAATAACCAAAACAATAATAGTCATCAATCAATTTAACCCATTACTTGGAGGCTCAAATAAGGAATGTAGCCATATATTAATACCTTGTTGAGCCTGAGGAATTGGAATTGGAATATCAAACTGTTGGGGAACTTGATCGGGACCACCATATTGTTCATCTGTTGGAATAAGGTTTCAATTGGAATCAGCTTGTTTGTGAAAGTAAGCTTCAATTTTGTCCAAACTAATTACAGAAAGTATTAATGATGATGACTAGATTGTATTGAATCACGATTTATTCAATCAGAATCCAATGCAACCTCATGAAGCCTTAATCTTTTTTGCTTTTTCTTTTTCCTCCTTCACTGAAAGATGAAGTAACTTGATGCCATTTTTTTTGTAAAAATTATAGTGTCCCTGAATGGTGGAAGTTGCATCTAAGGTCCCTTAATGTGTATTACGTTGCTGCTGCGTTGCTGCGTCTTCTTGCTGTGAGCCGTTGCTAGCATTTCATTTGAGTGAGGTATTTAACTTCTTTTTCATTATTATGATGTTTGTGTTGTGAAATTGAATGTGAAAGATTGAAATAATTCAATCAATGTATATCATTCTTCATTCTTTGAATTACTTTACTCATACGTATACAATTTTTCTTCATTCTTTGAGTGAAATTGAATGTGAAAGATTGAAATAGTTGAAACCCTCTAGACGCTGATGTATGTATCGTTCTCCATTCATACCCTAATTGTGGACTATGCCTTTGACTTACCCTAATTTTTGAAGTCTTTAGTTGCCCAAATTATGATTTCCATTAGCAAATTAGTTTTTTACTCTTATATAATTCGCTGTGCATTTTAGAGTTTTCATTTTAGTACTTTTATAACTCACTAAAAGTTTCACTCACGTATCTTTTTTAGCTTATCCCAAACCGACAAAGGATATTGGTAGTGGGAGGTGGAGGTGCAATACGGTTGTAGAGTTTAATTGTTGGATCAATACTAGCCGCGCAAGTAATTATGGATCGTAGTTGGATCAATACTAGCCGCCTAAGTGATGAGTATGAGAAGGGCGTGGAAGAGTTTCTTGAATTTGCTAAAAAAACTTGTCCAAAAAGTAATGGAAAGTTTATTTGTCCTTGTCTTAATTGTAAGTTTTATTGTCCTTGTGTTAATTGTTTGAATAATAACAAACTAGTTGTTAAGGACATACGTAATCATCTTCGTTGTGATGGCTTTAGCAAGAGTTATACAAGGTGGATATGGCATGGTGAATCCTCAGGAATACCAAGCACTTCCCAAAGAGAGGAGGTTAATGTAGATATGAACGACAGAATTGAAGATATGATTCGAGATCTTGGACCAGAGTCTTTTAAGCAAACATGTATGTATGATACTTTGTGCAACGACAATGTAGAGTCGTTGTATCCGGGGTGCACCAAGTTCACACGATTGTCAGCTGTGTTAAAATTGGTCAACCTAAAGGCCAGAAACGGGTGGACTGATAAAAGTTTCACAGAATTGCTTGAGTTGCTGAAAGACATGCTTCCAGAAGGTAACACATTGCCAGACCGTAACTATGAGGCAAAGAAGATATTATGTCCTATGGGTATGGAGTATGAAAAAATACACGCATGTCCTAAAGATTGCATATTGTATAGGAAAGAGTTTAAAGATAAACATGCGTGTCCTACTTGTGGGGCATCACGCTACAAAGTGCAAGGTGATGATTCTAGTTGTGATGTGAGCACGAAGGGTTCTCCAGCAAAAGTGTTATGGTATCTTCCAATAATTCCAAGATTCAAGCGATTGTTTGCTAATGCTAATGACTCAAAGAATATTACGTGGCATTCAGATGAACGCATTAGTGATGGACAGCTTCGCCATCCAGCTGACTCTTTGCAATGGAAGAAAATTAATCGTTTGTTTCCAGAATTCGGCAATGAACCAAGAAACCTTAGACTTGGACTTGCTACGGATGGAATGAATCCGTACGGTAACTTAAGTAGTAACCATAGTTCATGGCCCGTTCTCTTGATAATTTACAATCTATCCCCTTGGTTGTGCATGAAGCGCAAATACATGATGTTATCTATGATGATTTCGGGCCCAAAACAGCCTGGGAATGACATAGATGTTTACCTAAGTCCCTTGATTGAAGATTTGAGAATGCTATGGGAGGAAGGCGTTGATGTGTTTGACGGATATAGAAATGAACATTTCAAGATGCGTGCCATGTTATTTTGTACAATCAATGACTTTCCCGCATACGGGAACTTGTCTGGGTATAGTGTTAAGGGGCATACAGCATGCCCTATCTGTGAAGAAAACACACACTATGATCAACTGCAACATGGAAGGAAAACTGTTTACCTTGGACATCGTAGATTTCTCAGACGTAATCATCCGTATCGTAGGTTGAAAAAAGCTTTTAATGGATGTCAAGAGAATGAAATTGCTCCGAAAGCCTTAACTGGAGAAGAAGTTTATCAACGAATTAAGGACATCAAGGTTATATTTGGAAAAAAGCAAAAACAATCTAATGAGAAAAATAAATGGAAGAAGAGGTCAGTGTTCTTTGATCTTCCATACTGGTCCAAACTTGATGTTAGACATTGTATTGATGTCATGCACGTGGAGAAAAATGTATGTGATAGTATTATTGGAACGCTTCTCAATATTCAGGGAAAGACAAAGGATGGTGTGAATGCTCGATTAGATTTGGTTGTGATGGGTATAAGAGAGCAGTTAGCTCCGCAGCAAAAAGGTAAAGGCACATATCTCCCCCCAGCATGTTATACATTGTCCAAAAAAGAGAAAATAAGTTTTTGTGAGTGTTTACGGGGTGTCAAAGTACCACAAGGTTACTCCTCAAATATCAAGAGACTTGTCTCGATGAAAGATCTCAAATTAGTTGGCCTAAAGTCTCATGATTGTCATGTCTTGATGCAACAACTACTACCAGTGGCTATTCGTGACATTTTGCCTAAAAAGGTTCGACATGCCATAACTAGGTTGTGCATATTCTTCAATACTATCTGTAGCAAAACCATTGACCCCCAAAAGTTGGATGGCTTGGAGAATGAGGCTTCCATTATTTTGTGCCAATTGGAGATGTATTTTCCTCCTTCATTTTTTGACATCATGGTCCACCTAATTGTTCATCTAGTGAGGGAGATTAGATTGTGTGGGCCCGTTTATTTAAGGTGGATGTACCCGGTTGAGCGTTACATGAAAATATTGAAAGGGTATGTGAAGAACCAATATCGTCCTGAGGCATCTATTGTTCAGAGGTATGTTGCAGAAGAAGCTATCGAGTTTTGTTCAGATTACTTGTCAAAGACGGAACCTATAGGGATTCCTAGGTCTCGTCATGAGGGAAGATGTGCAGGAAAGGGTACACGGGGTTTGACTATAAAGAGCATGAGTCGGGCAGAAGTTCTTCAAGCACATATGTATATATTGAATAACACTGCTGAGGTTCAACCTTACTTATCTACTCATAAAAGCATTGTCAAGGAGAAGTATCCTCGAATGAGTGAAAAATGGTTGTTGACTGAGCATAACAAGACTTTCCTAAACTGGTTTAAACAACAAATTGTTAATGATGATAGTGTTTCTGAAACATTAGAATGGCTAGCACTTGGGCCTAGCTTTGATGTCATATGTTGGGGTGGATATGATATCAACAAGTTTTCATTCTATACAAAGTCCCAAGATGATAAGAGTACCATGCAAAACAGTGGGGTTATGGTTGTGGCTGAATCGATGCACTTTTCTAGTTCAAAAGATAAAAGGCCAATTATGGCATCCATATCTTATTTTGGAGTCATTGAAGATATTTGGGAAGTCGACTACACTAAATTTACTGTGCCTATTTTTAAATGTAAGTGGGTTGATAGTAATAGTGGTAAACAAATTGATGAACTAGGATATACATTGGTGGACCTCAACAAGGTAGCTCATAAGGAAGAGCCTTTTATCATGGCATCCCATGCAAAACAAGTATTTTATGTTAATGATCCTTCTAGCCAAAGATGGTCTGTGGTTCTCCATGGTAGTGATCAAAACCAAGATTCAACTCTTCATATTTCTGAAACTCCTTCTTTCTTATCACGTCTGCCTATTTTCATTGATGAAAGTGAAGTGGATGACGTTCATGCAACTCGTAATGATCATCATGAAGGAATATGGGAATAGACAAAGTAATTATTTACGATTGATTGTTGATTCGGCAATGAACCAATAAACCTTACAATACTACCTATGAGCAGGATTTTATTTATTTATTTATTTAATTGTTAACATTCTTGTATGTATGATGCTATTTCTTTATTATTCATACTTTATTGTTTTTGTTTAAACAGACCCATGGATGATCCATCAAACATCCTTCCAACCAAAAGAAAGGGTAGACGTGCCACAAAGCTAAAGGATCTAACTCGTGACCGTGTTGGTGATCAAAAGCCCGTGATTGAGTTTGATGAATTGACTGCCAATGCTAAAGGGCCAAATGCAAAGAGATTCATAAGTTTCTTGGGCATCCAAGCTCGAAGCAAGGCTAGTATATTGGATATGGAGTGGGCCGATGTTGATGGCGATGTTAAGAATAAGATATGGGAAACTATCTTGGTATTTCACTATTACGCTCTATAATATTATCTATTGTGTTTAATCATATTATTAATATGGGACACTATCATGTAGGAGACCTTTGATGTCGTTCAAAATACTGAATTTATAAAGAAGAAAGTATTGGAACATGCGGGTGAGCTTTGGAAGGGATTTAAAACACGTCTCACTAGCGAATATGTATTTGGAAAACGAAAGGACGAATCTCCTTGTGAGAAGTATGCATTCATTGATGATGAGACGTGGAATAAGTTTGTTCAGTCTCGACTGACAACCAACTTTAAAGTAAGTTGAAATGATACATATTCTCTAAACTAAATGTGTGTCTTGAATGAATTGAAATGATGCATATTGTCTTGAATGAATTGATTAGTTTAATTTCATTATTGTGTCCAACATTATTGCCTTTCTTATTGGTATGTTATTGTTACCAGGAGAAAAGAAAACAAGCACAAGAGGTTCAGTCAAAGAATCTCTACCCGCACACATTGTCTCGTGGGGGTTATGGTCTTCTTCGTGAAAAGATATTGGAAGAAAAGGAGAAACAAATTCAAGAAGCATCTCAATCTGATTTTTCACTAGTTGTCGAGCCCCCATCATCACCCGAACGCCATGAACTGTGGAAGAGAGCCAGACAAAGGAGAAATGGTAATTATACATCTGAAAGAGCACAAGTTGTTGCTGAGAAGATTGTAAGTAATATTAATTGTAATTTTAATTCCTTTTTATTTGTTTACGCAGCAGCTGATGTGGGCTCTAATTAGAACTTAGAAGCAGGCACCATTAAGTTAGTTTTGTCATATATATATAATCACCATTAACTTAGAATGTCATTCACTTTCTTGAACCCATTTGTACCACCAAAAACTATCATTTTGTGTCCTACAACAATAGCACTGTGACTGTCTCTTGCACCTGGTTTTTCACCAGTTGTAACAACCTTGCTTCCATTTTTTCAATGTCCAAGCATATAACATCACTAAAATGTAATCCTCCACAACATCCCTGAAATAGATTTTAAATAAGCTTCATTAAAGGTAACATAAATAAAAGAGGGTAGTGCATGTTTTATAAATATATAATATATGAGTATTGCTATAATAAGAAAGGAGAAAAAAGATTGAAAAATGCATCTGTGAATCTCTTTTAGGTTGAAGTGTATGACCAAATGGAACTTTGATGTTCTGGTTGTTTGATTTTATTTTGATTGCTTTCCAGTTAATGTGCTGTCATACGTTTGTGTTGAGTTTTGTTGTTTTCTTCTTTTCTGTCGTGCCAATTGATTCAGTAATTACTAATTAGTGATTTAGTGGTAACTGCATTTTCATTGGTCTTTACTTCTCCTGGTAATTCATTAGTAGTAGAGGTTCTAATTTGTAGTAAGAAGCCACTTCATCTAACTAGCTAGCTTGACTCTATTGCTTGAACTTCCATCTTAACCTATGCCAGAAGTCCAGAACATAAGCAACTCAGAAGAGGAACTTCCTAAAACTATAGTCATTTAGTTTGATCCACTCAATGGATAGAAAATAGTCAGTTACTCAATGTCAATGTTGATAGGAGGGGGATTAGAACTGGGTTGCTGTTTGACACTCCTGTCATTACTTGATAATGAGGGGATGCAGTACTGTTGAGGTGAAGAATTTAAATGCTAAAGCTAGTCGTTGTGTGGAAGTGCTAATTGTGTTTTGCTTTTATAGTCAATTCTCACACCCATCAATATTTTGCAAATCTGTTGGCTCTTAAAGAATATTGTGTGTCACATTGAGGATCTCTTGTTTTATGGTAATAATAAGGAAACATAAATCTGTTGGCTGTTTTATTTGGATTTTTTTCCACCAATTAATCTATGCACCCATGCATTGAACTTAATCCACAATATCTGCATGTGTGACAATCCTAAAGATATCACATACATACATTCATATATATAGTACATCTTAATTTCTGTTATCAAAACTATCCTAAAGATTATAGTATGAATATCTCTTGGAAAAGAGAATATTTAGTAATTATGCATCTAATTATAATTAGTTTGTCAGCTTAATGAAGAACTGTTACACTTTATTCCCTTTCCCATATCTCTCCAGAAGAGGAATCTCAACTTGTACTTTCATATACATTAATTATTATATTCTTCCCACTTCATGTGCTTGTTCCAACCATACTATAAAACATGACAAAGTCCTATTTCGTACAATTAACTTATGTTATACTACAACTGTTACAGATATTTTATGTTCATTTGCAACTGTTGTAGGATTCTCTTAAAGAGCAGTCCTCGCAAGGAACCTTTGTTCCACATGGACGTGAAGATATACTAGCTACTGCCATTGGGTGTCCCGAGCACCCCGGTCGTGTCCGTGGTATTGGACGAGGTGTGGGTATTCGAAGTTACTTTGGACCCCGTTCTCATTATAGACGCACCTTAGAAGTTGTCACCAAAGAAGACTTAACTATCTTCTCTGAGAAACTTACTCAAGACCTCACAGAGCAACTTACTAAGAAAATCAAACAGGATCTGATGCAGGTAGATATATAAATTACCACTGCTAGTAAAGAGTAAAAAGATTATATTTAATTTTTATGAAATTTGATGCAGGAGTGGACATCTATGGGTTACTCCCAACAAAGCCCAAATAGTAATAAGGGAAGTTGTTCTGTTGCTGAACAAACTTTTAAGGAGAATGAGTTTGATGTTATCCCGAAGAAGGTTGATGATTTTCGGGATCGGATTGATGATAACCCGAATCCATTTGATGATATCCAAAATCGGTGTGATTTGTATGTTGATAATCCTTATCATTTAGTGGCAATTGGTCGTGTATTCAACTTGGGCCCAGTCATTCATAACAAGAGTTTAGAGAATGATATGGTGAGGGTGGTGGTTGAAGAGGTTCTACATGGAGGTGCTCAAGTTCCTATGCCCACTGAGGAGGTTCAAACAGTGAGACAAGCCCTCAACAGTTTTATTCAGTGGCCGAGAAGACTTCTTAAACCTTTTTCAAATAAGGTTCTCATTACTTAGTCCTTTCTATATTTACTCTTGAAATAACTTAACTTGGTAATGGTTGAGAAGACTTACTAAGCATTATCTTTGTTGTTTAGGATCTTGTCGAATCTAGAAAGGATGTTCCAGCCAAAAGTTCAAGACCTCAATTTAATCCAATTCAAGAGTTGATGATATTGATGGTGCCTATTAAAAATCCTATACAACTAAAATTGGAACATGATCCTACTCTTGAAGCTTTTTATCTCTCACCGAGTGAAGTAATGGATCTTTGTACTGGTAACCAAATGCTTTCCTTAAGTGTTGTACAATTCTGGTTGATGTAAGTGAAGGCTACACCTTAAGTGAATGCTTACCTTAAATGTTGTACAATTCTGCTTACCTTATCTTTGTAGTGAATGCTTACCTTAAGTGTTGTACAATTCTGGTTGATCTTAGGTATTTGCACCGCCAATGTACCTTGAAGGGCAATAGTCATTTGTATGGTTTCATTGACCCTCAACATATTTTGACTCTAGCAAATTACTCAACACGTATTGATACCTTCATTCAAGAAAGGCTACACAAAGGCAACAAAGAGTTTTACCTAGCGCCTTACTTGGATTCGTAAGTACATGCATTTTTATCAATTATTTTAAAATTCTATGTGGCTTGTAACTAATCCATGTGAATGTACTCTGTTATTGTGTAGTTTAATCTGCCTTTTTGATAATGAATAGACGTGAGTATATGCTCAGAACTCATGAGACAGTCTTTGAAATCTTTTGCAAAGATTTTGTCATATCTTGTTATCTGATATTCTCTGATGAATAAATTACAATATGATTTTAGCACAGAAATTATATAACTGAGTCTCAGTATACAATGTACAAATATGTTGTTTGTGTTGTGGTTTACTTCTGCTTTATGAAATGGAGTTTCCGTAAGAAGCAAGTCGGATTTTTTTATTAATAAATAAACACTGAGCTCAAACATGGTTGAATTCCTTAGATTGACTGTCAATCATTGACAGAATAGCATATTCTTAAGGAGCTTTGTTCAACGATAGAGCCCTAGCACTGCCGTAATACCTATTTTAGGTTTCATATATTTGAAGTTATTGATATATCTTCTCTGTCCTGGTTTTATCAATTATTTTAAAATTCTATGTGGCTTGTAACTAATTGTTCTCCATGTGTAGAGACCATTGGCAACTGATGATCATTTGTCCTAGGAGTAATGAAGTTGTCTTCCTTTGTTCGCTTTTTGAAACGAAACTGAATGCAACCCTCAAGCTTAAAGTTAATACGTAAGCTCTCATTTATCATATATCATTTGTAGAAAAGTCAGAGATTGTGTTCCTTTTTATGTAAGCTTGAAGTTAGAGATTGTGTTCCTTTTTATGTAAGCTTGTATGATGTCTTTCTTTTTTTGTATTAGTGCTATGGAGGGATATAATAAGTTGATGGGCTATAGAAAGAAGACACCTAGATGGATTTTCCCCAATGTAAAGTAGTTTAACTCTTGAGTTTTAATTTCAACTTATAATGTATTGTTACTATATAATACTTATTATGACATATAATATTTACTAATTAAGATTATTCATTTGTAGTCGCGAAAGCAATCTGGGGGAACTGAGTGCGGATTTTATGTTATGAAACATATGTTCAATATTGTCTCTGCAAGTATTGTTGATTTATGGGAAGAGGTACGTAATAATTTTTTTAACATTAGAACTTGTTTTAGTAGTATGCCTGTGTGTGTATACATATATAGAAGCATATAGTCTAAATCAGTGCTGGAAGCATCTCTTGTTGTTGTGTCTTCTTGGAGGTATTTTTGCAGGGGTAATACTTGATTGGTTGTGGTTAATAGGTAAAGGATGGTGAAATCTTAACCAATCCAAACTAGAGAAATGGCCTAGGCAGTATTCACAAACAGATGTAGTAAACAGATGTAGTAAACAATCAACTAAGGATGTTTTAGTTGATCATTCTAACCATCACTTAAAGTTAGACTTACTAGAGGAACAAAATATTTGGAAATTTGGTCAGCAAATTTCTGGACAGGAGCTTTAGCCATCTGAGCAGACTCAACAAGTCTAACAATCTGAGAGAGAGCACTTTCTGCAAATAGCCTGTGAAGGTGTCAACAAGTCTAACAATCTGTCTTGGAAATTTGAAGGTGTCAAATCCATAAGCTTAGCAATAGCCTGTGATGTTTTCCCCTTAGCCAAAACTTCCAAATATTTCCCAAGTAAAATAAATGTAATAAGCATTGAACTTGTTTCAAAAAAACCTTTACTCACTTTCAGTTTCAATAATAGACTTTGGCTTATTTAACTTTTGTTTTTTGTATTTAGTCTTATATATGTTATTTCATATTGTAGAGATTCAACACTACAAAGCCATTCACCGAAGAGGATCTTTACGACATCCGATATCGTTGGGCAACACTATTTCTTGATCTTTATCCAAATCGTATTATTGAGTCATAATAGGCTAATAGGTTTGGTATTATGTTATGGCTGCTGCCCAAGAACATCTTGGATAATAATGCCAATTGAGTTCTTCAGTGATGGCTTTGTTAGAGAGCTTTGGTTACCTCTTCTGTTTGGAGGTGAAATTGACTGTTTTCTTTTTTTGGACTGTATCTTTAGCATAATGCATTATGCATGGTATCTGCAGTTTCTCTTAGGACTTGAGATTTAGGTCTGTTCAAAACTTGTTGTAAATGTCAACTTGCAGAATTTCTGTTATAAATTTTTTTGCACTTGCATGTTTTGTTTAGTGGTCAAGCAAGAAATGGATTATAATGTACCTTTCTGTGGTTGCATCTTTTAATTATATGAGATTGTGTTGTATAGGAGGCTTATATAGGTTACTAGATATGAGATTCTGTGGTGTTGTTTATGCAAAAAAAAAAAAAATAGTTTTAACATCGGTTCCAGAGAGAACCTGATGTTAATAAAGCATTATTTAACATCGGTCCTTATAGAAACCCGATGCGAAATGTATATTTAACATCAGTTGTTTGGCAGAGCCGATGCCAAAAACAGGATAAAATCTAATCAAAACAGGCTTTTGGCATCGGTTTTTTGTACGGACCGATGTTAAAAATATTTTTCGCATCAGGTCTGTAACTGATGTAAAAGGTGCTTACTTTTAACAACGCCTAAATCTGTAACGGACGCGGAACCGATGCGAAAAGTGATTTTTAACCGATGCGAAAAGCCTAAATTGTAATAGTGGTAGATCCGACAGACATGCAACAAGACCACTCTACCACTTATAATATCCTTACCGCCCATGTCTTGATTCTTGCTCCATTTGTAGTTCCTCTGAAGGTACAATTTTTAACATGTACCTCATTTACTTGAGCATAATCTCCATCTCTTCCGAGGCTCCCGACACTAATGCCATGGCCAGGTCCACATAAAACACCAGTTATGTTGATGAAGGATGAACCGGAGTTAATGGCAACACAATCGTCACCTATTATAGTAAATAAATAATAGTCAAGGAAAACTTAGTGTCAAATTAAATCATGCAATATTTTTAACTATATGATCAACATATTGTATATAGTGATAAGAATTATTGAAATTGAACCAGTTGCAATGACTGAATTCTGAATGAGAATCCTTGAGGATCCAGAGATATCAAATCCATCGGTGTTGGGACTGTTCCCTGGTGCATTTATATGAAGATTGGAGATTGAGGCACTGTTGCATCCATTTATGCTTATATGATTTCTTGGACTGTTCACGTGTTTCAACGTGCTAAGTGTTAAATCTTTACAGTTAGAAAAGCGAAGAGCCTGCACATATATATGTTATAAAGTAATTATATTAATATGATATATAGCCATAATTTAATTAAAAAATAAAAATATTTGAATGAGTCTATATAATTGTTCTATTACTTACAGTAGGCCTGTCATCTTGGCCAGCATGCCCCCACCAAGCAGCACCCTGGCCATCAACTTTTCCTCCTCCATTGATAACAAGACCATTTATGTCTGAGAATTCAACCCATGATTCTTTATCACCATTTGACCATTTCCATGAATTTACACTTTCTGGGGCAATGATAGTTCCCTGAAGCTGTCAAGCCAAATAATGTATATTTTTAAATTTGTACATAAAATGAAATAAATTAATTTACCATATGGAAAAAAATAAAGCAATCAATGATACAAATATGATTTCTGAGGTGACTTCAATATTAATATTAATATTAATATCTTGGAATATTAAAGTAGTAAAGGTATATATATATATATATATAAACGTATACACAATTTCCATAGTAATGCAATATTATGCTCAAATAATTGATTTAAAATCTACCTTAATGTTAATAGTTGTAGGTTTGCATGGGCCTTTGAACAACACAGGTTGTAACAAGAATGTTTTTCCTTCGGGTATGACAAGTGTTGGGCTATCCTGAGTTGCAGCACCACACACCTTTTCCCATGCTTTTACAAAAGCCTTCAAAAGTTGTCAAATAGTTTAAATAATATTAGATTTGAGAAGTTTAGTCTCATATATGAGGTTTAAATATTATTTTAATTCCTGCAAATATAAAGAGTTTTGAATTTAGTCCCTATAAAAATTGATGTGGACTAAAATAAAATTCACATCAGTTTTTTTAAGCACAAAAAACACTTTAGGGACTAAAAGTGATGGTGTTAGAAATTGTAGGGACAACAAAAAATTTTATAGGGACAAAAATCAAAACTCTCTCTATTTGTTGGGACTTAAATAATATTTAAATACATATAAGAAATATGTATATTTAAATTTAACCATAAGTGCATGAGAAAAATGAAACTAAAAAAATATACATTCGAATCATCAGTTTCACCATTTCCAATAGCACCATAATCAACAACGTTGAAGATAGGATCTGCACCATATTCTAATAATCTAGCATACAAGCTAGGTGAAGTGATAACAAACATTAAAAAGAAAACAAATAGACTTTTCATCTTTGAGATAATTAAGAAACCACACAGATAAAGCTAGACAAATAAACTTTTTTGTTAACTATGAAGCTAGCAAGTTCTAATGAAGTGAGAAGTGTGAAGAAAGGATAGCAGTTTATATACATGTAGAAACACTATCGATAAAGGAAAATTATAACTGGTAGTAATGATGTTTATTATGTACTATGTATAATTATTCAATAAAAAGTATCTTCTTGTAAAAGGAATTAGCAAATTTCTTTTTTTGACGGGGGAATTTGCAAATTACCATCATACTATGTATGATTTTCTCAAAAGAGAATTACTATGAACGATTCATTAAAAACAAAATTATCTAGTTTAGTTTATGTCTCTTTTTAGATATGTTTTATAAAAAAAATAACGTTTTTCTGTCATGAATCATAATCCGAATCTATTTTTTAATGATAATAAAAAAAAATCTGATGCTCTTTTTTTTTTTAAATCAATGTATATAAAGACTAATCATTCGAGGTATCGAAGATCAATTTAAGAGTTGACTTCTCTCAACAAATTAATGTTTTTTCATACTCACCGGTCACGGATCGAACCTAGGACCAAATGGTTAAGGGACTCAAGTATCTACCGTTTGTACCACATCACGTTGGTTAATCAGATTCTTTTTTTTTTGATGCAGCAAAACATAAGCTGATTCTCTTGTTCATGATTAGTATTAAGTAAAACTTATTGGTTTTTAATAAAAACCTAAAAATAACCTCAGGAGTTGGCAACGACTATATCATACACCAGATAGCTGTTGCCCCCAGCAGTTCTCATAAACAGAAAATCTGTTTATTCAGTTATTACAACTTACAAGGGTCTGTTTTTAAAACAGATCATCTGTTACAGTAAGTTACACATTGTAACTAACCATAACAACCCACTGAGGGGCATTTCAATGTAAATATATACACAACATACAATCTGTACAACCAACAGTTTTAGAAAAACGATAAAGTTTTACATTTTTCATTACTCTAAGTCTTCTGCTCCTTTTCTTTTTCTGCATAACAGTTTCCTTGCCATCTTCTGAGAGTTTGTGTGTTAGACACTTCAACAAGTGGTTGTAGTTCAAACCTCGCAAACAAGAGAAAGAAATATAGCAAAGAATCAGTAACTTGGTAGTTTTTCAGTGACTGAAAAACACAAGAAAGGGAAAAACAGAGAGAGGGTGAGAATCTACCTTGTTCTCAAGGAGAGAACCACAACTGTTAGTGATCTTCAAAGCGCGAAGATCCAGAATATGCAAACATAAAGAAAACAGATGTCAAACAGTGTTTAGCATAATCAGAAACTTCAAACAACACAAGAAAAGATCAGAGAGTGATTTTTATACCTTGTTTGAAGACCTCAGAAGCAGATCGAAGCAGATCTGTACCCGTACAGCTACAACAACAGTTATTAGGGCTTTTGTGCATCAAAATCTAGAGAGATAACAGAAAACACACAGAAAAGAAAGAGATCTACCTTTGCTCATAGCCATTCTGGTGTGCGGTGTGTAGAAAGAGAACCATCTCACCCAGAAACAGAAGATTAAGAGCAAATCAGTTTTATGAAACTAGGGTTTCGTAAAACAGTAAAGAAGAGTCAAGAAATCAAAGAGAGAAGGAAGTATACCTAAACTCTGTCTTGAACTGAAGCTTCGCCCGAGGATGCTGGGTTGATTTCTCTAAGAAATCATCAAGCATCAAGAACCCTAGCTGGGTTCTGAAGCGAGAAGACGAAGATCGCCGCAGAGCAGCAAGAAAGAGAGAGAGAAAATCTTGAGAAAAATGAACTAGGGTTTCAGAACAAAAGGGTTTTATACTGCTCCAAGTGAACCGGGTCAGTAGGATCCGCGGGGAGTAACAGTGGTGATCCACTGGGTTCCGCATGGTTTTTTTTGGATCCAATTAGGCCAAAAGAAATTTTTGTTGGGCCTACCACGACTGGGCTTGCTGTTTGCACCCCTTATATTTGATAATACAACCTGCAAGCAACAATAGCTATATGAGTAAGAAATTCAACATGGTATCAATTATGCAGTTTTGTGTTCTAATAATTTGTGTTCTAAGGTGTTTTCATTTCTAAAAAAATGTCTAGTACTGGGACAGGTCTAAGAACACAAATCCCAAAGCTTGATGGGAAAAACTGGGATAGATGGAGCCTTCAAATGAAGGCCGTTTTTGGCTGCCATGGTGTTCTCAGAATTGTTAGGAATGGTTTTAAACCATTGGGTGAAGAACCAACTATTGCTGAAACTAATCTTTTCAATGAAAACGAACAAAAGGATTACAAGGCAATTTATCTCATACACCAAGGGTGTGATGAGACAAACTTTGATAGGATCATAAACTATGAGTCTTCTAAGGCTGCCTGGGATGCCTTAGAGAGGTATTACACTGGTGCAGCCCCTATCAAAGAAGAAAAGTTACAGGCCTTAAGAAAGCAGTATGAGATGCTAACTATGAAGGAAGGGGAATGTATTTCTGATTTCTTTACAAGGTTAAAGAAAATCACTAATACTATGACAATGTATGGGGAAACTCTTACAGAAAAGGTGATCTGTAAGAAAGTCCTAAGGTCCCTGACTAAGAAGTTTGGCTGGGTAGTCAACAGTATTGAAGATACAACTCTACCAGATGACTTTAAAGTGGAAGAGCTCCAAGCAAAGCTTGAAGCAAAGGAACTAAGGATCAATCTGATAGAAGGTGAAGAAGAAGAAGACCAAGCACTATTCACCAAAACTAAGGGTAAGAAAGGAGCTGTAACACCCCCTTTCTACCCTTTTATTTTAATTAAGAAAATCAGAGTTCAAAAATCAATTTCGATTTCACCACGAGGGTGTCACACATACGTCAAAATAAAACTTCACGTCTCAATTAAAATAGTACGTCGTCAAAGGTGCAATACATAACACTCCACAATAGGGAGACCACAAAACATCGAAAAACTACGTCATAAAAATCCAACGACAACGCAGCGGAAAAGTAAATCAACCCATCAACAGTATAAAATCTAAGTACATCAGCAAAGCATCAAATACATCCCCCCAGGTGCTACGTATCAGAGCATGACGACTCGACTCAAGAAGTGAAGCTAAGGCCTTCACTGGGGATCACCTGCATGTTACCAACACGGGGGTAACATTCAAACAGGAAAGGGTGAGCATCATTTCAATCCATATAATAGAAAATATGATAAGTACTAATCGTAGGCTACGCACTAGAGCAATCAGCATCCAAAACACTAAATACTCACATCACGATCATCATTCACATCACTTACAATAACTCATCTCATGTCATGTAGGCATATGAAATGCAACCCACTCGCGGGCATATGCATGAGGTACCTTTTCACAAACGTCGCTTAGCCCTTAAGGCCTCATCGTCACTTACCCACATGGGCCTCAAAACGTCACTGGGTTTATGCATATGGGGCATGAGACACTATGACATGCACCACTCACAAACACACACATACACAAATACCCAAAATCATAGTCAACTATGTGACCCGTCACTTACCAGTTTGCTCACGAGGAGCACTGCACCTGTCAAATTCACAATCAACACACAACGTCACTTGGCCCTTTAGACCTTAACATCACTTAGCCTTTCGGGCCTCATACGTCACTGGGTTTTCATCGTCACTTATACAATAAATATCATCAGTTCAAACAATAGCCACTGAGGGCAAAAACGTCATTTACTAGCCACCAAGGGCATCATCGTCATTTACACGTCATTGTAATTAATATTAGCCACCAAGGGCAAAACAGTCATTTAACTAGCCACTAGGGGCATCATCGTCAAAATCATCATTTTTGACACCACTTCGTTAAAAATCACTGGTCGTACTCAAAAGAGAGTCTTTAAAGACACCAAAAATACCTTTGCATTGACACAGCAACGATCACCGGGAACAGCCACTTGGGGCGCCCCAGCAACCTTCTGAAATTATAAATTTTTATTTTTAAAAAGGGAACACACAGATAGGCAGCGGAAAATGCTTCACAACGCTTTTTGAATCGTTCAAAACGGATGTCTGAGTCAAAAGTTATGTTAAAAATAAGTTTGGGGAAAAATTAAGCAACATTCTGAAATTGGCGCCTTAGGCGCCCAGGCACCAGGCAACACGCGCACTGGCGCCCAGCGCCCAGGCGCGCAACACACGCACACGCGCACACAAACAGGCGCCCAGCGCCCAGGCGCGCGCCACACACACACACGCACGCACAACAGGCGCCCAGCGCCCAGGCGCGCAACACACGCACGCACAACAGGCGCCCAGCGCCCAGGCGCGCAACACACGCACGCACAGCAGGCGCCCAGCGCCCAGGCGCGCAACACACTGCACAGCCACGCCCACAAGGGGATCCAGCGCCCATCACCAGATTTTTCCAGCAACAACCAAGAACACAAAAATCCATTTTTTCACAATTTTAAAACATCAAAATTATATTTTTCCAACATCTAAAACCTCACTCACCCAAAAGTCAATTTTATTCAAAATCACCAAAACCTCATGGACAACTATCATCACCATCACCATGGCGCCCTAGGCGCCTATGCACACACCCACCCAATTTTGCGAAACCTCAAGCATTCCAACATACCAAATCATAATTCCATGAATACACAAATGCCAAAAATCATCAAACAAACACATAGGTCGCATTCACCTCAACGTTCAAATCCAACAATCAATTCGCATATATATATATATATATATATATATATATATATATATATATATATATATATATATATATATATATATATATATATATGTAAAAAATCAACATAAAAAACATATCAAGAACACATCAAGAAATCATGGCATGCATCAAGAATCTAGTCTAACCCTAGATCTAGGACCTATCATGAGATCTATTAGATGGAAGGATAGAGCTCCCCTAACCTCATATTCGAAGAGTAGGAGCCTCCGAGACGATCACGAACGGGACTACGGCAACGGAATCACGATCCTTTCCTCTCTTGGTGGCGCGACCTCTCTTCTCTTCTTCTCCTCTCCAATGGCGCGCCTCTCTTCTCTCTTCCCCTCTATTCTCAATTTCGCAAATGATCACAACAAACCCTCACCCCCTAGGCGCTTGTTCACTTCGCATATGACTAGATTCGTGGGCTTGGGCTTCTCACTTAAGCCCAAGCCCATCTACTTTGGTGCCTCCATCTCCTAATACCACCTACACATATTAATATAATTTCTAATAATTAATTATATTCAATTAATTAATTTAAATTCCTAAGTACTTAATCAAATAAATTAATTAAATATTTTAGGGTGTTACAGGAGCCAAAGACAAAAGTCAATCAGGTAAGCCTAATTGGTCCAAAGGTAAGTCCGGTAAATCTAACTCTAAATCTGATGTCACTAAGAAAAGTAGCAATGTATCTAAAAAGAAAGACAAATCTAAAGTGCAATGCTACATATGTGACAAATATGAGCATTATGCTACTGAATGCCCTACTAGGAAGGACTCTAAGTCCAAAGAAACTGAAACTGAAGCCAATATGGCTAAAGAAGATTCTGATTCAGAATCTGAACATGTAGGTTTCAGTATGATAATTGATGAATTAGGTGAAACAAAACCTAGGGAGGATTTTGTTGTAACAAACCTAGACTTAAAGGTAAACAGTGACTGTGTTGTCCTATCAGTCACTACAAGTGATGGAAAGACCATCACTGAAATTTGGTATCTAGATTCAGGGTGTTCCAATCACATGACTGGAAACAAAGAGTGGCTGGTTGACTTTGATCCTAGTAGAAAAACCACTATAAAATGTGCTAGCAATAAGGCTATAGCAGCTGAGGAAATAGGAAACATAAAGTTTAGAAAAGAAAATGGACAAGTAATTCTAATAAAAGATGTGTTCTATGTCCCTGGAATCAGCTGTAACCTTATTAGGCTAGGGCAGCTTATAGAGAAATGTTTTTCAGTGATAATGAAGGACTTAAAACTAAAATTGTATGATGTTAAAGACAAACTAGTTTTAATAACACCTTTAGCCACCAACAGAACTTTCAAAACCAGCATCAGTGTCACAGAGACAGACTGTCTAAGTGCCACAGCTAACCTTGAAAGTATGTTATGGCACAAAAGGTTAGGGCATTTGAACTTCAAAGGCCTAAGTGACCTAAGTACTAAAGGGTTAGTAGAGGGGTTACCTAAAATTGAAGTTACTAAAAAGACATGCACTACTTGCCTAGTGGATAAGCAACCTAGAAAGAAATTCAATAAGGAAATGAAACACTGTTCTAAGGATATTTTGCATGTTGTATATTCTGACCTATGTGGACCACTTGATATTCCCTCTATTAGAGGAAATAAATACTTTATGACTTTTGTAGATGAATTTTCCAGAAAAATCTGGCTATATCTACTCAAGACTAAGGGATAAGCCTATGGTATTTTTAAGGAGTTTAAGGCAATGACAAAAACTCAAAGTGGTAAGAAACTTAAGGTCTTGAGGACTGATGGTGGTGGTGAGTATACCTCAAAAGAATTTGAGGAATACTGCACCACTCAAGGTATAATTCATGAAGTAACATCACCCTATACTCCTCAGCATAATGGTATTGCTGAAAGGAGAAATAGGACTATACTTGACATGGCTAGGTGCATGATCAAGTCTAAAGGGCTGCCTAAAAGGCTATGGGCAGAAGCTGTTCATACAGCTGTCTATATCCTAAATAGGTGCTCTACTAAAGGTTTGGAAGACAAGGTACCAGAGCATGTCTGGTGTGGTGATAAGCCTAAGGTTTCTCACCTAAGGGTATTTGGCTCACTTGCATATAGCCATATACCTGATGGTAAGAGAAAGAAGTTAGAGGATAAGAGAAGGCCCTTAATCCTTGTTGGGTATCACCCTACAGGTGCTTATAGGCTGCTGGATCCTAAAAATGACAAGATTGAGATATCTAGGGATGTGGTTGTGCTTGAAGACAAGCAATGAGATTGGGACAAGGCTGAACTAGTGAGTTCAGTGGAATCTATAGTCCTAGAGGAGGTCTTAAACACTGAACCTAATCCTATAGATGACAACTCTGATGAAGAAGGTCCTATCCTACCTAATGCGGATCAGAATTCTCAAGGAGAGGAGGAGGACAATGCTGAAACAGATCCTGTACCTGCTGTGCAGGCCATACCTAGGACACAAAGGCTAAGACAGCTTCCTAGGAGGCTTGTAGACTATGATATTGCCATAGATAGTGAAGTGAATGAGCATGGTGACTGTCATACCCCAATTTTGTCCGGCTTAGGTCAAAACCCTAATTTTCCACAAAAAATAATAAATAAATAAATTGAAAGAATGAAGAGCATCATGCATTGCATCTTGGGTCCTAGAAGTCATTCCAAGGTCTTTAAAATCATTTTTAGGATTGGAATGCACTTTTTAGGCAAATTAGGGTTTTAGGGTCAAAAGGGCATTTTGGTCATTTTTCGCAAAAAGATGATTTTCTCGCCAAAAATGCACATCCTCAAAAGGTACATTTTTATTCTATCAAGGATAATTTTTGTACAATTTTTTAGGAAGAAAACCCTAGTCAAAATAATTAAAAATGTATTTTTTCATTTTTAGTGCATAGAAAAATAAAAAGGGACCATTAAATATTCCTCAATTTTTAAGTGACAATTTTTATTGTCATAGGTGACTAGAGGGAATATTTTATGGTGCCCAAAAACATGTAACACATTTTCAATAGTTGCATTCCCATTATTTCTCATGCCCAAAAATTTCATTTTCAAAAAAACAAAAAAAGGGAAGTGTCCTCAATAAGACAAAATACCAAAAACAAGTTTTTTTTTCTTCCCTCCTCTCCCCACCTACGAATTCTCTCTCTCTCTCCAATTTTTTCCACACTTTTCCATTATACCCTCTTTGGTAAATTACTCCACTCACTCACACTAACCGGGATTTTTCGGGGTGCAACAGCTGGCGACTCCATTGGGGACACTTTTTTAAAAAATGAGGGTCAAGCCTAACTAATTAAAATGTGTGGTTTAATGTATTGTTGATTTGATTAATACCTTGTTTGCCTTTCTTTCTTATCATTGATTGTAGGCATATGCATTTGTCTTCTTTGTTGTTCCCTTCTTTCTTTGCTATTCTTCTTCAAGGTAAGCTCATGCATTTCTCCCCAATTCTATCATGTCCCTTCTTCTCAGCTCCCTTTCTGAAATAAATAATGTGTTTGTTGTTGGTACCCTAGGCTAGTTGTATTTGAATGATATTGAACCCTAGGGTAGACGACATACTATTGTCTGGATTGTCTGGATTTTCATTTGCAGGTGGGGTAGTTTTGAGGAAATGCCCTTCGCACACACCACCTGTCCCCCGAGATTATATGATTAGAGAAAGAGACCAAAACCCAGGTCTGTTAGGGTATCTTAGGATGAGTGGATTCGAGTAGTGGGAGCCCATCAGGACCTTTGTCCGTTTGGTTACTCGCGAAAGTTTCAATCAGAGTTGTGCTCTTCCATGATACCTTGTACCTAGCAGTTTGCTGCATTTACAAGGAATTTCGTGAAAGAGACTATGGCTCTGATGACCTTTGTGAGGGTGTGAATAGAGCTACATGAGAAGATTATCCCTAAAGTGTCTTAGATCATAGGTTCTACCCCATTTTAGGTCACAAGGGCTTTCCAAATTGTGTGCTGCATCGTGCATTCAGTTCAATCAATTTTCCCTCAGAATTTTCGAAATTCAAAAAAAGATGTGCTTTTCCTTTTCAATAAAACGCCTATATGAGGTGGTATATAGTGTGAAAATTTTCAAAAATCACCACCTGTAAATATCCTCTTTCTGTAAAAACACGAAAAGAAGCATCATCACAACATGCATCGTGGCATCATTGCATCATTACGTCATTTGCATCATCTGCATTAAAAAAAAACCCAATTTTGAAACTCATTCGTCACGCATCTAAGTTGTTTGCCAGGATTGTAAAGTAACTTGGAATCTTGTTTTAGGCGGGAAAGATAAAGCAACATGGGATCAAGAAGCGAGATTGTACTTAATTCGAGGTTCCCGGTTGTCGGGAGAATAGATGTAGAGGGTTTGAAAGAGTTTGTTTCCTTGATGGAGCCAGAAGAGAGGGATCTATTCGGGAAGGCTTATGGTAACCTCCCCAGATTGTTACAATTAGATGTCCAAGAGAGTGCTATTATGGCCCTCAGCCGATTCTATGATCCGGACATTCGATGTTTCCTCTTCAAAGACTTTCAGTTATCACCAACTCTCGAGGAGTATGAACAGATTCTGGGGTTCTCGAAATCAAAGTTAGCACCTTACCAATATCAGAAACATCAGTATTCAGACCAGAGATTCTCTTTGTTGTTGCAAGTTAGTGTGAAGGAATTAGGGCTTCATAAGGAAAAGAAGAACCGTATCAGGGGTTTCCCGCTAAGTTATTTCGAAGGTTTATTGAGGTTTTATGCCCAGAATAAGAAGTGGGGTCCTTTCAAGCAGCTGTTAGCCCTAACTATTTTCGGGATCGTCCTTTTCCCTCAGGTCGAGAAGTTCATTGATGAGACCGCTATTGGGCTTTTTCTAGCATTCATAAGTAAAAAAAATCCGATTAACCCTGTACCAGCAATCCTTGCAGATACCTACTATTCCTTCACTCATCACCGTGTGTTAGGAAAGAATAAGGTTGCTTGCTCTTTCCATGTTCTCTACACCTGGTTCCTCAACCATGTTGTCACTCATAAGACGAAAGCTGCGGACTTAGTAGAATATGCCCTGTGTTGTGATGCAGAAGCCAGATGTGCACAAGAATGGGTGCACACTTTAGAGAATCTCAGTGCTCTCAAAGTCTGTTGGTTCAATCATCCGTGTTGGAAAGATAGGCCTTCAATACTGTTCCGGTGTGGCAATTTCCAGAATGTGCCCTTAATGGGAACCCAAGGCTACATCAATTACAATCCTTCTCTCACCATCAGAGAGCTTGGGTATCCTATGAAGAATGCACCCACTGAAGACATGTTGGCCCCAATTTTTCTCGATAAGGAAGATTCAAAGAACCAAGGTTTGCTTCAGAAAATTTCAAAGGCTTGGGAGGGTGTAGTTTACAAGGATAAAGTGGAGATCACAAAGAAAACGGGTGATGTTACTTTCTACCAATGGCTTCACCAAAGAATTCAAAATGTTGGCCCGCCTCGTCAAAATTCATCGTCAGTTGGGAAAGAAGTCCCAGAGCTTCACGTTCCAAGTCTCAAAGAACTAAGTGAGGTCAAGTCTGCTTTGTTCAAGGTAGAAGAAGAAAAGAAAGCCTTACAAGATAAGTTGGGGAAAGTAATTTCTGAGTAGAGAAAGTTAGAGAGCGAGAACGAACACAAGGCCGAAGCTCTCAAAGAAAGCAGCAAGAAGCTTAAGAAAGAAGAAGAAAGTAATCAAAAAATGAAGGAATATCTAAAAAGTGCCAAGGAGGAGTTGAGAAGGTCGAATACCAAGGTGGGTGAGGCCATGGTTAGAGCAAACGAATGGAGGAAGAAGTCTGCGCAAAGTGAGAGAGTTACAAAGGAATCACTAGAGGAATTCAAGAAAAGGTCTCAGTCTGCGACGTGTGAGCTTGAAAGACAAATAGGGTGCATCAGACAAGATAGAGATGCCATTGTAAACATCCTTAGAGAGTATCAGCAGGCTTTAAGGATGGAGCAGGAGAATTCAGATGAGCTAAGGAGGAATCTGAGGTGCATCAGTGATGCTTACCGACAGGTAAGAGAGGAGAGTCAGTACTGGGAATACCGTCTTCTCGAGCTAATGGGTAGGATTGAAAAGCAAGAGATCATAGTTGAAATGAGGGCAGAAATTCAACAGTGGAAGAACAAGTTCTCCAAATTGGAATGGTTGGCTAACCAGGCGGTGAGGGATGTTCCCAAGAGGTTGAGAAAGGCGAAAGCTGAGATGGTGCCTTACAACACTCCGGTGCGAGTATATGAATTTGTGGAGTACTGCAGGTCTTTGACTGAAGAACTCATGGAAAGGGCAAGAGAAGCTGCTGCAGCTAGCAAAAAGAAGAGGAACCAAGAGAAGATGAAGGCAATAGGTTTTTAAGATTTAAATTTCTTTTAGAATGTTCACTAGGAAATTGTAATTTTTCGTTTCTTAAAGAATGTTGTGTTTTTCTTTTCAAAGCGTTGTATTGCATTTAAGGGTATTGTATTTTGTTCTTCTCTTGGGATGGTTAAAGAAATGATGTTTGAATGAAGTATGCTTATCTCGCTTGTTGATCCCAATGTTCGCCACGCTCTTAAAATGTTTCGATGTTTGCTTATGACAAGAGCGAGTTATCTCACGATTCCTGGCGCTAAACACAAAAATAATATAAGGCCATGTGCATATGCATTGCATTCATTTACGCATTCATACTGATACTCATAAAAATGTTCTACCAACAGAAACGAGAGGCAAGCTGGTTCACCGCCACCGATACTTCACCCGATTACAAGCAAGGCTGATGGCTGATCCTCAAGGGCATCTAGAGATTGAGACTGAAAGTAATCCAGAACATGAAGATTTGGGCGTGCAAATTCTGAATCCTGAGCAGCTGGCTCAGGAGAACCAAGTGCTTATGGATAAGGTTGGGGCAATGGAGGCCCAGATGCATGAGATGATGGTCATGCTGCAAAGTTTAAAGAGTGGGACAGCTGCTGAAGGTGCCGCCGTCGTGGGTCCAGATGGTGTCATTTCTTTCGTTCCTCCTCCAATATCAGCCACAGTTCCTCCGGGATCCGGGGTCAGTCCTCCCGTCGTTGCTTCAGGAATGAATGGGCGAATCAATACACTTCACAAAGATATCCTTGGGGTATGCCTACTGGGAACATGCCGCAAACTGCTGGACCTATCCCCGTCAGTATGGTTGCACCTAATCAGGTCACTGCCGCCATGTCCGGGGGAGCTGTCGGAGGACCGCAGATCCAAGCTCCTAGTCCTCATGCTGTGCTCAGTCCTACTTCGGGGCTTGCAGCACACCCTCACAATGTTCCTCAGCCTGGAGGGTATTATTACAGTATGGGGAGTCACCCCCAAGGACATATGTTTGAGGGATCATAGCCAAATGACCCGATTCGTGCACTTGAAGAAAGAATAAAGGCAATGGAGGGTGTTGGTGTCAGAGCCAAGGAAGCTCGTGAGCTGTGTTTAGTCCCAGATTTGGTTTTGCCACCAAAGTTCAAAGCTCCCGAAGTGGACAAATACAGAGGAACAGGCTGTCCGGAGAGCCATGTTACGATGTTTGTCCGAAAAATGGGTCCTTACGCCAATGATGACAAACTGCTGATTTACTGCTTTCAAAACAGTTTGGCTGGAGCTCCTCTAGATTGGTACATGAAACTGCAATCCTCTGAAATTCGTTGTTGGAAAGATTTGTGCGAAGCATTCATGAGACAATATAAGTATAACATGGACATGGCTCCGGACAGGTCGCAATTGCAACACATGAGTAAGGGCGAAAGGGAGACTTTCAAAGAATATGCCCAGAAATGGCGAAGCCTAGCCGCCCAGGTCCAACCTCCTTTGACTGAAAAAGAAATGGTGTGCACGTTCTTGGAAACTCTGCCAGCAATTTACTATGACCGGCTGATTACAAGTGTTTCAACTAGCTTCTCCGATATGATAGTCTTTGGGGAAAGACTTGAGCATGGTCTCCGAAGTGGGAAGATTTCGAATCACCTCAGTAATGCAGGAAGCTCTGGTGGTTCAAGCAATCAGAAGAAGCCTCACTCCCATTTCCCGAGGAAGAAGGAAGGGGAAACAAATGTAATCTCTGGAGGAAGTTCATCCTTTGGTACCCCTCCACCACAAACGGTTCCATTTTCTACTCCTGAGCCATCCCAGCAAAGCAGTGACAGTCACAGGGCTCAGGGTTATCAGTACAAGAAACGGACCAGTTTTGATCCAATACCAATGACATACACTGAATTGTTTGATCACTTGACTTCCAAGAACTTGATCAACACCCGGCCAATGAAGGCCCTGCAGCCACCATTTCCCAGAGGTTACAACGCTAATGCTACCTGCAGTTTCCACGAAAACGCGGTCGGTCATACTGTGGAGGAATGTAAAGCCTTCAAGCATGTGGTGCAAGACCTAGTAGATGCTGGGTGGATCTCGTTCAAGCAGAGCAGCCCGAATACAACAACTAATCCATTGCCAGGTCATCAGAGGCCAGCTACCAATGCTATAGAAAGTTCCGTTGGGCAATTGGTAAAGGATGTGCAGAAGATCAAGACCCCGTTGGGTGTTATCTACTCTGAGTTATGCCATGTTGGGGTGGTTAAGAAGGGGTGTTACCATGAAGAGGGGTGTGCTGACTCCACGTGAGTGGGGAATTGTGAAAGCTTTGAGATGATCCTGCAGGACCTAATGGATCGGTGTGTGGTCCAGATAGGAACCCATGATGTTAAAGAAGAAGTGTTGACTCTACATTCTGATAAAAGTAGAGGACCCAGAAGACCTGTCGAAATTCCTTACAATTACAATCCCAGATTGGTGCGGGCAAACGCCCAACCAATAGTGATCGAAGTTCCGGCTCCTTTTCCCTATAAGTCGGACAAGGCAGTTCCATGGAAGTACACTGCACTATCTACAGTCGAATGCTCCCCAAGTGCTCCTATCGTAACCAACATAGGGGGATCAAGTGGGATCACAAGAAGCGGAAGAGTATATGCTCCTGAGACTCTCCGAGCTGAAACTTCCAAGGAGGCCGAACAGAGGGGCCGTAAGGAAAAAGGAAAAGAGCCAGAGGTTGCTCAAGAGAAAGTGACGGAAAAAGAAGCAGATGAATTCTTGAAGATCGTCCGTCAAAGTGATTATCGAGTGGTTGATCAGTTAAAGCAAACTCCATCCAAGATATCCATGCTATCATTGTTGCTTAGCTCGGAAGCACACAGAACAGCTTTGATGAAGGTGCTTAACGAGGCTCATGTTGCAGAGGATATCTCAGTAAATCAGTTTGATGGGATTCTGGGGAATATAGTGGCTGCAAATCACCTAACATTTGCCGATGATGAGTTGCCTTCAAGTGGAAAAGAACACAATCAAGCTCTGCACATCTCGGTAAAGTGTGGAGACTATGTGCTGGCCAGAGTACTAATTGACAATGGGTCTTCATTGAACGTGATGCCGAAGTCAACTATGGATAAGTTAGACGTTGATTGCTCCTACATGAAGCCGAGTTTGACACTGGTGCGGGCCTTTGATGGGTCCAAAAAGGAAGTTCTGGGGGAAATGGAATTTTCCATCCAGATTGGTCCCGAAGTTTTCTACATCAATTTCCAAATCATGGATATTACGTCCTCATACAGTTGTTTGCTGGGTCGACCATGGATCCATATGGCTGGAGCAATCCCTTCTTCTTTACACCAACGGGTCAAATTCGTGGTTAACGGCCAGGTCGTGGTAGTATTTGGTGAGGAAGAGACTCTGGTTAATAAGCCATCAGAGTTCAAATATGTGGAAGCTGCCGAAGAGTCTTTGGAAATAGCCTTTCAGTCTTTGAAGATCGCCAATGTAGTATTTGAGAGGACCAAGGAGGAGGAGATGGTTGCTAAGATCATGTTAGCCCAAGGATATAAGGTTCGTTCTGGCTTGGGAAAGTTTGGTCAGGGAATTCTAGCTCCCATTCAACTACAGGAAAACAAGGACCGTTACGGGCTGGGGTACACCCCAGGTGAGGAAGAAAGAAGAAAAATGGCAGATGAACGAAGGGGCAGATGGTTGGCCAAGTCCAAAGGCCAGGATCCATGGCCCCAGAGGATTCCAATTTGTGACATCAGTCAAAGTTTTGTGAGTGCTGGTTTGTTGGACCCCAATCAAGTTGATGTCATCAAGGATGGTTGAGTCTGAAGAGGGTGGTGCAAGTTTGGTTCGACGCTGCGGTGTCGGTGAAAAATTAAAGAATTGGAAGGCTGCTGATCTTTCTGTGACTTTTAATTTAAAGTAATCATTTGTAATGCAACCCTGTGGCTCTGCTCAATGCCATAGGACAAGTTGTTAGGGGCGAGCATGTTTTTATTTTCAGAATCATCATCATTAATAAAAACGTTGTATTTGAATTTCAATCAATAAAAATCAATCCTTTTCATTTCACGTGCCTTTTCCTCGCTTTATTATTGTTTGCTTGCTTGTCTCGCCATTCATTCTGCTTTTTCGCTTCGGCAAAATGCAGATCCACAGCAATTGTCTCCCAAAATAACAGTGCCAACAGTCCATATTTTGACTTTGATCACCCTATCAATCAAGCTGAGGGGGATGTTGAGGAAGACTGGGAAGCTCCTCCAGAACTCATGAGGTTAATGAAACAGGAAGAAAGAGTAA
Source organism: Astragalus membranaceus (assembly GCA_039519185.1). NCBI lineage: Eukaryota > Viridiplantae > Streptophyta > Magnoliopsida > Fabales > Fabaceae > Astragalus > Astragalus membranaceus. The sequence continues at coordinate 55,893,190 of CM076848.1, read as the reverse complement.
TTCAGCCACACGGAGAATCTACTGAAGTGATCAACTTGGGTACAGCTGAGAGCAAGAAAGAGGTCAAAGTGGGTACCGCCATGAATGACGAGGATCGCATGAAGTTGGTTCAGCTGTTGCACGATTATATGGATGTGTTTGCATGGTCCTACCAAGATATGCCTGGGTTGGATACTGACATTGTGATGCATAAGTTGCCAGTCAAATCTGAATGCCCACCTGTGAAGCAGAAACTTAGAAGGATGAAGCCTGAGATGTCCCTAAAGATTAGGGATGAGGTAAAAAAGCAGTTTGACGGCGGATTCCTAGCGGTGGCCAAATACCCACAGTGGGTTGCCAATATTGTCCCGGTTCCGAAGAAGGACGGGAAGGTCAGAATGTGCGTTGACTACCGAGATCTGAATCGTGCTAGTCCTAAAGACGATTTTCCTTTGCCCCACATTGATGTCTTAGTGGATAGTACAGCTCAACACTCGTTATTCTCCTTCATGGATGGATATTCGGGATATAATCAGATCAAGATGGACCCCGAAGATATGGAAAAAACAACTTTCATAACGCTTTGGGGAACGTTCTGTTACAAGGTCATGCCATTCGGGTTAAAGAACGCTGGTGCAACCTACCAAAGGGCCATGGTCACGCTGTTTCACGACATGATGCATAAGGAGATTGAGGTTTATGTGGATGACATGATCGCAAAATCTAAAACCGACGAGGAGCATATTGTCAATCTGTAGAAGCTCTTTGAACGGTTGAGGAAATATAAACTCAAGTTAAACCCGGCCAAGTGCACGTTTGGGGTGAGATCAGGGAAGTTGTTAGGCTTCATTGTCAGCCAGAAGGGAATCGAGGTGGATCCAGACAAAGTAAAAGCCATCCTCGAGATGCCGGTGCCCAAAACAGAGAAAGAAGTCTGTGGTTTCCTCGGAAGGTTGAATTACATCTCCCGATTCATCTTCCAGTTGACTGCTACTTGTGAGCCGATCTTCAAACTGCTGTGCAAAAATCAAGAGTTGAAGTGGAATGACCAGTGAGAAAATCAAGGTGTACTTGCAGAATCCACTAGTCTTAATGCCACCTGTGTCAGGCAGGCCTCTCATCTTATACCTTACAGTGCTAGATAATTCAATGGGCTGTGTGTTGGGGCAGCATGATGAATCCGGGAAAAAGGAGCATGCCATATACTATCTTAGCAAAAAGTTCACCGATTGTGAGACAAGATATTCTATGCTGGAAAAGACTTGTTGTGCTCTAGTTTGGGCTGCTCACCGTTTAAGGCAGTACATGCTGAGTCACACCACTTGGTTGGTGTCAAAAATGGATCCAATCAAGTACATATTTGAGAAGCCAGCTCTTACAGGACGAATTGCCCGTTGGCAGATGCAATTATCAGAATACGATATCTTGTATGTCACACAAAAAGCAGTTAAAGGTAGTGCACTTGCTGAGTATTTGGCATGTCAGCCGATCCCAGACTACCAACCAATGCAGCATGATTTTCCTGATGAAGATATCATGGCACTGTTTGATGAGGGGAAGTCCCAAGAAAGTGAAAGGTGGAGAATGATCTTCGACGGTGCGTCAAATGTATGGGGGCATGGGGCAGGTGCTGTGTTAATATCTCCTGACAATCGCTTCGTTCCTGTCACTGCAAGGTTGAGCTTCTATGTCACAAACAACATAGCAGAGTATGAAGCGTGCATCTTGGGTATTCAAGCAGCCCTAGAATGGAAAGTTAAAAGGCTAGATGTGTATGGAGATTCAGCCCTGGTTATTCATCAAGTAAGAGGCGATTGGGAGACCAGAGATCCCAAACTGATTCCTTATTGTGTTTATGTGCAAGAGTTGATGGAGTCTTTTGACGAAATCACTTTCAAACACATCCCTCGAAGCGAAAACCAGCTGGCTGATGCATTGGCAACTTTATCATCCATGTTCAATATCAATTGTGATAAAAGCTTGACTCATGTCACAATCCAGCACCGGAGTCTACCTGCGCATCACTACTGCACAGCCATAGATGAAGAGCCGGATGACAAGCCTTGGTATCATGATATCAAACAGTACATCATCAGCAGAGAATACCCTCCTGGGGCATCTGAAAATGACAAGAGAACTCTTCGGCGACTGTCAAGGAATTTCTTCCTCAGCGGTGAGGTTCTCTACAAAAGGAATTATGACATGGTCCTCTTAAGGTGTGTTGCTAAAGAAGAAGCTGAAAGAATCATGAAAGATGTACACGAGGGCTCATTCGGAACTCATTCCAGTGCGCATACTATGGCTAGACAGATTCTAAGGGCGGGCTATTACTGGTTGTAGATGGAAGGTGACTGCTACAGCTTTGTCCGAAAGTGTCACAAGTGCCAAATCTACGCTGACCACATTCATGTGCCGCCTGCCAAATTGAATGTTCTGACTGCATCCTGGCCGTTTTCAATGTGGGGAATGGATGTCATCGGTCCCATTGAACCCAAAGCATCAAATGGGCATCGCTTCATCTTAGTTGCCATCGACTATTTCACGAAGTGGAATGAAGCTGCCTCATACTCCAGTGTAACCAGTTCAGTGGTTGCCAAATTTGTGAAGAAGGATCTGATTTGCCGTTATGGTCTTCCTAACAAGATCATCACTGATAACGGCAGTAATCTGAATAGCAAAATGATGAAGGACCTGTGCGCAGAGTTCAAAATTCAGCATCATAATTCTTCCCCCTATCGGCCCAAGATGAATGGAGCAGTGGAGGCAGCTAACAAGAACATCAAGAAGATAGTGCAGAAAATGGTGGTAACCTACAAAGATTGGCACGAGATGCTTCCTTTCGCTCTACACGACTATCGTACTTCAGTGCGTACATCGACCGGGGCAACCCCTTTCTCTCTGGTATACGGGTCAGAGGCAGTCCTCCCAATCGAGGTTGAGATACCATCCCTACGGGTACTCATGGAAGATAAACTGGAAGAAGCAGAGTGGGTGCAGGCTCGTCTGGATCAGCTAAACCTCATTGAGGAAAAAAGAATTGCAGCTTTGTGTCATGGGCAGCTGTACCAACAGAGAATGAGAACAGCTTTTGACAAGAAAGTTCGGCACCGTGAATTCAAGCAGGGAGATTTGGTGCTTAAGAAGATCTTGCCCATCCAGACTGATCCCCGAGGGAAATGGACACCTACTTATGACGGCCCGTATGTGGTCAAGAAAGCCTTTTCTAGAGGAGCGCTGATACTCACGAACATGGACGGAGAGGATTTAAGGAACCCAGTCAATTCCGATCAAGTGAAGAAGTATTATGCCTGAAAGAAATAAACGAAAAAAGAGAAAGACAAGCCAAGTAAGAGTTAGCTCGCTAGGTTGAAAACCCAAAAGGGCGGCCTAGGCAAAATCAGAGCGACCCGGTGGATTGAAAACCCGCAAAGGGCGATCCAGGCAAAAATTAGGGTCAGAAAACTTGGGCATGAAAAGTAAAGAAAGGCATACAACTCCTCTGAAGGCTTGGATGAGGGAGTGATCAAGGTCAAGGACATAAATGTTTAGCACTGTTCCACAGAGACGGACAGTCAGAATTTAACTTCTCTCTTTTTTCGTGTCTTTTTATAGTTTAAACTTTCAAGTGTAATAAACAATCGGCGTAACTTCTTGTGCGACCGGTTTCCACATTAATAAAGTTCAACTTTCTCATATCTGTTCACTCTTTTATTTTCTGCTTTTTTTTGCTCAAAATAAACGTTTTATAATGATGGTGATGATGACCTGTAAAACATGTGCATAAATCATGGAGCATTACAATTATTGCAAAGTTACTAAAGGTCGCGAAAAAAAAGCAATTCCCCAAAACCAGTTAATCATGCAAGAGAAAGCGATTGCACTCACGATTGCTTCGAACGGCGAAGTCAAAGCCAACATGTACTCGGCCCATGAGCCCCGCAATTCCAGTGGGTTCCTCAGTTTCGTGCCATGAGTGTCGCGGGTTGGCTGAACCAGCAAAAATAAGCCAAAAGAGCAAAAGAGCAAAGAAAAAACAAACGATCAGAAAAAAGAAAGCTGATCAAAGAATGAAAAAACAAAGAAAAAACAAACGATTAGAAAAAAGAAAGCTGATCAAGGAATGAAAGGCCAAGAAAAAACAAACAGTCAGAAAAAAGAAAGCTGACAAAAGAAACGAAGAATCAAGAATAGCATCCCATTGCATTCATCATTCCACTAAATCATCACATCGCATGCACTCACATGACATACATTCGCATAACGGACTTTGCATAGCATGCATTCATATTCCATGCACCATGTCTTGCATCTGCTAACGTGTGCAGGTGTCCTGGATCAGTGCAATGGCATTGATCATCAATCAAAGCAAGCTGAAGAAAGGTCCGCTAGCCTGAGCAGACATCCTGGATCAGTACAATGGTATTGATCATCAATCAAGAGAAAGCTGAAGAAAAGTCCGCTAACCTGAGCAGGCATCCTGGATCGGTGATGAAGCATTGACCGACTAAAGGAAACCAACTGGATTTTGGAATCCCCTCTGGACCCACGTGTCCCCAGCAAGATTGACTTCACCTTGTATTCGAGCTGCAGGTAAGTCCCCCTGACCTCAATAGGTCCAGTCGAAGAGGATAGCTGTGTTAGCCTAAAACACGGCGCAGTCCTAGGGAAATATCGAGATCTAGACTTGATATAGTACCCTCCCCTGGTCGCTCGCAAGACCACCCCTTTGGAGCCCACGTGCTCCCAGGCCCAAGTGCAAGCTCGGATCATTCGCGATTCGTTAAAAGGCTTTAGGCAGCCTCCGTCGCCAGCTTAACGAGGGCCGGCACCCTTTTTGCTTCCCTTTTTATTGCTTTCTTTATTGCTTTCCGCTAGCTTATTGAGGGTTGGCACCATTTCGTTTCCTGCTTACTGAGAGTTGACGATTCATCCATTGCATTCACTTCGGGCTAACACCCAATAAAAAAAGAAAGAGGAAAAAGAGGAAAATTCGGGTTTCCCTAAGTAGACAAAATCGGTATAATTTCTGAATTCTTTATCTTCATTGGAATATGTTTCGGCCAATTCATATCCCTCGTTAAAATTCAGATAAAGAGGGGCAGCTGTCATACCCCAATTTTGTCCGGCTTAGGTCAAAACCCTAATTTTCCACAAAAAATAATAAATAAATAAATTGAAAGAATGAAGAGCATCATGCATTGCATCTTGGGTCCTAGAAGTCATTCCAAGGTCTTTAAAATCATTTTTAGGATTGGAATGCACTTTTTAGGCAAATTAGGGTTTTAGGGTCAAAAGGGCATTTTGGTCATTTTTCGCAAAAAGATGATTTTCTCGCCAAAAATGCACATCCTCAAAAGGTACATTTTTATTCTATCAAGGATAATTTTTGTACAATTTTTTAGGAAGAAAACCCTAGTCAAAATAATTAAAAATGTATTTTTTCATTTTTAGTGCATAGAAAAATAAAAAGGGACCATTAAATATTCCTCAATTTTTAAGTGACAATTTTTATTGTCATAGGTGACTAGAGGGAATATTTTATGGTGCCCAAAAACATGTAACACATTTTCAATAGTTGCATTCCCATTATTTCTCATGCCCAAAAATTTCATTTTCAAAAAAACAAAAAAAGGGAAGTGTCCTCAATAAGACAAAATACCAAAAACAAGTTTTTTTTTTCTTCCCTCCTCTCCCCACCTACGAATTCTCTCTCTCTCTCTCTCTCTCTCCAATTTTTTCCACACTTTTCCATTATACCCTCTTTGGTAAATTACTCCACTCACTCACACTAACCGGGATTTTTCGGGGTGCAACAGTGACCTCATCCACTTTGCTATGATGGCTGATACTGAACCAGTGGACTTTAAGGAGGCCTTAAAGGACAAAAACTGGAAAAATGCTATGATAGAGGAGCTGGCCTCTATTGAAAAGAACAAGACCTAGACTATGACAGTTCTGCCTAAAGGAAAGAAGACAATAAGTGTCAAATGGGTCTTTAAGCTCAAGCTGGATCCCAATGGCAAAATAGTCAAGCACAAAGCAAGACTTGTTGCCAGAGGGTTCCAGCAAAAGCAAGGAATAGGCTATGAGGAAGTGTTCTCACCTGTGGCCAGGCATGAGACCATCAGGTTGGTCACTTCCTTGGCCTGCAACAAGGGTTGGGACTTGCATCATTTAGATGTCAAGTCTGCATTTTTAAATGGACCCTTGGAGGAGACAGTTTTCATCTCACAACCCCCTGGTTTTGAGATGAAAGGAAAGGAAAGTCTAGTGTGCCATCTGCATAAGACACTTTATGGGCTGAAACAGGCTCCAAGAGCCTGGAATAAGCGTATTGACACATTCTTTGTAGTCAATGGCTTCACAAAATGCACCAATGAGTTTGGTGTTTATGTGAATGGTACTATAGAATCTGATTTACTACTAATTTTCTTATATGTTGATGATCTTTTGGTGACAGGTAACAACTCTAAGGAAATCAGCAACTTCAAAGACACCATGAAGGCAGAATTTGAAATGACTGATTTGGGAAGGCTATCCTACTTCCTAGGATTGGAATTCCTAAAGGTTCCAGGTTCCAGAAGGCATCATGCTGCACCAACAGAAATATGCCAAAGAGTTGCTGATCAGATTCAACATGGCAGAATGTAATTCTGCTCTTTGTAACACCCCTTTTCTACCCGGTAATTGTTTAATAAAATCAGAGTTTCAAAATTTTATTCATACTTCGAAAAGAGATGCCACACATAATTCCACATCACATCATGCATCAATCTAAAATAGTTCATCGTCAATAATAATGCGATACATAGCACATCACCACTGGGGTGAGCTCAAAACGCTCATTTCAATCAACATAGTAAAACTCAGCATTTACGCAGCGGAAAGTCATAAAAACATCAACTACAACAGTCAAATAATCAAAATAACTAAGGTTCATTCCCTCCCCACTGAGTGCTACGTATCAGAGCTGACGACCCGACTCAGCTAACGAAGGTACCTAAGCCTTCACTCGAGATCACCTGCACGTTACCGCATATGGGTAACATTCAAACAGAAGGGGTGAGTTCATCTAACAATATAATAGTGCATATGATAAGTATTATGCTAGAGCTACAAACGCTATATAAACCACATCGCAACATCAAATCAGTCATCACTGCAAGTCATCACAATGTCGTGAACATGTATGAAGTGCAACCCACCACCATGGGCGTATGCATGTGGTACCTGTCATCATCGTCACTAAATAGCATTTATGGCATCATCGTCACTAAATAGCCTTTATGGCATCATCGTCACTTGTTTATGCACATGAGATGTATGAAGCACCATGATATGCACCGGAGACAGTCACATACAATCACAATCCACTTAGTGACCTGTCCCTTACCAATTTGCCAATAAAAGGCACATCACCTGTCAGGTTATCGTCACACTTATCATTGCCACTAACATTCACCGTCATTACTATCATCATCGCTAATAGCCTTTGTGGCATCATCGTCACTTATAAGGCCACAACTTTTATTCATCATTAATACCATCGTCAATTAAAATAATAGCCACTAGGGGCATTGTCGTCAAAAACCATCAACACATCGTTATCGACACCGGGACACTAAAATTACCGATTACACCAAAAGGTTTTACTTCAGTTCACAACACCAAAAAGGACACCAAAAGGGATTTTAAACACCGAAATAGTTTTACAACGCCAACAACAACGACCACCGGGGACAGCCATTTGAGGCGCCCAGAAACTATCAGAAAAATAATAATTTTTACCTTAAAGTAGAATATATCGGCAGGAAACTGAATAAGCTTCACAACGCACTTCGAAACACTTAAAACGGACACCCGAGTCAAAAGATATGACGAAAACAAAACCGGGAAAATTATTTGCAACATTGCTGAAAACGGCGCCCTTGGCGCCCCTCTGCGCCAACAACGAGGCGCAACACCAAAAACTGGCGCGGGCAGCAACATTGGCGCCCTTGGCGCCCCTCTGCGCCACAACAGGGTGCAACACCAAAACTGGCGCGGGCAGCAACATTGGCGCCCTTGGCGCCCAGCAGGCAACACAACAGGATTCTGGCGCCCAAGCACAGGGCGCCAAGGCGCCCCTGCGCCAAGACACAGCGACACACATCCCCACGCACAGCCACACACCCACACACCCTGGCACACAGCGCCCACACCCAGGGCGCCAAAAACAGCAACGCAACAACTTGGCACACGGCGCCCACACCCAGGGCGCCAAACACAGGAACACACACAACACCAAAACGCAACGCACCTTGCACACGGTGCCCAGCGACAGGGCGCCTAACACAGAACCACCACACAACACATAACGCAACACGCTTAGGCACGGCGCCCATGTACAGGGCGCCTAAAACAGAACATGCACAAAACACCAAAACGCAACACAATTGGCCACGGCGCCCATGCACAGGGCGCCAAAACAGCACCACAAACACGCCCAGCAAATGGCGCCCAGCGCCAGGGCTCCAAAATCAGCACACAACCAATCATCAAATAACACATATGCGATTCATACCACCGTAATCAAATTAATTCATCAATCAACAACCAATTCAAATAAATCAAGCAAGATCATGGCAACATAGGTCTAAGCCCCCACCCTAATACCCATCATACACACCATTATAGTGAAAGAGAGATCTCACCCTTACCTTAATTATTAGGATTAGAAGCCCCTGGAGAGAAGTCACCAACAGAACACAGCAACACAACTCCCTTCTTCTCCTTGATTCGCGAACTCTTCCCCCTTCTCTTCTCCTTAGATGCACGCCGTACCCTTCTCCTCTCCTCTCTTCTATTCGCAAGTTTTCTTTTCTTTTGCACAAATGAGCCAAAAACCTAATTTTTAGGTTTAAATATGCGCCTAGGCTAGTGGACCTGGATCGCGGGCTTTCCTTCAGCTTAAGCCCAATTTAATTTGTGCCACCACTTCCTAATAGAATACCACACCTTAATATAACTTCTAATTTTAATTATACCAAATAAATAAATAAATAAATGAATAAATAATTGAATACCTAAATATTTAATTAAATAATTTAATTAAATATTTGGGCGTTACACCCTTAACCCTGCTGAAGGTATTCTATGCAAAAAGGTGTTGAACCAAGGACAAACACTCTTTGTTTTGAATGATAACAAATTACATCTTGTCTACTAATGGTTCAAGTTGAATGAAGTACAGGACGGAAATCAAAAAGCAGGAAATATTAAAGTGGAGCAGCTTGGAGAAGAAGCCGCCGTAGAAGAATCAAGACCTATTTGTTTATCCGCTTTCTTAAGGACACATTGTAAGGTCCTATCACTGAAGGTCTATGACTTTTAGTAGCTGAGAGATGAGTTTTTCAAAACATGCATGGTGCATCAAAATAGTTTTGAAAAATATTTTATAAAATTGCATGCATGCATAAGGTGGCACCTAAACCTAAAAACGATTTTGTGGAAACCAAAAATCAATTTCTATTTTGTTCCAATGACTATGAAATCGATTTATACAATTTATATAGGCTATGAAATCGATTTTAGGCTCACCTATAGGCTAAGAATCGATTTCCTTGCCCTATGTTTGAAGTATGTAATCGATTCATGCATATACATAAGCCAAAGGTAAGAATCGATTTCCTTCTATTTCAAAAGACTATGAAATCGATTTTCAAGCAATCCTATAGGCTATGAATCGATTCCTCCTCATTTTAAACAAAGTAAGAATTGATTCCTACCCTATTCAGGATGTCCTGAAAATCGATTCCCACCTATTTCCAAAGAAACAAACAATCGATTCCTATGTTCTCCATATGTAAAGAATCGATTCCTCAATTTTTTAACTAGCCATATAATCGATTCTTATGTCTTCTAAAATGATAAGAATCGATTCATCAACATTTTAACTTCATCAAACAATCGATTCATCATTTCTTTAAATGTTTTTTTCAGATCTACGTTTTCCTAAAACTATAAATAGGGAGGTGCTTCACACTTTTCAACTCACTCAACCACACGAAAAATTACAACAAATCTCTCTTCTTCTCACATACATTTTCTAGATCTGAGAAAGAGAAAAATAGAGCTATCACTTTCATATCATTTTTTATAAATCTAGTCACTCATCTCTCACAGCTATTATATTGTCATATTATCTGAGGTGATTAGATCATAGCTTCTATATTGTAATCTACTATTGTGGGGGTCGCTTTGAAATCCTGGGAATTGTTCTTGGGTCTCTCAATCAGGAGATTGAGTTGGTTTGAAATCCTGGGAAGTTTTCTTGGGTCTCTCAATCAGGAGATTGAGTTGGTTTGAAATCCTGGGAGGTGATCTTGGGTCGTTCAATCGGGGAAGATTGAAGTGGTATTGAAATCCTGGGAGGTGCTCTTGGGTCGTTCAATCAGGAGATTGAAGCGGTTGAAATCCTTAGCGGGGAGCTCGGGTTCTCAATTCAGGGGAATTGAGATTTGCTATTTGAAGTTGATTGTTTGTAAAACATTGGTTCTTCATATAGTGGTTATCAGCAAAGTCCAAAGGTTGCAAAGCCGGAGGCCGAGGACGTAGGGCTTTTATCCCGAACCTCGTAAAATTCCTGGTGTATCTCTATCCCTCTCTCTTTACATTTCTTATTGTTTATATCTGTCCATATTATTATACTGCTGTGATCTGTTTATAGCTATACTATTTAGATCTGTATAACTATATCCCTACTCTGATCTGAATCTGTTAATCTGGTTGTATAACTATATCCCTACTCTGATCTAAATCTGTTAATCTGGTTATAGTTATACTCGCTGTACTACAGATCTGTTTATCTATCATCTTCTCTATCACTACTGTAGATCTGCTATATTCAATATCATTGCATTACTTATAAAACAACCTTATTGTAAATATTGAATATAGAATAATATCTCATTGTGCCTAATCTGCCTACTTGCATATATCTGATAAGTTCAAATCTCTTTTTCCGCATTTGATTTAAACAAACTTATCATTTATTTCGAAAAGAATCCAAGAATTACACATAACCTTATTCACCCCCCCTCTAAGGTTATACTATAGTCTAACAAGTGGTATCAGTAGCTAGAAATTGCATATAGAGCTTTACATCTCGCAATTTAAATTTTATTTATCTATCTGTGATTATGGGTTCTTTTATGAAAGAGGGGATGTCTTTATTTAGGCCACCCCTGTTTGATGGGACTAACTATGACTACTGGAGTAGTCGAATGAAATGTCATGTGCAGGCTATAGATTTCACCTTATGGAGGATCATTGCAGATGGACCACTGATCCCAATGAAAATCAAAAGTAAAGCTACCGGCAAAGAAGAAGAAGTGCCAGTTGAGGATATCTACACCATTGACCTGAAAGAGCTAAGAAAGTCAGAGTTGGATAAGATATCTCAAAATGCCAGAGCAATGAATATTCTTCACTTATCCTTATGTGAAGAAGAATATGGTAGAGTAAAAGGATGTCAAACAGCAAAGGAAATCTGGGATTGCTTGGAAGCCACTCATGTCGGTACGAGCCAAGTGAAGGATACAAAAATCAGAATCCTCACTTCGGAGTATGAAGCCTTCAAAATGAAGGAAGATGAATCTGTTGCAGCTATGCACCAGAGATTGAATCTGATTGTAAACAACCTAAGGGCACTGGGAAAAAGGTATTCTACAAAAGATATAAATGGGAAGATTCTTGCATCTCTGACTGGTGAGTTCTTTCCAAAAACTTGTGCAATCACTGAAGCCAAAGATATTGGTACTCTGCCTCAAGAAGATCTTATCGGGTCACTTCTAGCCTTTGAGGTTGTATTGGCTGCTAACAAAGATCAAGAAGCAGAAATGGTAAAAGAAAGAAAATCTCTTGCTCTTGCTGCTAAAACACCTAAGGTAGCAAGGAAAGAGGTTGAGTCTGATGAAGAATCTGATGATGAAGACATGGCTGAATTATTTGAAGAATTCATGAGATTCAACAAAATTGAAAAGAGAAATAACTCAAAGAAATCCAAGAAAGCTAAGAAGGCTACATGGAACAACTATACTGACAGTGAAGAAGAGGAGGTTGCAAATGCCATTTGTCTCACGGCATGTGAAACACCTAAGGCTACTATATGGGATTGTCTTGGCACTGATAGTGACACAGACGAAGAAGAGCAAATTGCAAATGGTGTTTGTCATATGGCAAATGACTCATCTAAGGTAAGCCTTAACTCTTCTAGTCTTTCTGATTCCTCTATGCATGATGATTTACTTGATGATGGTTGTAGTAGTCAAGATTTGAGTGAGGCTTTTGATGCTCTTTATTTTGAACATGAAACTCTTTTGTTAAAATCTAAGAAATTGGCAAAGAGTAACAAAAGCATGCTCACACAAATTGAGACTCTAGAAAATGAGGTAGTTAAGTTGAAGAATGAGCTACATAAAACAAAACCTTTCAACCTTGAATTTCTTGAGCTTAAACAAAATTTTGAAAAAGTCAAGGTTGAAAATGAATTTTTGAAAGAATCTTTGAAAAAGTTTGAGGTAGGTGAAAAGACCTTGACCAAGCTACTTCACTCCCAACATGAATATGTTGATAGGAGAGGTATTGGGTACAAAGGTAATTCCACCTCCTCTGTTTTGAACAAGAAAATAACTTTTGTAGCTGCTACTTCAAGTTATACACCTACTGTTTTCTCATGCACCTATTGTCAAAAAGGGAACCATAGCTCTCTTAGATGCCCTATTCGTAAATTATGTGAGCTTGGTACCCTTATACCTGCTTGTGAGAAACCAAGGTGGATTGTAAAAACAAACCCTTGATGACTAACCCCAAAGGACCCAAAGAGAATTGGGTACCAAAATTTTCTACTTGATCTTAGTGCAGGTGTGCTACAGGGTATGGGGGTCAGATCAATACCTTGATAGCAGAGACTCGAAGTTCATGACTGGAGACACAAAAAGATTCGTAATACTCAGAAACAACAGTCATGTGACTCGTGATAACAACAATAGAGGAAGAATCACTGGTGAATGTTAGATTGGTAAAGTTTTATTCACTTCTGTTGAAAATGTGTTATAAAGTAGAAATTAAATATAACTCAACAAGTATTAGACACATATTTGAAATAAATTTTTTGTGTGCATCAAAGTTTTTTTTCTTCTCTCTATTGTGCTGGATCTTTGATGCAACATATTTTTTATGTTAAAAATGATACTTATATTGTTGAACCAAGGATGATTATCTTGGGTATCATATTTTTTAAACCATGATGATCCACCCTATTTTTGCTAAGCTTTTCATTCTAATATTAATAAGGGGGATCACCAAGTAAGGGGGAGCATAGCATGAACTACTGTTTTTGATATATCATATGCTATGCAATGCTGCTTATTTATTATGCAAGTTTACAAAGTGCTTATGTTGTATGTATTCACCCCCCCTCCTTTTTGATGAAAACAAAGGGGGAGAGAATATTATGCATGTTATATGTGGGAGAGAATATATGCATGGTATATGTGAGGGGAGAAAATAATTGCTACTATCCTGCTGATGTACTGTTTATTTTATTATGCATATGCTTAGGGGGAGCTTTTTGAAAAAGTTCCATTACTATCAAACCCCCTATGCATAATGTAATTTGTTGTCATCAAAAAGGGGGAGTTTGTTGAACCAAGGGCAAACACTCTTTGTTTTGAATGATAACAAATTACATCTTGTCTACTAATAGTTCAAGTTGAATGAAGTACAGGACGGAAATCAAAAAGCAGGAAATATTAAAGTTTAGCAGCTTGGAGAAGAAGCCGCCGTAGAAGAATCAAGACCTATTTGTTTATCCGCTTTCTTAAGGACACATTGTAAGGTCCTATCACTGAAGGTCTATGACTTTTAGTAGCTGAGAGATGAGTTTTTCAAAACATGCATGGTGCATCAAAATAGTTTTGAAAAATATTTTATAAAATTGCATGCATGCATAAGGTGGCACCTAAACCTAAAAACGATTTTGTGGAAACCAAAAATCAATTTCTATTTTGTTCCAATGACTATGAAATCGATTTATACAATTTATATAGGCTATGAAATCGATTTTAGGCTCACCTATAGGCTAAGAATCGATTTCCTTGCCCTATGTTTGAAGTATGTAATCGATTCATGCATATACATAAGCCAAAGGTAAGAATCGATTTCCTTCTATTTCAAAAGACTATGAAATCGATTTTCAAGCAATCCTATAGGCTATGAATCGATTCCTCCTCATTTTAAACAAAGTAAGAATTGATTCCTACCCTATTCAGGATGTCCTGAAAATCGATTCCCACCTATTTCCAAAGAAACAAACAATCGATTCCTATGTTCTCCATATGTAAAGAATCGATTCCTCAATTTTTTAACTAGCCATATAATCGATTCTTATGTCTTCTAAAATGATAAGAATCGATTCATCAACATTTTAACTTCATCAAACAATCGATTCATCATTTCTTTAAATGTTTTTTTCAGATCTACGTTTTCCTAAAACTATAAATAGGGAGGTGCTTCACACTTTTCAACTCACTCAACCACACGAAAAATTACAACAAATCTCTCTTCTTCTCACATACATTTTCTAGATCTGAGAAAGAGAAAAATAGAGCTATCACTTTCATATCATTTTTTATAAATCTAGTCACTCATCTCTCACAGCTATTATATTGTCATATTATCTGAGGTGATTAGATCATAGCTTCTATATTGTAATCTACTATTGTGGGGGTCGCTTTGAAATCCTGGGAATTGTTCTTGGGTCTCTCAATCAGGAGATTGAGTTGGTTTGAAATCCTGGGAAGTTTTCTTGGGTCTCTCAATCAGGAGATTGAGTTGGTTTGAAATCCTGGGAGGTGATCTTGGGTCGTTCAATCGGGGAAGATTGAAGTGGTATTGAAATCCTGGGAGGTGCTCTTGGGTCGTTCAATCAGGAGATTGAAGCGGTTGAAATCCTTAGCGGGGAGCTCGGGTTCTCAATTCAGGGGAATTGAGATTTGCTATTTGAAGTTGATTGTTTGTAAAACATTGGTTCTTCATATAGTGGTTATCAGCAAAGTCCAAAGGTTGCAAAGCCGGAGGCCGAGGACGTAGGGCTTTTATCCCGAACCTCGTAAAATTCCCGGTGTATCTCTATCCCTCTCTCTTTACATTTCTTATTGTTTATATCTGTCCATATTATTATACTGCTGTGATCTGTTTATAGCTATACTATTTAGATCTGTATAACTATATCCCTACTCTGATCTGAATCTGTTAATCTGGTTGTATAACTATATCCCTACTCTGATCTGAATCTGTTAATCTGGTTATAGTTATACTCGCTGTACTACAGATCTGTTTATCTATCATCTTCTCTATCACTACTGTAGATCTGCTATATTCAATATCATTGCATTACTTATAAAACAACCTTATTGTAAATATTGAATATAGAATAATATCTCATTGTGCCTAATCTGTCTACTTGCATATCCAATAATTTATAAATCAAATCTCTTTTTCCGCATTTGATTTAAACAAACTTATCATTTATTTCGAAAAGAATCCAAGAATTACACATAACCTTATTCACCCCTCCTCTAAGGTTATACTATAGTCTAACAAAAGGAAGGTGAAAAGGGAGATCATGTAGACCCTACTCACTATAGACAAATTATTGGCTCACTGAGATATTTATGCCATACAAGGCCAGATATTCTTTTTGCAACTGGAATGGTCAGCAGATTTATGAATGACCCTCTGCAGCTTCACCTAAATGCTGCAAAGAGGATCTTAAGATATATACAGGGGACTCTTAACTATGGGGTATTTTTCCCTAAAGGAAGAAACTCAGATGACACTGCTTTGGTTTCCTACTCAAACTCTGACTGGTGTGGTGATCAACTGGACAGAAGAAGCACCTCTGGGTACTTATTCAAAATTCTAGGGGCTCCTATCTGTTGAAGTTCAAAAAAGCAGCAGATTGTGGCTCTAAGCTCCTGTGAGGCAGAGTATGTGGCTGCCTGCAGTGCTGCTACCCAGGCAGCATGGTTAGAAGCTCTCCTAAAGGAAATACAAGTCAATCTAAGTCAAACTACTACTCTATGGATTGACAACAAGTCTGCACTGTGTCTTGCCAAGAACCCAGTAGGACATGGCAGGACAAAGCACATAGAAACAAGGTTTCACTATCTTAGGTATCAGGTTTCTAAAGGTAATTTGAAGGTGGATTACTGCTCCACTAAAGAACAACTGGCTGACATATTCACCAAACCTCTAAAGGGTGAAGTGTTTACTAGGATGAGGAGGGAAATTGGCTTGGTTGCCTTCAAGTCCTAAAGAAAGCAACCATGCCTTAAAGCTATTCCGAAGGGCTTGTCTTAGGAGACTGTTTTGATTGCTAAACCTGGGGCATGTCCTGGAATTCCTATTTCCTCTTGTCCTAGATTTTTAACCTAAGTGTTTTTTAGGTTTTGTATTAAGGGAGGCTATTGGTTTTTAATAAAAACCTAAAAATAACCTCAGGAGTTGGCAACGGCTATATCATACACCAGATAGCCGTTGCCCCAGCAGTTCTCATAAACAGATAATCTGTTTATTCAGTTATTACAACTTACAAGGGTCTGTTTTTAAAACAGATAATCTGTTACAGTTAGTTACACATTGTAACTAACCATAACAACCCACTGAGGGGCATTTCAATGTATTTATATACACAACATACAATCTGTACAACCAACAGTTTTAAAAAAACAATAAAGTTTTACATTTTCATTACTCTAAGTCTTCTGCTCCTTTTCTTTTTCTGCATAACAGTTTCCTTGCCATCTTCTGAGAGTTTGTGTGTTAGACACTTCAACAAGTGGTTGAAGTTCAAACCTCTCAAACAAGAGAAAGAAATATAGCAAAGAATCAGTAACTTGGTAGTTTTTCAGTGACTGAAAAACACAGGAAAGGGAAAAACAGAGAGAGAGGGGGTGAGAATCTACCTTGTTCTCAAGGAGAGAACCACAACTGTTAGTGATCTTCAAGGCGTGAAGATCCAAAATATGCAAACATAAAGATAACAGATGTCAAACAGTTTTTAGCATAATCAGAAACTTCAAACAACACAAGAAAAGATCAGAGAGTGATTTTTATACCTTGTTTGAAGACCTCAGAAGCAGATCGAAGCAGATCTGTACCTGTACAGCCACAATAACAGTTATTAGGGTTTCTGTGCATCAAAATCTAGAGAGATAACAGAAAACACACAGAAAAGAAAGAGATCTACCTTTTCTCATAGCCATTCTGGTGTGCGGTGTGTAGAAAGAGAACAATCTCACCCAGAAACAGAAGATCAAGAGCAAATCAGTTTTATGAAACTAGGGTTTCGTAAAACAATAAAGAAGAGTCAAGAAATCAAAGAGAGAAGGAAGTATACCTGATCTCTGTTTAGAACCGAAGCTTCGCCTGAGGATTCTGGGTTGATTTCTCAAAGAAATCATCAAGCATCAAGAACCCTAGCTGGGTTCTGAAGCGAGAAGACGAAGATCGCCGCAGAGCAGCAAGAAAGAGAGAGAGAAAATCTTGAGAAAAATGAACTAGGGTTTCAGAACAAAAGGGTTTTATACTGCTCCAAGTGAACCGGGTCAGCAGGATCCGCGGGGAGTAACAGTGGCGATCCACTGGGTTCCGCATGGTTTTTTTTGGATCCAATTAAGCCAGAAGAAATTTTTTGTTGGGCCTACCACAACTGGGCTTGCTGTTTGCACCCCTTATATTTGATAATACAACCTGCAAGCAACAATAGCTATATGAGTAAGAAATTCAACAAAACTAAGCATATGCTTGTCAAAAAAAAGTAAAGCTAAACATATGCAAATAATTACATTTTTTTTAGAAATGAAAAGCTAGCATAAATTTGACGTTTGCTACCGACTTGTGAATTAGTTTTATTGCAGACTAATTATGGTGGGTTAGCTACAAAGTGAAAATACACATAACATTTGGTAATATATCATGCCATTTTACTATAATTAATAAACTTATTTAAAATAATGACTCACAATTACTACTATCATCAAATATAATCTTAATTTTGTCAAAATAAAATAAACTTAATACTTAAAAGTTAATTAACCACATTTTTAACTAATAACATACATGATTATTTAAATAATTTCATGCCTTTTTAAAGCAAAATATGATCAATAATTCGCACTTTTATAAAATGATTTTAATCTTTAATGCCTTAGTTTTTTATTATAACTTTAATGTCTTAGTTATGTGTATAAAATATTTTATATTTAATAGTTGATCCAATACTATATAGAGCCATATTAATCTCAGCGTTATTTTTTGTCAATTATCCTATCCAATAGCCTACCATTAAATTTTCAATTTTTTACTATATATAAATATATGTCAATGTTATCATTAGTAACTCTCAAATAAACCCAGAGCGTAGGGTTCAGCGGTTGGGGCTGAACCTTCCTGAACCAATGGTCGGGGGTTCAATCCCCGCCTTAGGTACGGAGCAGCGCTGAAACTCTGGGCCAGCTGTCCTGCCCCTCGAGGCACCTACAATGAGCGAGGGATTAGTCACTGCTGTCCGTGCGGTGGATACCCGGGTTTACCAAAAAAAACTCTCAAATAGCTCCCTGAAAATGACTCTCCTCATTTTAATCCTTTTCTCCGTGTGAGTGACCTCCTTCATGTAGGTACAAAGACATGGAATGGTGAGGTGATTAATCAATTGTTCCCTTCGGCAATAGTGGATCAGATTTTGAGAACCCCTCTCTTCCCAACGGTCTTGGATGACACAAGGATGTGATGGCCGGAAA
Organism: Astragalus membranaceus; assembly: GCA_039519185.1. NCBI lineage: Eukaryota > Viridiplantae > Streptophyta > Magnoliopsida > Fabales > Fabaceae > Astragalus > Astragalus membranaceus. The sequence continues at coordinate 55,874,366 of CM076848.1, read as the reverse complement.
TTACGGGTGTTTATTGTAACATCCCCATAGTGGCTAAGTTCTTGTGTGTGTGTTTAGTGATAATTTGGAAAAATCCTTACTATTTGAGTTGTTTGATCATTGCTTGAATGAATAATTGATTGTCTTATATTGTTTAAAAGTATGACTAAGTGAATTAATTGTATATTTGTTGGCTTGTTTAACTAAATTGCATTGGGTAGTATATGGGTAAATTGAGGGGTGTGCATAACTTAGGGGTAAAATGGACATTTCCACATACTCCACTTAACTTTCGGCTGGACCCAAGACACATTTACTCTCTCCCTCACTCTCATAAAACACACACACACCACACCAAAATCATGTTTTAAAAACAAAAGAAGCAAGAGTTGAGAGAGAAAGAGAATTCGAAGAAAGAGAGGAAGAAAAGAGATAAAAAAGAGAGCTTTCCCCAAAATACTCTCATCTTCATCATTCCTTCTAAAATCAGAACATACCATCAATCAACACCTTGAGTTCATCATTTTGAGTTTAAGAGAAACAAAAAATTCCACAACTTCATCATCTTCTTCCAGCCCCTTCTTCTTGGTACCATTCTGAGGGCTTGCATGTGGGTTTGAGTTGCAAAGGGTGAAGATTTATGGTTGCATGTCGGTCCTAGGAGTTGATTAGCACTCATTGGAAGCCACATTGTAGATTGGAGCATCATAGGAGTGGATTAGGAGTTGTACGTAGATTCGAGTTTGGGTGGATAAGGACTTGTTGGTGCCTAGGATTCGAGTTGGGTAGCTTGGATTGGGTGTTTTGAATTTCATCTCTTTGCTTGCTTGTTGTCGTTTGTCCGTTGAGGTGAGTTCTTCGATTTCTAATATTGTGGTTTCGTTCTTAATGTGTGTTCTGAACTGAATATCATGTTATTGTATGTTGTTGCTGAAATTTTGATGATTGGTGGTACTATATGTTCAAATTATTGTGCTGAAATTCTGTTTGAACCCGTTTTGACATAGGTTCAGTAATTCTGTGTCTGTGCATTATCTGTGTGTCCAAAATTTATAGGGTTTGTTTTTCTGGAAACTAGACACGTTTCTCTTCACTTTTGGCACTGGTTTGACTGATTTTGAGTAATTATCGCTGAAGAAAATACTGTCACAAGTTAGGTCAGTAATCTGAGACAGTTTCGGATATAGGTTCGGTTTCTGTCCAATTGTGAATTCCCTAATTATCAGAATTTCTTGGGGTTTGTTTTGTTAGAAACTAGACTTGATTCCCTTTGTTTGGAACTGGTTTTATCGATTTTGGGTGAGTATAGCTAGAGATATTAATGTTACAAGTTAGGGTACAGATTCTGTCCTGTTTTCAAACCAGCTAGCTTGTTTTACTAAACTGTACCAAATGAACCATAATTTTGCTAAACAAAAATGTGAGTCAGAAACTATACCTCCTAAGCTTTCCATAAATGGGTTGTTTGTTGAATTCCGTTGTCATTTTCTAGGTCAAATAATTTCCAAAAGTTTACATATGATTACTGAATTTGAAATTGTTTAATGTTGGTAATGTTTATGCCGTTATTGAATATCGAATTGTTGTTGTTTCCAAAAGCGAGAGAGCATCTGAACAACAATACTCCATTTATACCTATGTTTGAGATGTAAATTGATTGACGGTTGAATTATAATTGTCGTTATAAACCGTATAGTTTGTACCGAGAGAGAATACATAATCTAATGTCATGTAATGGACTATGTGTTCCATTAGAGGTTTTGGTAACCAAATTAATAATGAAAATGTGGGGTGACGACCTCGAGATGTTAGCATACTAGGGGAGGGAAGTCATGAGCCCGAAACCTAGGCCCCTTCCATGTTTGCTCGCTAATCAGATATTAGTGAGATGGGTTCACCGGGGGAACCGTGTAGTGGTTGTCCGGAGTTGTGCTAAACCATGTTACACGTAGCTATCCTGACTTGGGCTACGAAGAAAAGATGAATAAAACACCGCGAGTTGAGTTGTGAGGGGTCACGAAAGAACTCACTGAGATTTGTAATCTCACCCTTTATGTTGTTGTCTTTTCAGATCAACAGGGAAAAACGAAGTAAATGGAAGAGAAGTAGCTGCGGGAGTAGTTACCGAGTTTATTGATAGATCTTAAGGATCAAAGTATTGTGTTGCTTAGATTTTACCCTAGATGTATTTAAGAGTTTTACTTTTATGTTAGAACTTTGGATTATGTACTCAAAGTTTTATGTATATTGTGAACTCTATTTTGGATTTTAGACATCTTCAGTTATACATAACTGTAATAGACGGGTATCGGTTATGCCGGTTGGCTTTAGTTTTTGGTAACTTTTGCCAAATGAATGTTTTAGGAAGAAAGGGTATTTCATAAGTTGTGTTATGCCCAATTCTGAAATAGGTTTGCAACCCTGAATTTTATTGAAATGGTTAACATTCTAATTTTATGAGGTCTAAAATTGAGAATGTTACGTTTATTCAGTCTGTAGTGCTTATAGATTGATCATGGACCATATCTTGGATACCAGACATTTGTTTGTTGAAGGTGATTGGTGTAGTCTTTGGAGGTTGGAGATCCCACCTGAGGTTAAACATTTCCTTTGGAGTTTGTGTAGAGATGTCTTGCCAACTAGATCAAACTTACGTCATAGACATATGGAGGTTGAGGATTCGTGTCCTTGGTGTGCGCAATCAACCGAATCCTCTTCATCTCTTTGTCTTTTTCCCCAAAGCTCGTGCTTGTTGGAGGAGTCTTGGGATGCTTGATGTTGTTACCGCTACTTTTCTAGTGTTGCGAATTTCTGTGCAGCTTTTTTCTCTACTTTTAATACTTTGCAGGGTGCGAACCGTGAAGCTTGGTGTATGACTCTTTGGAGTATGTGGCAAAGCCGTAATGACCGTGTTTGGGAGAATAAGTCAGTGGATGCTTTCTCTATCGTGTGGGCTGGCAACCGGTTGCTGGACGATTGGAAAGGGGTGCGGTTCGCTGCTGATGCGAGCCTGCCCACGGTTTCTCGCGTGGGTGTCGTGTGGACTAGACCGAGAGCAAGTTTTGTGAAGTGTAACGTCGATGCGGCTTTCTCCTTGGTGGCAAACTGAGTTGGCATTGATATGTGCTTGCGGGATGATTACGGTAATTTTATCAAGGCTAAGACCATAAACTATTCTCCTATTTTGGATGTTCCTTTGGGTGAAGCTTTGGCTCTTCATTTTGCAATTATGTGGGTTAGAGAGCTGGGCTTCAAATACGTTATTTTTGAATTGGACGCGAAAATTGTTTTTTATGCTTTTGCTTCTAGGCGTTCAATCATTTCTGAATTTGACTCACTTATTAGAGCTTGTAAGAGCCTTTTTACTTTTTTTAATCAAAACTCTCATGTTGAGTTTGCTAGGAGGGATGCTAACAAGGTTGCTCCTACCTTAGTACAGGTGGCCTTATTGTCGGCTAGCCCTCAAGAGTACTCTATTATTCTTTCATGTATTTCGTTTTTGATTATTAATGAACTGCACTGAGTGCTTCTTCTCATAAAAAGTAACTCTCAAATAGCCTACCAAAAAAAATCCCAAATAGCCTACCAAAAACTGAAAACATTAGTAACTCTCTATTATCGATCCCAATCTTTGTCAAAAAAAAAATATCGATCCCAATCTTATATTACTATCCTTTTCCATTTTCTATATTCTATCAATAATTATTCTAAAATATAATATAATACTATATCTAGTATATCAATAAATATACTTCAATTATTTATATATGTAATAATTAAAATTTTAAAATATATGTAAATTGTTTCTTTTTTTCATAAAAAAATAAAAAATTTACATATATTTTAAGTAAAACTTTAATTAGTATATCAACGGAAATATAATATAGTACTACTTTGGATCTATTTATAAGCAAAAAATAAGCACTTTTTATGTTCATTGAATAGCTAATGTATCTGGTCGTGACCAGATACATAGTTATTCAATGACTCTAAAAAGTGTTTTTTCTTATAAATAGGTCGAGAGAGAGTACTATTTTTGAATGAATTACATATATATGTTATACCTTAAATATATCTATTATGGCACACTTCTTTCAGCAAACAGAACAAAAGAAACCAATTTTTGTCATCTTCTATATATTCATTAAATACCATTTACAATCAAATACTAAAAAGTGATATTAAAATAAAAATATACCGACTTAAGTATGCTTCTAATACCAATTGGTGCAAAAATGACTAAAATAAGGGTCATAAGGAAAAAAGTGCTAATAGTAAATTAATAATACTTTAAATTACATGTAGAGGGACATTTCGCTTAGTAGCACTTGTCTTTTTGTTTATGTATTAGGTTGTGGTAGGAAGTTTTCTCCCGCCAGGTCAATCACTAGAGCCCAAAGTTAGAATGTAACACCCCGATTTTTTTAGTGTTATTATGTGAACTCAAAAGAAAAAATAAAGAAAGAAACATTATTTAAAAAACAAAAAAAAATAAAATATAAAAAGAAACAAAGAGGGGATAAAGGATATTATACCTTAAATGTAACACCCCTTTTCTACCCGTTAGTTTAATTGTAAAAATCAGAGTTTCAAAAATTCTTTTCATCGTAGGGAATGTTACACATACTCAAATCAAAACATCGTACTTCAAATAAAATAGTTCAACACCAAATAAGTGCGCAATTACGTAGCACGCCCCCAATGGGGAAAACTCAAACATCATTCATCGTCACCACAACCGTGACCTCAATAAAAACAACTACGCAGCGGAAAAATGTAAATAATAGAAAAACATCAAATAACATCTAACAACCAAAATAGTCTTAAAACATCGAGTTCGTTTCCCCCCTGAGTGCTACGTATCAGAGCATGACGACCCGACTCAAAATTAGTGAAGATACCTATGTCTTCACTCGTGATCACCCGCACGTTACCGCATGGGGGTAACATTCAAACAGAAGGGTGAGTCCAATTCAATTCATATAATAAATCATATGATAAATAATAAGTCAAGTCACAGCTCTAAGATAATCACATCACAATCATTAATTACATCACTACATAAACTCATCACTATGTCATGTAGGCATATGAAATGCAACCCACTCGCGGGCATATGCATGAGGTACCTTTTCACAAACGTCGCTTAGCCACTATGGCCTCATCGTCACTTAGCCTTTTGGGCCTCAAAACGTCACTGGGTTTATGCATATGGGATGCATGAGACACTATAACATGCATCACGCACAAATTACACAATCACGGTCAACTATGTGACCCATCACTTACCAATTTGCCAAATAAAGGCACATCACCTGTCAATTCACAATTTACACACAACAACATCACTTAGCCTTTTAGGCCTCAACATCACTTAGCCTTTCGGGCCTCAAACGTCACTGGGTTTCATCGTCACTTATACATAAATATCATCAACTCAACAATAGCCACTGAGGGCAAAAACGTCATTTACTAGCCACCAAGGGCATCATCGTCATTTACATGTCATTATAAATAATAGTAGCCACCAAGGGCAAAACAGTCATTTACACGTCATTATAATTAATATTAGCCACTAAGGGCAAAACAGTCATTTATTCGTCATTATAAATAATATTAGCCACTAAGGGCAAAACAGTCATTTACTCGTCATTATAAATAATATTAGCCACTAAGGGCAAAACAGTCATTTAACTCGTCATTATAAATAATATTAGCCACTAAGGGCAAAACAGTCATTTAACTAGCCACTAGGGGCATCATCGTCAAAATCATCATTTTTGACACTAAATCGTTAAAACCACTGGTCATACGCAAAGGAGAATTTTTAAAGACACCAAACGAGTTTTCAATGTCACAGCAACGACTACAGGGGACAGCCACTTGGGCGCCCAGCAACCTTCTGAAAATATAAGTTTTAATTTTTAAAAATGGGACACACAGATAGACAACTGAAAAAGCTTCCCAACACTTTTTGAAACGTTTAAAACGGATGTCCGAGTCAAAAGATATAGCGAAAACAGTTTTCGAAAACATTTTGGGACATCCTGAAAAACTGGCGCCCTGGGCGCCCAGCGCCCAGCAAAACGCAACACGCACACACGCAACACATGCAACACACGGGCGCCCAGCGCCCAGCGCCTTAGCGCAACACGGAAACACGCACACACGGGCGCTCAGCGCCCAGCGCTACACACACACACACGCACACGGGCGCTCAGCGCCCAGCGCTGGCACCCAGCGCCTGGCGCAACACGCGCAACACTGCACAGCGCACAGCACCCATGGGCGCCCAGCGCCCAGACACCTTCAGCAACACGATTTTTTTGCACAATTTCACATACACATTTGTTTTCTTCAAATTTCCACATGACCAATCACAACCCATATTACAACCATTCAAAATCACGTGTAAAATCATCAAAACCACCTATCAAGCATCGAAATTCAACACATCCCAAGCACAACATAGAATCACACATATATCAACAACAAGGCATGAATTTCGCAAATATCATCATGATCATAGTCAAATCTAGGCTATCACTACTTAGGATCTATCATAGGAATTATTATAGAAATCGATAGAACTCCCCTTACCTCGAATTTGAAGAATAGGGGCTCTAGAGACGATCACGAACGGAACCACGGCAACCGGATCACGTTTCCTCTTTTCTCCTTGGAGCTTGCGACCTTCTCCTCTCTTCTTCTCCCTCTACGGCGCGCCTCTCTTCTCTCTATGTTCTTTCTTTCAATTTCGCAAAAGCCAACAAAAACCCTAACCCCTCTAGGCGCCTCTCTTCGCATATGACTTGATTCATGGGCTTGGGCTTCTCACTTAAGCCCAAGTCCATCTAATTTGGCGCCTCCATCTTCTAATACCACCTACACATATTAATATAATTTCTAATAATTAAATTATATTCAATTAATTAATTTAAATTCCTAAATACTTAATTAAATAAATTAATTAAATATTTAGGGTGTTACATTAAACATATCTATTATGGCACATTTCTTTCAATAAATCGAACAAAAGAAATCAATGTTTGTCTTCTTCTATATATTCATTAAATACCATTTACAGTCAAATACTAAAAAGTGAGGCTAAAAAAATATAAACACCAATTTAGGTATGCTTCTATTACCAATTGGTGCAAAATGAATAAAATAAGGGTCATAAAGGAAAAAATTGCTAATAGCAAATTAATGATACAATAATTAAAAAAGAAAAAATTAAAGAAAGAAACATTATTTACAAAAACAATTATAAAATATAAAAAATAAACAAAAAAGGGAGAGGGAGGTTAACGCGAGTACTTGCTGAAGCACAATACTCACAAAAATAAACATAAAGAGAAATGCAAATACAAATTAATTTTTGGGTTAAAGGTATGTTTCGTCCCTGCAAATATCACAATAATCCAGTTTCGTCCCTGTAAAAAAAAAAGTTTTAAAACAACCCTTGCAATTACCAAACGCTTCTAGTTTCGTCCCTGCTGTTAACTTTCCATCCAAAAAACTAACGGTTGCCACGTCATCAACCCTTGCCCAAAAAAAAGTTTTAAAACAACCCTGGCAATTACCAAACGCTTCTAGTTTCGTCCCTGCTATTAACTATTCATCATCTTCAACCTCTTGATTGTCTTCTTCAAACCCAAATCCCATCAAATCTCCTTATTTCCTTACACAAAATCTCATTCTCACCACAAACACCAAATAATGACACAAAATCTCATTCTCACCCCAACAGCAACATCAACAACAATAGCAACGCTGAGTATAAAAATAAATTGATTTTTTAAAGTGGTGAAATTAGTAAAAGTGTGCATTGCATGGGTTAATGTCTATGAAGCCCCGATACTTCAAAAATGGAGACGTATCCGTGTCGGATACGTATCCGATACCGATACGCACCCGATACTTCCCGATACGTACCCAAAGAGTATCTAATAATTTTTTAATTCTTTTTAAAAAATATTTGACTCGATACTTTTCAGATACATTTTGATACTTCTTACCAACTAAGGATACTTCTCAGATACTTTTTCGATACCTCTTACCAACTAAGCACATGATTGTCACTCATATATGATACACTTTAATACCTCAATAACTAAAAGACAAAATTACATGTTTTTTCGTAATACAATAATAGAAGAAATAATACACTGTGATATGAGTGGGATAAATATACGTAACTATCTCTACTTGATAAGATCACAAGTATTTATTTCTACAATTTGATGAATATATATTGACTAATGATATGCTTATGTTTTATTGACCAATTACGTACTAATATGAATATCTTAGTCTATAAAAAGTCATCTATTTCTGCCACTGACTATTCGTATTATACGATTTCGGGTAGTCTCAGTTACTTGTCCACCATTACTTTTTATGATTAGTCATTCATACATAGGTGTGTCGGTTGTCCTCTTCCTTTCAAACATATATTTTGTGTATTTTTTTTTATCTATTTGGGCAGTTTTTTTTTCACATCTATAAAATGCAATATTTCAATTTTTCATCTTTGTTTTTTTCTATTTGTGTTTCTATTTTATTTTTTCTGTTATGTTTTTATATATTTAAATTTTAATTTAATTTAATTTTTTATTAAAGTATCCCAGCCGTGTCGTATCTTGATTTTCAAAATTTTCCTGTATCCCCGTATCCGTATCGTGTCGTATCCCGTATCGTATCCGGTATCCAGGCTTCATAGGTTAATGTTAATTAGATTTTAATACAAATCATGAAAGTTAAGACACAAAATTTCTATTGTTAATATATGCCGGTAAGACTGGACTTAAGTTGAACCATAAAATTTCAACCTAAAGAAGAAAAGAAATCAATGTTTGTCATCTTCTATATATTCATTAAATACTATTTACAAACAAATACTAAAAAATGTGACTAAAATAAAAAATATAAACATCAATTTAAGTATGCTTCTAAATTGATTGAATAGATAAATTAAATATAAAAATCATTTGGTAGTGGCCGAGCTAAATGGATTACAGTTGTTTTGGTCCGTTAATGTTAATTTATAGTCCCTGAATGTATCGAAACTGAAAACATGTACCCAAGTGTGTCTTTTTTTGTAATTTTAGAGACTAAATTGAACAACAAAAAATACAATTAAAAACTAAAATGACTAACAAAAGATGCATCCTAAGATTTTGTGGTTTTGGATGCAGAAACTAAAAACACTAAATCTACAACAACACATATATTGAAAATGGGTCAAAAGGGCTATCTAGCTTATGTACTTATTTTTCTCCTTGGCTATTTTAGTTGCATTTCAATATTTATTGTTAATTTCATGTTTTATATTATAGATTTACTCTATTTTTCTCCACGAGTTTAAGTTAACTTAGGGGCGCGTTTGTTGTTTCTAAAGAAAAATATATAACAAATCAAATTATTTTGAAGAAATTATTTTGATTTAACATATAACCTTGGATTTTTTTTTCTTTATAAAATTTGCATGCTAAGACATCATTACAGGGAAAGGAATCCAATTTTGTTGGTACTCCCACTACGCCAGATTTTGAGAAAAATGGTGCCCTGTTGGGCAGCGCTCTTGGTGTAAGCGTTACATTTGCTTAAAACGCGCAGGGAATGAGAGCACTCCTGCTGTAAGCGCTGCTTTTGGTTGAAACGCACAGGGCAATGGGCAGCGCTCCTGCTGTAAGCGCTGCCTATAGGAGAACGTGTTGGGTCGATGGGCAGCGCTTTTTAGGAAACGCTGCCTATAGGAGAACGCATTGGGGCGATGGGCAGCGCTTTTTAGGAAACGCTGCCTATAGGAGAACGAGGATCGGACGATGGGCAGCGCTTTTTAGGGAGAACGCTGCCTATTACTAGTACTTTATTTCAATTCCCTTGCGTTCCTTTCTTTCTCTCTAACGTTCAGACTTCTTAGAAACCCTTTCTTTCTCTTTTTCGCTCTCTGCTCAAGATCAAGCTCAAACTCAAGCTCAAGCTCTCTCCTCACGTCCTCACGTCGTCGTTCCACCTTGTTGGTTCGTTGTTGCAGCGCCGTCGTTCGTTCTCCCTACCTCTATCTATTTCTCCCTTGTAAGAAGGTGAGTTGGAATCCTCCACCTTTTTTGTTGTTCTTTTGATATTATTTTATTAATTTGGCCTTGCATCTTCTTCATTTTCATATTATTTTTTAAAGGTTAGTAAGAGGAACCAACACACAGTGCTTGCGTAGGATTCCCTCTGGTATGGGTTTCTGTATTAATTTTTTCTTTTTATGTTTCGTATTTTTCTGGCAATTTTAAGCTCTAATATGTACATAAAGTGATTGATGAAATGTCTACTTCACAAATAAATTAATGGTGCTTACATATTTGTTCTATTTGCTCTTGCTGGATTGTTGTTGTTTAATGATAAAATTTGTCTTTTGTAGGTTCCATGTTGATAAAATGTCTTCAGCCCATGTCTATGTGAGGCTGCACAAAAGTCAGACCAAGTTAAGCTATGTGATTTTGGAAGTGCAAAAATGCTGGTGTGCTATAGCAATTTCTTTTCTTACACTGGTATCTTCTCTGCTCAATAGGAAGCTGGGGAGCGCCCCCTCTTTTTATAATTTTTGTATAATGTAATTTTTGGATTGGATTTATTTTGGTAGTAATAGTATTAAATTTATTTTTTAATTTGTTGTTAGCTAGTTTATATATATGTTGTTAAGTATACATAATGGATTGGATTGGATTGGATTGGCTGTATATGACCAGGAAAATTGCAAATGTAAAAAGGAAAATAAACAAAAATAGAAAAAAAATTAAAAAAAAAATATACAATGGGCAGCGCTTGTAGGCCAAAACACTACCTAATCCTAAAAAGCGCTAAGGGAATGAGCAGCGCTTTGGCCTACAAGCGCTGCTCATTGTGTTAGCATCTTTTGGGAATGAGCAGCGCTTACGCTGAAAAGCGCTACCCATGGCTATCAAAGCGCTGTCCATTGTGGGAGTGGAATCAATAGCGCCAAGTTTAGCAGCGCTCGAAAGCGCTGCCTATGGCTAAAAAAAAGCACTACTCATCCCCAAATCTGTTGTAGTGTCCCAACCATACCTATTGATTGCACAAACCGAGAATATATTATAAAGTGAAAAATATAACAAGAATCCTGGGGGGACTATACCAAAACCCACGAAAAGACAAGCTATTCGAATCTAAATGAGATGAGTCATTGCCTATTGAGTCACAAATCCCCCTAATAAAAGTAGGAAGAGGATCACAATACTAAATATCTCTATGACTCTCCATAGGAGAGGTTAATCTAACAACACAATAGACAATTGAGAAAGACCCCATTCATTTGTGAGAAAGACATGGTACTCTTGGATAACATGATGAGCATATCCCTTGAGCATTCTTGCACGATGCATATGTTTGGCCTCCATCAGCATTGGTTATGTGAACATTATCAAGTACAATGTCGGTGCAACCAGTGGTACGATCACAATTCAGTGTGATTGCATCCTTACTAAGTGAGGTTCCAATCACATTGCGGTAAGTAACATCAAACACTTTCACTGCCTTGCCTCCATCTGCATTCTCATTTTTGTAATGACTGTCAGAGTACTGCTGGTTAATGATCACAGGGTTTTTCACTCCAATAAGTGTAATGTCTTCAAATGTAATATTCCTTGCATACCCTCGTCCTCCCTGATTCAAAAAACACAAACAAAATATTATTATATATAGATGAAATAACTAATAACTTGCTTCAAGGATTGACATTACGAATCGAAGGGAGGTTGAATCTCATACATAGCAGCAAGCAACAAGACCACTCTACCACTTATAATATCCTTACCGTCCATGTTTTGATTCTTGCTCCATTTGTAGTTCCATTGAAGGTACAATTTTTAACATGTATCTCATTTACTTGAGCATAATCTCCATCTCTTCCGAGGCTCCCGACACTAATGCCATGGCCAGGTCCACATAAAACACCAGTTATGTTGATGAAGGATGAACCGGAGTTAATGGCAACACAATCGTCACCTATAAAAAATAAATAAAAGTTAATTAAAATTTAGTTTCAAATTAAATCATTCAATTTTTAACATTATGATCAACATATTGTATAGTGATAAATTTTTTTAAAATTGAACCAGTTTGAATGGTTGAATTCTGAATGAGAATGTTTGAGGATCCAGCAATATCAAATCCATCGGTGTTGGGACTGTCCCCTGGTGCATGTATACGAAGATTGGAGATTGAAGCACTATCGCATCCATCGATGCTTATATGATTTCTTGGACTATTCACGTGATTCAACGTGCTAAGTGTTAAATCTTTACAGTTAAAAAAGCGAAGAGCCTGCACATCCATGTTATCAAGTAATTAGATTATTATATATAACCATAATTTAATTACAAAAAAAATATTTGAATGAGTGTATCTTGTTCTATTACTTACAGTAGGCCTGGTATCTTGGCCATCATGCCCCCACCAAGCAGCACCTTGGCCATCAAATTTTCCTCCTCCATTGATAACAAGACCATTTATGTCTGAGAACTCAACCCATGATTCCTTATCACCATTTGACCATTTCCATGAATTTACATTTTCTGGGGCAATGATAGTCCCCTGAAGCTGCAAAGCCAATATATATATATATATATATATATATATATATATATATATATATATATATATATATATATATATATATTTAACATTTGTACATAAAATGAAACATATGGAAATAAATAAAGAAATCAATAATTAATACAAATATGATTTCTGAGGTCATCACTTCAATATTAATATCTTGAAACATTAGTTAAAGTAGTAAAGGTATATATAAACATATACACAATTTCCATAGTAATGCAATATTATGCTCAAATAATTGATTTAAAATCTACCTTAATGTTAATAGTTGTAGGTTTGCATGGGCCTTTGAACAACACAGGTTGTAACAAGAATGTTTTTCCTTCGGGTATGACAAGTGTTGGGCTATCCTGAGTTGCACCACACACCTCTTCCCATGCTTTTACAAAAGCCTTCAAAAGTTGTTAAATAGTTCAAAATGAATTAAAATTGAGAAGTTTAGTCTCATATAAGAGGTTTAAATATCATTTTAATCTATGCAAATATAGCTAGTTTTGCAATGACTTTTAGTAGCTAAAGTGTTTTTTTCGTTTAAAAAACTGACGTGGCTTTTTTATTACGTGGCCATGGACCAAAATAAAAATTTGTGATATTTGCATGGGCTAAATTGAAAATTTAATATATTTGTAGTTACTAAAATAAATCCACATTAAGTTTTTTAAGCACAAAAAACACATTTTAGACTAAACGTGATGGTTTTAGAAGTTGTATGAACTAAAACAAAACAAAAATATTTTACAGAGACTTAAATCAAAAATATTTATAGGGACATAAATAATATTTAAACCCATATAAGAAATATGTAAATTTAAAGTTAACGATAGATGCATGATACAAATGAAAGTAAAAAAAAATATATATACATTTGAATCATCAGTTTCACCATTTCCAATAGCACCATAATCAACAACGTGGAAGATAGGATCTGCACCATATTCTAGTAATCTAGCATACAAGCTAGGTGAAGTGATAACAAACATTAAAAAGAAAACAAATAGACTTTTCATCTTTGAGATAATTAAGAAACCACACAGATAATGCCAGACAAATAGACTTTTTTTTTAACTATGAAGCTAGCAAGTTCTAGTGAAGTAAGAAGTGGAGAAAGGATAACAGTTTATATACATGTACAAACACTATCGATAAAGGAAAATTATAACTGGTAGTAATGATGTTTATTATGTACTATGTATCTAATTATTCAATAAATAGTATCTTCTTGTGAAAGGAATTTGCAAATTTCTTTTTTTTGACAGGGGAATTTGCAAATTACCATCATACTATGTATAATCTTCTCAAAAGAGAATTACTATGAATGATTCATTAAAAACAAAATTACTAGTTTAGTTTGTGTCTCTTTTGAGATATGTTTTATAAAAAGATAACGTTTTCCTGTCATGAAACATAATCCGAATCTATTTTTTTAATGATAATAAAACAAAATCTGATTCTCTTTTTTTCTTTAAAACCAATGTATCATCCATGGCGATTGAATATATAGAGACTAATCATTTGAGGTATTTGAGATCTATTTAAGAGTTAATCTGATTCTCTTGTTCATGATTATTATTAACTAAAACTAAGCATATGCCTGTCAAAAAAAAGTAAAACTAATCATATGCAAGTAATTACAATTTTTTGAGAAATGATAAGCTAGCATAAATTTGACGTCTACTACCGACTTGAGAGTTAGTTTTATTGCAGACTAAGGCTCTGTTTGGCGCGTCCCATCCGCTAGTGTATAGCGGATGAAATTAGCGAGTGAAGAGCACGTGTTTGGTAAGCACTAGCGTTTAGCATTTTTCGGGTAGCGTTTAGCGTTTTTTCAAACGCTACTTCAAGTAGCGTTTTTATCAAACGCTAGCGGATAGTGGATAGGGTTTCCCTTTTTTTTTTGACATTTTTACCCTTTTTATTTTTCTTAAATTTATTCTCGATCTATCCTTATTAAATAAATGTAATCATGAATTAAATAAATATATCTTTTTATGTCATTTTAAATTTATCAGCTAGTTCAACCGCTAGTTTTACCAAACACATCAATTGATATCAGCTACCTTATCTGCTATCCGCTCATCCGCTATCCGCTACTTTTTACCAAACAGAGCCTAATTATGGTGGGTTAGCTAAAAAATGAAAAGCTAACACAAAGTTGAAAACTAAGCAAAAATTTACCACAGAAAACATTTTGTTAGATGAAACCCACTAAACAAGCTGAATAAATTTCATCTTCTTTTGAAGCAGAATTTATTTAAAATAATGACTCACAATTACTACTATCATCAAATAATCTTAATTTTGTCAAAAAAAAAATCAAATAATCTCAATACTTAAAGTTTAACCACATTTTTTAACTGATAAGTGATATAACATATATGATATTTAAATAATTTCGTGCCTTTTTAAAGCAAAATATGATCAATAATTCACACTATTATAAAATGATTTTAATCTTTAATGTCATAGTTATGCGTATAAAATATTTTATATTTAATAGTTGATCCAATACTATATAGAGCCAATTAATTAAGCTCAGCGTTATTTTTTGTCAATTTTCCTATCCAATAGCCTACAATAAAATTTTCAATTTTTTACTATACATAAATATATGTCAATCTTATCACTAGCTAGTAACTCTCAAATAGCCTACCAAAAACAAATAGACTACCAAAAAAACTCCCTAATAGCCTACCAAAAACTGAAAACATTAGTAACTCCCAATTATCGATCCCAATCTTATATATATATTACTATCTTTTTCCATTTTCTATATTCTATCAATAAAAATATAATATAATACTATATTTAGTATAGTAATAAATATACTTTAATTATTTATATATGTTATAATTAAAAGTTTACTTAAAATTTGAAAATATATATATGTAAATTGTTTCTACTTTGGACCTATATGTAAACTATTTATATGCTATATTTAGTATATCAATACATATATTGTTAAGTAAGATTTTAATTAGTACATCAATGGAAATATAATATAATACTACTTTAGGCCTATTTATAAGCAAAAAAAAGCACTTTCTAAGTCCATTGAATAACTTTGTCGAAAAAAAAGTTTATTGAATAACTAATGTATCTGGACCAGATACATACGTACGTTATTCAATGACTCTAGCTAAAGAGTGTTTTTTCTTATAAATGGGTCTAGAGAGAGTACTATTTTTGAATTAACTTACATATATTTTTATATTATTTTTTTAAGGAAAACTTTAATATTAAAATATACTTTTAAGTCGATTTTCCTATAAGTAACATTTAAATCCTAATCATTCTTATTACAAAAAAATCCTAATCTCAAACCATATAAATGTGTTTTATCATGGTATGTGAAATAATTTAACAATATAAAATAAAATTTTAAGAAAGTTTATAATTATATACCAAAATAAAAATATATTTTTTTGTATTTTATTGTAATTAAAGGAAAAATATAAAATTGGAAAAATATATATATATATATATATATATATATATATATATATATATGTGTGTGTGTGTGTGTGTGTGTGTGGATGTGCAAGCGTGTTTATTGTAAGCAATGTTTTAATTCTAATTTATAAAGTAATGTAAAAAAAACCATTTTATCATAATGTATTAAATTTAATCATAAATTTAATGAATATACATTGATTGTCCACTTTGGAAAATAATTTTATGTTTTGTAGTTATTCTCTAACAATAATATATATGTTACATATTTTTTCTCAGAAAAAATACTATCACTAATAATTTATTTTATGCATTGATATTTTAACTGTGATAATACAAACATATACGTTCTATATTTCGTAGATAGAGTAAGATAATTTATAGTTTATAAATTATGTACGATAATTTATAGGCCGGGTACGAATCCAGCTTTGGGCATGCAGCAACGTTAAATCTCTTGAGGGAGAGCTTTGCCGCCCTTGTGGTCCTACCTGACTCGAGGGATTAGTCTCTGCATTTGCCCGCATAAGATACCCGGTTTATATAAAAAAAAGTTTAGAAGTCAGAGATAATATATATAAGATCATTTATAAGTTATTTCTATTGTAAAGTCTGTTTTCTCAACCAATGATTTGCTGTAAGCATTCTAATTAAATCATTTGATATTCAATGTTTCAATTATATAAAAGTGATCATTACCCTTATTTTTGACAATCAAAAGCTAATGCATACATGAGGGAAAAAATGAAGACTAGCTTTAGATAAGGCTGTTGGAGTTCAAAGTGAATTCCATTGAAGAACACACACACATACAAAGAGTTGAGAGAAGAAGTGGCTAACAGACTTGAATTTATGATCTGAGTATTAATTGTAAAACTGAATTATAAACAGGGTACTTATAGTTTGTTACAAACAGATATTAGTAAATGAAACTCAAATGCAAATTACACCTTAATGCTAATGTAATTGTTTGTGGTAACTATAATAGTTAAATGGTAAATGTAAAACAGTAAAACAATAAAACAAGAGAGCATGAGTTACTCTCAACACCATCCCTTAACTCATGCTCTCGAATGTGACAACACCAAGATCATCTCTCAGTTTAACAAACTGATCTGTCTTGATTGGCTTGGTGAGTATATCAGCAACTTGTTGCTGAGTTCTGCAGTGAGACACTTCAATCACACCATTCTGCACTTGATTCCTGAGGAAATGAAACTTTGTATCAATGTGCTTGCTTCTCCCATGCAGCACTGGGTTCTTAGCAAGACTTATGGCTGACTTGTTATCATTCATCAGCTTCACAGGAGTGTGAACCTCAATCTTCAATTCCTGCAACACATTAATCAACCAAATAGCTTGGCAGGCAGCTACTGCACCTGCTATGTATTCTGCCTCGCAGGAAGATAATGCAACCACTAGCTGCTTCTTGGAGCACCATGAGATTGGAGCTCCAAAGAACATGAATAAGTAGCCTGTAGTGCTTCTCCTATCCATTCTGTCACCGCACCAGTCAGAATCTGAATAGCACAACAAATCACCAACATTGTCTGCTGCATCAGATGGAAAACAGAGTCCATACTTCAAAGTTCCCTTGATGTACCTGAGTATCCTAGTTGCAGCCTGATAATGGGACCATTTGGGCTTGCTCATAAATCTGCTAACCACTCCAACTGCATACACTACAAAAAATGTAGTATTAGCGACAGATTTTAGCGAGGGATACCAAATCCGTTGCTAAATCCAACTTAGCGACGGATTAGGCGACAGCCAATTCCGTCGCTACAAGACGCGCCATTTTTTTTTTAAATTCTAATCCGTCGCTAACAGTCAGTTCCGTCGCTAACGCTGACGTGACCGTTGGCAGATCTTGGAAATCGTAAGATTCCCAAATCCGTCGCTAATTCCCAAATCCGTCGCTAATGTTTGGGAATGCGTGAAATTTAAATCCGTCGCTAATATTCAAATCCGTCGCTAAATATCCCTCGCTAATTTTAATTAAATTTTCCTATTCCGTAACACACTCTTCTCTCACCATTCACTCTCACCTCACTCACTCTCACCTCACTCACACTTCCCTCCGTCGCAGCACCCACGCCACCACCACCCATTCCCTTCCCTCAGTCGCAGCAAGTAACGCCTCCATTCTCTCTTCTCTCACATTTCACTTTCTTTCCTCTTCTCCATTATTCTCTCAAAACAGCGAACCATACCACCACACCACCACCGTCCACGCTACCAAGGTTTGTTTGTTCTCACTCTTCTCTCTCTTTCTCTCTCTCTCTCTCTCTCTCCGAACCTTCTCTCTATTTCTCTCTAATCGTTTCTCTCTCTCATTCCTCACCATAGGCACAAATCTATTTCTTACCACCCACCGGAGTTCGCACAGTCACCGGACAGCCACCGCACAGGAGTTCGCATAGGCACAAAACGGTTAGTTTTTATTTATTTTTGTTTTTAGGAATGATTTTTGTTTAGTTGTTTTTAGTTGTGAAATGTGAGTTTTAAATGTGTATGTTATTATAGAATAAATTTTTGTTGTTTGAAAGATTAATATTAGTGTTTAGGATTGTGAATTTTGAAAGGTTGTTGTATGTGTTTAAGATAGTGTTTAGAATTGTAGAATAAAATTGTTGTTGTTGTTATTAATTAGAAATGTGTAATTGGAATTGAATTGAAATTGAAAAATGTAATTGAATAATGTATGAAAAGTGTATGTTGTTGGAGATGTTAATTGAAAAGTGTATGTTTGTTAGAGTTGTTAATTGAAAAATGTCTAATTGGAATTGATAATTGGTAACAAGTGTATGTTAATTTTGAAATTGAAATTGTGTTAAATTGTTGTTTTGATGTTTGATGAACCCTAGGTTAGATGACTATTTGATGTTGTTATTGTGTGTTGTTGATGAAAAAGGGTGAGGTGCTTGCTGTCCTTCACCCCCATATTTTGCTCGAAATCATCTCCATTGAGATAATTGCGAGACTATACTAACAATTTTAAGGTTGGGAGTTAGAAATAACTTCCTTCACTACTTATATGGAAAAGGGTTTTGTCTGATCTGTCATTAACCCCCATATTCAGCTCGAAATCATCTCCACTGAGATCATATCGATGCCACTAACTTGATAGGTTATATTTTAGGTTTAGTTGTGGGAATCTAACGCGTTTTTTAAATGCGTGTAGATGAATTGGAATCAACTGAATCGTAGTTGGGTGTATGATCGGTTATATCCGGGAAGAGCATTTTTGAAGGAAACTTTTGTAAATGGCGTTGAAGAGTTTATTAGGGTAGCGTGACGACATGATAAGGCTAAAAAGGAAGGGGGGATTAGATGTCCATGCCTTAAATGTGACAGTATACCTATTACACCTGATGATGAAATTAGGGTGCACTTGTATCGTATCGGGTTTAGGCCTAATTATTGGATTTGGGTGGACCATGGAGAACGACTTCCAAATTTTGACTTAGGGGCTTCTTCAAGCAGTTCTAGTTTTCATGTTCCATCTAATGAACAGTTTGAGTCGATGGAAAGCATGATTTGTGATAGTCTCGGAGTGAATGTGCCATTTGATGAGCCTCAATATGACGATCATGATGAACTTCCAAATGAAAAAGCTCAGAGACTTTATTGTTTGTTAAAATAGTCAAACACACCGTTGTTTGATGGCTCGCCAGAGTCAAAATTATCTATGTGTGTGAAGCTTTTATCTCTCAAGTCCATGAGCAATATTTCTGAGTTGGGTTTAGATTTTGTGACTCAAATGATGTTGGACGGGACACCTAATAAGGAGAGTTTGCCAAAAATTATTATGAAGCAAAGATGTTAGGTTCGCAGTTGGGATTGGAATGTAAGATGATTGATTGTTGTGAGGATGGACACATGTTGTTTTACGACAACGAATTTGGTAAAACCGATGGTGCGCTGCAGGCTTGTAGATTTTGTGGAAAGCCGACGTATAAAGTGCGTAAAGGGGAAAACGTAATTATAAACCCATTCCTGTAAAGTCGATGTTCTATTTGCCTATAGTTCCAAGGTTGCAGAGAATGTTTGCATCGCCTGAAATTGCAAAGAAAATGACGTGGCATTATGAGAATAGGAATACCTCGGACATTTTACGCCATCCATCTAATGGTGAGGCATGGAAACACTTTGATCGAGTGCATTCAGATTTTGCCTCTAACCCACGGAATGTTCGACTTGGTTTGTGCTCTGATGGATTTACTCCATATATCCAAGCATCAGCGTCGCCCTATTCTTGTTGGCCACGGAACCTCTAATTGATGATCTCAAGAGATTGTGGCAGGGTGTTGGGACATATGATGCAGCACGAAAGAAGAATTTTATGATGAGAGCGTCATTGCTGTGGACAATTAATGACTTCCCGGCTTATGGTATGTTGTCAGGTTGGGGGACTCGTGGTAAATTAGCATGCCCCCACTGCATGGAATACACAAAAGCGTTTACATTGAAATACGGGGGAAAGAATTCTTGGTTTGACTCGCATCGTAGATTCTTACCGCCAGATCATGTATTTAGAAAGAACAAAAGGGCATTCAAGAAAAGGGTAGTTGAAACAGATGTCCCACCGCCTTTTTTGACATCGGGTGAAATTTGGAGTAGAGTTATGAATTTGCCACAAGCCACGGAGGTAGGTGTGCTCTCCCGATTGGATGGTTATGGACGAGTGCATAACTGGACAAAAAGAAGCATATTTTGGAATCTCCCATATTGGAAAGATAATCTATTGAGACACAATCTCGATGTTATGCACATTGAGAAGAATTTCTTTGACAACATATGGTTCACCGTGATGAATATGAAAGATAAAACCAAAGACAATAATAAGGCTAGAGTGGATTCTGCTCTTTACTGTAGCAAAAGTCGTTCCAATTTGAATTTGGTGTCAATGGCTAATGGCAAGATGTCAAAACCCAAAGCCAAATATTGTCTTACACCCGATGAAGCAAAATATGTTTGTCGATGGTTGAAAGGATTGAGGATGCCAGATGGCTATTCTTCTAATCTTGCAAGATGTGCAGATGTGAACACCGGGAAGATGTATGGGATGAAAAGTCATGATTGTCATGTATTCATGGAGTGTTTGCTTCCAATTGCTTTTAGTTCATTGCCAAAATGTGTTTTGGAACCACTTACTGAAGTGAGTCAATTTTTTAAAAACATGTGCTCTTCAACATTGAGAAAAGATGATCTTATTAAGATGGAGCTGAATATTCCTTTCATTATCTGTAAGTTGGAGAGAATACTTCCTCCTGGTTTCTTTGATTCTATGGAGCATCTTCCGGTTCACCATGCATATGAAGCAAGGCTTGGTGGACCAGTTCATTATAGGTGGATGTATCCATTTGAGAGGTAATTATCAATTTCAACATTTTAATTAAAGTACATATTTAGTATGACTATTTATTTAATCAACTCCCCTTCCTCCATATATTTAGATTGATGGGTGATTATAAACGATCGGTGAAGAATAAAGCTAGAGTCGAAGGATCGATCTGCGCAGCTTACTTACATCGTGAAACAATTTATTTCTGTTCTCATTATTTCAACAACTTTATGTTGTCAAGAAATAATAGAAATGAAATAGAGGTTGAAGAAGAAAGACATGCCCTCACTTTATCTGTGTTTAGCAAACCTGGGCGCCTCTCGGGAAAGAAGTCGACTCAGTGGTTATCAGATATGGAGTATAAATCAGCACATATTCATGTCTTGATCAATTGCACTGAAGTTAAACCATATCTTGAGTAAGTGTGCTTCAATTCAGTTTTCAATACATAGACATTTAGAGTATGAAGTTATATCATGCCTTGACCAATTTTTATTCTAAAGAGTATGGATAATTTTTTTTCAGTGCATTCTTACAAGTTGAGGGTATACGCACTAAAGATTCTTCTATTCGTATACATGAAAGTTTTCCATCTTGGTTTAATGATAGAGTAAGTGAATAAAATTAATGCTTTAATGTCTAAAGTTCAAAGTAGATATGAGAGATGACTTATTTTTTCCATATGTGATTACTTAGGTTTATGAAGCGGAACCAACTCCCATAATCCAACATTTGAGGAACTTAGCTGATGGTCCTTTTCGTGAAGTTAGTGAGTGGCACACGTACCTCGTTAACGGTTATAAATTTGACACCCAATCATGGAGTGAGGGAAAACAAACAATTAATAGTGGGGTATATGTAAAAGGGATTGCAGAAGGAGCTGAAGATGAGTACTACGGGGTGATCCAACACATATATGAACTTGAATACAAATATTTAGACTATCAAAAGAAAATTGTTTTGTTTTATTGTAGTTGGTTTGATCCATCGGTTAGAGGAACGAAATTGAATCCAAAATGTAATACTATGGACATTCGAATGGATAGAAGGTATAGAGCCTATGATCCGTTTATCATGCCTGAAAATGTGAGGCAGGTATATTATGTTCCATATCCATCAACTCGGGAAGGATATTGTGTTGCAATTAAGACAAAACCACGGGGTCGCATTGAAGCCACTGATGTGGGGGATGAGGTTCCTTATCAAGTGGATGAAATGTCGGGCATCAATGAGGTAATTGAAGTTGAACCAATTGATACCTTATGTGATGATCGACTCCACATTGAAGAAGTTGAACCTGTATTAGAAGAAGAAATTGGAGTATATGAAGAAGATGAAGAAGATGAAGATGAGACTAAAGATGTAGAAGATGTAGAAGATGAAGAAGATGAAGACTTTTTTTAATCTTATTAGTATCACATAGATAGTTTGATTAGTTTTAATCTATGCATGTTGTTGATTGTTCATCTAATTTTAATTATTAATATATTTCACATTTCGTTTATCATTATTGTACGTTGTTGTATTTAAATTTATTTATTAATATATATCATTATATATTTTTCGTGCGTTTCGTTTTTTATAGATATGCATCCAGGAGGAGGTTCTGACCCGCCGAGAGATGTTAGGGAGATGAAGATAGCTGAACCTAGAAGGCGGCGTCGAGTTCGTGAGGTTGTACTTAATCCAGAGAATACATTTTTGGGGATGCCCCAGACCACCACTACTGCTGGAGGAGCTGGGACTTCACGTTCTGCTGCAGCTGCTCCACCTGCTGGTCATTCTCCCTCCGGCCCCAATTGGTATCCTATAAACCCATCTGGCACACCAGCATCCTATGGGTATTTTCCACCTCTCAGCATCCTATGGGCACACCGGGAGGGTATATGAGTCCACCTCTGCAACATCCTATGGGCACACCAGCAGGGTATATGGGCCCACCTCTGCAGCATCCTATGGGCACACCAGTCGGGTTATCTATGCCTACACCCGAGGTACATACTGATCAGTCCCTACAGGATGATCATTCTGACCCCCATGGTCATACTGATTCAGAGCCATTATCATCCGGGTCGGAGGATGAGCAGGTGGTTGTCGACCCTGATGGTCGACGTCGCAAAGTCATATATCCCTTTGGCGATGCGTAAGTATTGTTTGACTTTTTTTAATTTAAATTAATTGTTTGTTTGACGTGTATATATGTTTGTTAATTATGCAACGCCTTAATTATGCGGGTTTGTTAGATCGAAGACTGCTTCATCAGCGATCACTTATGTCATTAAGAAACTCTATTTTGAAGAATACCATGAAAAGGTGACAAAAATTGATAAGAGGAAAAAGATAGATTTTGTGGACTTGTTTAGGGTAATATAATTACTAATACATATTTTGATTATGTTTAATACAGACGAAAGTGACTTGGAGACCGGAAGATGATGAATTGGTGCATAAAGTTTTTTGGACTAGATTTGCAAAGCAATTGGCGGACTTGCTCTACAAATTGCGCCGTAAAAATGAAAGGCCGAGGTATATCCTTCAAGAAGTCTGGGATCAATACCAGGAAGTTTGGAGAAGTCGGAAATTCAAAGCCAATGCTAGAAAAAAATCGAAGGAAAATCGGAATTCAGAAAAGGGTGGCTCACTTCACACTTGTGGCTCCGTCAACCAAGCTCAGCATGCTATGAGATTGGTAGGTTATTTTAAAAATATTTGTACTATTTTAGTTTAGTTAGGGCGATTAGTTACCAATATTTGAGAATTTGTTTCATTTTTACAGAGTAAGAAGGCTGGACACCCTCTTACTATTGCTGAGCTGCATTGTGTGGATATCTTGTGTTTGGAGGTTAAGTTTTGATGATGAAGTGGTTAAGACATAGTGATGATGAAGTGATCAAAGTCAAAGTGACAAATGGACCGAAGTCAAAATCACAAGCAGGTTAGGTTTTGATGATGTGCTCAAAGCGGGAATCCAAGGCAAGCAAGACTCAAGAAATAAGGGTAGTTTCTAGGGTTTGGGATTGTCTTAGGAAAAATTGTAAGCCGCTTCCGAAGGTCAGCTCATCTCACAAAAGTCTCATGCCTTCACTCTTTCAAAATGCATGCACACACACGTAAACATAAAAAGCATTTTTGAGAAACTAAGAAATCGATTCACTACTTTAAACTAAACATCAAAATCGATTTTCAACTCACAATGAAAGAGAGTAATCGATTCATCAACTATTTTCTAAAACACAGAATCGATTTCCAAGATGTTTCAAAAGAAAGAAATCGATTCCTACTATTTTCCCTAAAACACAATCGATTTCCTTCCTGTTTTTAGAGCACATAATCGATTTGCTCCTCACTCTAATCAGGCAAAGAATCGATTCTTCTTTTAATGTATTCAAGCATAAAATCGATTCCCTTCCTGTTTTTAAGCTATAAATCGATTTGCATCTTATTTCAAACAAGACATGAATCGATTGTCATCTTAGACTATTCAGGCACACAATCGATTTTCATCCCAGTTATTTTCAGGCACATAATCGATTATAATATTTAGGCCATTCAGGCACATAATCGATTTCATCATTTCTACAATGTAATCAACGGTCATATTTTTTATGAGCCTATAAATAGAGGCTTCACAATTCATTTTAAACACATCCCATTTCACGATAAACGCATCAAACGAAAACAACCCTTTTACATTTTCACTTCTGATCTTCACGCATTGTTCGTCCGTCAGAGCTGATCTCTCGCAAGGGTTAGTCGGGTTGGGGAAATTTCAAGTTGTAATATCTGCCTACACAAGAGGTATTTTGGTCTTTACATTTGTAATTGTTTTATTGTTGTATTTTGTACTAGGGAGTGGGGTATCTCTCTAGGGTAGCTGTTTGTACTAGGAAGTGGGGTATCTTTCTGGGGCAGCTGGTTGTAACAGGGGTGGGGTATCTCTTGTTATTGTTGTAATAGATCTGAGGGCTCTTCATAGGTGAGGTATCCTAGGAGAAGAGTGTCTGAGTCTGTAAAGGTTTCCAAGGCACCCGTAATCCTTGTTGTGTTAGTGGAAAATCTCACAAGGGTGTGAGGACTGGACGTAGGTCACTGGGAGGTGACCGAACCAGTATAAATCTGCTGTGTTCGTTATTGCTTTATTTTCTTTTTCCTTCGCTTCCATTAGGCTGCGCAAAAATTAATCTACGTCGTTAAAAAGGGGAGAAGTTTTTAAAATCTCAATTCACCCCCCCTCTCTTGAGACTGAAGCCACTTGGTAACACATAGGGCCACACATGTTAGGAAGGATACCCATACTTATGTTGATGAGCGCTCGAGGACCACTCAGGTAAATATACAACTTGATTTGTATTATATAATGTTTTCTTAAAATGGAGCGCTTATTATGCTATGTTTTGTGGTTATGCAAAACAGGAGAAACATCCCAAGACGATGTTTGAGCCGACTCAGGAGAGCAGGAACCCTGAGTCACTTGGTCAATGTCTCCGAAGATCATGGCTTTGGCAAACCGCAATTGGGAGAAGTTGGTAGGGGGGATGTACAAGAAACGTATGTATGGTACGGGGCCCTTGGCTCCAAATTTGAGATTTGAGGATGATCAGTTTGACACCAGCGGACCCTCCTCTAGTAGTCGACCTTCTCGTCCTTCAGGTGAGACAGAGAAGCTCAGGAAGCAGATGGAGGAGATGCGTGCTCAGCACCAGCAACAGATACAGAAGATGCATGCTCAGCATCAGCAGGAGTAGCAGAAGCAGAGTCGGACTATGAGAGATATGCAGACAGACTTCTTTAGGTTTGCACGTCAGCAAGAGAAGCTGTTAAAGTACTATAAGAGCATGAAGCCAGATGCCTCTGAGTCTGAGGAGTCCGAGTCTGATGATGGCTCGTTTTAGTATTATGTTGTTATTTGCTGGTTTGGACATGTTTAGAATTTGGATTGTTATTGCTGGTTTGAAGTTGTTTAGGATTTGGATATTTGGTATTGTTGGTTAGTTTGGATGGATTTTATTTGAGTACTCTCAAAATTTTGGATATTTGGTATTGTTGGTTAGTTTTTATATATTTAGTACTAGTTTGGAAGGATTTTATTTGAGTATTCTCAAAATTGTGCTGCATTTGATATATATAGTTATTAAAAGAAAAAAAACAGGTTTTCAAATTTGGACACGTGGCATAAAAATAAAGCAGTTTTTTTATAAAAAAATTAAATTAGCGACGGATTTGCCCTCACTAAAATCTGTCGCTAATTAGCGACGGATTTTCCCTCACTAAAATCCGTCGCTACTTAGAGACGGATTTTCCCTCACTAATTTCCCTCGCTATTTAGCGAGGGAAAATCTGTCGCTAAAATCCCTCGCTAAATTTCGTCGCTAAAATTAAAAAATTCCGTCCCTAAATATTAGCAACGCCCTTTTTAGCGACGGAAAAATTCCGTCGCTAATTCCTTCGCTAGGCCACTTTAGCGACGGATTTTTGAGGTTTAGCGACGGAAATTTCCGTCGCCTATCCTGCTTTTTTTTTGTAGTGATAGCAGATGTCAGGCTAGTGTTACAAAGGTATCTCAAGCAACCAACTAGCTGTTTGAAAACAGTAGCATCAACAATGGTAGAATAGCCTACATAGCATGGGAAGACAATGACATGAACTCATCAGATAATTCAGGAAGTGAAAAAGCTCAAGTTGCTCTCATGGCCGACCACGACAGTGAAAATGAAACTGAGGTATATTCTAACTCTGACACTTTACAAAATGCATATGATGATTTACATGAAGCATTTGTTGAATTGCATGATAATTCATTAAAATTAGCTAAGGCATTAAGTAAATCTAAAAAAACTATTGCTCATCTTCAAAATGAAGTTAGTGTTTTAACTAAGGAAAAATTAGAGCTTAGAAACGAAATTGATAATCTTGTTCATTCTAAGGCAAATTATGTATGTGATAAGTGTACAGAACATGAAAAGAAAATCCATGAGCTTGAATGTACAATAGGCAAAATGTCCAACTTACAACATGTGCATCCTAGGGTTCCAAGAAATAATTTTGTGAAAAGACATATGCATCATAGACCTAAGTTTACAACTAGACCCTATATCAAATGTTATTATTGTGCTAAACCTGGACATACAGCTTCTGTTTGCATGGCTAGAGGAAGACAATTTGTGAAAAAGGTATGGGTTCCCAAAGGGACTATACCAAGCACTAACCCACAAGGACCCAAGGAAATTTGGGTACCAAAATTTTCAACTTGATCTCATTCCAGGTATGCTTCAAGGTATGGGGGCAGATTGATACCTTGACAGCAAAGACTCAAAGCGCATGACTGGAGACGCAGCAAAGTTCTTAACACTCACCCCCGGAAAAAGCGGTCATGTGACTTGT
The DNA here is from genome assembly GCA_039519185.1 of Astragalus membranaceus. Taxonomy (NCBI): domain Eukaryota; kingdom Viridiplantae; phylum Streptophyta; class Magnoliopsida; order Fabales; family Fabaceae; genus Astragalus; species Astragalus membranaceus. The sequence goes on along the minus strand of CM076848.1, from coordinate 55,846,570 downwards.
GACGACAACAATAGAGGAATCACCGGTAAAGGTTAGATTGGTAAAGATTTATCCACCTCTATTGAAAATGTGCTTTATGTAGAAAATCCTAAGAATAGTTTATTCAGTATTAGTCAAATATGTGACAATTAAAATAGAGTAATCCTTGATCTCATTTCATGCATCATTTAGAGTAAACAACAACATCTCAACTATGATAGATTACAATCCGATTAAATGTGACAACTCAAGCGCAAATTAGCCTATCAAAGAACCCCGTTCAACATTCTAGAACTTAAGCATATATAGACTAGGCAGCATGTTCAAAAAGGTGATTATTAATTTAGTTGACTATTCAAAACAGCTAACTGAGATTTTTTTTCTAAAACCATTGCAAAAATAAGTCAATCTTTTTCTTTTAAAAAAAGGAACAACTGATTTATCATGTCTTATGTTAGGTTATCTTGTGTTGCAACCCGACTCACACCATTTGGTGGTTTATGCAATTTTTTTTAAAAAAATGCAATGGACTCATTTTTATTATTAGCTGCGTTTGTGACTCACCAACTAAGTTTCGCATTAACCCTTTTGATCATGACAAAAAGGGGGAGAAATATAGGATTGTCACTTTGCATTTAGACAGGGGGAGCATCAAGTAAGGGGAAGTCTAGTAACATATTATGAATAATGCATTATTTATCTTGATGAACTAACTTCCCACTTGAGATAAATCAAAAGTTTTGTCATCATCAAAAAGGGGGAGAATGTGGATATCTTGTATTTGCAGGTTAAGTTTTGATGATGAAGTGGTTAAGACATAGTGATGATGAAGTGATCAAAGTCAAAGTAACAAATGGACCGAAGTCAAACTGACAAGCAGGTTAGGTTTTGATGATGCGCTCAAAGCGGAAATCCAAGGCAATCAAGACTCAAGAAATAAGGGTAGTTTCTAGGGTTTTGGGATTGTCTTAGGAAAAATTTTAAGCCGCTTCCGAAGGTCAGCTCATCTCACAAAAGTCTCACGCCTTCACTCTTTCAAAATGCATGCACGCACACGTAAACATAAAAAGCGTTTTTGAGAAACTAAGAAATCGATTCACTACTTTGAACTAAACATCAAAATCGATTTTCAACTCACAATGAAAGAGAGTATTCGATTCATCAACTATTTTCTAAAGCACAGAATCGATTTCCAAGATGTTTCAAAAGAAAGAAATCGATTCCTACTATTTTCCCTAAAACACAATCGATTTCCTTCCTGTTTTCAGAGCACATAATCGATTTTCTCCTCACTCTAATCAGGCAAAGAATCGATTCTTCTTTTAATGTATTCAAGCATAAAATCGATTCCCTTCCTGTTTTTAAGCTATAAATCGATTTGCATCTTATTTCAAACAAGACATGAATCGATTGTCATCTTAGACTATTCAGGCACACAATCGATTTTCATCCTAGTTATTTTCAGGCACATAATCGATTATAATATTTAGGCCATTCAAGCACATAATCGATTTCATCATTTCTACAATGTATTCAACGGTCATATTTTTTATGAGCCTATAAATAGAGGCTTCACAATTCATTTTCAACACAACCCATTTCACGATAAACGCATCAAACGAAAACAACCCTTTTACATTTTCACTTCTACTCTTCACACACTGTTAGTCCGTCAGAGCTGATCTCTCACAAGGGTTAGTCGGATTGGGGAAGTTTCAAGTTGTAATATCTGCCTACACAAGAGGTATTTTGGTCTTTACATTTGTAATTGTTTTATTGTTGTATTTTGTACTAGGGAGTGGGGTACCTCTCTAGGGTAGCTGTTTGTACTAGGAAGTGGGGTATCTTTCTGGGGCAGCTGGTTGTAACAGGGGTGGGGTATCTCTTGTTATTGTTGTAATAGATCTGAGGGCTCTTCATAGGTGGGGTATCCTAGGAGAAGAGTGTCTGAGTCTGTAAAGGTTTCCAAGGCACCCGTAAGCCTTGTTGTGTTAGTGGAAAATCTCACAAGGGTGTGAGGACTGGACGTAGGTCACTGGGAGGTGACCGAACCAGTATAAATCTGATGTGTTCTTTATTGCTTTATTTTCTTTTTCCTTCGCTTCCATTAGGCTGCGCGAAAATTAATCTACGTCGTTAAAAAGGGGAGAAGTTTTTAAAATCTCAATTCACCCCCCCCCCCCCCTCTCTTGAGACTGAAGCCACTTGGTAACACATAGGGCCACACATGTTAGGAAGGATACCCATACTTATGTTGATGAGCGCTCGAGGACCACTCAGGTAAATATACAACTTGATTTGTATTATATAATGTTTTCTTAAAATGGAGCGCTTATTATGCTATGTTTTGTGGTTATGCAAAACAGGAGAAACATGCCAAGACGATGTTTGAGCCGACTCAGGGGAGCAGGAACCCTGAGTCACTTGGTCAATGTCTCCGAAGATCATGGCTTTGGCAAACCGCAATTGGGAGAAGTTGGTAGGGGGATGTACAAGAAACGTATGTATGGTACGGGGCCCTTGGCTCCAAATTTGAGATTTGAGGATGATCAGTTTGACACCAGCGGACCCTCCTCTAGTAGTCGACCTTCTCGTCCTTCAGGTGAGACAGAGAAGCTCAGGCAGCAGATGGAGGAGATGCGTGCTCAGCACCAGCAACAGATACAGGAGATGCATGCTCAGCATCAGCAGGAGTAGCAGAAGCAGAGTTGGACTATGAGAGATATGCAGACAGACTTCTTTAGGTTTGCACGTCAGCAAGAGAAGCTATTAAAGTATTATAAGAGCATGAAGCCAGATGCCTCTGAGTCTGATGATGGCTCGTTTTAGTATTATGTTGTTATTTGCTGGTTTGGACATGTTTAGAATTTGGATTGTTATTGCTGGTTTCAAGTTGTTTAGGATTTGGATATTTGGTATTGTTGGTTAGTTTGGATGGATTTTATTTGAGTACTCTCAAAATTTTGGATATTTGGTATTGTTGGTTAGTTTTTATATATTTAGTCCTAGTTTGGATGGATTTTATTTGAGTATTCTGAAAATTGTGCTACATTTGATATATATAGTTATTAAAAGAAAAAAACAGGTTTTCAAATTTGGACACGTGGCATAAAAATAAAGCAGTTTTTTTATAAAAAAAATTAAATTAGCGACGGATTTGCCCTCACTAAAATCTGTCGCTAATTAGCGACGGATTTTCCCTCACTAAAATCCGTCGCTACTTAGAGATGGATTTTCCCTCACTAATTTCCCTCGCTAAATAGCGAGGGAAAATCCCTCGCTAAATTCCGTCGCTAAAATAAAAAAATTCTGTCGCTAAATGTTAGCAACGCCCTTTTTAGCGACGGAAAAATTCTGTCGCTAATTCCTTCGCTAAGCCACTTTAGCGACGGATTTTTGAGGTTTAGCGACAGAAATTTCCGTCGCCTATCCTGCTTTTTTTGTAGTGATAACAGATGTCAGGCCTAGTGTTACAAAGGTATTTCAAGCAACCAACTAGTTGTTTGAAAACAGTAGCATCAACATCTTTCCCTTCACTGTCAGCATCCAATTTCTGATTAGATTCAGTTGGTGTGATTGCAGGCTTGCAATCCAGCAACTCAAACCTTTTCAGCACTTCAATTTCATACTTCAACTGGTGCAAAACAATTCCCTTGGCAGTGTATAATACTTCCATCCCTAGAAAATACACCATCTTGCCAAGATCAGTCATTTCAAACTCATTCATCAGAGTTTTCTTGAACTTATTTATCTCAGTAATACAATCTCCTGTCAGCAACATGTCATCAACATAAAGGCAAACTGGATGATTTCACCATCATGATCAGTCTTAGAATCATGTATAATTAAGTTCATAGTTTGTCAATCTGCTTGGCAATTGTCTCTGCCTCTTTTCCCTAGCTGCAGGCACTGGTTCCCCATCAGAATCAGAACTTGGATCATTCTCATCAGCAGAATCATCACGAATCATGTCATTTTCAGGCACTGCAGTATTAGTATTCTGTTCAATCACAGTTTCATCATCCAGCTCAACTGTTCTGACAGCACTAGTACTTGGTTGATTTAGCTTCCAACCCCATGTTTCTGTCTCCTTCACCAGAACATCCCTGCTTATCTCCACCTTCTGAGTCACAGGGCAGTAAAGCTTATATCCACCAGTGGAATCAGCAGAATCATCACGAATCATGTCATTTTTAGGCACTGCAGTATTAGTATTCTGTTCAATCACAGTTTCATCATCCAGCTCAACTGTTCTGACAGCACTAGTACTTGGTTGATTAGGCTTCCAACCCCATGTTTCTGTCTCCTTCACCAGAACATCCCTGCTTATCTCCACCTTCTGAGTCACAGGGCAGTAAAGCTTATATCCACCAGTGGAATGATACCCTACAAGTATCATAGGCTGGCTCTTGTCATCCAATTTTCTTCTATTCACATCTGGCACATGCTTGAAGCAAAGTGCTCCAAACACTTTGAGATGACTCACACTTTGTTTCTTACCACTCCACTTCTCTATAGGAACCACTTCCTTCAATCTCTTAGTTGGACATCGGTTCAGAATGTATGCAGCAGTAGAAATAGCCTCACCCCACAATGTGTGTGGCAAGTCCATTCCCTTTAACATGTTCCTTGCCATGTCAAGCAAGGTTCTATTTCTCCTTTCAGCAAGTCCATTATGTTGTGGAGTGTAAGGGGGTGTCACTTCATGATCTATGCCATGCTCCTCACAGAATTCCTTGAATTCTCTTGAGTTGAACTCACCACCACCATCAGTTCTAAGGATCTTAAGCTGCTGTCGACTTTGCTTCTCAGCTTTAACCTTGAACTTCTTAAATTTAGCAAAGACTTCATGCTTTAATTTGATGAGTGAAACCCACAACATTCTAGTAAAATCATCCACAAATGATACAAAGTATCTATTCCCACCAAGTGAAGGTACTTCAAATGGTCCACAAACATCTGAATGTACCACTCCCAAAGCATGAGTTGCTCTAGGAGGTAACTCAGCAGCAAAAGGAAGTCTAGACGGCTTGCTTCTCAAGAACACTTCACATACTTTCTCTGGTGTCATAGTTCTTGGAATCCCTAGTACAAGATTCTTAGAATTCAAGTGACTTTAGCTTCTGTAATTCAAATGTCCAAGCCTCTTATGCCACAGCACGCTCTCCTCCTGCTCATCAGTAGCATTTAAGCACTGTGTCTCAGTAGCTTGAATGCTTACTTTGAATGTCCTGTTCTTGCCCAGAGATGACTTCAAAACCTGCCTCTGTTGTTGATCAAACAGTTTCAGTTCACTGTCACACATAGTAACTGAAAAACCCTTCTCCAATAGCTGACCAACACTCAGGAGGTTACACCTCATACCAGGCACATACCACACATTCTCAATTAGGACTAATTTACCATCTTCTTTCACTATCAGTATGTCTCCCATACCTTCTACACACCGAGTTCTCTCATCTGCAAGCCTGATTCTGGTCTTCTTGCTAGCATCAAAATTAATCAACCAATTCTTGTTGCTAGTCATGTGGTTAGAACAGCCTGTGTCCATGTACCACAGGTCTGTAACTGTGTTATCCTCAGCTGTTGTAACCATTAGTACAACTGGTTCACTGCCAGAATCCTCTTCAGCCACCTTAGCTCATCACCTTCTTTACTCTTATCAGCCCAGCATTTATCAGCAAAGTGACTGAATCTATCACAATTATAGCACTTAATCTTTCTCTTATCAAATTTCTTCTTCTCATAGTTCTTTTTCCCCTTTCCTCACTAGAAGCAGATTGTTTCTTTTTGTCATAATTCTCTTTGCCTTTCTTCCACTTATTATAATCAAACTGTTTCTTATTAGATGTTTTAGCCTGCAGTGCTTGTTCTGTTTCTTTCTCAGATCCTCTTTCAACTAAACGTAATTCATGTGCCTCTAGGTTTCCTTGCAGTTCATCAATTTTCCAAGTACTTGTATCCTTTGATTGTTCAATAGCTACTACTATGAAATCGAATTGAGCAGTTAACGAACGAAGTACCTTTTCAACGATTGTTTGCTCAGTCATCGTTTCACCACAAGTCTTAATCTCGTTCGTGACAGTAATCACACGCGATACATAGTCAGCAACCTTCTCATTACTCTTCATACTCACGTTCTCGTACTGTTTTCGCAAGGATTGAAGCTTAACCTTCTTCACCGTAGCATCACCACCATAACATCGCACCAATGTATCCCACGCAGCCTTAGAAGTGGTTGATTCAGAAATTTTCTCGAACACCTTCGCATCTACACAATGATGTATGTAGAACAGAGTCTTCTGGTCCTTCTTCCTCACTTCGCGATGCGCGTTCCTCTGAGCCTCCGTTGCATTCTTCGCTAGCGTAGGATGACCGTCGTTAACAAGCTCAAGCACATCTTGAGCACCGAACAGAACTCGCATCTGTATGGACCATCAGTTCCAATTTTTGCTGTCAAACACCGGTAGGTGTGTGTTGAAGCCATTGTTGCCATTCATCTTCTTGTTCTCTGCAAATCACTCGGTCTAATCTCACAATCGCTCATGTTTCCCAACCCTAGGAATCGAGACGATGATTCCTTCAATTCCGATTTGCAAATCGATGTGAAATGCGAGACCGAAATTGCACACACAACTCACACTTCACTCGTGTTTCCCTAGATCACTCGATAATCAAGCTCTGGATACCATTTTGTTGGAGCTCAAAGTGAATTCCATTGAAGAACACACACACATACAGAGAGTTGAGAGAAGAAGAACACTACAAGAAATTCGTGCAATACCGGCGGGCGTTTTCCGGCGGATTAAATCTGCCAGTACATTACCGACAGATTTTGACTGTTTTCGGTGGATTAAATCCCCAGTAAATTACCGGCGGATTTTTCATGAATTTCCGGCGGAATAGTTTTACCGGCGGATAATTTCTGAAATAAAAAATTATTTTAAAACAATCCACCGGTAATAGCCTCAAATCCGCCGGTAATGCACCCACTAATAAAAATCTGCTGGTAATAGCCATAAATCCGCCGGTAACCACAAGTTTTGGCGGATTTAATTTAAAATTCAAAAATCAAAAATCCGCCGGTAATAGCCTCAAATCCGCCGGTACTGCACCTACTAATAAAATCCGCCGGTAAGCATCATTTTCGGCGGATAGTTTTGAAATTCAAATTTCAAAAAATCCGCCGGTAAGCATAAAATCGCAGAAATTTAACTGTTGCGACCAAATCCGCCGGTAAGCACATAATCTGCCGGTAATTAGCCGTTGGGACTCTCTCCACTTCACAACCTTATAAATTCTCAATCTCTTCTCAAATCTTCTCACATTCATACACTTCATTTTTCTCAAATCTCTTCTCTTCTCTTCTCACATTTCTGTTTTCTCTAATCTCTTCTCTTCTCAAATATTCAGTCTACGAAAATATTGTTCAAGCCAGAGTCTTCACTTCACAACCTTATAAATTCTCAATCTTTTCTCAAATCTTCTCACATTCATACACTTCATTTTTCTCAAATCTCTTCTCTTCTCTTCTCACATTTCTGTTTTCTCTAATCTCTTCTCTTCTCAAATATTCAGTCTACGAAAATATTGTTCAAGCCAGAGCAACAGCTCAACATAGACGTTAACACTTATTCAATCCCAACAAGGTAGCTCATTGGGCGAGCTAAGGGATACCGAAGGAGTGCACCAAATGAGTGCAAGAAGGAGGTCCCGAGTTCAAACCCGGGAAACTAACATTCCCCCACCCCACTAACATTGCCTATAAAAAAAACACTGATTCAACACATTCATACATTAATATTTTTAAATAAACGAATTCAAAAATCTGTTTTAAAAAAATAAAATAATTAAATAATTTTAGTTTTTTAATTAAACGAATTTAAAAAACAGTTTTTTTAAAATTAAAAATATTACTGGCGGATTTTTAAGGATTACCGGTGGAATTTTTAAAATAAATATTTTAAAAAAAAATTAATTACCGGCGGATTTTCCGACGGAAAATCCGTCGGAAATTACCAGCGGGAAATCTGCCGGTAACCGTTACCTGCGGGTGAATTACCGACGGATTTCCGGCAGAAAATATCTGTCGGTAATGTCCAATTTCCGGCGGATTTTGGCCATTACCGGCGGATTTTGTCCGCCGGAAATCCCCGAAATTCTTGTCGTGGAAGTGGCTAATAGACTTGAATTTATGAACTGAGTATTAATTGTAAAACTGAATTATAAACAGGGTACTTATAGTTTGTTACAAACAGATATCAGTAAATGAAACTCAAATGCAAATTACACCTTAATGCTAATGTAATTGTTTGTGGTAACTATAGTAGTTAAATGGTAAATGTAAAACAGTAAAACAATAAAATAAGAGAGCATGAGTTACTCTCAACAAAGGCTACCTCCACAAGAGTATGAGTCGTCTTATTAGCATTCCTTCTAAGAACTCCACATGAGAGTTGTAACTAAAAGTGCTTTTCGTCGCCTTATTAGCATTCCTTATTAGCAATCATGAATAATATATCCAAGCTCGTTGTTAGGAAGGTGAGGGACTTTAAATGTATTAACGGCCTGTGACACCCTAATCTACCCCGTCATGGTATTTTCATGACTTCAAGAAGAAAAATAACAAGATCAAAGTTTTGTCCGTCATAAAACTTGAATTCAACGGGATAAAGTTATCACATTCACAAACTTGTGGAAAAATAAAACAAATGCACCAAATTCTAAATAAAGAAAATAACCCAAATTCTCGATGTCACAACGGTTCAGAGCTGACCCTTAGAAAAGTACATCAGAAAAATAAACTTTCATTCAATAACATAAACTAGCTAATCCTAACTACGGATAACTCCGAGAGCATAATCACTCATCGGCTCCATCAACGTCAACACCTGCAAGTACATCCTCTATACATACACAATGGTGTATGCATAGCCACAATAAATGGGTTAGTCATGATACACCCAAGCAGCGCTTACAGTAAGGGAGATAAATGAGCAATGCACTTTATAACAACAACTTTGACAAAACAACTAAGCATCACCCCACAACGTTCATGAGAACATATACTATTAGAAACAATTAGAGATATTATTATGCATAATACGAAATAATAAAGCATCAAGAACGAGTTGGATGAGAGATTTGGGTTTCAGGACGCTATTTTTGAACTAGATGCTAAAGTGGCGGTGTAACACCCAATTTTTTTTTTTGCATACTTACATGCTTGAATATAGTAGTAATTTTGTGCTGCATATTGGAACGAGTTGGAAGACAGCCACAACATGCCCGCCATAAAAAGTTATTCACCTTTGGAGGAACCTTCATCTTCCAGATTGAATTCCAACTTCTAGTTACCTGCAAATTATTAGCATCAAGAATTTCATGCATATAATTAAATTGTAAGTGCTCCTAACTGTATAATTTCTGCTGCGGGCAGGCCACCAAATTAGCGTATCATTATGGATAGCTTTGAAAAGAGGGGGTGTTGATGACAGCATTAGCCAAACAATGATCTAGCATTAGATGAATAGGAGTGTCATTCCAATCCTTGGGATTAGGACGTAACAAATTTGCAACTCAAATAAAAGGATTGAAAATATCATCCACCGACCGACCACTCAAATAAAAGGATTGAAAAAATCCTTAACAATTTGGCCCATAGGATTGGACAAACCGACTTGTTTATTTATGACCCTACTTAACAAATCCAACCGGCCTTTTTTTTTATACCCCCATCAACTCCCTTCTACCCCCACACAATACCCTAATCCCGAAAATATCCCTGACATAAATAACAAAAATTGACTCTTGGAAGATTCTCTGGTGGGGGACCACTTGATCTAGTAATCGGATTTACCTAAATGCAAGGTAAATCCGATTAGCTTTAAATACGTAATAAATACACACGCATAAGTCAAATCGGATCTATCAAACTGACAGATAAATCCGATTTGACCATTTAATTCAGTATAGAAAGCGAAATTTTAATTAATCAGATTTAGCTAAATCTGATGCGCAATCGGATTTACGTAAAATCTTTTAATGAATCGGATTTACCTCGATGGGGGTATATCCGATTTTGAAAAATACAAAGCGGATTTACGTTTGGGGTACGTAAATCCGATTTGTTTTTTTTAAATTAATTTATGTATAACCGTTGTTCTATTTTGAAACAGATATCACTAGTGGAAAAAGGACATTAAAAAGTACCATTTAGCATCGGTTGTTTGAACAGCCGATGCTAAATGTTGAACCGGTGACAATTTTGTAAATAAACGGAAGTTTTCAGTTTTTGAGCCTACATTTAGCATCGGTTGTTTAAACAACTGATGCTAAATGTGCATTGTGGCGGACCTTTAGTATCGGTTGTTGTAATAACCGATGCTAAATGTGCGTGTCAAACACATTTAGCATCGTGTGTTAATACACCTGATACTAAATGTCCAACTTTTTTCTACGCGTTATCTCATACTCCCTTCTCTCTGAACTCTCAGTTCTCTCTCAACTCTCATCTCTTTCGTCGTTCTCTCTCAACTCTCATCTCTCTGAACTCTCATGACTTGCGTTCTCTCTCAACTCTCATGACTTGCGTTCTCTCTCAACTATCATCTCTTCTGTCGCCGTCACTAGTGCCTTCTGAACTCTCATCTCTTCCGTCGCGTTCTCACTCGTAGGGAACCTTCGAGCTTCACAGAGAACCCTAAGTTCTTTTCTTGCCGTTGGCGTTTCTAGGTCGTTGTCGCCTATCTCGTCATCGCCTTGCTCGCCATCTCCTTCAGTGTAGAGAAATTTTCGAAACCCTAAGTTGCTCTCCCTGGCCGTTGGTTGCTCCCTGTCACCCTCGTCGTTGCTTGATCGTTGCAGCTTGCTCGTCGTCGCCGTCACCTTCAGTTCAGGTACCCACAGTTCTGTGTTTCTAACTGTTCTTAGTTTTTGACATTGTTCGATTCTGGCTTGTTTCATTTCATTTTATGTTTCTATTCCTTCGTTTCGATTTGAATTTGTTTCTGTGCAATTTCATTCATTTTGTTTCCCTATGCTTCATCTGAAATGTAGCAAGTCTCTTTTGCATTGTTTGTGTTCCTGTATGTTCAATCTATTCTCTGTTTAGCATTGTTTAAACTTATTCAATCTATTTGCTCAGAATATGTAACAATATTCGCTCAGAATCTGTCTTCAAGCATCTGTCCCTTCGTTTTTCGTTTTCTCCGCTATCGCTTCCTCTCTCTTCCTCTCCCTTCGTTTTCGTTTTCTCCGTTATCGCTTGAAACCCTAATCCTCTCCCTTCGTTTTCGTTTTCTCTGCTCTCGCTTGAAACCCTAAGTTTTGTGGCTCTGTCCAGAGCTTCTTGGCCTTGAGGTGCGTTTTTGACTCTGTTCAGAGCTTCTAACCTAAAGTGCGTTTTCATATGACAGCTATATGACTAGGAAGCGCTTTGTTGGTAGGCTATCTTAAGCGCTTTGTTGGTTTTGAGAGGTGAGCATCTCTTTCTTGGTGATTTCTGTTTATGATTTCTATTTCTAAAGTTGTTCCCTCTTCTTTTCTAGTTTATGTTGCCACAAAGAGAGAAACCTTTACAAACTTATCAGAAGTGTGGTCTAAGGAATTGGAACTCTATTTAACTAATCAGGATTTTCTTTCATTGTCATATACTCGGCATGCTGAAGATGTTCGTGAGGTACTTTGAGCTCCAAATCCTTTATTGAAGTTTTCCATCTTAGACTCATTCAAATTCTATTAACAGACCTTTATACATTATTGTAATGCAGGCTCCTGAATTCCTTTCGAAGTTGGGCGATGTTAGCCAGACTCAAATTTTTGCGAAGATTGAAAATGTTGAAGTGAGTTGCATATTTTCACAATGTACTGTAGAAACTTCATTTTTGTGTAAATTATATTCATTCTGGCTAAGATAATTCAATTGTATGCATACATTTGTGTTATATCTCAGGGATTGACCCATTTTGATGAAATTCTACAAGAAGCTGATGGTATTATCCTTTCCTGTGGGAATTTGGGCATTGATCTTCCACCAGAAAAGGTCAGTTTTCTTGACGAAATTCCTTTTGTTTTTTGAAGTACTCATAGTTTTGCAGTCTCAACAATAAATATTTGTTTCTGGTCTAACTAGTTCTCTTTATTTTCAAAAATATTCCTGATGTCTATGTCAGAACTATAATACAGTATTATGATGCATACTTGTTTATAAGGCTTGCTGTTGCGTCTATGTTAACATTTATTAACTTCAATTTGTTTTGTAGGTTTTTCTATTTCAAAAGTCTGCCCTATACAAATGCAACATGGCTGGGAAGCCTACTGTGCTCACTCGTGTTGTGGATAGTATGACTGACAACTTAAGACCAACTCGTGCTGAAGCCACTGATGTTGCCAATGCTGTTTTAGATGGTAAGTTACTGATTATATGATACCACTTGTTAGGTTGATGAGTACTACTATACCCGTGTTTTCCTGGAATATTTGATACTTGATGATTCATCAGAGAAGCAGAATATTTTTATACCTAGGTGGTTTACAAACTACAATGATGTCATTTTTTTTCATTAGTGCTAACCTAGTGTGCATGAGGCTGTCTATTAATATTGGTTTGCTTGTTAATTGAAAAGACCTTCTCTAAGTGACTTAATGAGCAATTTTCTTCTCAGTGATTTTTTTTGCTTCTTTTATCGACACCCATCTACTATGTTTTAGTTAGAACTAATTGATGGATCTTTTGTCTAAATGTTTATAAATATGCAGGAAGTGATGTTATACTTCTGGGTGCTGAGACTTTACGTGGGTTGTACCCCGTTGAGACTATTTCTACTGTTGGCAGAATTTGTTCAGAGGTAAATTCATTACATGGCTCATTAATTTTGCTCAATGTGTAGGATTTGTACTGAGGTCTTGTTTGAGGTTTTAGTTATTTAAAACTGAAAATCAGATTTTTTGGAATTCCTTTTTCATATGAAATGTTCTCCTATTCAAAATGTCAGTCAACTTGCCGGATGATATATATCTCTGCCTTTTATTTCATTTCCTTGTAGGCTGAGAAAGTTTTCAATCAAGACATTTTTTTATAGTATTTTCTTGTGTTTGCCTTTATAATAGTAGCCCAATCTTGACTTGGTAGGTACGAGTTGCTATTAAGGTGAAAGCTTCTATTATAATTTGCTTTACTTCATCTGGAAGGGCCGCAACGTACTATCTCTAAGACCTAACTACATACTACCTATGTCCCTACCTATAAGACTTATCATTTTCCACTTAATTAATAATTGTCTCTAGTTTTTTTTAACAACTAGGGATATTCTTGTAAAAAATAACTAAGACATCTAGTAACTTGTAAATAAAGTCGAAAAAGTAAGTTTTATGCTTTAGGTGAAAAGGATTCAAACAATAATTTTTTATGTATCCCGTAATTGATATTTGTGATCTTGCCTACTAAATTTCTTTTGTATTGTATGCTTGATTCCAAGCTGAGTGTTGATTTTTGGATTATCACAATGGAATTGGTCTTTAGGAAATGATGTGTGGGATGTGTAGTTTGGCAATGAACTTAGCACTGCCTTTGCTACCAGTTTATTACCCTTTTAATACTGCCTCAGATAACTTGCCTCAGATTTTTGGATTATCACAATGTTTATCTATGTCATTTTTCCTCCTCATATAGAGCTAGATGTTGAGGACGAGGACGATGAACCCGTTTTTCTTGATACTAGTTGTAGTTTCTTGATAGTTGTAGTTTCTGTTTCAGTGATCAAGGTAGTTTTTTTAAGAAACAAGCTTACTATCTGTGGCACATCTCCTTTGGCATCAAATTTCCAGTTTCAGTTTGATCATAATTCCTGTCCATTGATTAACAACACTATTGTTTCCTATTATTGTGTCTTGAAGTTATTTTCATGTAAATATTGCATTGATGTTACTGCGAAACACATTATGACAGGCATATAGTTGATGGATGCTCACTGCACTTATTCAGACTGGGAGACTTCCCGTGGGAGTTGGTTTAGGAGCTGATGGTGGTTAAAGATATCCACGTTTGGATTCAAGCTTAGGAAGAGAATGAGGTGTTGTTAAAGGAAAGTAAACTAGAGAAGATTTATTCATGTGTCCTTTTTGTGTTCCCTCTAAGTTTAATTTCAATTTTTAAGAGTTGTTGTATATATTCTAGAAATTGAATGTTTATGAGTTGTTGAAGTGGTGGTTGTTACGTGAATATTTGAGAAATTATCTCATATTGAATTAATGGCTTGAAGCTTGTATGAATTGATGTTGTAAGTGATGTTTGTGCGGCATGTTTGAAATTAAATGAATTGTATGTTGATGTTGTAAGTGTACTGCTACAAAGACAAAACTGTCAGCTTCCAATTAAAAAAATAGACATTTAGCATCAGTTTTTTTTAAACAACCGATGCTAAATGTCTATTTTTTTAAAAAAAATTAGACAACCGATGCTAAATTAAACAACCGATGCTAAATGTCTAATTTTTTTATCAAAAATGACTTTTAGCATCGGTTATTTGAAACAACCGATGCTAAATGTCACTTTCAGGACATTTAGCATCGGTTGTTTCAAACACCCGATGCTAAATGTCATTTTTCAGGACATTTAGCATCAGTTGTTTCAAATAACCGATGCTAAATGTCATTTTCAGACAGAAAAAACAGTGATGAAATGGACATTTAGCATCGGTTATCTGAACACCCGATGCTAAATGTCTGACATTTAGCATCGGGCAATTTAGCGCCGGGCGATAACCGACGCTAAATGTCCAATTTAACCGACGCTAAATCTCTTTTTTGCACTAGTGTATTGTGCATACAGAATCGCATGTTGTTCCTTTCGTGGTAGACACTACAGAGGCATTCTGGACGGAGAGGGTATATTTTTCAAACTAATTTTCTTAATCAAAGTTTGGTAGATATTTAATTAATTAAGTACGCAACATTTATCTATTTTTTCTATTTTGTAGATATTTTCTACACGCGAGGATGTTGAAGAGTGGGCTAACGCGGTTGGGAGGCGTATTAGAGTTGTGGTTATCATTGTAAGATCTGACAAAGCTAGAGTTAAAAGGGGTTCTAGAGATAAAATTATTTTTGGTTGCGAGAAGCAAGGGAAGTGGTCTAATGATTCTAGAGTTTTCGGGTCTAAGAAAATAAGCTGTCCGTTTACATTGAGAGCTACTTGTACAATACGTCATGGGGGTTGGCGTGTGAATGTTAGGTGTGGTCTTCACACACATCAGGTGCTTACTACCCCGGTCGGGTCGACAACTTTTGGTCGTTTAACTAAGCCGCTGAAAGCTATTGTTAATGAGCACACTGATATGAATGTTGCCCCGAAAAATTGTCTTACTGCTTTGAAGAATCATTATCCGGACAACGTCACTTCTCTTCCTCAAATATATAGGCAGTGTTACACCTATAGGTCTTCTAAGAGGGGTCCTAGAACGGACATTCAGGAGCTTTTGAGATTGATTGAGTCACAAAATTATTTATGTTGGAACAGAAAAGTTGAGGGTTCCGATGTGGTCAGTGACATCATGTGGGCGCATCCAACTTCTATTAAGTTATTCCGGTTATTTCCAAAGGTTCTTATTCTTGACACCACCTACAAGACCAACAAATACAATCTACCTCTATTGGAGATTGTAGGAGTCACTTCAACGGAGTTAACTTTCTTGGTTGCTTTTGCCTATATTTCACACGAGCTTGGAATTCATTTTACTTGGGCATTGCAGCAACTAAAAGAATTATTTGACTTGCACGGGCTTCAGCCTCAGGTATTCTTGACTGACAGAGATCTTGGTCTTATGTCTGGTATTCTTGATGTCTTTCCTTCGGCTACAAATTTGTTATGTTCTTGGCACGTGACTAAAAATGTGAAAGCGGAGATTAAAGAGTTGGTGCACGTGGATAGGCAAAAGGACGTTCTCTCTCTTTGGCATAACATTATTGATTCACTTAACGAGTCAGAGTACTCAGCTCACTTGAAGATTTTTGAGGACTCCTGTGTTGATTTTCCGGCTCTTATTAAGTATGTGCGCATGACACGTGGTTGACAAAGCATAAGGAAAGATTTATCTTGGCATGGACAAACCAGATCCCATACTTCGGGAATCAGACCACCAATAGGTACTTTGACACGTGTTTAGTATTTTTATCGTAGTTTAAATTTTTTTGACACGTGTTTAGTATTTTTACCGTAGTTTAAATTTTTTTGACACGTGTTTAGTATTTTTATCGTAGTTTAAATTTTTTTGACACGTGTTTATTGTTATTATTTAAGAGTCAAGTCAGCTCATTGGACTTTGAAGAGACATTTGAGGACTTCTGGAGGTGACTTGTCTAAGTCTTTTAAATCTATGCATGAGATGCTTACTCTTCAATTTGATAAAGTCATCGGGTCTTTTCAAAGAAGCATAAACCGTATTGAAGTGGCTTCCAATACTCCTTTGTTTAAAAAGTTTCGCGGTGTTGTGTCTTTAAATGCTTTGGATCATATTGTTAAAGAGTTTTCAAAATCGACATCTGGGGTTGGATATGACAAAGTCCGTTGTGGGTGCATTATTAGAAAGACACATCTTCTTCCTTGTGCTTGTGAGCTAGGTGTGTACCATGTCTCCGGTACTCCTATTCCGTTGGATGTTGTAGACGACCATTGGAAAAACTTGAGTTTGGAATCTATAGATGATAAATTTTCCCAAGAAAAATTTGTTGACTGTGATATTTCTTACCAAATGGAGATGATTTGGGCGAGATATAATCGTATGACTCCTGAGGAGAGATTTGTCTTCAAGAAACAACTTAATGGGCTTACATTCCCTACCACTTCTTCAATGGTTGCACCACCATTTAAAGTTAAAACAAAAGGTGCACCAAAGAAGAAAAAGCAGAAATTATATGATGTCAAGCGTGATCCTTCTGGGTGGGAGCATGTGGATGAGAAGATGAAACTGACTCAAGAATCTGGGACTTCTTGTAAAAATTCATCACATCGGTCTTCTTGTATAAAATCATCATAGAGGTCTTCAAAGCTATCTCAGAGTGTTTCTAAAAAATTAACACATCAGGGTGAGACTAAATTCAATTTACTGTCGGTTCCTCATCGCGTGCACTCTTATGTAGAAAAAATTATTGATGTTGAAAGGGATGGTAATTGTGGGTTCCGAGCAGTAGCGGTTGGTCTCGATCTTGGTGAGGATAGTTGGCCTATAATTAGGCAAGATTTAATCAAAGAAACAAAGGAGAGGGAGCAACTATATACTTACATGTTTGGAAATGACAGACTTGTAGTGCTTAGAAAAGCGTTATCAGTTGAATACCCCGGTTTTCAGAAGGATGATAAGTGGTTGAGTTTGCCTGAGATGGGGTACTTTATAGCTACTAAGTATAATGTGGCCCTAGTTCAATTGTCTTTGGATATGAACTTTACTTATCTTCCTTTGAGAGGTAGTTATTCTTCTTCTAAGTATAAAATCATATCTATTCTGAACGTTCGGGATATCCATTGGATGCATATTTCGATCTCGCCTGTCTGTCTGTTGCCTCCAGTTGCTTTGATGTGGTCTCATAATCAATCAGATGAATCTACTTCGTGGTTGGGTCCTTATACCGGCCGTTTTGCCCTTTGGCAGTCTACCGCTGTGAAGATGCCCCGTCTCCCTCCCACTGATGCGCCCACCATTGTAGACTTAGCCCATGATTCCGACGATTTAGATTGACATTTCTTGTATTTATTATTGTACCCACATTTTTGTAATTATTTATCCATATATATATATATATATCCAAAAAAACTAATTAAATGTTTTAAATTTTTTTTACAAGTCGGATTTACCCTGGTAAAGGGTAAATCCGCTTTTGAATTTAACAAAGCGGATGTACCCCCACAACAGGTAGATCCAACTTGATAAAGAGACAAAACGGATCTACCTGTTGTGGGGGTACATCCGCTTTGTTAACTTCAAAATCATATCTATTTTGTGAAGGAAAATTGCGTCTTTTCACAGAGTCGGTGGGGGTAGATTGTCATCTGATGGGGTACAAAAAAAATCCCTTTATTTATGACCCTCTACTTAACAAATCCAACCCTATCTAAAATATTGGGCCATCGAGCCGGTCCATTAAGCCTGAAATTTTGAATAAACAAGATATTGAGGGCAATTTTGATAATATTGGTATTTTATATATATATATATATATATATATATATATATATATATATATATATATATATATATATATATATATATTGAGATATAAAGTATTTAAAAAAGTAACTAAACAAAATTCATTCACTAAATCCTAATTCTTGGATGCAATGATTCCACCCATTGTGGGGTTGTTGATAATAATGATGACACTAATATAGTTGACTCATTTGCACACCTGCGTCCCAAGTCCTCCTACTCCCCACCTAATTTATGACTTCAACAAACAAAAACCAAGCATCTCAACATCAAACACAAAACAGGAAACCTTCCAAACACAAAATGTCACAACCCAGATTCACTTCCACAATCTTTCTCTGTCTCTCACTTATTCTCTTCCAAACCCATCTCCCAATTTGCACTACTCTATCAACTGTAGACCTCAATTTGTTGAAACACACTGAAATGGATGTTGTAAATGTACTGACCAAAAGGGTTTGTACTAAGAGTATTGGGGAGTGTTTGATGATGGAGCCTGAGATGGATTCAGAGAGTAATAGAAGAGTTTTGGTTATGCAGAAAAAGTATATTAGTTATGAGACATTGAGAAGAGATATGGTTCCTTGTGATAGGGCTGGAGCTTCTTACTATAATTGTCATCAAAGACAAGCTAATCCTTATCATAGAGGTTGTGAAGTTATTACTGCTTGTGCTAGAGGTGCTCAAGAAATCAAGACTTGACTTTTTAATGGAGGTGAAGAAAAGTGAGCCTCTTTGTGCTCTTTTTCTTTTCTAATCCTTTTTTGTTGTTGTTGTTGTTCTTCTTGTTGTAGCTAATAAGATCATTATTATTTAAATGCTTTCTATTTACTTATAAACATACTATATGACTAGCTTATCTGTAAAAATATCTAATTTTCCTTCTGAGTAATTATGACTGCAGATGTGGCATTTAATTTCTAGAAAATATGTTTTATAGATATTTGGGGATACATTTTGATTTTCAGTTCGTCTACATAATTTTGTTAGAGAGTAAGAGCTTAGTGTAGATATATTAAATGATGTCCCTTTTAGTTAGAACAACTAAACTTGCAGAATTTAACTTTATCTTGAATTTGTTTTGATAAACTTCAAGCTTTAAAGGGAATTTTCAATCTGCATTAGGCAATGAAAAACTTTCATAACACACACATGGAGCAGTTTTCTTCATAAGACAGTTCCTAATATTAGATTTGGTTGCAAGAGGGAAATCCTCCTAACCTATCGGCACGGCTCGGCTCGGCGAGATCGAATGGGTATATAGACTATATAGAGAAAACAAGAACTGAAAAATATGAACTGCAAAACCACCTTATTTAAAACATTCAAATTTAGATTGGTCTCTGACATCATCTATCTTTTTGTGATTTTGGGATATTGTCTTTATTTTCCTTAATGTTTGCAGAGCAGATACAGGTGAACATTTTCACATATGCATGACTACAACTTTTGTTCACCTAATTACCTCTGCAGTTTGAATACTCAACCAACTTATATTCCTTATATTTGTAAGCTTAGCCACACATAGGAACATGTATCATAAGTGAAGAACACCATTAATCCATCGCCAAAGTTCTGAGTCATGTGTGTGATAAGGAATGCAGTAATCACATAACTTCTGTGACTTATCAGCTTATCAGCACCAAAGAAAAAGTTCAAATGATAGTTAGTGCATCTAGTAATCTTTCTTGCTACTTGTTCAATCTCCTGAATGGTGCTCATATCCGGCCTTACCTTTGGTGTACTAAAATTCAATCAATTAATGAAAAATTATGTTTTTGAAGAAAAGTTAGTTTATGTTTAAAATTTAATTACCGTACCTGTCCATCTCCTAGCTTTCTAATAAGATAAATATTCAATCAATCATTATCATGATCATGAGCATGGACCAAAGTCTGTATATGATATCTTTAACAGATTATATGGTTCCATTATTCTTTTTTAATGTTTTTGATATTTCTGTATTGGATTCCCCAAATTTGCTTATTTAACAGCATCTCTTCAATATTATTATAGTATTCAATGACAGTTATATGCCCCTTCAAAAAATTGAAAGGTTCATTCTTTCTGTTATCTTGGTAGCAGTTCCATCCATCTAGCTCATACAATTTCTTTTGTAATAGTTCATGATATGTTATTCATTAATGTTGATTGTTTTAAATGGTAACATTACTGTTAGTTTAAAAAGGGGACCATATTGCAAACCATTTAACATCTGCAATTACACCAGAAAACAATTCATATGCTAGTAATCCTGCTGAACTTGCAATCATAGTCTGAAAACTTTGACTTTACTTATTAGATTTAAGTCGATGGTGAGAAATGTTGGGTGGAGTACACTGAAGCTTCCAATGGTAATTGTGATGATCACTTGATAATTGTAGGCGCCACTTATCCAAGTAACAATAAAGGGCTTTTGGTAGTTTTTTTTGTCATCCCAGTACAATTTTCCTTTACAATTATTAAATAAACTAGTATAGTTTTTAAATAGATAAAGTAAAATGCTATTGTCGAATAAGTTCTAGATTTCATCTATCAAATATTAAATTAGAATCTTGATTGAGATCTATAAAATATGTAATATAAAAGTTCTCAAATGCTTAAAACATAAAACATAATAGTATCCGATAACTAAAGCAACATCTAACAACTCAGAATTTGGAACTATTATCTCTCATTGTAATTTTTTTCTTTCACAATACCCAAGCTATAGGATTAGCTTTATTTGGAAGCAAACGAATCTCGTTGCTCATACCCTTGCGAGGGCATCAAGTTCATTATATTGTTCTTTATATTGTTCAACTTTGTATTGTTCAACTTTGTATTACAAGCATTATTAAAAGTAAAATGATATGAGTTTGCTTTGGTAAAAAGGGTTGGTCTGACCGGTAATCGGATCCTACTCCAAGGTCTCGAGTTCGAATATTGAGTGTTACAAAAATTCTATTGGGAGGAGAGAACATCATCAGCAAAGTCGATGAATAATACGATAACCAAAAATAATAATACATAATATACATAGTTTTTCAAATATTTGTGTAAATTTATATTAAAAATTTATCTTAAATCCCAATCATTAATTTTTTACATATACTACACTAGTCTAATAATTTTAACAAAGTCTGACTTATCTCATAATAGTATTTTCATCCAAAACATTAATAATTTAATTAATTTAAAAAATAAATAGTATCGATTAAAATGCCACTAACAATTACCAACAAGAGTTGGTCCAAGCGGTGAATGGGCTCAGATCCCACTCCTAAGTATCAGGTTCGAAACATGAGTGTGGCAATACTCTTTTAGGGGAGGATCACATGAACTGCCAAAATCGGGTACACGTGGCATGGCTAAGTCGGTGGATACCATGCAAACGGTAAAAAAAAGCCACTAATAATTGTACCCCAAAGAAAAAGTACTAATGGGTTATGATCGGGGCTAAATAGCACTTTTGATCATTTATCTTTACTCTAGGTTTCATTTTGGTCATTTATTTTTTTTTTGGTCCGTTTTGGTTCCTCATTTTCGTTTCATTTTGGTCTCTGCCGTTAGTTTTTGTTAACAGACGCCACGCTGGCAGTTAACTACTGACGTGGCGTCTTAAGTGTCACTGCTGACTTGGAATTCTTTAAATGATGTGGCATATAAGGGACCAAAATGAAACTTAAAAAAACCATGAGGGACCAAATTGACAAAATTAACAAATCTAGAAAAACACCCCAATCTTCATTTTCTCCGGCGAGCCACCACCACCTCCGTCGAGTCGTCACCACCACCACCACAAACAGTGACATCGCCTCTCTCTCACCACCGTCCAAAACCAAAGTACCGGTCTTATATTTACAAACACCCCCACTTTTGAATTTTTAAAGGTCCGAAAGTTTGGAACACGCCACAAACCTTTTCTTTCCCTTTTTTCTCTTTCTTTTCTAAGCTCAGTTTTCATAAAGATCTTTCCAGCATCATCCCCAAACTTCCCCAGCTTTGTTTTGCTTGATTGACTTAACCGTTTAGCAATTTTGTTTTGGTGGATTGAACTTTCAGAATCGTTGCTGGTCATTTTTCAGTTGGGAGGGAGTTTGGATTCGACGGAGAGGATTAAGCTGGAGATTAAGGTTGAGGTGGGGATCAATGGGCGAAGTGAGATTTGATACACCGTACAAGAGAGTGAAAATCCACATAAGAGTTCTATTGGGATTTCTGAAGATGTTCTCAAAATTTCTGTGATGTGGTGTTTACGATAGTCACATGTTTCTGGATGATACTCCAATTTCATTGTAATAGGTACGGAAGTTTGGTTCCGAACCCATATAGTTCCAAACTTTCGGACGTTTGGTTCCGAATCGGTACGGTTCCAAACTTCTAGACCTTTAAAAATTCAGAAATGGGGAGGGGTGTTTGGAGCGCCTTTCACGTGAATGTATTTTTAGAATATTTGAAGGTTGGGGTGTACAGTGAGCAGAAGGGGTTGTAGGAAGCAGTGGCGGACCCAGGACCCCGGGGTCAGGGGTGTCAAATTTTTAAGGCCGGTGTCAAATGGGTGAAAAACTTGGTCTACTAGTATAATTTCAAATTTTCAGGGGTGTTAAAATTAAAATTTCAGGAGATTTAGGCTATTTATATAAAGTGTTTAGTGAAAAAAAAAATTCCAGGGTATAAGCCAGGTCCGCCATTGGTAGGAAGTATAAGCCAAAAACAATGCACATGAATGGCACAGTATCCACATGAGCGTTGAGCTGGTTGGGCCTGACGAGCCACTTTCTCGTTTGAAGACTTATAAGCCTTTGCTGTTTACACAATGTTTTCAATATAACACACCTTCTATGAGCCCGCCCTTTTGCTTGTTTCTTTTTATAAGTTCAATTTTCTTCTTGCATTGATTATTTCATTATCTCTCTTGTCATGATTGGACAAGAAGTAGGGTGATGAGTTCAAATATAAAATAAATAGGTGGAAAGAGTGAGTGATAAACCTAGGTAATTATAAGAGTAATTTTGAAAGAGCGGTGCTAAATAGTACGATGAAGTTTTTAGAGTAGATTACACTCCTCTCTTCTAAGAGAAGCTTAAATTACACTTCTCTCCTCTCTTATGCAAAACATGCTAGAAAAATTACACTCCACTCTCCTAAGAGAAGTTTGAATTACATTCTCCCCTCCTCTTGTGTTAAAGTCTACACTATCATTCCTTAATAAAATAATTTAATTTCTAATAATCTAACAAGGAAAATCTAACACACCAAAGTGCAAAAAAAAAAGAGTATTACGGATCCATTTTAATATATTCAAAATTCGTATGCATATTTTTCTCTACTTTTGATTCACAATATCATTAATATATAGTTTTAAATCCTATTATAAAAAATGAAACAATGCAAAATAAAATTATAATAGTGGAAAAATTACTAAAGCCGAAAAAACATGGCTATTTAAAAACGAATTCTATATTCTAATTCATCAAGTTAATTAATAATAAAATATTCAAATTTAATTATCACTGAAATTATAAAGAAACTAATTTTTTTTTTTTAAACGGTGGCTCAAAGTTAGTATATATCATAAAAATGTTTATTTATGTTAAAATGGATTAAAGTGTAGTACAAATTTAATTATTAAGAGAGACGGTTGTAATTCAAGCATCTCTTAAGAGAGAGGAGTATAATTTACTCTAAATTTTTACTTCTCAAGAGGGGGAGATGATTGTAATTATTCAAGCTTCTCTTAAACAAGAGAAATACTCAATTTTGTATGAAATGTAAGAATAGGCAACGTGTCTAAGTATTCGCAATTTTAAAGTAAATGAAAAATTAAGATAAACTAAAAGCTAACATGTATCAATGGTTGAAATCGATTCACCGACTTTCATCTGACACATCCTTGGTACTATTAATCGTTATCCATTTTGAAAATAAAATATAAATTGTTAATCAATATTTTTAAACACTAATTATCAAAATAATAATTAAAATATCGGGACTAAAATTGTACTGTTTAATAAAAAAGTTTTATTAATTGAAATTTCAACAAATACTCGGAACAATTTCATGATGAAATCTGAGTGGGTTTGGTGCACTTACCACGAAGGTAGGCCAAGACCATTCAACGTGTAATTGATTATCTTTGTCTTGAAGCAAAGATGTCCACAATTTTCCTTATAATGATGCTATGGCAACATCTCTTCAAAGAAAAAACTAAAATTTGTTCTTTATGCAAGTACACCTAACACCTACCAAGCTATAACTCAATGACTTGGATTAGGTGCAGTGGGATCCATGACTTTAATTCAGTTACCTATTTTCATCAACTTTAGATGCAATTCACACCTAAACCCAACACTTGAAATATAAGAGAAAGATAGTTAGATAGTTGGGGAGGGATAGTGACAAGCTAATGAATGCACTCAATCTGAATCCCTACTTCACCAGCTTTGATATATCTATCCACCTACCTGCTAATGGAGAAGCTCTTACTGATTTTCATGTGTGTGGCAAGAATCCAATTAGAAATGTTTTAAAACGTTCAAGTTGTTCAAGAAAATGGAAGAATTAGCAAATAAAAATTATAAGAGATTTTTTTCTACATTTTCTTACTTTGTTTCTTTATCAAAAGATGGACAGAAACAAATTATTATACTCAAGTAATTAATAATCATAACTCACACAACCGCAACCAGAGGCTTATTCATACCCAATTGGTCTCATTAGATAGAAACCAACAGGCTTTTTGCTCTTAACCCAACAACCCAATGAAATTAAGAACCTAAGGGAAAAAATCAGAAAACTCCCAAACTACCACAAATTTGAAAAAATGTTCCAAAATGGAAAATGAAACAATGCCGATATAGTCGTTTATTCTGTTGCCTCTTCCTGAATCATCTCAGTACCTATAGTGAGCTGGTTTGTAAGGACCCTCAACAGGCACACTGATATAATCTGCCTGATCTTTGCTAAGCTTAGTAAGCTTGGCTCCAAGCTTACCAAGATGAAGAGCAGCAACCTTCTCATCAAGATGTTTAGGCAAAACATAAACCTTTTTCTCATACTTGCCAGAATCTTTCTCTTTCCACAACTCAATCTGAGCAATAACCTGGTTAGTGAATGAGCAAGACATCACAAAACTAGGATGTCCAGTAGCACATCCTAAGTTCATCAAACGACCCTCAGCTAAAACAATGATACCAGAGTTAGTATCAGGAAAAACCCATCTGTCAGTTTGAGGCTTAATAGTAATGCGCTTGACGCCGGGGTATGTCTCGAGGCCTAACATGTCGATTTCATTGTCGAAGTGACCAATGTTGCAGACAATAGCATTGTTCTTCATTTTCCTCATGTGATCAACCATGATGATGTCTTTGTTACCTGTTGTGGTAACAAAGATGTCAGCTTCACCAAGAGTGTCTTCCAAGGGAAGAACTTGAAGACCTTCCATGAGTGCTTGAAGGGCGCAAATGGGATCGATTTCAGTCACGATCACACGTGCACCGGCTTGTTTCATTGCAGCAGCACAGCCCTTGCCAACATCTCCATAACCGCATACAACAGCTACCTTACCAGCAATCATCACATCAGTTGCTCTCATTAGTCCATCAGGGAGTGAGTGACGGCAACCATACAAGTTATCAAACTGTCATCAAACAACATCGTTAGGCCACATCACACAAAAACATAAACAAAACAGATTTTAATTTGCAAGCATATAGCAACTCAATTCTTGTTTATTTAAACACTTTGTAAATTGACACACTAATGTATTCCCACAAGTTTCAGCCATTTGAATCGACTATGACAGATCTAAGATTTGAACCATGTTCTCTTCACTAGCTGTTGAGGTAACTTACATCTCAACCAAGCTAATGTTGGTACCTAATTAATAATTAATAATAATAATAACTCCTTGACAATAAACAATTCAAAACTCATAATCTATAAACAGAAGAATTAATACACACAGCTACAAAACATGTGCAGGTGGCAGTGTCTACTTCTCTTCTCATACTTTTTTTTTCTGATTTTTGAAACAAAATTATTTAACGGCTGAGATTGTAAATTAAGTACATGTAATGGTTTGAATTAATGTGACAGAAAAGTGCATAGGAAACTGACTGCACACAATCCTGATCTAGATCCAACCATCCGTTGGTTTTTAATTATTAATTAATTTATCTATAATAAAACCAATCCTGTTGGATGAACATGCAAATAATCGTGGGGACTAATTAGAAATATTTTAAATTTTGAATGAAACATGAAACATAAAAGTAAAGGGTGTAAAATAAAATGATGATCTCCTTCAAACAAAACATAGATCTATAAAAGCAATTTAAGCAAACCAAACAAAGAAACAGAATAAGAGATCTGAATCGAATACGACAATGAAAGTTGTTAATTAAAAAAAGAAAATAGGAAAGGTTACCTTGCTCTTGGTAACAGAGTCATTGACATTGATAGCAGGGAACAAAAGGGTACCATTAGCCTGCATCTGATAAAGTCTCTTAACACCAGTAGTAGTTTCTTCAGAAACACCAACAAGTCTCTCCTTCATCTTATGATAACGTTTAGGATCAGTCTTCAACCCATCTCTAATAATAGTAAGAACAATGTGAAACTCAGCATTATCAGTAGTGGAAGGATCAGGAACCGAACCATCCTTTTCATAAAGTTCTTCAGCCTTCACACCTTCATGAATAAGAAGAGTAGCATCACCACCATCATCAACAATTAGATCAGGACCACCGGAAGGACCCCAATTAAGAGCCTGTTCAGTGCACCACCAATATTCCTGGAGAGTCTCGCCTTTCCATGCGAATACGGCGGCGCTGTCACGTGCGATGGCAGCGGCGGAGTGATCTTGTGTTGAGAAGATGTTGCAGGAACACCAACGGACTTCGGCGCCGAGTGCGGTGAGAGTTTCGATTAGGACGGCGGTTTGGATTGTCATGTGAAGGGAACCGGTGATTTTGGCTCCTTTGAAGGGTTGTGATGGGCCGAATTCAGTGCGGCAGGCCATTAGACCTGGCATTTCGACTTCTGCTAGTTCGATTTCGAGTCTTCCGAAATCGGCTTGGGACATGTCTTTTACTTTGAATTCTCGCCCGCTTGTTGTTTTCTCTACTAGCAACGCCATTTCGAGAGAGAATACAGAGAGAAATGAATGAGAATGAGAGCGAGAAGGAGAAGGAGGGGAATGAATGGGAGTGTGTGTAGTAATGTAATGGGGTGAGGGGTTACTATAAATAGGTTTGAATGCTTCAAATGGACGATGCGGATTATTCTGGTGGTTGTGGTTGGAGGAGATCCATTCTTCACCACTCCATTTCCCTACTAATTCTTACCTCTATTTCATCATCTCTGTAATAATTGTTGTAGTAACCCATAACTATAGGATTCACTCATCCGTTCTTTAATTATCACTGGTATTTTCATTTACAATTTAGCTCTTTAGATCTTATAAAGTGGCTCGGCTATGATTGGCAAGTCACATCCGCCATGTTTGATAAGGACTAGTGTTTAGTGTATTTTTAAACCTTACTTCAAGTAGCGTTTGAGTTAGAGTTGTCAACTTTGCCCACCTTGATGGCCCATTGTTTTGACATGTGTTGAGCTCAAAAAAATAAAGGTCTAAAAAGAATCAGGCTAATTTGGCTTAGCCAAACTGGGCCTACTTTTTAATACTTTTTGAACGTTTTTTGTGTTTTTCTTTGTTAAAATGTGAAGTGGGTCAGGCCTGCCTGCTAGGCCTAGTGTTTTTGGTTGGGCGGGGCTACAAAAATTGCAACCCAATAGATAATTGCCAGCCCGATTTTGCAATTTGGCCCATTGGGCTGGGCCGAATCGGGCGGCCTCGTTTGACAATTCTAGATAGCGTACGGCGTCTCAATTATTTTTGACATTTTTACCTTTGTTATTTGTTTTAACTTTCTTCTCAATTCTTTTTAAAATAAACCAAATAATTTAATCATGAATTAAATAAATATTTCTTTTTATGACATTTTACATTTATCAGTTAGTTTAATAGGTAGTTTTACCAGACACACCATTTGCTATCAACTAGCTTATCGGCTAGCTCATCCGCTCATCTACTATCGCTAGCTTATTTGCTATCCGCTACTTTTTACCAAACTGAGCCTAAATAGGGAAGTGGATTCTCTCTGTTGAGAACTTTACTCGAGGGTGTGTAGTGTTGACTCTCTCATTTTTTCATCTATTAAAGACTCTCTATTTTCTTTTTATATCAGGGGTGGGGATCCCAGCTAGCTAGTGAGTAATAATTTTTTTTTTACATACGAACTATCTCAATATTTTTGACAAACGACTAATCTTCGCTCGTGGACATGACCTAGTCAGAAATACCAACCATTGATTCACTCATCAATGCCTTTCATTGTTTTACTACGTAGTTTAGTGGGTGTCGGAGCAGGTTTCTACAACAAGGGACTCGTCTCTTATAAATGGGGGATTTCAGAATATAGTTTGTTAAGCAAGTTTCTATAAAATAATTGTTTGATTTAAAACGTAGTTATCATAAGAAACTTATGTTTTTTTGTCAAAAAAAAATAAGAAACTTATGTTTTTGACAAAATTAATTCTTTTTGATAAATGACAAAATTAAATTTTTAATAAGTAGCCGCAATTTATTGCAAACCAATCACCATCCACCTCTAATTTCCTAAAACTTTGGTCTTGGACCAAAAAGATGCCTCTTTTTTTTATAAGTATTTTTTTGACAACTTTTTTTATAATTATATAAACAGATACCTTCTTTTCTAAAGTAGTACATAAGTTGTACTATCATATTTTTTTTCTTTGGGACAATGTTGACGCATATCCAATTGATTGTATTAATCGAAGTACAATAGGTACTCTAACCCGTACAATTATTTTGATGCCTCGTTAAAATCTCTCTGAGTCAAAACTCCGTGGAAAAAAGACCCACGGAGAAAAAAGAGTACCTCGAGGAGAACAAAGCATCCAAGCCAATTACACATGTGACCAAAAACAGCAACAGCAAAAAGCTAGCAAACCCCACAAAACCAACGCTCAAAGTTACGAAACGACAACAGCAGAACAACAACCAATACAACCAACAGAACACCAGCACCGCAACCACATACAACTAGCACAACCAGCAGCAACAAACAACAGAACACCAGCACCGCAACCAAAGACAACAGACAACAACACAACAAGCAGCAACAACCAACACAATCAACGACAACAAACAACAGAACATCAATCAGCACAATCAGCGACAGCAAACAACAGACAACATCGCAACAAACTTTCACCCTCAATTTGTCGATGAGAAGTGATATATGGTACGAGAGTTTTTTTTGAAGAAATGTTAGAATTCTTTTTTTTATATAAAATTAGAAAGGAATTACACGGGACGACATAACCCAACACTGCCAACTAACTGTAGATATGATTAGAAATCAATATTGCTGCCACATGATTCTTCATTTTCATCTCATACCAAACATAATTTCTCTTTGTCAACATAAAAAATAAAAGAATAAATGTGATTTATATCATTTAAAATGAGTAATAATTTCAAAAAACAAAGTAAAACATTTTTGTTATTGATAAGAAAATTAATAGTTGATATATAGTATATCCACAAATTTCAGGAATTAATTTTAATAATGTTCAAATATTGTAGAAACTATTTATCCATAAAAAATATTGTAGAAACTAATTATCAAAAAAATATTGTAGAAACTAATGAAAAAATATTGGGCATGCATGTTACAGAGAATATAATTCAAGCAAGTTTTTTTTATCAGTATAATTCATGCAAGTTAATTAAATCTATTATACAAAAATTGGTGCGATTCATGTAAATATATCTAAGATACTCTTTCTTTTTTTTTGAGAATAATCTAAGATACTCTTACATTATTAAAAATAATGTTGAATTTATTTATTTAAAGCTAGGCGCTTGTTTACCAAAAAAAAAAGCTACGCGCTTGTGCCACTTAGAATTGTGTCGTGGATTCGTGGGAGCCACTATTGAGGACTAAACGGCCAAGAAGAACCCACGATCAGGACTCCGCGGTTGGTGGGTCTGAGATTCACAAAATATCACTCAAGCTCTTGCGGTGCCACCACCAAACCCCATACCTGTTTCTTTTCAATGCTTTTTCTATTTCATTAACAAGTCCGAATTTGTTTTATACTACTTCTCTTTTTAATTACTTTATTTATCATCTCTCCTACTAGGATTAGGGAAAGAGGTGTGGTGATGATATTCACTATAGACCAATGTTATCAAAATTGCAATTTTAGTAGTAAAATTTGTTCCGTACCATATCTCTCGACCTGTATGGCTGTATACGATCTTAGACACAATGTCCGATTTGAGATAGTTGGTAGAGGTTGGTCTTGATCAACCGAGCTCCGCTTCCGATCCGGGGCAGGTGGTACCTGCGAGGACACTCCGACGCTCAAGTCAGCTAGGGAACTGATTAGAGGTAAAGAGTAGGAAAGAGTGTGTGTACCTTGATCATTGCATTGAATGCCTATTTAGAGAGTAAAAGTGTGTTGTCCTAATGAGTCAGAGTCGTCCGATCTAGGGCCTAGATCTTAGCCGTTGGTTAATGGATCTGCTTTTGCTTATGGGCCTCACTATTGTGGATTGGGCCAATCCGTAACAGTTGCCCCCCAAGTCGGGTCGCCTGTGAGGCGAACTTGACTTGTAAGCCTTGTCTGAGCTCCACGAAACCGGGCTAGTGCTCACGAGACAGAGATGACCGTTGAGTGACTCAAGGTTCCTCTAAACATCCGGGATTCAATCTTTTAGACTGCGACCTTCTACAAGGCCGGGCTTATAGCTACGAAGGTGTCTGCCCCCAGCCTCGGAAGCCTCGGAGGGTCAGGAAATGATGTGACCACCGAGTGACTCGAGGTGTCAGTTTAATGTCGCCTTTAGGACAGTATTCTTCAAGGCCGGGCTTATACCAGCAAGGGTGTCTGCCACCAGCCTCGGAGCGCTCGAGATACGGGTCTTGTCAAAGATCTTCGAGGCCGGGTTTATACCAGCAAGGGTGTCTGCCGCCAGCCTCGGAGCGCCCGAGATACGGGTCTTGTCAAAGATCTTCGAGGCCGGGTTTATACCAGCGAGGGTGTCTACCACCAGCCTCGGAGCCCCCGAGATACGGGTCTTGCCACCACCAGCCTCGGAGCGCCCGAGATACGGGTCTTGTCAAAGATCTTCGAAGCCGGGTTTATACCAGTGAGGGTCTCTACCACCAGCCTCGGAGCGCCCGAGATACGGGTCTTGTCAAAGATCTTCGAGGCCGGGTTTATACCAGCGAGGGTGTCTACCACCAGCCTCGGAGCGCCCGAGATACGGGTCTTGTCAAAGATCTTCGAGGTCGGGTTTGTATCAGCGAAGGTGTCTACCACCAGCCTCGGAGTGCCCGAGATACGGGTCTTGTCATGTCGAGCTCGGTGTATCGGGTTCCGATTTTAGCGTAGAACTTTAAGGCAATTGTTCGACCGATCCCAAATCCTTCCATTCAACCTCGGAACTCACTTTTATCAAGCACTCAGTGTGAGGAAAATCGTAGCCGGGATATATATTAGATGGTTAAACATTTACAAAGTTGGATTACATCACGCCCGTAGGCTCATTCTGAGACCTAGGTGAAACGTTACCTTCCTGCGTTAATCCCTTCTTCATGATCGATATACTTCTGAGTTCGATGGAGGAACTCGGCAAGCGACTCAGCTTGGTTGGCCCCGACGTCTATTTGAAATAGACTTCCTTCACGAAGACCAGCCTCCATGAAGTAAAGACGGAAGAAGTCGTTGAGGTTCCGGACTTGAGCAGCTTCTCTATTGAATCTCTCTATGTAGTCCCGAAGGAACTCATTTTCTCCTTGCCGAATTGCCTGCAATACCTTCCGAGATTTAGGCTTTCATCTTCGAGTGGGCGAAGTGTGCAGAAAAGATCTTGGCTAACTGATCCCAAGAGGAGATCGTATTTGGCTTAATAGCCCTGAACCAGTCTAAAGCCGCATTCTCTAGAGTGAGGGGAAAGGTTCGGCACTTTATCTCCTCTGGAACGTTACGGTATTGCATAACCGTGTCAAAGTAGTCGAGGTGGCGATCTGGATCACCAGTCCCATCATGCATTTTCAAACCCTCATGAGGTTTCTCGAGGTGCTTTGGCACCGGGAAGTAGTCGATCTTACTTGTGAAATGTCCTTTACGCTTTGCCGACCTCACAAGGGGTGAAGACCGTTGGTAGCCATACTTGCTGGGGGATCCCCGCGAGCGAAGGCGCTGACCTTCCTGCCTCGGAGACCTTTTTCGACTTCTAGCTAGTACGTCGCCTCGGAGGAGAGGAAAAGAGAAACGAGCTAGGCCGAGGGGAACCCTCAGGACCATAAGGATCATCAGGTGTCCGACTTGGGGTAGTCTCCGATCCTCACCCTCCTCTACAACGAGGTGGAGTACGGTGATGGTATCCCCTCCGATCCGGGATGTTACGAGCCCGGATCTCAGTAATCTGAGCTTCTAACTGGGTGTAGCGTTGGCTTTCCTGCTGGTCGGCCTCGGCTTGCCGATTTAGGAACAGGACGAGCTGTTGAACAGCATCGACCGGTACCTGGACGGTCAGAGGGGGAGGTGGAAGTCAGTTCTGGGCTGAGCTCCCAGGAACCATAGCCGTAGCCGAGCTTCGAGCATGCGTCGGGCTAAGGGGTAAGGTGACTGCCACTCCTTCCGGAGTCACCTGCTGCAGGACCGGTCCTTCAGCGACATTCGGGATAGTCCTCTGACGTAAGGTCGGAGCCATCGTCAATCAAGGAGATGGGAGAGGAACTAGAGTACAAGATCCTCCCACTGTGGTCGCCAATGTTTTGTATCGTATCTCTGGACCTGTATCCGATCTTAGACACAAGGTCCGATCCGAGATAGTTGGTAGGGGTTGGTCTTGATCAACCGAGCTCCACTTCCGATCCGGGGCAGGTGGTACCTGCGAGGACACTCCGACGCTCAAGTCAGCTAGGGAACTGATTAGAGGTAAAGAGTAGGAAAGAGTGTGTGTACCTTGAGCATTGCATTGAATGCCTATTTATAGAGTAAAAGTGTGTTGTCCTAATGAGTCAGAGCCGTCCGATCTAGGGCCTAGATCTTAGCCATTGGTTAATGGATCTGCTTTTGCTTATGGACCTCACTATTGTGGATTGAGCCAATCCGTAACAAAATTGTACGATTATATGAGTTTGATCGGACTTGGCGATGCGAATCGCATTTTGGGTAGAATTGCTCGATATACAAGCAAAATTGCAATATCGTCAGTAGAATTATAGCAAAATCGTAGAAGCACTATGTAACAAAGCCGAGTCAAGTTTCCACGACCCAGTTGTGTTTTATAGGAGTTAAATGGGGATTTTTTTTTTACTTTTTTAGGGTGTGCAAGTGCACACTCTAGACCCCTAGTAGGTTCGCATATTGTTGTCTCGAAGGATTACTTAGATAAAAGCTGTTCCGGACTAGGCCCAAATTAACGGACCTCTATTGGGCCGTGGTATTGAGGCCCAACGCCATTAATGGTCCGTTATATATCCAACGGCCATGATTTGTCAGTTACAAATCGGATGGTGCTGCGTTGGAGAGATAACACCATCCTGACATCTATAAATGGGGTTAACACTGTATACCAGGTACACACATTCTAATACAATCTTGCAATTGACTTCGCTCTACTGACTTGAGCGTCGGAGTATCTTTGTAGGTACCACCCCTGGATTGGAGCTCCGAGGTACGAGTTGGTCAAGAACAAACTACCGACTATCTTCGATCAACTTTCGATCTTGAGATAAGGTACAGAACATTGACGACCATAGTGGGAGTACTCATTGCTCTCACATTTCACTTTTTGACTAACGATGGCTCCTCGAGGACGACCTAGAATCATTCCTCAGCCTCGGAGCGCTGGCCAGGGTTTAACGCGGCCACAACCTACCCCGGAAGGAGTGGATGTAACCCTTCCCCTTACCTCGGGACAAATTCATCTCCCTCCTCCGTCGGGTAACTCGGGACAGAATTGTCTCCCTCCCCCGCCTGAGGCCGTTTCGGTTCCAGTCGATGCTGTCCGAGAGCTCGTACATTTGCTGAATCAACAAGCTCAGGCCGAAAATCAGCAAGAGATTCGCATCTCTCAAATGGAGGCAGAGCTTGCTGCAGTCCAAGATCATACCATCCCGGATCGGCAATCTCCTCACCCTCATTCCCCTCGTCACAGGGACAACAGGTTCCAGGAGACATCACTCTCCGGCTTGGAAGAGGCATCATCACTGTTCTCCTCCTCGTCGCAGGAGGGGTCGAGGTTCCTGAACTCCTCCAAGCCGGAGGAGACGAGGTTCCCGAACTCCACCAAGTTCGTCCCATCATTTCCGGACTACTCGTCTTATCCTGAAGAGTCTTCAGAGCGAAGCTCGTCGTTATCATCGTCATCACCTCGTCGATGTTCTAGAATCCGAGTTAGATCCCTGAGGCATGAACGTAGGTGATCACATTCTCGAAGATCACCAGGTAGGTATCAATACTGAGATTCTCTTGAAAGAAGTAGATCCTCTAGACGCCGAGGCCCCTTCACCAGCAGAATTGACAACTGCCCGATTCTGCAGGCACTTAGAGAAACCACCAGAGCTGAAGATGTACGATGGCATTGGTGATCCTGATAATCACCTCAACTATTTCGAGCTGATGATGCAATATTGTACTGCTCGAGAAGAGATTAAATGCAAGATTTTCCCTCTGACCTTAGAGAAGTCGGCCTTGGGATGGTTTAGGGGGCTCAAATCAAACTCTATATCGTCATGGGATCAGTTGGCTAGAATGTTTTCCGCCCACTTTGTCCACTCAAAGATGAAGCCAAAGTCCACTGAAGTGCTTAAAGCAATTCGCCAGGGCGAGAATGAGTCTCTCCGAGACTATATTGAAAGGTTTAACAAAGAAGCTTCAGCGGTCCAAAATTTGGAGGATAAGTTCCGACTTTACTTCATGAAGGACGGTCTGCGGAAAGGAAGCCTTTTTCAAGTCAGTATCGGGGTTCATAAACCTCGGAATCTCGCGGAGTTCCTCTGTAGGTCTCAAAGGTACATTGACTACGAAGAAGATGTTGCCAGCAAATTCCATGTTAAGCCAAATTCAAGCAAGCCGAGAAATGAGAAAGACCTTCATCAGAATAATAAAATGGAGTTTAAGCCTAGAACTCGGTATCCCGAGCATACCGAGCTTAATTGTTCCCGAGCCAAGATCTTGGCCGAGTGGGCCAACACTGAATTCAAAGAAGAGAAGTTTCCCGACCCTCTCCCACAAAGGTCGGGTCAAAGATCCAATAAACACTGTCGGTATCACCGAAGTAATGGGCATGACACGAACCGTTGTAACGCCTTAAAGGACGACATAGAGGATATGATTCGTAGAGGAAAACTCAATCAGTATGTTAAGAAACCACTACAAGAAGAGCCAAAGGTCAAATCCGATGATAAACAGAAGAACGACATGCAGCAACATGAGCAGCAAGATGAGGAGCAAGATGAGGAGAAAGATGAGGAGTAAGCTGAGGAGTCTGGAGAGGCTGGGGAGGCCGAGGAGTCTGATGGCGGTAGGTTTTAGGATTTGTTGTATCAGTGTGACAATTCAATATTTTGTTATAACATTTCAGATTAAGTGTTGTTGATTCGGATTTTATGTTATTGAAGAATTTTATTCTCGGAATTTTTATTTTAAACTGCTTTATGTATTTTATATTTATTATTTATTATTAAAATAAACAAGTATAAAAGCAAGTTTATCAAAAAAAAATTCAATCAGTTGGGCATTAGCCACGGAATTAGCGAGGGAAATTGGACGTGTGGATGTCAGAATTTAACCACGTGGCTGTCTTTATTAGCGAGGGAATTTTAATCCCTCGCTAATTAGCGAGGGAATTAGCGAGGGAAATTGGACGCGTGGCTGTCAGAATTTAACCACGTGGCTGTCTTTAGTAGCGAGGGAATTTTAATCCCTCGCTAATTAGCGAGGGAAAAGCGAGGGATTAAAATTCCCTCGCTAATCCCAGTAGCAAGGAGGGAATTAGCGAGGGAACCAATCCGTCGCTAATTCCCTCCCCAATGACAATTAGCGACGGATTTAGGTCATTTTGCGAGGGAAAGTTCCCTCTCTAATGACCAGTTTTTTTGTAGTGCAAAGGAAGACTCATCGGAAGAAGAAGATACCCGGAAGTCCAAGGGACTGACGGTGGTAAATGTGATTTCTGGAGGATATCCAAATGAAGGCACTAGCAAAACCATGAATCGCAAATGGAAAGAAATTCCCAACACCGCTTCTACCTCGGCGACCCCATAATCATCCTCAAAAAGAATATTGCGACCTCCACTTGCTTTTGGAGATCAGGACCTGCTTGATGGAAAGCCCAACAAACACATCCCACTCTTAATCTCGGCAGTAATGGCTAATGCCTAGATTAAAAGGATGTCGGTGGATCAGGGAAGCTCGACAGATATCCTTTTTATTGACCTCTTTAGGAAGCTTAAAATCTCAGAAGAAGACCTAACTCCATTCCGGGAAACGGACCTGTCTGATTTTGATGGGTCAAGAACAAAACCGATGGGCTATTTAGAGTTAATGCTGACATTCGGAGAAGAACCTTTGGTTAGATCCTGGGCAGGCTCAGGGAGATTGCTTCCACGGTCCATTTGAAAATGAGGTTCTATTCTTTATGCAACAAGATCATCACCATTAATGCTGATCTAGAGTCAGTAGAAAGATGCTACTACATGCATATTAAAACAGATCGAAAAGTCAAAGAAGATGCAGAGCCCCCCGAAGATGTTGAGAAACCAGCCAAAGGAAAGGGAAAAATGAAAGCTGCTGATGTCAACCTGGCCGATCTGGATGCAAGGTATGACCCTGATAGTTCCGACGATGAGGATGATGATGCCCTCACTCGGGAACTGAAGAAGAGAATCAAGTTCCCGAAACCTAATGGAGAGTTTATTGAGATTCAGTTGGGAGACGACCCTGCAAAAACTGTCAAGATTGGTGCCGATCTGCCCGAGCAAGTGAAGTCTGAGCATGCACCCAGCGAAGAAGAGGACACGCCCGGAATTCCTCCTGAGGCCGCCTGCCATCAGTTAGCAGTGGACCCAGAGGCGAAATGGGTCACCCAGTGAAGAAGGATGCAGAGTGGAGAGAAAGCGGTTGCCGCTGCAAAAGCTGTTGATAATTTACTTAAAGCAAATTTTGTAACCGAGATCAAGTATACAACTTGGCTCTCAAATCCTGTGTTGGTTAAGAAAATAATGGAAAATGGCGTATGTGCGTTGATTATACCGATCTTAATAAGGTTTGTCCAAAGGACGCCTTCCCCGTCCCCAGCGTAGATCGCCTAGTGGATAACGCTTCCGGTTTTCGCTTACTATCATTCAAGGATGCATATTCCGGGTATAACCAAATACCAATGTATCCCCTCGATCAAGAGAAAACCGCCTATGACTGACCGAGGCAACTTTTGCTACCGGGTCATGCCCTTCGGCCTGAAGAATACCGGGGCAACATATCAGAGAATGGTGAATAAAGTCTACTGAAATCAAATCGGCCGTATCGTTGAGGTCTATCTTGGCGACATGATAGAAAAAAGTAAAGAAGATCATCTACATGTTGTCGATCTCAAAGAAATATTCATTGAAGTTCGAAAAAATAACATGAGATTGAACCCGAAAAAGTGTACATTCGGTGTCAGAGCCGGGAAGTTTTTCGGATTTTATCTTACTGAACGGGGCATTGAGGCTAACCCAGATAAATGTCGGGC
This sequence comes from Astragalus membranaceus, assembly GCA_039519185.1. Classification (NCBI taxonomy): domain Eukaryota; kingdom Viridiplantae; phylum Streptophyta; class Magnoliopsida; order Fabales; family Fabaceae; genus Astragalus; species Astragalus membranaceus. The sequence continues at coordinate 55,808,566 of CM076848.1, read as the reverse complement.
AGTCACCGAAATGCGTACCAACTACAAAAAGGGAGGCGCAGAAATTAAATGGCACGATCGCCGCCTTGTCCCGTTTTATCTCTAACGCCGCCTTCAAGTCTCTACCCCTGTTTAAGATATTAAAGAAAGAGGTAAAATTTGAATGGACGGCAGAACGGGAAGAAGCTCTTGTTCAACTCAAAAATGACCTATCCCAACTGCCGATCCTAACTCGGCCACTTGAAGGAGAAACATTATATTTGTATTTGGCAATTTCGGAAGAAGCTTTGGGCACCGTATTGATCCGAGAAACTGAAGTTGGGCAACGTCCCGTGTATTTTGTAAGTAAGGCATTGCAAGGCCCGGAGGTCCGATATCAGAAAATAGAAAATATCGCCCTTGCTTTGGTGATCGCAGCTCGTCGCCTCCGACCTTATTTTGTTGCTCATAAGGTTGTGGTACAGACGAATCATCTGATTCGTCAGATTCTACACCGACCCGAATTAGCAGGAAGAATGATCAAATGGGCAGTCGAACTTTTTGAGTACTTTCCGAGTATGAGCCAAGAACGGCAATGAAAGCTCAAGTACTTGCCGATTTTGTGGCCGAGATGACTCCAGCAAGTGAGGCCAATGAGCTATGGATTCTACACGTCGATGGTTCTTCAAATCCCAAAGGGAGTGGAGCCGGTCTTATTTTAGAAAACTCTTCTCGGATAATGATTGAGGTCTCACTTACTTTCCGGTTTCTGACGTCCAATAATCAGGCGGAATATGAGGCCTGCATTGCCGATCTCTTGCTCGCCCGAGATCTCCGAGTAACTCGGGTCGAGCATCTCTCAGATTCACTCCCAATGGTTTCCCAGATCGGAAATCAATTTGAAGCTAAAGATCCAACGCTGCAGAAGTACCTCGCTCGAGTCTGAGAGCTCTTGAGCCGTTTTGAACACGTAGAGTTTAAACATGTCCCAAGAACAGAAAATACAAAGGCTGACATTTTGTCTAAACTGGCTAGCACCAAGACTCCGGGAAATCGTCGTTCGGTAATTCAAGAAACACTGGATCAGCCAAGCATAGATCCCGACCTAAACTTAGCCATGTCAATCTGCGTATTGGAGGAAAGTAAGAGCTGGATCGCGGCCATCATTAGATATATTGAGTCGGGGGACGAGCCCTCGGATCCTCGAGAAGCAAAGTTGATCAGAAAAAGGGCATAATCCTATTCAGTGTTAGATGGGATTCTGTACAAGAGAGGTCTCTCCTCGCCATTGTTAAAATGTATTGAGGGGGATGAGGCAGACTATGTGCTTGCCGAAATTCATGAAGGAATCTGCGGACAACATCTGGAAGGACGATCCATGGCAGCTGATGCTAAGAGTTATGTGAAGAAATGCCAGAAATGTCAACTCCATGCTAACATTCATTTGGCACCACCCACCGAGCTTAGCAGCTTCTCCTCCTCATAGCCCTTTGCTTGGTGGGGTATTGATCTTCTCGAACCATTTCCAAGGACTTCTGGTCAGTTCAAATACATGATCATAGCAGTCGACTACTTCACAAAGTGGATTGAGGCCGAACCACTGAGGACCATCAGCGCCAAGAACTGCATCAAATTCTTTAAAAAGAATATTATGACCAGGTTTGGCATTCCCAAAGCTGTGGTTACTGATAATGGAACTCAGTTTGCTGATAAGGGCTTCAGAAAGCTCATGGCCGATCTAAAAATCAAACATCACTTCACCTCAGTAGAACACCCACAAACCAATGGGCAAGCAGAGGCGGCTAATAAGGTAATCTTAAAAGGTCTCAGAAGACGACTTGATGATGCTAAAGGTAATTGGGTTGAAGAATTGCCTTATGTTTTATGGGCATACTGAACTACCCCCCAGAGCTCTACAGGGGAAACACCTTTCCGACTCTCCTATGGTAGTGAAGCAGTCATTCCAGTTGAAATCGGTGAATTAACTTGGAGGACCACTCACCCAAAGTCGCCCAAAGACAATGAAAAGGCCCTGCAAGAAGAACTCGATCTTGTGGATGAAATCCGAGATCAAGCCTCTTTCCAGGAACTGATAATCAAACAAAGAATTGCATCCCGGTACAACACTAAGGTAGTGTCGATGGATTTTGAGATCGGAGATTTAGTGCTTCGACGAGCAGACGTCGGCTTGAAGAATTCCGCTCAAGGCAAACTGGCACCTAATTGGGAAGGGCCATACCGGGTCACACTGAAGACCGGTAATGGTGCCTTTGAATTAGAGACCATGGATCATATACCAATTCCGAGGACTTGGAATGCTGCGAAGTTATGCAAATACTATAGCTAATTGACAAAATGCTAAGTGTATTAATGTACTCTGATTCTTGTAAAGAATCTCCTTTTAATAAACCGACTAAGATGCTGCCGATGTTCTCAGACTTCTGTCTATTTCTATTTTTACTTCTCGTATCATTTTGCAAAGTCTGACGGTAAAAAGGGCGGCATGAGACCGACACTACGGTTGTTTGCGTTTCCCTACAAACCGAGACACGAGTTCACAAAACTCGCCACCTGTGGCCGAGGATTGCCACATCCCTTTGGTATGAGTTAAATCCGAGCCGAGTTTCGGTAAACTGTTTCAAAGGCGAAAAATATAAATTGCACAACGAAAAGCGCACAAACTTATAAACGTAATAACTGAGGTAATATAAACCGGATCAAAATAGCAGAAAAGAAGCTTCAAAGGTTTAGAACCTCCCGGATATAGGCGGGCCCTCAAGTTTGTTACACAAAATATTGGTCCTAGAATGAATCTAGAACCTTCATAAAATAAAGGGAAAATTACACATTCGAAGGACGAGTAGCGACGAATTCGAACTCTTTAGTTCCTTCCACGAGCTTCATAATGTTCCCATCTCGAACCACATGGTCGGGAAATGCAGCTGAAGTCGGTTCCAGAGCCCCTTTCGCCTCCTCCATCCGATTGAGAGCTGCATCTCGCTCCTTCTGTGCCTCTGCGTGAACAATAGGCAGACCGGTCTTCAGCATCTTTAACTCGGTCTTCAGCATCTTGCCTCCACTGCTTGCATAGATCGGATTCAAACTTCAACACTTGAGAACAGGAACCCAGAGGATCTTTGCAATATTCCTCATAACTCACCTTGTTGCCCTCCTTGCCATGCTTGCTTTTCTTTTGAGCCTAAGGGGACTCACTTACCTCAAGGTCCACAGATAACCTCTTATCAACTCTAGGTGGATCGGAAGGGTTCCCCTTCTCAAGTTGAGTGTTTTTCCGACTCCGGTGTTCAAGATTTTGGACAGGCGACCTATCACCCTCGTCAACAATTCTGAAATTCGGAACCTCAATGTTGGTATCGACATGAGTAACATCTCTTTGGGGTGTGGATTGAACCCCTGTGCCCACTTCCACGGTTATGTTTGGCTAAGGCTTTCATCGCCAGGAAAGAAGTGGAACCCGACATGTTATCTGCAATTCAGAACAAACAAAACGAGTAAGCAAACATTGAAAAAAAATTAAAGACAAATATAATGAAAGATCGGCAATATCCGGTCCTACCAAGAGCTTCTTGAACATCGGATTTGGTTCGACAATGAACTAAGGCTTGTGTATCAAAACCCATGTTTTTGGGATGGTCAAAAGGAATAAGTTCGGCACATCGCAATAAGATTCTTAAAGTCTCCTTATCTTCATCATCCAAGGATTTCTCACTCAGGTTGTAGGAACCGGAAGATCGGTTGAAATGTGCTTTCAACCAACCAATGGGAAACCTGGTTGACACCAGGTCCCCCTGCTCATCATACTTCCCCACGAATTCAATAGCATCGGCACTTATTGGAGAGGCGAAAAAGTAATGTTGTTTCCATTTTTCTTTGAGAGAGTCGGTATAAGGTCGGAATATCTTTAACCCTCTCTTAGAACGAAGGCTCGCATGTTCATATGGAGCATTGCCGAATTAAGCTCGTGCCTCCGGTTCACTTCAAAAATATGAAAGAAAAGGGATGTTGATATTGGCCGATCTAAATGTATCATTACCAATTCGAACACTCTGAGGAAGGTCCAACCGTTGGGATGTAGTTGAGACGGAGCGACTTGCAATAACCTTAAGATCTGTTGCTGCAAACGAGTGAAGGGAGGATTAATATGCATGGATTTCAAGGTAACCAGGTACATCGAGAATTTTAACTCCAAAGGAAAGACAACGATATGCGCATCTCTAGGAACACCTTCCAAGAGCCATACTTGGTCGCACTTACCGACCAAGTGCCGATGTATAGTTAAATCGGCATTCTCAGTGTATACAGATTGAATCTCCCTGAGACTCTCAAACCCAAGAATAGTCCCGGACAGCAGAAGGGTCGATCGATACGGGGCTCTTTTCAGAAGTTGTCCTAATATTTCCTCCTCTTCTTCATTCTCGGCATCAAGATTCGCCTCTGGTACCGCCTCGACTTCGGCCCTCCCTAAAGAGCTATCCGACTTGGTAGCTTCCGAAGAATCAGTTTCGAGTTCAACCATTCTAGCCAATTTTTCTCGAAGATGCTCATGAACCCTGCCTGGAGACGATGTCTCTTCATTTAATTGGTTATTGATTGGGTATTAGGCCCAGAAGCTGCCATCTGAGCCAATGGTGGGTGATCTACAATAGTAACACTAAGTGTTTGCTTCGTCATCGCTAGTTCTCTCCTGTAGGATTGGGGGCAAGTGGTCAGGATCAACTACGTGATGGGATCGCAACTAGGTCGGATCTCAGCCCTAACCACCCCCATTCTGGATGAATTTGATCAGGCTGGGGGAAGTCCTAGCCATACAAGAAAACGAAAAAATATATGAAGTTCCGTAAACATACCTCGAATTGAAGAAGGTGCACTCAATTGACTGCGCTTCTGAAATTTAGCGAGATCACTCCACTGAAACGGTGAAGTCCTCGCCACGGCTAAGAAGACTCTAATTTCAGAATCGTCTAACGTCGGGTTCGCCGGAGTTTAATCTCAGTAGTCAGAGCAAAATATCAAAGTTTCGAAACAAATGAATGAAGGATCCACCACTATATATAGTGGGCCGAAGGCAAGGGGGTTGGACTGAAGTCGAAATGACGCGTCCAATTAATGACATTTATTGCAGGCACTGACAACGAGGCGTCATCATCACTCTACGCCTCGAGCTACTCACGAGGCATCATCATTACCTGACACCTCGAGCTACTCAACAGTCACATCAATCATTTCGAACATTAAATGATTTGACTTCACAATGCCAGTCCGACATTCCGATATTGGGGGCAAAAACCTCGGTGGAATATGCCCAATATTGAGAATGGTTCGATCGTACGAGTTTCCGATCATGGTTTCATTCAAGTCAGGATCGTTCTCCTTAACGATCCGACTTGGAGGGCAACTGTTCCGGACTGGGCCCGAATTATCGGACCTCTATTGGGCCGCGGTATTGAGGCCCAACGCCATTAATGGTCCGTTATATATCCAACGACCACGATTTGTCAGTTACAAATCGGATGGTGCCGTGTTGGAGAGATAACACCATCCCGACATCTATAAATGGGGTTAACACCATCCCGACATCTATAAACGGGCCCGTTTGGATGAGCTTATTTTTTAAGTTTCTGAAAAACAACTTATAGAGATAAATAAAATTTTATGTTAAGCTATAAGTTTTCGCTAACAAAAATTATATCTCTATAAGTTATTTTTTATAAATTACGTTGACAAGCTTGAGAATAATACATAAAAGCTTATTTATTTGCGTAAGTTATTTTTCATAAGCTCAAAAATAAGTTCTATCCAAACGGCACATACATCTAACTTAGGGATAAAACAGTATTAAATATTGTATAAATATAAATAATATGAATTACATTTTATTTTTTTTCTTCTCCTATTTTCCGTATCCGATTATTTGTAGTAAGGAAAAAAATTTACGATTTGGAGTGACGAAACAAGTTAGAGTAGAGATCCCTTCATGGAGGGAACGTAGGTGTCCCATTTTGGACCAATTAAAGTGTCGGTTCGCAGGATTATACTGTGATGTTTTGGGGGTGACAGGTAAAGGCACGAGGTAGGTAGCTTATACTATGACTTTTCCTTAGTGGCTGACTGGCTGGCAGCAAAATGTTTTTTTTTACTAAACGTTGATTTCAATGTCACTTAATTAAGTCAATTTAAACAGGTGCGGTTCGGCGGTTGGGGCTGAACCTCCCTTAACCAAGGGTTGAGGATTCGATCCCCGCCTTAGGTACAGAGCAGTGTTAAAATTTTGGGCTTGCTGTCTTGCTCCTCGAGACATCTACAATGAGCGAGGATTAGTCACTGTTGTCCGTGCGGTGGATACCCAGGTTTACCAAAAAAAAATTAAGTCAATTTAGCATTTTTTTTAATAAATAATAATAATTTTTTTTAATATATTCTCTTGATTTTTTTGACGTAATATATTCTCTTGATTCATTTTGTATTATTAGAGAAGATTATATAAATGAGACTAAATTCTTATATTAGGAGTAGTGGAAGTGGGGTTGGTGAGCGTAAAATGACTTTATCACCCTCACCACCAACCCTCCCCAAACCGTTTGAACATTAGCCACCAACTTATTGGGAAAGAAGTGAAAAGTGAGGAAGCAACTGCAGGTTAACCAAAATGAACACATGATGGGAACATAGTTATTTATTTATTAATTAATTAAAGAGAAAATTAGAAAAAGAATTTCCAACTCACCTACTCCACCAGATCCAAAAAAAAAAGTAAAAAGAGAAAAAGGAAAAGGGATAAAATGGTAATCAAAGATCTAGATTTGGATCACTGAATGGGAAAGACCTGTATTAAAAGGAACACACAACACAGAATCTGAGATACACAAAAACAACACAACACAACAACACAAACACAAGTGTTCGTGCTTTGTTTATGGTCGGTAGTTTCTTTCTTTGAACGTGTGAAGCAAAGAGATAGAAATGGATCCAGTAAGCGAGTGGGGAAACACGCCGTTAGTAACGGTAGACCCAGAAATCCACGACCTAATCGAGAAAGAGAAACGTCGTCAATGCCGTGGAATCGAACTCATAGCCTCCGAGAATTTCACTTCCTTCGCCGTCATAGAAGCTCTCGGAAGCGCACTAACCAACAAATACTCCGAGGGAATGCCCGGTAACCGTTACTACGGAGGCAACGAATTCATCGACCAGATCGAAAACCTGTGTCGCTCACGTGCTCTTGAGGCTTTCCACTTGGATGCTTCCAAATGGGGAGTTAATGTGCAACCTTATTCAGGTTCTCCGGCGAACTTTGCCGCTTACACGGCGGTGTTGCAACCACATGATCGGATCATGGGTTTGGATCTGCCGTCAGGTGGACACTTGACACATGGGTATTATACCTCCGGTGGGAAGAAGATCTCTGCGACTTCGATTTACTTTGAGAGTTTGCCTTATAAGGTGAATTCTAGTACTGGTTTTATTGATTATGATAGGTTGGAGGAGAAGGCTTTGGATTTTAGGCCTAAGTTGATTATTTGTGGTGGTAGTGCTTATCCTAGAGATTGGGATTATGCTAGATTCAGAGCTGTTGCTGATAAATGTGGTGCTCTTTTGCTTTCTGACATGGCTCACATTAGTGGCCTTGTTGCTGCTCAGGTACTTTACTATAATCATATCTATCTATCTATCTATACATCTATTTATCTCTTCTTGATTTGTATGGATCTGCACATGTTTACATTCAATTACTTTCATTTTTTCAAATAATGATCGGTGCCTACGTGTTCGATGTCAGTATTTATGTTTCATAGATAATAATAATAATAAGAATAAGATAGACATTGAAAGCTAAGAGTTTGAGTCTTTAATGTATTGATTATAATTATAGACACGAGGAAGTTATGTAGCATCGACAAGACATGCCCGATGTCTTACATGTGTGTCAGATACCAACACTTCAATAACTTTCATATTCTCAAATTATTATAGCTGTCTACATATTCGTGCTAGCGTCATGTTTGGTGTTTGTGTTAGTGCTTCGTGGAGTAAAAATTAGTCATGAATGTCTGACATATGTAGCTCTGACGCCTCATATTGAAGGCATATCCAATGTCTGACATGTGTGTCGGACACAGACACTTCAATAACTTCCATATTCTCAAATTATTATCGGTAGGTATATATCTGTGTCAGTGTCATGTTTGGTGGTTGTGTCTGTATCAGTGCTTCTTAGGGCGTAAGAATTAGTCATGGTATTTGTTTTCTGAAGTTAGTGTTTGAAATAATGATGTGAGTTACTACTTTTGGTGGATACAGGAAGCTAATGATCCATTTGCATACTGTGACATTGTAACAACAACAACCCATAAGAGTTTAAGAGGGCCAAGGGCCGGCATGATCTTCTACAGGAAGGGACCTAAGCCTGCCAAGAAGGGCCAGCCTGAGAATGCAGTTTATGATTTTGAAGACAAAATCAATTTTGCAGTTTTCCCATCTCTTCAGGGAGGTCCTCACAACCACCAGATTGGTGCCCTTGCTGTTGCGTTGAAACAGACCATGACGCCTGGGTTCAAGGCGTATGCCAAGCAAGTTAAGGCCAATGCTGCTGCACTTGGGAGTTTCTTGATGAGCAAGGGATACAGTCTTGTCACTGGAGGAACTGAGAACCATCTTGTCTTGTGGGATCTCCGCCCTCTCGGCCTCACCGGTAAACTAAAGAATTATAAAAATAATAATGCATAGCTAACCTGCCTAGGAAAGAAATAGCAAGCTGAATTGTTCAAAGTTGAGGAGCCAATTTGTTGATGTAGTTTGTATACTCTTGCAGGCAATAAGGTGGAGAAACTTTGTGATCTCTGCAACATTACTGTGAACAAAAATGCTGTTTTTGGTGACAGCAGTGCCTTGGCCCCAGGAGGAGTACGGATTGGTAAGAACTTGTGTATATATGGACTTGAATCTTGTGTGGTGAAACCAACTCTTTTATACACGGATACTAGAAACAGACATTCTCAGATTAGAAAGTAATGATAAATAATTGTTAGATGAAATTTAACAGATAATTTTTTCCCTTGTTTACGCAAAGTGTTGATTTGTTATTCAGCATGTTTTTTTTTATGGTATATTATCGAAAGTCATCGTTTTGCACAAGTACTTGATAGGAATTCTTGTTAACAGGTGCCCCAGCTATGACTTCTAGGGGATTGGTTGAGAAGGACTTTGAGCAGATAGGAGAGCTGCTTCACCGTGCAGTGACTCTCACACTAGAGATTCAAAAGGAACATGGAAAACTTCTGAAGGATTTCAACAAGGGTTTGGTGAACAACAAAGCTATTGAAGATCTCAAAGCTGATGTTGAGAAGTTTTCAGCTTCATTTGACATGCCTGGATTTCTAGTATCTGAGCTAAAGTACAAGGATTAGGATGTGAATGGAACTCCTTTCCTAAATGTCATAATGTCTTTAATCTGGGGCAAAATGGGGATTAAAAGATTATAAATGCACTCTTTTTGGGTTTCGCGTAGGCTAGCTTTATTGTTTTCCGATTCAAAATTATGTTTTGCTGTTATGTATCTGAATCCTTGATATCAATTTTTCTCAATAACAAATCAAGTATTGCGTGTATTATTTGTAAAATAGTGATGTTTAACTTAACCTGTCAGAGCTCCAATTGATGATCTTTGAACTGCGCCTAAAATGGGACTAATCTATTGAGATCCGTTTCATATGATATTTTGTTCTATTCAGTATCTTGATTTAATTGCCTCATTATGCATACTGCCGCGAGTAGAAAGAAAACTCTTGTTTTTTATACACAGGTTTAAATATTTAGTAGGTGACATATTGTAGTCAGACATTGGTGAACAAAATGGAGTGTCTGATGTAATGCCATACCACTAACAATCTTACAGACATGGTGAACAAATTGTAGTCAGCAAGTGTAGATATGTTAATTATTAACTAGGACACCTAATCTTAAAGAACATACATCTACTGCATAAATGATATCGAGATATGCCCCAAGTTCTAGTTTTAGTGATCTGCCAATCCTTCAACAAGCGACTTAAAAGGAGTAACTGGATAAAATCGGTTCTTCAATCAAATATCTCCTGGGATTCAATTATACTGTGCTGGCTGAAAATGTGATAAAGAAAAGTGATGAATATGCTATACGAGTAACATGAAAACAAATCAAACATTAGTATTGCTGTCCTTACTGGTCATCTTTTGCGACTCGATAATATCTTTCCGCATGCTGGCGCCGGCCAATCAGTTGAGCAAAACGCTCATCATGAGTAATTACAATTAGCTGAAAATTTTCCTGGCCTTTCCTGTCTTCCATGATCCTGCATGTCATGATAACAGTAGATAAACAAAACAAACAAGTGAACAACTTATTATTAGCAATTTACTCAGAACTACACAATCCAGAAATAGACAATTTATTCACACCTTAGGAGAGCAGCAGCCAGACTTTCAGCATTTGGTCCATCCAAGTTTGTGGTTGGTTCATCCAATGCAAGAATTCCACAATTGAGGCAAAACGTTTCCGCTAAAGCCAACCGTATGATAAGAGATGCCAGTACCTGGAAACTCACGAATAAGTTTAGCTTATTTAATTATTGTTTTTTGATTCAAAAGAAAAACAGAATACTAGATGTAGCAATTCCTTCAGTGATAACATAACATACCTTCTGACCTGCACTACATCTTCCTCTCATTTCTAATTCTGCATCACCAGTCTGCATGAGAACCTGCGTGTTATACAAATGAACAATACTTCAAAAAATGTGAGAAAATTAGACAGCTTTTGAAGAAACCGGTGTATCAAAGATTACAAACCCTGTAACTGTAAGATCGGGTCCCAGCACCTTCGGAATCAGAATGAATACTAATGTAGTCTATATCCTGCCCCCTATAAGTCTGTTGCCACAATTCCCGTATAATTTTGTTGATTTCTTCCATTTTCATTGTGTGGAAGCGCATCAGTGCTCTGAAAGATGAATGACATGGAAACACAAGAGGCTAATAATTTATCATAAAATATCTAGTTTTGTTAATAATCTCATATAGTTGAAGACAAGAAATGGTTAGGTTAGTATGCTTTCCTTTCAAAATTTGTAAATGTACGTCAAGCATGATAATTTGCTCACAATAAGAACTAAATACAGAGTAAAAATTTAACTAAGTTCTAGAAAAGAAACGCATTTAACTGCTTTGATCTAATTATATTTTTTGTTTCTCCTAGTTTTACTAGTCTGACGTGTCCCGTCTTATTTTTTATTACATCATGTCATGGGTGCAAAGTATTAATAATGACAACCAGCTTGCCGATTATTAACCTCTGCAAGAGAACTTGATCGGCCACCTTCAATTGTGTCTCCCCTCCCAACCACATATTTTCCGGCCACAAAACTTGAATCAAAGCAGATAGTACTTCTATAGTTCCCTAAGTTTCAATTATGCTGACTTAGTTTTTTACTAATATAGTACTTTTATATAAGATCAAACATGTCACAATGTCATGTCAGCAAAGGGTTGCTATGTTAACGTCAATCAGAGAAGGGGATTTAATTACATCAATTCAAAAACTATGGGGACAATGAAATCACAATTAAAGCTAAATAACTAATGGGATTTAATTACATCAATCCAAGCACTTAGCTCAAGTGACCTAAAGTGTAATTCAGGCATAGGCTGCCAAGCGACCCCAATACTTTGCGATGCAAAAATAAGGTAGCTGTATGTCTCAGCTTTTGAAGCACAGAAAACAAACCATGAAAGAATTGGCGTTATGAGTTCAAGAGGTGGTTTGTTAATTTGATTATACATTGCAAACCCATGACATAATACATGGCAAAAAATTACAAACTTGACAGCTATAACAATAAACATTATTAAACTTTAAGAAATTCAACTCACTTATCGAGTGCATTGTAGTATCTGTCCAGGTCCTTGTTTGCCATTTCAGTTGTCTATAAAAAAAGTTGATTGTTGACAAATTAACATTGAGCACTAAATAGGATCGTACAAAACAAACAAGTGCAATATCACAATAGACAAGACCTTAAGCTGGATAAGCTGGTCAAAATATCGCTTATCTATGTCCTTGTATTGAGGCTGGTTAAGATCAGTCTGATTTTTAGAAATATTCTTCTGGTGAACAGACATTGTTCCTTTGCACCTGTTTTCCTGTCACCAAGGTAGAGAAGTTCACAAAAAAAAGGAGAAGTAATCAAGTAAATAACTACTTAAAATGTGAACATACAAATGGTTAAACATCCATCAACAATGGTAGTTGGCCGACCAACTGTCTACTTACATACAGCAAGTATAGAAAATATGAATCAGGGATATGAAAATACCTCCGAAAGAAGTCTCTCCCTCTCCTGGGATAGTTTCTTGAGTTCATTTTCAATTGTGGAAATCACACCAACAGTCAACATATTTTCTTCAAGCGTTTCAATTTCTCTTGTTAGCTTATCTACTTCAGCTTTTGTTTTCCTGTAATTTAAGTTGTCATCAACATTTCTTCTAACTTGATCTAGTTCTCTCTTCAAATCTTTGCTTTCGTCTAGTTCATCTAAAATTTTTCGCATCCTGGTTTCACAACTTCGAAGTTGGGATTCTGTTAGACATTTCTTTTCCTGCAGCTCCTTCAGCCTGTCTGCTTTCTTTAAATCGGAGTACCTGAAGAATCAAAACGTGTGTTAAAAACAAAAGAATTCTTAAAATTTGACTAATTTCTAGCTGATAAGCTTACTCTTTGATCTTAAAGGTCATCTTAGAAAGTGCTTCGACTTCTTGCTGATAGCTTCTCTTTTGTTCAGCCAGATTCTCATACTGTTGGTCAAGTTTTATTTTCAGTTCATCATGGTCAGCAAGTAATTTTCCTTTGCGCTTGGATAAAGGTCCAAGAGCTTCCATCAGACTCTGCAAATAGCCAAATACCAAGATTTTGGATGGAATTATACATTTTGACTAGGTAGACAGAGAAGAAACTTCGGCATTTTAAAAAGAGCAGCTACGAATGAATTATTGATGAATCTGAGGATTTTAGTTGAGGCAGTGTTCATTTTAACAGAACATGCCTGAATTCGAAGATAGACTAAAAACAAGTTTACATATCATTTATTGAGCTAGAGTTTTGAAAAAAGTAAGTGTTTCTATAAAAAAAAGTTTATTTATCGTAAATAAACACAAAGATATGTTGCAGTAAACAAAATACAATGCACGACAAATAGTTTGAAAGAAGTAAACAACAGCAAGTATCTGCTTCTTGTGCTACGAGAATTTGAATCATTTTACTCAATTTTCTTTTGAATGCATGTATAAGTTACTAGGGACAATTGCGTGTATCTGCTTCAAAAATTTGACAACCTTTTCTTCAAGATCAATTTGGTTCTTCTCTTTGGCCAAATGTTCTAAGTCGTCTTCTAATCTTTTAACATCTTCCAATGCACTAGTTGTTTTCATTTTCTCCTCCCGTTGAGCATGCCAGCGTAATTGAATATTTGATAGATCATTCTCCATATACCTCTGCTCTTCCATCAGCTTTTTCAACTCATTATGCAAATTGTCCCTTGTAACCAAGATACGTATGGGAAAAAATTAATATTAAGAACAAGCAACATCGAGCTAAGTAAGATTTAATGCATTTAGGGAATGGTAGATAATGTCAAGTTGATGAAAATGAGTTATCTTAGGGCTTGTTCTGGTAAACAACTCAATTAAGCACATATAGAAGAAGCGACTATCATATAAGCACTTATGTATAAACTATTTCTCTAATCAAAGAGATTTCCTCCGACAAGCTGAAATCAGCTTATGGACATGTCATAAGTTGTTTCCATAAGATTTCCTCCGACAAGTGCTTTTGTTAGTAGATAAACCCAAATAAGCTATTTACAAGCCCCATTCAAACAGACCTTAATAGATCTAGATTATAAAACTGTTCATGTTAGTATATAGTGGAAATAAATTGAATCAATTTACTTTGTGCCTTGCAATGCATTGAGCTCCAACTGAATTTCTTCCAGAGTCCTCGCTCCCTGTCCTCGAAAACTAAGCTCATGTTCTAAATCCCCAACATTGGTTTGCAAAGCTTGAATATCTCGGAAAAGTTGGTCAGCATTTTCAATAGGTTGCACCAATGTCTCAACCAAATCCTTGTCGGTCTTCACTTGGGCCAAAACACCTAAAACCTTTAACAAAATTACAGCAGTTGTATAAGCTAAAATAAGTTACACCAAGAAAGAAGAGCAAATACATATGAAATCAAAATCAACAATCTCTTTCCAGGAACCATACATTTAAAAGGGAAGTGATAAGCATGTATGAATAGTCTACTTAAAAGAAATTTCAAGGAGAATATAATTATTACATCATCTAATGCCTGGGATTTGTGATCCAGTTCTTCCTTAAGTTGCTGGAGCTCCTTTTCAGCATTAGGGATTGTCTCCTTGCCAAGTTTAACATATTCTTCATAAACCATCTGAAGCTTGTCCAACTGCTCAAAATGAGAGTCCAGGTATGAGGTCTCCACAGCAAGAACTTTCATTTGTTCAGCTGAACTAGCAGCCTTCACTCTTTGCTGGCATTAATTAAAAGAAAAGAAAAAAACAATTCAAAACCATATAAAGTGTTTGGTCAATGACAGTTCAAAGTGCTTGGTCAGTATATTATGATAGGATGTAAAATGTACAACCTTCTTGACAAAATTGTCTTCTTCTTCGGCAGAGAAAGGACGCTCACAGCAAGGGCAAAAATGATGAGCTCTGGCAACCCTTTCAAAAGGATCAAACATTTGTCGCATACCATCAGCAATGTTATATTTGCTGCAGGCAGTAACCGGATAAAGTATTAGTGCATTTCAGACTAGAACGTTACTGAAAACACAAATAGCACTTTCAAATGGTCACAAAGATATGACTTCATCGATGTGGTCTGCAATAAATTGACCTTTTCAGTACATCTCTCTTCTCCTTGGAAGACTCTAAAGCTTTGAGATAAGAATCAATTCCAGAACATTGCTGATCCAAAGACTGAAGCTTGGATTCAATAAATCTCTTTCTTGCTGCATCATAGCCACATCAAGAGACACATAAAAAATGCTCAACCATGCAATGCTTATTTCTATTCTATTGTGCACTGCTACCATATTTTTATATGCAGAATCATGTGTGGGTTTCAACCACACTGTCTAAACCATACAAACATTCTAATCTAAAAACCCAAACTTCTACTTGCAGAGTGTTTTGCCAGGTAAAGAATGCACGGTAGATTATTTCTATACAACTTTATATAAAAGATAGTACTAACATTCCATATCCTTGTGGTGTTTGGATAGGTTATTATTAACTTCTTGTATTTTTATTTGCAATATATTGACTTCCTTCTCAGCTTCACGGGATTTTGCATTCAGGTCATCAAATTCATCTCCAACAGTCCTGTAATTCGTACAAGGGTAATCGTGAATACATACACCAAGAATTCTTTTTTCCCTAAACTGAAATTTGACAACCATAGGTATGCAAAACAAGATATTTGATGGCAAAAACACTTGTGGATAAGGTTGTTAAACTCTAGAGTCTATGTAGACTCGTAAGAGTTTTTGGACGATTTAAAATAACATTAAAAAAACTAAAAATGACACATACATAATACATAATAGAAACCAATGAACACAAAAATAATCCAACATTCCAATTTCAAACTCCATGATAAAGCAAAATATCAAAGTAATAGATTAGATCCTACTAAATAAAACATTAGAACTTAAGTTCCAAAAGTGAAATAATTTAAAAAAATATGCTAAAGCTAAACATCACAGTACACGACGGAGAAAATGAAGCAGAAACAAAGGAAACCAGATGTGCCCCAAACGAAACAGAGGCGAACCAACAAGCCAAACAAACCAGAGAGTAACCAAACAAAATGCAACGCTGAACAAAATGGAAACGAAGAGGAGCCCAGAATGTCGGAGTGGGGCCCAAAAGGCGAACTCGACAGAGAAGAAGGGTCGCATAAACAAACTCAAAACCAGGGAAGTTCTATAAACCATTGAGAAAGGTATGAAGAAAGATGGACACAAGTAATAAAGAAACGGCAGTGACCTTTTTTGTTAAAAAAATGACATTAGGCCATGCATTTTGGGCGTTTTAAAATAAGTTAATGAAACTTGTTGACTTGATCTCTAACTCGTGAGCCTATGCAGTATGTCAGAGTTTGAACGAGTCTCCACAAGTTTGACTGAGTTTAAAGCAGAAGCGAGTCTATACCCGAGTAAACTCATTTTCCCTACCTAGAAACGTAATCTTGGAAGAGTTTACACTTAACTCGCAAGTTTAACAACCATGCTTGAGGAATTGAGAGATTTGTTCTATCGGAGCTTCCTGGAGATGTAAATCTGGATTGTTATTCGAAAGAGCCACTGGATGATGGGGTTTGGGGGACACGTAGGAGAGGGCAAGAAGGGGGAGAGGGTCAGGTGGGGTCGCCGGAAACAAGGGGCAAAGGAAGGGTGGGAAAGTGGTTGGGGAGAGGAAGGAGATAAGTTTGGGGATTAGGGATTTATTTTTTTATTGATAAATTAGTTAATAATTAATTAATTGTAATTTTGTTTGCTTGGTTTGATTGATTAGATTAGGTTACTATTTTAATTAAGTAATTAAATGATGAAGAGATGTTTAATTAATGAGTAAAACAATTTAAAGGGATAAAGCATGATGAGTACTTAAAAATAATGTCTTTGCCAGATCACTTGCCACATGGACGCCAAATCAATTGAAATGTCCACGTGGCAAGGTGTACCACTAGACTTTTGTTTGCCAAATCATGAACAATTTAACAGTGGGAAATAAAGTCGGAATCGGCGAATAAGTGGGGGACAAAACATTGAAGAAAAATTTTATAGGGACCGAGCACAGATTTTTTGAATTTATAGGGACTAAAGCGAAAGAGAAATCTACTGGAACAAGTTAGCTTCAGAAACACTAAAAAGCAAATCTTTTAAAGATAGTACTACAATTAACTCATAAACAATGAAAAGAAAGGGTTTCTCCAACCTTAATGCTTGTGTAACTTCCTTCTTCACGTCCTTATCAAGAGGAATCCTCCCTATTAGCACCCTTCTTATTTTATCCTTTTGGTCATCAATTCTGTAAAGAATTTCAAGTTTATAATTCTGAGAAATAAAACAATAGTAAAGGAGAGGGAGAGAAAATTGATCTACATTTTTTTATGTTTCTTTTTCTTATTCTCCAATTCTGCCTTCCACAGAGATAGCTTCACTCTGCTTTCCGAATCAGAAGCCATCACATTCCTGTCTCTATCGACAGTCTTAATCCTTTGATCTACGCTAAATAACTCATTTTGCATTTGACAAATATTTCGTTCAAATTCTCTTTCAGTAAGTTGCTTGGTCTTCCTCTCAACCTCGTATTGCTGCAAGCAGTACTTATAATTATGTTAATTAGATTTACCAGATATCTAGAGCTAAGGTTATATAATTTACTAAACAACACCAAAAGCTGAACCCACCAAGTTTCTTTCTTTCTCATCTATATTAGAAAGGTTTATATTAGATACACTGAGTTCAGCTGAATCATGCTCATTTTTCTTCTCTTCAATGCTCTTATCAATGTCATTCTGCATGCAGAACAAACTATTAACACCGTACAAGTAACATATATGCATTTAACGAGAAATGCATGCACTTGGTCACTAAACCTTGCGATCTCTCTTAGCTTGTATTTTAGCCTCAATACTTTTGCAACTGTCATTTGCATTCATGTAGCAATCCATTGTCATCTTGAGTTCAGTGTCATTTGCTCTCTGCAGAAAAAAGTGACAACAAAAAATTAGTTCTCCCATGATTCATAAGCCTCGAGGACTTAGAATATCTAACATTACTAAAATATGCAATAATCGTGTTTACTTCCTTCAGAAATGGCAAAAATAATGTTAAAACTAGGTCAAGTCAGGGAACCGGAATCTTTAAACAAGAAAAAAAACCCATTTAGAGAATACATAGTGTTGAATTTGTATGTCTCTGTGTATACAATAGAGCACATTCATATATTTATAATGTGAATAAGAATCAATTACAATTAAGACTAATTAAACCTATTTGATATGACAAATCATAACTGATATTCTAACATTCCCCCTCAAGCTAAAGCTTACTAACCTTTTAAGCCTGTTACAATAACAAAGCATTTTCCCATAAAATTGAAACTAAATCCGGCATGGATATTTGTGAGTCGTAACCAACATAAGTCATCATCAATATGATCGTCGACGTGAAGTGAAGTCATCATTAATGATTAATATGTGAGAAAGGGTCACCATTGGAATAATCGTCAGTGGGAAGAGAAGTCATCACAGTATAAGTCATTAATGAGTAAGGAAGTGATGCAAACCAAACAATGAAACAGTAATAGTAACAATGGCAGATTTATGATCAAGGGAAATGCGAATTGTATAGATAATATTAGTAGAGATTACAAGATAACCATCCAAGAGCAATGCTCTTCTCAGAAGTTACAACTTCTGGCCTGGCCATACTTACAAATAACTTCCCAAAAACATAACTTCCTAAGAGAAACCACCCTACTTATAGACAAACTCCCATCAAACCAAATAACTAACACACTAATAACTACTTATTAATATATTATTTATTCTTCTTATTTCTCCTTTCATATACCCTCCAAATTACTGGTTTGCCCCTAATACTAACTGGTGCGCTATCATTGCCCCCCCCTCCCCATGAGAACCAGCATTGTCCTCAAGGCTGAAAGAAGGAAACTGTGCCACAATGAAAGCCTTATCTTCCCAGGTAGCTTCCTCGATTGGCTTGTGATTCCAATGGATAAGGACTTGAGGAATAGACTCACCATTGCGGTCCACCATCCTGTGATCTAAAACTGCCTCTGGCTCCCATACGGACTCTTCAGAAACCTCCAAACTGGCAGGAAGATTTGGATGGACAGCAGCAGCACCTACGGCCTTCTTGAGCAAGGAAACATGGAAAACCGGATGTATCCTCGATGCGGGAGGCAATTCCAACCGATAGGCAACAACACCAACACGTTTTAGTACTTTAAAAGGCCCAAAATACCGTGGAGACAGCTTGGGGCAGATTTTGGCTGCTACAGATTGTTGTACATGAGGTCTCAATTTCAAAAATACCAAGTCACCAACCTCCAACGAACGTTCTTTACAGTGTTTATCTGCTTGTGTCTTCATCCTATCACGAGCTTGGGTTAGATGGCGCTTCAGTTGTCTCAAGCACTCGTCACGATCAGCCAAATCCCTTTGTACTGCCTCAACCTTAACTTCACCAGGAAGGTAATTAGTGATCACCGGAGGAGGACAACCATACAATGAAACAGTAATAGTAACAATGGCATAAACCACTTCAAAAGGAGTTGTACCTGTGGAAGCATGAAAAGTTGTGTTATACCAATATTCTGCCCAAGGAATCCACATGGCCCAAGTCTTGGGTTGATCAGCAATAAAACAACGGAGGAAAGTTTCCAAGCAACGATTGACCACTTCTGTCTGACCATCCGTCTGTGGGTGGTATGCAGTACTCATCTTTAAATGTGTTCCTTGTTGTTTGAAAAGCTCCTGCCAGAAATTGCTTACAAAGATCGGATCTCTATCACTGAGAATAGACTCCGGAATACCATGAAGGCGTACCACTTCTTTGGTGAAGATCTCAGCTAACGACCTTGCTGAATAGGGACGTTTTAGAAGTATGAAATGGCTGTATTTGGACAGCCGATCAACCACCACGAAGATAGCTTCAAACCCTTTAGATTTTGGAAGACCGGTAATGAAATCCATAGAAATATCAGCCCAAATCGAACTCGGTATTGGAAGTGGCTGAAGTAGACCCCCTGGGACGGAAGCAGCATATTTGTTGCTTTGACATACTGCACAGTTTTGCACAAATTCCTGGATATCCTTTTTCATACTTGTCCAATAGAGATTAGCAGCCAAACGACAGTAAGTACGGTAAAAACCTGAATGTCCGCCTAATGGAGTGCTGTGAAATTCCTTGAGAAGTGTAGGAATGAATATAGATGTTGCTGCCATAACCAGTCTTTCGTTATACAAGAGAATCCCTTTCTGAATTTCAAACCCAGGTTTTGTTGTGTCCCCTCTCTGCAATGCTGAAATAATGACCTGTAGTGCTGGATCTTGTTGTACTTCTTCCTGGACAGCCCTGTAATCTATCCATTCAGGACAAAAAACCATAGAATGAAGTGTTGTCATGTCACCAGAAATAGTATTGCCGGTTGTTGCCTCAAATTGGCGAGATAAGGCATCTGCTCCTTTATTTTCCAAACCAGGTTTGTAGATTATATCAAACTGATACCCCAATAGAGTAGCAACCCAATTCTGTTGATCCATGGTAGTCACACGTTGTTGCATCAATTGCTTGAGACTTTTCTGATCCGTACATACGGTGAACTTGCTTCCTAATAGGTAAGGTCGCCAATGATGTATGGCTAGAGCCACTGCCATCAACTCTTTCTCATAAGCCGACTTGTTCAGATTCCTCTCACTAAGTCCTTTGCTAAAGAAAACAATTGGCTTCTTATCTTGAATTAAGATTGCACCCAAACCATTACCGGAAGCATCACTTTCAATGAAGAATTCCTTAGTAAAGTCGGGTAATGCCAAAACAGGGGCTGATGTGACCTTCTTCTTAAGAGTTTCAAAAGCTGCCTGCTCCTTGCCTTCCCACTTGAAACCATCTTTCTTAGTTAAATCTGTCAAAGGTCTTGCAATTTTACCATAGTCACGTATAAACTTCTGTAATACCCAGTCAAACCCAGAAATCCTCTAACCCCTTTGACATTCTTGGGGATTGGCCATTCTAACACACTGCTGACCTTGGAAGGATCCATAGAGACCCCTTCTTAAGAAATTACATGACCCAAATATTCAACAGATAACTGACCAAAAGAACATTTCTTTTGATTGGCTACCAATTGGTGCTCGGTTAACACATTCAAAACCCATTGCACATGTCGTAGATGATCTTGCCACGACATACTATACACCAGAATATCATCAAAGAATACCAAAACGTACTTTCTCAACATTGGCTTGAAAACTTTATTCATTAAAGCTTGGAAAGTGGATGAGGCATTCATTAAACCGAAAGGCATCACCAAGTATTCATAATGACCTTCATGAGTACGGAAGGCCGTTTTATGAATATCTTCATGTCGCATTCGCACTTGATGATACCCGGATTTAAGATCGATTTTGGAATAGTATTTAGCACCATGCAATTTATCTAACAGTTCATCAATTACAGGAATGGAGAATTTATCCGGAATAGTTACCTTATTCAAAGCACGATAGTCCACACACATCCTCCATGACCCGTCCTTCTTTTTAACTAAGATCACCGGACTTGAGAAGGCACTCTGACTTGGTCTGATTACCCTGGATAACAACAACTCTTTTACCTGCTTTTCAATTTCAGACTTGTGATGGTGAGGATAACGGTAAGGACGAACATTGACTGGACCTTGACCTTCAACCATGTGTATAGCATGCTCTTGCTGCCTTTCAGGGGGAAGTCCCTGTGGTTCCTTGAAGACGATTGCAAATCTGTCCAACATTGCCTTCATCTCTATTTGTTGATCGTGTGTCACCATACTCTGCTGATTACCACAATGCAACTGAGCAAAATGGTTGTCGTTCACATATGCTTGTAGCGGAGCACATGCCCTAGCACGTACCCCTTTATCTCAATCCACTCTCCTTAGTAGTCAAAACGCATTTTCTTCTCAGCCCAATCTATCCAAGTGCACCCAATCTGTGATAACCATGCCATTCCCAATACTAAATCATAACCACCCAAGTCAAAGAGCACAACATCTATTTGCCAAGTTACACCCTGAACATAGATATTGACACCGTGACATTCTCCATGAGTATGAGCCGTAAAACCATCCCCTAATTTGATAAGTCTAGCAGGAGTTTCAGTGATATGCAATTCCAAAGCCAAAGCTAAACGTCTTGACATGAAGTTCTTGTTGGCCCCACTGTCAACCGACATTAACACCGATACTGTTCCTACGGTTCCCTGCAACTTGATGGAATCACATCTGTCTTGATAATATTCAATTGGCCTATTAAAAGTCAAAACATTTTCAAAAGTCAGCATATTGAGTTGTAATTCCTCTGCACTGGCTTCCACATCTTCATCATTCATAATTCTGACTTCATTTTCCTCTTCTGAATCGTCTTCTATCACCATAATGCGCAATGCTTTGTCTGGGCATTGGTGTCGAGGATGGAAAGGACCTCCACATTTGAAACATAGCCCTTTTTGACGCCGTTCAGCAATTTCTTATGAAGACAGATTACAGACTCTCCTGTCACGCAGCGGAGACGCTGTCTTCTCCGATGACAGCGGCGCATACGGCGCACTACGCAGTGGCGCTCCTTCCTGATTTCGCGTTCGCGCTTCGCTGTTTTTGGTCACTAACACCCAATCGTTATGATTGTTCTTGGCATTAGGCGTGAAACGGTTACCAAATGACGTCTGAATGCGCGACCCGAAAGCGAACCCGACCCGTCTGCGCGCAAACCAGTCTTTTCTTCCCTCTTCAGTTTTGCGCTCAACCGCCCTGGCTACATTCATCAGTTTGGGTCGCGAAACCGAACCCAGGGTAATTAAACTTCTAACTTTTCCTCTGATACTCTCCTTTAATCCATGAATGAAATAACCCACGTATTGATCAGTTGGGAGTCGTGGAACTTGTGAAATTAACCGTTCAAACTCCTCAATATACTCCTCAACACTTCCTTCTTGCCGTAAGGAAGATAACTGCTCAAAGACGTTGCCGTCACTCACCCCTCCGTATCGCTCCAACATCGCAGATGTTAAATGTTCCCATGTCAATCCTTCATTCTCTTCCAACAATCCTTTAAAGAAATGAATTGTTGCGCATTCCATACACAATTGCGCTAAGTTAACTTTTGATTTCTGGGCGAGTGTTTTGAACACAGAAATAGACTTTTGCCCTTGCAATCCATCCTGCAGGATCTTCTCCTGTAAACATTGGAAGTTCCACCTTTTTTACTGATAAGCGAAATTCATCCAATGCGTCCCCTTGTAATACAGAATTGTTATTTGTTGTTCCAATCGATTCTAGTCCTCCTTTGTTATTGGAAGAACCTTCCACATTCTTCTCTTTACTCGACGCAAGTACGGAGAGGATTTTTTGTTGATTTTCTGTTGCCTGATTCTGCATTTCTTTCAATGACATTTCCAAACTTGCAATTTTGTTCTCAAGTGCAGCAACTTGAGTCTCCATTTTCTTCGGTGGCATCCGGCAGGTCGGACCAATTTGATGCAAACCAAACAATGAAACAGTAATAGTAACAATGGCAGATTTATGATTAAGGGAAAATGAAAGGGAAATGCGAATTGTATAGATAATATTAGTAGAAATTACAAGATAACCATACAAGATAACCATCCAAGAGCAATGCTCTTCTCAGAAGTTACAACTTCTGGCCATACTTACAAATAACTTCCCAAAAACATAACTTCCTAAGAGAAACCACCCTACTTAGAAACAAACTCCCATCAAACCAAATAACTAACACACTAATAACTACTTATTAATATATTATTTATTCTTCTTATTTCTCCTTTCATATACCCTCCAAATTACTGGTTTGCCCCTAATACTAACTGGTGCGCTATCAGGAAGGCATAACAAGCAAAACTAGAACCAGATAAGAAGATCTGATGTTTGAAGAGAAGAGAGAAAATGCATCAAATAGGAGAGAGAAGGGGAAAGTCAGGAGGAAAAGACTAGATCTAGAATCAGGAGGAAAAGTCGACCCAAGGGGTGGCATCGCCACCATAGGATAGTTGCCATGCGTGACTGACAGGCGTGGCGGTGGTTGAGATCGATGGAGAAGAAAGACATCTGTGAGAGCGCGTGAGGAGGTTTCTTGGGCAGCGGTTCTGGGGTTGGACAGATCGAACAATTTTGCTCTGGATGGTAGGGTTTTCGCTGGAAAACGCGCCGGGAAATTTTTCCGTTAGGGCGGTAGATGGCGGCTCTGGTTGGAAAATATGTGGAAAAGAGGCGGCAAAAAGCAGAAACCAAAAAATTAGAAAGGTGATTGCAGCAGTGAAAAAGAGAGAAAACGAAAACTGAAAAAGGTGGTGCCGCCGACAACAGATGCCGCCGCCAGCTGTGGTAAAGCATAGAGTTAAGGTTAGAAGATCATAACCTGCTCTGATACCAGGTAGAATTTGTATGTTTGTGTGTCTACAATAGAGCACACTCATCTATTTATAATGTACATAGGAATGAACTACAATTAAGACTAATTAAAGCTAATTGATACTAATTAAATCTAATTAATATGACAAATCATAACTGATATTCTAACACATATAAAGTACAGAACATAGTGTATGAAATCCGACTAAAGAAAACATGTAAAAAAACAATCCACAGTGAGCAAAGAATGCTAGTCTCTTCATATCCAGCAAAAAACCCTATATATAATAGTAGCCACTAGTTTAGTACAATGAAGTAGATAAGAAGATCCTTTACCCTAGACTAACAGAAAGAAATTATCGATTTCTCAATTTCCCTCCAATCATATGTTAATAAAATGAACTAATAACAAAAAAGGGAGAATAGAAGAGTCACCTTTTTATCCTTCAGATCCTTCTCAAGATCCTCCAACCTTGACTTTACACGATTAGTGAGTTTAAAACCATCCTCATTACTGAAGGGTGGCTTTGGAAGAGTTCCCAAGTTGTACCTAGAAAAAAGATTTTGGATGGAGGAGTCACGTTCATTCTTCAAAGACACGTGAGCCTGCAGTCCAGATCAGAAAAAATTACAATATTCTGCAAAACAAAAGTCGGTATTTATAACTTCTACATCAATTCACTTACTTCCGCTTCAGTTTGTAGCAAGGTGATCGGCTTAACTAAATCATCATTGGTCTTTTTAAGGAATTTAATTTTAGTGTCGGTGTCCTGCAACTCCCTCTCCAACTTGTGTATTTCTCTTTCTGAATTTGCAATCTTTTCTTCAAACATGGTCACCCATTCCAGCAACTCTTCATCAGTGTCTAATCAATATCAATATAAGAATCAAAAGAAAGCGTGAGATACTGAAAGAAATAGGCGACCACATATCACTCAAGTGTATTAAAAAAGCTACAATAGGAGAGAAAAGGGAAACAAAGTGTACCTGTAGCTATCACTAACAGTTACTAGTTAGTTAGTTAGTTAGTTAATGACATACCTATTAATAGGAGTTTGAGAAATGGAAGAATCCGTTTTGTTGTTGAGAATTGGTTAGGGAGGTTTCAGATTCCTTGAATAATCTGAGAAATTTTAATCAAGAGGGGGATTTTCCCTGTTCCAAAATAATACATTCCTTTGCTGGTTCCAGCTCTATCAATTTGTATCCAAGCACTGATCTTGGAGACGGGGGAGGTTGCGCCTACCGCCAAAGGGAAACACAAGAATGGACGAAAAAGTAGAGGCCTTGGAGAAATCCATGAAGAGCAACCAAGCAACAATGGAGTCGAGATTTGCAGTGCAAGGTTCACGATTGTTGCATCTTGCAGCGATGATGGAAAAGTTGTGCAAGGCATGGGACAAGTGCTTCGCAAAAATGATGAGCTGCGACGCATTGAAGGGGGGAGAAGAGAGAGTTGAATCGTGCAAGACCATAGGGTAAGCGATGTGCAAAAATAGATGCAGGCGACTCAAAATTCGAGTATTCGATTTTAAAGGAGATGAGTTTTGGTGGATCTCGAAGCTGGAGCGTTATTTTCCCATGAGGAAGGCCTCAAACAAAGAAAAAATTGGACGCGGTGTTGATGGCACTAGACGACGAGGCCTTGATGTGGTTCTAGTGGTGGGAGACTAGGAACCCTAACCCTTATTGGGAGGAGTTCAAGGCGGCCACGATATAGAGGTTCCAACTGACAGCCATGTCAAGCCAGTTCCAGGCTCTACTACTGTGACGGCAAGAGCAAACTGTAAATGAGTTTATAACCAAATTTGAGAAATATGTTGGTACAATAGAGGCACCTATCAAAGGGTGTGTCACCTACAAAGGTGCAAGAAAAACTAAAGACGGGTGAATGTTTTCATTGTGAGGAGAAATCCGGGCAAAATCCCCAATAACTAACTAATCATTAGTTAATAGTGGAGGATGCACACTAATGCTGAGGTGGCGGGTCAGGGGTGTGTGAGGTGAGAGAATTGGAGGGAATATAGCTGGCTAAGTGGGTTAGAGAGAATTAGACTGGATTTTGGCTTGGAAATAGGAGAGATAAGGCCTTTATAGAGCCTAGGCACTGTTCTATTATTTTTCCAATTTTACTACATTGTAATCAAGTAGAATTCATACAAATTCTAACTTGTTTCTTCCATATTGAATCAATATATCAGTTCTGCTACTCTGGTAGAACCTTTTTACTCAGTTTACTGAATTGACTCTATCAATTTGGTATCAAAGCACCCTTCCTGGTGCTGTGGATGGTGGTTACGAGAAGCACGATGGAAAATCGCATGGATGCAGTGGAGTTGAGGGTCGGAGGACCGGAGGGAACGATGGCGAAGGTGTTAGAACAGTTGGAAACCATGAACGAAACTCTGAGGGGGCTTTTGAAGAAGACCCGTAACGACGACAGTGACGGTGAAACTTCACCGGAACGGAGCATGGTGGCGTCGCCCAAAGATCCCCACGATGGTTACGCACCTCACTACAGAGCGGGACGTCGTAAGCTTGAGATTCCAGTGTTTAACGGCGAAGACGCGGGGATGGTTAATTGGGGTTGATCGTTATTTTCGGGTCAACGAGGTGAAGGAAGCTGAGAAACTCAACGCGGTGGTGATCGCACTTGAGGATCGCGCCCTTAACTGGTTCCAATGGTGGGTAGACCAAGCTCCATTGCGAACTTGGACAGAGTTTCAGAGCTCTGTGATACGCAGATTCAATCCGGGTTCGCTGCATAACCCGATGGGCACGTTACTGAAGCTGAGACAGCAGAACACTATAATGGAGTATCGTGACCAGTTTGAAAAGCATGCTACCTCGTTGAAGAAGGAGGAACGAATGATGTTGACTAGCATTTTCTTAAATGGCCTCAAAGATGAAATTCAAGCTGAGCTGAAAATGTATGATATAGATGACTTGGATGAGCTGATGGATCGTGCATTGCTGATTGAAGAAAAGAATCAAGCTCTGATAGGCAAGAACGGGGGAGTGAAAGACAGAGGAGATGTTAAGCATAAGAACTACAATTCCAAATTTCGTAGTTCATGGGAGGTGAGTAAGGACAAGAAGAAGGCCACTGTAATTGCTTCCAATACTGCTGTGAAAGGTGATGAAAAGAGTGGAGAAGGGTTTAAGGGCAGAAGGTTGAGTCAAGCAGAGTTGGAGGAGAGAACAAAGAAGGGGTTATGTTTCAAATGTGGAGATAGGTGGAGAAAGGGACATGTTTGTAAGATGAAGCATATGAGGCTCATGTTATGTGAAGGAGATGGTAGTGATGAGGAAGAGGGGGAGGAGCCTGAGATTGAAGATGTAGGGGAGTTAAAGACCCTACAATTGTCTCTCCAAAGCAAGGAAGGCTTAACTTCTAATAAGTCTTTCAAGGTTTGGGTGAGATTAAAGGAGTAAGAGTGATGGCTTTGATTGATTGTGGAGCTACCAGCAACTTCTTATCACCTGGGTTGATTGAGAAACTGAAATTGGAGGTGTGTGATACTCCAATTTACATTGTTGAGGTGGGCACAGGGGAGAAGATCAGGAACCATGGAGTCTGTAAGAAACTGAAATTTGAGGTACAGGGCGTTGAGTTTGAACAGAGTTTTTTTATCATGGAGCTAGGTGGTACAGAGTTGGTGCTAGGTCTTGATTGGTTGGCTAGTTTGGGGAATATTGAGGCCAATTTCAGAAACTTATGTTTGAAATGGAAGCAAGATGGACAGAAGTACAGAATAGAAGGTGTTCCTGCTTTGCATAATGGGCAGGCTTCTTGGAAGGCTATGGTTAAGGCATTGAATGAAGGGGTAGGATTTTACCTTCAGGGTGATTCTAAATTGCTGGAATCAGATGCAAGCCCACAGATTGACAATAACTGGGCAGAGGTTTTAGCTGAGTTTGAAGATGTGTTTCAATTACCTCAAGGGTTACCTCCTGCCCGTGAGCATGACCATGCTATTACTCTGAAGACAGGAGTTGAGATCCCTCACATAAGACCATACAGGTACCCTCACTACCAAAAGAATGAGATAGAGGAGATAGTCAAAGAAATGTTACAAACAGGCATTGTTAGACATAGTACAAGCCCTTTCTCTAGTCCAGTGATATTGGTGAAGACGAAAGATGGTGGGTAGCGTGTTTGCACTGATTACAGGGCTTTAAATAAGGTATAATTATTCCCAACAAGTCTCCTATTCCTGTGATAGATGAGCTTTTAGATGAATTGGGCGGAGCACAGATTTTTTTTAAGTTAGATTTAAAATCTGGTTATCATCTGTTAGAGTAGTAGTTCAAATTAGCTTATTAACAGTGTGTATATTGATTCTGTATTCACTATTATACCGATTCTGTATTGACTCTGTCACCTGCTATAGCAGGTCTCCCATCTGTATTACCTGCTACTGCAGGTTTCCCTTTTCCCTCTATATTAGGTCACCTCCTGTACAATACTATTCATTCAATACAATTCAGATTTATCTGCAATGCCTCTGCTCTCTCTCTCTCTCATTCAAACAATCTAACATGGTATCAAGAGCTGAAACGATCCAAACTGTTTCATAACCGCATCGTAACCGTCTTTCTTCTTCTTTTTTCGCTTCGCTTCCAATGGCGTCAGTCAATGACGGCGATCCACCACCGCCTCCACATGGCGATGCTGGCCCAGTTGGTTCAAGAACGATGCCGCGATCCTCCGCGAGCACAGAACACTCCGCTACCTCAGAAATCAAGGAGTTTCGACACAAGATCACTGAGAAATTGCACGATGAGAACTTCGTGCTTTGGCGTCAACAGGTGGAGCCTGTTATCAAGGCGCATCGCCTTCACCACTTCGTCGTGTCGCCAACGATTCCTCCTCGCTTTCTCACCACTGATGATGCCGCAACCAACAATGAGAATCCAGAATTTCAATCTTGGGAGGCACAAGACCAGATGCTTCTTTCCTGGCTACAAACGACGCTCTCGACGGCGATCCAAGCCCGCGTCGTTGGCTGTACTCACTCGTTCGAGCTTTGGGATAAGATCTATGCATATTTCCAGAAGCTAGGTCGAACAAAGGTACGCCAACTGAGAAATGAACTGCGTTTGACTCAATTGGAGAACAACTCCGTGAAAGAATACCTTGCGAAGATCAAATCTCTCGTCGACGCTCTCGCCGCTGTTGGAAGCCCTGTTTCTTCCAAAGACCATCTTGACGCAATTCTTGATGGTCTTCCTCAGGAGTATGATCAGATCATTTCCATTATTGAGAGTCGGTTTGATGATGAAGTCACTGTTGAAGAAACTGAGTCGCTCCTTCTTGCTCAAGAGATGCGCCTAACTCGCTACCGTAAGCAAACAAAGACCGATGCTGCCTCTGTCTTGGTCACGCAGGTCCCTTCCTCTCAACAACCTACTGGTGAGTACTCTCAAACTCCTACAAACACAACTTCTCAAGTGCCTAATGCCTCTGCGCCCCAAACTCACAACGCTGAAGGCTATGGCTATCATGGTCGTGGTCGTGGCCGTGGCCGTGGAGGGCGCTCTCAAACACAGTGTCAGGTCTGTAACAAAATTGGACACTCAGCCTTCCAATGCTATCATCGGTTTAACCAGTACTACAACCCAAATGCTCCTCCACAGCCTGTTCAACAACCCTACAATCCTTACACATATGTCAGACCACAACAACAAGCCACACAATGGCCAACACAAGCCTTTACAGTTCCCTTACCTCAACCAGCACCTGCACCAGCCACTGCCTTAGTCATGACAGCACCTCAAGTTGCTCAGCCTAACTTCTTTGGTGACACTGCTGCCTCTATGCATGTCACCAACAATCCTCAGAACATTCAGGTTCCCCAAGTCACTCATGAGACACCTAGCCAAGTGTTTGTAGGCAGTGGACAAGGTTTGCAAGTCCACTCCTCTGGCTCTACGTCTTTCACTTCTCCATTTAATCCAAATGTTAAGTTGCATTTACACAATCTACTTTATGTTCCTGCAATTACCAAAAACTTGATTAGCATTCATAAATTTCTTAGAGACAATCCTGTGTTTGTTGAATTTCACCTAAATGACTGCTTTGTCAAATCTCAGGATACTCGTGAAGTACTGCTCCATGGTCATGCTGGCCCTGATGGACTCTATGAGTTCAAGGACTTGCTGCCACACACAACTCCAGTCAGCTCTCCTGCTTCCAAGCCTTCAGTGTCTGCTGTTTCTACTGTAAATCCTTCTGTAACTCACTCTATTTCTGCTGTAACTAATACAATTCCCACTGTAAACAGTATCACTAATACTGTTCCCCATTCCCAGCACAATTTACACATTTGGCATCAAAGATTAGGGCATCCTAACCACAATGCCCTGAAAATTGTATCTCACCTGTGTAATTTGTCATTACCTAATAAAGATCCTACTTCATTTTGCAATGCCTGTGCTGTAGGAAAATCTCATAGACTGCCATCTTCTCCCTCATCTACTATCTATAATGCACCTCTTCAACTTGTTTTCAGTGACCTATGGGGACCAGCCCCTATGGCCTCCTCCACTGGCTTTTATTATTATCTCACCTTTGTTGATGCTTACTCCAAGTTCACTTGGTTCTACCTACTAAAATCCAAATCTGAAACACTTCAAATTTTTAAAGAATTCAAGTCTATGGCAGAACTTCAATTCAACAGCAAGTTGAAGTCCCTACAAACTGACTGGGGAGGGGAGTATAGGCCATTCTCCAAATACCTAGCTGAGTTAGGTATTCTCCATCGTGTTATATGTCCCCACACTCACCACCAAAATGGTGTAGTGGAAAGGAAACATAAGCACATTGTGGAACTTGGTCTAACTCTTCTCTTCCAAGCCAGCTTACCTCTCCACTTTTGGGACCATGCCTTTGCCACAGCTGTTCACCTAATCAACAGATTACCTTCAGCCTCACTAAATGGAGCTATCCCTTTTCAGGTCCTTCATGGTCAACTTCCCACCTTCTCTTCATTAAAAGTGTTTGGCTGTAGCTGTTTTCCCTGTCTTCGCCCCTATAATACTCACAAACTTGACTTTAGGTCTCATGAATGTGTCTTCTTGGGATACTCCTCATCCCATAAGGGATACAAATGTCTCTCCCCTAATGGACGCATCTATGTCTCCAAGGATGTTGTCTTCAATGAAGCCAAATTTCCCTACAAACAACTATTTCAATCCTCCACTAATCCTTCACCTACAAGCTCTCCAAACACTAACCTTCCCTCAGCAACCATTCCTACTCCCACTACATCAAAGTTCTATCCAACCAACCCCAATCCACCTTCAAACTCTCCCACTACATCAAACATTGCAACCATGTCAGTAAACCAATCTGACCCTGTTCCTAGTCCCTCACCAACTGTCACTTCACACCCTCACTCCATGGCCACAGCCAGCACCACAATTGAACTATCATCAGCCACTCCCCTTCCAACTAACACTCATCCTATGCAAACTCGTTCCAAATCCGGCATAGTCAAACCTAGACTTCACCCTACACTTCTCCTAACACACATTGAGCCCAAATCTGTCAAAACAGCTCTACAACAGCCTGCCTGGCAGGCAGCCATGGCTGATGAATATGCTGCCTTAATGAGAAACCAAACCTGGTCATTGGTCCCCCCTCCACCTGGCAAAAATGTGATTGGTTGCAAATGGGTATTCAGGGTCAAAGAGAATGCTGATGGCTCTCTTAACAAATACAAAGCAAGGTTAGTAGCCAAAGGCTTCCACCAACAGCAAGGTCAAGATTTCAATGAAACCTTCTCACCTGTTATCAAACCAGTTACTATACGCACCATTCTTACCATAGCTCTCAGCCACAAGTGGGATCTTCATCAAATTGATGTTAACAATGCCTTTCTGAATGGCTCCTTAACTGAAGAAGTGTACATGACCCAACCTCAAGGCTTTGAGTCTCATGACAAATCCTTAGTTTGCAAGCTCAACAAAGCAATTTATGGTCTCAAACTGGCGCCTCGTGCCTGGTTTGACAAACTCAAGTCTACTTTACTGCATATTGGCTTCACTAGCAGCAGATGTGGCCCTTCCTTATTTATTTATAAGAGAGCAGCAGTTGTGGTCTACCTTCTAGTATATGTAGATGATATCATACTTACTGGCACCTCAAATCTGCTTATCAAGCAACTGATTCAGCAACTGGATTCTGTGTTCTCACTCAAACAGCTGGGTACTTTGGACTATTTTCTAGGCATTGAGGTCAAACCAATGTCTAATGGCAACCTCTTACTCACTCAGAGTAAATACATCAGAGATCTGCTAACCAGAACTAACATGGCAGAGGCAAACTCCATCTCATCTCCAATGATTTCCAGTTGCAAACTCACAAAGCAGGGCAGTGACTACATGCCTGACCCTCTGACTTACAGATCTGTTGTTGGAGCTCTCCAATACACCACCATAATCAGGCCTGAAATCAGCTATGCAGTCAACAAAGTTTGTCAATACATGGCTGCACCTCTAGAGACACACTGGGCAGTAGTCAAACGTATACTTAGATATTTGAAGGGCACAATCAGTCATGGCTTGCTCCTTAAACCAGCTGATATTTCCAAACCTCTACAACTTAGAGCATGGTGTGATGCAGACTGGGCATCAGATGTGGACGACAGAAAGTCAACCTCTGGTGCTGCAGTTTTCCTAGGCCATAATCTCATCTCCTGGTGGGCCAAGAAGCAGACTGTTGTAGCAAGGTCCAGTGCAGAAGCTGAGTACAGAAGCCTAGCTCTGGCCACTGCTGAAGTCACATGGATCCGGTCCTTGCTCACTGAACTAGGCATCACACATTCTGTCCCACAAATATTCTGTGACAACCAGAGTGCTGTAGCATTGGCACACAACCCTGTTCTACATGCTAGGACAAAGCACATGGAACTTGACTTATTCTTTGTTCGAGACAAAGTTCTATCCAAGCAGCTCTGCATCTATCATGTACCTGGAACTGAGCAATGGGCAGACATCCTTACAAAACCATTATCTTCTGCCAGATTTCAATTTCTCAAGACCAAGCTTCAAGTGGTCGATCCAGCTTCAGCTTCTCACCCTCCTTGAGCTTGTGGGGGGGGTGTTAGAGTAGTAGTTCAAATTAGCTTATTAACAGTGTGTATATTGATTCTGTATTCACTATTATACTGATTCTGTATTGACTCTGTCACCTGCTATAGCAGGTCTCCCATCTGTATTACCTACTACTGCAGGTTTCCCTTTTCCCTCTATATTAGGTCACCTCCTGTACAATACTATTCATTCAATACAATTCAGATTTATCTGCAATGCCTCTGCTCTCTCTCTCTCTCTCATTCAAACAATCTAACATCATCAAATAAGAATGAAAGAGGAGGACATTCCTAAAACAGCATTCAGAACTCATGAAGGGCATTATGAGTACCTTGTGATGCCTTTTGGGCTCACAAATGCTCCTTCCACCTTCCAAGCTTTGATGAATCAACTGTTGAGGCCATACTTGAGGAGGTATGTATTGGTTTTCTTTTATGATATCTTGATTTATAGTCATGATGAGGAAGCACACAAACACCATTTGAGGAAAATATTGCAAGAATTGAGGGATAACAAATTGTATGCCAACAAGAAGAAGTGCTCAATTGGAAGACAACAAATTGAGTATCTTGGCCATTTGATTTCTGGAGAGGGGGTGGCAGCAGACCCTAAGAAGATACAAGACATGTTGAAATGACCTGAACCTAAAGAGTTGAAGGGGTTGAGAGGTTTCTTAGGCTTGGCTGGTTATTATAGAAAGTTTGTAAAAAATTATGGTAAAATGGCTTGGCCATTGACACAACTTTTGAAGAAAGATAGTTTCCAATGGAGTGAAGAAGCACAGAGAGCTTTTGATAAATTGAAGGTGGCAATGACTACTCTATCAGTGTTGGCAATTCCTGATTTTGAGAAGGAATTTGTGGTGGAAACTGATGCTTCAGGCAAAGGTTTAGGGGCAGTCTTAATGCAAGAGGGGAGAATAGTGGTTTATATGAGCCAAACTCTCTCAGATAGAGCTCAAAACAAATCTGTCTATGAGAGAGAGTTGATGGCTATTGTGCTTGCCATCCAAAAGTGGAGACCATACTTGTTGGGTAGACATTTTCAAGTGCTAACAGATCAAAAGAGTCTTAAATTTCTGACTGAGCAGGGAGTTATAGGAGAAGAGCAGCAGAAGTGGATATCTAAACTTCTGGGGTATGATTTTGACATTAAATACAAGTCTGGGAAAGATAATAGAGTTGCTGATGCCTTGTCAAGACAAATGCAATTTGCTCAGATGACTACCATTCACTGTGAGGTGTGGGATGGGTTAGAAGAAGAGATACAAGTTGATGATAAGCTGAGGAAGATAGTGCAGAATCTGTTGGGTGATTCAACAAGCCATCCAGGTTACCAATTGAAGAAGGGGAGGCTCTACAAGGAGGACAAAACTGTGATTCCTAGGAATTCACCTTGAATTTCTTGGATACTTCATGAATTACATGAGGTGGTCACTCTGGATTCTTTAGAACTTATAAAAGAATCTTTGGTCTAGTGCATTGGGAAGGAATGCGAAAGAAGATACAGGAGTATGTGCAAGCTTGTGAGGTTTGCCAAAGGAACAAATACCAAACCTTAAGCCCTGGGGGACTGCTGCAACCGTTACCTATTCCCTCTAAGGAATTGCAAGAGCAATTGGTGAAGGCTCAAGATAGAATGAGGGCTCAAGCTAACAAGCATAGAAGGGATATGGAATATCAAGTTGGAGACATGGTCTGCTTGAAGATCCAACCATATAAGATGAAGAGTTTGGCCAAAAGAATCAACCAAAAGCTGAGTCCTAGGTACTATGGTCCTTATGAGATTGAGGAACGAATTGGGCCAGTAGCTTATAAATTGAAGTTGCCTGAGGATACTAAAGTTCACCCTGTGTTTCATGTTGCATTATTGAAGAAATCTGTTGCTCCAACTGAGACATTTCAGCCACTGCCTGCCTGTATGAATGAGGAATGGTTATTAGAAGCTGAACCCGAAGTGGCCAAGGAGATGAGGAAGAATGCTAAGAATGAATGGGAAGTGCTGGTGAAGTGGAGAGGGCTACCAGAATTTGAAAATTCTTGGGAATTAGCTGAGAATTTGAAGGCTGCTTTTCCAGAATTCCTCCTTGAGGACAAGGAGAGTCTTGAAGGGGAAGGTATTGATAAGTTCAGCAAGTTTGGCAAGGGTAAGGTGTACGAGAGAAAAAAGAAAAAAGGGTGCACCGTGGGTCATGATGTAGGGGATCAAATCCCCAATAACTAACTAATCATTAGTTAGTAGTGGAGGATGCACACTGATGCTAAGGTGGCAGGTCAGGGGTGGTGTGTGAGGTGAGAGAATTGGAGGGAATATAGCTGGCTGAGTGGGTCAAAGAGAATCAGACTGGATTTTGGCTTGGAAATAGGAGAGATAAGGCCTCTATAGAGCCTAAGCACGGTTCTATTGTTTTTCCAGTTTTACTACATTGTAATCAAGTAGAATTCATACAAATTCTAACTTGTTTCTTCCATATTGAATCAATATATCAGTTCTGCTACTCTGGCAGAACCTTTTTACTCATTTTACTGAATTGACTCTATCAGTGTGTGTCACCTGCAAAGGTGCAAGAAAAACTAAATAAGGGTGAATGTTTTCATTGTGAGGAGAAATCCGGGCAAATCTCATTTGCAAAAATAAACAGATCAGTTTGATGATTATGGAGGGTGAGGAGGAAGGCCCTAAAGGTGAAATTGCTGAACAAAGTCATGATCTAGATGAAGAAGTAACCCACAACTCTCTTTGTATCTCATAGCTGGGTTCACTTATGAAAGATCCCTTTAAGTTGTGGAGATTTGTGAATAATTGCAAGGTAGTAGTTTTGATTGACTGTGGAGCCACTCACAATTTCATTTAGACACTGTGGTGGAAAAGCTGCAACTACCAATAACAGACACTTCTCAATACTTTGTGGATATGAAAGATGGCCACAAAGTCAGTTGTCAAGGTATTTGTTAATCTGTCCAATTGAATTTACAAGACTTACAAGTTCAACAAGATTTCTATCTGTTTGGCCTAGGATGAGTTGATATGGTCTTGGGATTAGAATAATTCGTTAGTTTGGGAGAAATTAAGGCCAACTTCGATGAATTGACTATAATAGTGAAAACACAAGGAAAAAAGGTAATTTTGAGGGCAGGCCCCGAGTTGATAAAATCAGCAACTTCCCTTAAGTTAATATAAGGGGAAATGTTAGATCAAGGCCAAAGATTCATTATTGAATGCAATGCCATACAAACAGTAGTAGAGGCAGAGGTTGTTCTTAAAGGCATCCAAGCACTCCTTGAGGAATTCTAACGTTTTCCAAGATCCCCAAGGACTTCCACCACATAGAAGACAAGGCCATGGCATAGTGATAAACAAACACGCTAATATTCCTAATGAGGCCCTACAAAATATCCCTACTACCAGGAGGATGAAATCGAGAAATTGGGGGGTGGTGGGATGTTATCCACAAGGATAATAGTAATACAACCCAACATCATCCCTTACGCAAGCCTTATTATACTAGCAAAGAAGCAGGATGGAGGGTGGAGGTTTTGCATAGATTATCAAGCCCTAATAAGATTACAGAACCGGACAAGTTTTCGATACCTGTAAATGAAGAATTGCAGGATGAAATAGGTGCTGCTACCATTTTTAAAACCTAAGTCCGGATACCATCAAATTCGCATGAAGGAGGAGGATATAGAAACGATGATGTGACATCTGTGGCTGACAAGGACGGGGAGTGATTGCCGGTGCCCAAAAGTTGGCACGGCAAAGAGCGGCATCTGGCAGCTTCTAGGCGAAGGGACACGTGAATGAACCGAATACGCATCAGAATGAGAGAAATCCTGAGGCTGTGCAGGTATGAAACCGTACAACTGAAGGAAGGCTTAAAAGAATTGATTTGGGCTACCTATACCAACATAATGCATCATCTTTTCGGGAGCCCTTCCCATAAGAACTCCATAGTTAAGCGTGTTTGACTTGGAGTAGTAGTGAGATGGGTGACCTTCTAGGAAGTTTCTGGAAGCAGTTTGAGATGTTACAAATGGTATCTGAGCAGCAGACCTCTCTCAGTACGGTGTGGTTTGGAGACAAACCAAGCGGAAGCTGATGGGCATGTGACATCCATGGCTGCCGAGGGCGGGGAGTGATCGTCGATGCCTAAAAGTTGGCACGGCAAAGAGCCTCCTGGCAGCTTCTAGGAGAAGAGACACGTGAATGAACCGAATACGTATCAGAATGAGAGGGATCCCCAGGCTGTGCAGGTAAAGGACTGTACACCTGAAGGAAAGCTTAAAAGAATTGATCTGTGCTATCTTTTCGGGAGCCCTTCCATAAGAATTTCATAGTTAAGCGTGCTTGACTTGGAGTAGTAGTGGGATGGATGACCTCCTGGGAAGTTTCCTAAAAAGCATGCAAGTGAGGACAACGCATGTTGGAAAGACACGTGTTGGTTTGTGAGGGCAGTCGACAGTTCTGAAAGCAGTCTGGGATGTTACAGACGACATCCCGAACACATGAGGGGAGTAATGAATTCCTCGTCGTGCCTTTAGGGCTAACAAATGCTCCTTCAACGTTCAAAGCATTGATGAATGAGGTATTGCGTCCTTACTTGTGAAGATTTGTACTTGCCTTCTTTGATGATATCTTAATATACAGAAAGGATGAAGAGGAGCACTTTCAACACTTGTAATTGGTGTTTACAAGTTACGCAACAAAATTGCTTGAAAGTAAATAAGTGTGGGTTTGGGCAGCATAGCCTAGAATACCCTGATCACATCTTTTCACGTCAAGGGGTAGCAGTTGACCCCAAGAAGTTAGAAGCTATGTGGCTTTGGCCTGTCACATACCATGAAATGTTGAAGAGCTACAAGGATTTCTAGGCCTTACGACCAAGGGATATTATAGAAGGTTTGTGCGAGGGTATGGGAAGATAGCTCAACCTTCAAATGAATTACTCAAGAAAGATATCTTCAAATGGGGTGAGTCTGCCCAACAAGCCTTTGAAGCTTTGAAATCTGCTGTCAGCGCACTACCCACACTTGCTATCCCAGATTTTAATAAAACATTTAATGTGGAAACAAACGCCTCTAATTCCAAAATGGGAGTTGTGCTTGTAAGAGTACTATCCTGTAAATTGTATTGTATATTGCACTGTATCATTGTATTCTTCATTGTATTGTATTCTGCACTGTATTAGCTTTATATTCCTGTTAGTCTGGGTAACCTGCTACTACAGGTCAGATCCCTCTAGGCAACCTGATACAGCAAGTCATCTTCTGTAATTCAATGAACCTATATAAGTCACTCTCTGTATTGTACTGTTCACAGAAAGAAATACAAAAAGATTTTTTTCTTCATCATGCAGTTTCGCTTTCTCTCTAAAACTCTATCAGTGCTATTTCAGGAAGATAAACCCCTTGCTTTCTGGAGCAAGGCATTCTTAGAATGAGCCCAATTGAAATCTGTGTCTGAGAGAGAACTCACGACAATAGTGCCAGCCGTCAAAATATGGAGACATTATCTCCTAGGGTGCTTCATAATAAGGACATATATCAGAAAAGGTTGAAAATCCTCAATGAGCAAAGGTTACTCATTGAGGATCGGTTCAAATGGGAGAATAAACTCATTGGTTACGATTTTGACATCCAATATAGGTCTCGGAAGGAGAATGCGGTGGCAGATGCTCTCTGTTGACAATTCTATTTTGCTGCCATATTTGTTGTGCAGGGAGAGGAATGGCTAGAATTGGGGTCAGAACTAAATCAAGACCCAAAATTGTAGGCGATTTATCAAGACCAAGAATGTTGACCATCCCAGATTTGAGTTACACCGAGTCAGAACATACCACCCAAGGCAAATTGGTGCTCTCTCAAAAATCATCCAGGATTCCATCCTCTTGAAAGAGCTACATGACTTACCCTTAGGGGGCACTTGGGGTTTTTTAGTTTACTCACTTACTAAGACATCATGAAGACTGACAAAAAATCATGTAGCAAGATGTGACATTTGTGAAATTTGTTAAAGAAATAAGCCTAGCACTCTAACCCCAGCAGGGCTATTACAAGTTGGCTATTACAAGTTAACAACCATTCCTTGTCCCTACAAGAGTATGAGATGACATCTCTATGGACCTTATTGGGGGATTTGCCCAAGAATATGAAGAAAGATACAATTCTGGTGGGGGTAGATCGCCTCACAAAATTTGCCCATTTCATCACTCTAAGCCACCAGTATTCAGCCAAAGAGATAGCTGAAGTGTTCATTAAAGAGGTGGTGTGATTGCCTGGCTTTCCATCCACAATTATAACTGATAGAGATCAATTTTTCATGAGCCAATTTTGGAAGGAGTTGTTCATGAGAGTGGGAACACAGCAGATGGTCAAATAAAGGTGACAAACCATCGTCTTGAAGTTTAGGGCACAAACCAAAACAGTGGCCCCAACATTTAGCTTGGGCTGGATTTTGGTTCAATGTTAACTATATGGCCCAGATCCTCCACTACTGCTGAAGGGGCCACCACTATTCCCTCTAAGCTGGAAGAAATTAATAAATTGACCTCAGAAAGAGACGAATTATTAAGGGAGCTGAGGAGCAATCTGTTGAGCACACAAGAATAGATGAAAAACTATGCAAATGCAATGGAGGGTGGTAAAATTTCAAGGAGGCTGGGTCTTCCTAAAACTGCAGCCCTACAGAATGAAAACCTTGGCGAGAAGACCCAATGAAAAACAAAGTCCAAGGTTCAATGGGCCTTACAAAATTCTGCACAAGGTGGGGGAAGTTGCCTACAGGCTAGAGTTGCCTACAGGCTAGAGTTGCCAGAGGGGTGCAGAATTCACCGAGCATTTCATGTTTCCGTGTTAAAGATGGGCAGTCAGCCCCAATCAACATTTGCAGCCTCTACCACATGTGGTTACAGAGGAACAAGAGCTGCAGATGTGACCAGAGGAGGTGTTAGAAGCAAGACAGAACGAGCAAGGAGAGTGGGAACTGGGAAGTATTATTGAAGTGACGGCACTTGCTATTATGCGAAAACAGCGGGAACTGGGAAGTATTGTTGAAGTGACGGCACTTGCTATTATGCGAAAACAGTAGGGAAGCAGCAGCAAAAATCCTGCAAGCATTTCCCCAATTCCACCTAGAGGACAAGGTCAATCTTGAAGGGAAGGAGGGGGGTATTGATAGAAATAGGCAACCTCCTATAACGCAAGTGTATAAGCGGAGGTACCCAAATAGGAGGGAAAAGGGAAACAAAGTGCAACAATAACTGTCGGTATCAGTTACTAGTTAGTTAGTCACATACCTATTAAAAGGAGTTTGAGAAATGGAAGAGTCAGTTTTGTTGTTGAGAATTGGTTAGGTAGGTTAGAGATTCCTCGAATAATCTAAAAGAAATTGTAATCAAGAATTGTACACTCACAAGCAAGGGGATTTTCCCTTTTCCAGAATAATGCATTCCCTTTCTTGCTCCAGTTCTATCAGATACTTACAAATACATTATGCTGTGGTAAACACTTACCTTCATTCTCCTCAGCAAGAGCATTATATTGCCTCTCTTGCTCCTTAAACAGAGTGCTTCTCTCTACAGTTTTACTTGAAATTTGCTGTTGCAGCTTCCCCAAATGTTTCAATGTTTTATCAGCATGATCAATTTTACTCTCCAAATCTTTAATGCTTCCATCCAACTCTTGTATCTGACCTTTTAGAGATTCTGTTTTCTCCTGATCATGTTTAATGCTTTCCCGAAGCTATAAGAAAATAAAACTAGATAATTAGATTTTTTCCTTCTATTTTGTGATATTGTGGTTGTTAGAAAATATTTCCTATTTTGGTAGAATATAGCCTGTTTAGTTTTCATGTGTATAGCTGTCATATAAATAGGTTCGTAGTTTCATTGTTTATGTAGTTTCTTACCAAATCAACATACATATCATGAATCAGAATACCTATTTTCCAAATCGTGAATCATATCATTTTATAAATCATGAGATACATGATCAATAAAAATATATGACATTTGTTAGTGAAAACAAGAGAAGTAAACTAAAAAGTACAAAGTGATATATCATATATGGACTTCAAAACAATCCAATATATTAAATCATAAATCAAAGAGCAAAAAACAAAGAATAACAGAGGAGAAGAGAGGGCATGAAGCACTATGTAGGCAGAAAGATTAAAAATATCGCACTTTAGGAGGGAGTGCAGACCAAAAACATAGCGTACTAGACTTGTTTAGTCAATTTGACTTGAGGTGTTTAGAAAGATTGGTTTTGGCTAATTATATCCCATTTAAGAAAAAATTCCATAAAAGCAGTTTCAGCTGGTGTTTTAGTAGTGCAAATTCATTCATATCGTAAAATTCAACGATATTCATGAATCGCAAGATTCAGCAAAGCAAATCGGGATTTATGATGAGATTCGGGTGCAAAAGGGATTCACACTAAGATATGTATCAATTTTGTTCGATTCCGTATTGAATCAAGATCTGAATCGTAAGATACTAATAACTACGGTTTCCAATATTAAAGATTGTAAAGTTTCTATGTATTTTCCATATATAATTGGGTGTGCTGAAGGATTCCTCAAGGAATTCAGTAAATTATTTGTTCATCTCAAGATTGGTTTTCTTCATGTTTTTTGTCAAACCGGCAGAGCTGAAGTTATAAAATATCAGAGCTAGAACTGGAAGTATAGTAGAAAATTTTATTTCACTGCCCTGTGAGATCCCCACCCCCCACCCTAAAAAAAAATACGGCGGCACAACAAGGGCGCATTGAAGCAAAAAAAAAGGTGTATTATTTTCAAACACTTGACATGACTAGATTTACTTATGATTCAGGGAAAAAGGCAAGAGAATTAGTGGTATCCATGGGTTTTCTAGAGTTTATATGTCCAAGATTATTTATAATAAAGAAAATCAAGGAAGATAACTTGGAAAGTCAATCGACGTAGATCTTAATTTTGGAAGAGGTAAGCGACCTTATAAGCTGTGTCTTTCAGAGTTTGAAGATTTTCCAGTTTCAGCCTGTAACTCTTTATCTCTTGACCTTGATCCTTGTGAAGTTTCTTTATAACCTCCAGTGCCTTTGTGTATCTGCCCAGTACAATAGCACACTATAACTACTAACTCTAAGCCAAAATCAACAGCATTTTTAGTGTAATCCAGTATGTTAAATAATGGTAAAGAGCACACTATGACTACCAACTCTACGCATCATTTTCAACAGCTGAAGATAGTCATGCTATAGTATTAGTTGCTACAAGTACAGGAAGCACCTAACCACTTCCTTATCAAATTTCCCAGCTCCTTGAACGCATCTGTCATACCGAGTTTAATTGAACCCCCTCCTCCAAAAATCATTTTGTAGCCTCATATGGCTCCTACTAGTTCTTTTGGAGTGAAGTGCGGTATATGGTAAATTTCATGGAGGGTGACGTCTAAGGTGACAGAGTTGCCCAGTGTAGACAGGTTATTTCTTAACAAAGCAAATGATATATTTATATAAAAATACAAGAAAAATGAATCAACCCAATGTCACAGATGCTTTTACAGCAACGTTGAAAGTGAAAAAACTATACATTCAATTGCAATAGACAAAGCTGAGTTACACAAGAAATGGAAGTATCAAAAAAGAGAGATAAGTAGATGGTACCGAGTTGCGGAGAAGATATCGTCAAACTTTTTCTTTAATGTGGAAGGATCTTGCAATGGCCAATTAGCTTCATCTTGGTGAACGAAAATAACATTTTCCAAAATGGCCTTAGAAACACCCATGAGTGCAGGAACCTCACGGTCCATGTCAGCACATCTATAGCTAAGGCAAACTTTCTGATATAGCATAGCAAACAAGTGATGTCAAGTCAATTCTAGAATAAACTATAGACACCACAGCAGCGTATAGTAACATGATACGAAAGAATAAAAGGAGAGTCCTCTATAATTGAAGTTTGAAGAGAGTGAAGTTACAAGTAATTACCTCGCCTGAATGAGGATTAATAGTTTGAAGAACACTTTCAATTGCTTTGTATTCCATCTTAGAGGCCTTTTGCGTGAGTTGAAAGGACCTAATGCAAACAACGTCTTTACCGGCAGCGGTCTTGAACCGGAGCTTAATTTGTCC
Organism: Astragalus membranaceus; assembly: GCA_039519185.1. Lineage (NCBI taxonomy): Eukaryota > Viridiplantae > Streptophyta > Magnoliopsida > Fabales > Fabaceae > Astragalus > Astragalus membranaceus. Next base: position 55,765,111 of record CM076848.1, on the reverse strand, counting down.
TTTGGTTTCAGTTTCCCCGGCAACCTTCCCAATCCAAAACAAAATGCCAAACGGTGAAGCAACAACTCAATTTCAAAGCAATTAATTAGTTATAAAGAAAGGGTTAATGAAGAAAAGAGAAAGAGAGAGTGACCTTAGGGTCGTGAATGAAGCTGTGGCCAGACCTGGCGTTAGGAGGCAACTCACCGGTGCAAGAAAGTTTTAAACACTCTATGATAGTCTGCAGAAAAGTGCATGCGTAAGATTGATTGATTGATAGACAGTGTTAGTGTTAGCGTTCGTGTGAAATGAAAAATGAAATGAAACATACGGTCTTGCCGGCACCGTTGGGGCCAACGATTAGGGTTAACGGTTTGAAGAAGGTGACGACGTTCCTGTTCTCCGGGTCGAAGCTTCGGATGCCCTTGATCAGCATCTTGTCAATCGTACTCATCTTTCCCTCCTTCCTTTGCTTCCTTTCCTTTCCCTTTCTTTCCTTTACTTCCCTCTGAAAATTAATTTTTTGAATTAAATAAACATTTGGGCTGGGCCTTGTAGCGTCACCCAAATCCAATACCATAAACCCGATGGACTTTTTTTACTAAGCAACCCCCCGCTACTCTCACACACACCCTATTCTTTCAAAAACCCAAAAATACCCTTACCCCTATTACTCCCATGCTTCCCTCCCACGGCCGGAGATTAGGCTGTGCGTGCTGTGCAAATATGCGAAGTTTGTTCCTCAATAACCAATTTGGTGAAAAAAATTAATTTCATTACAAAATTTATAAATTGCGATGCTAAAGGGCCAATGTCATTTTCCTTCAATAGTGGATGTGATTTTTTTTCTATTGTGAGGCCTTGTTGGTTGTGGGTCGTTTCTTAGAACTTTAAAGAGCTTTAATGGGTTTTAGTTGTTAGTAGTGGCGGACCCACTCACAGCTGAGGGGTTCAGTTGAACCCCCTGGAAAAAAATTACAATTATTGCCCTATATAAATAACCTAAACCCCCTGAAATTATTTTTTTTGAACCCCCTGAAAATTTTAAATTGCACTAGTAGATCAAATTTTGCACCCATTTGACACTGGGCTTAAAAAAATTGACACCCCTGACCCCGGGGTCCTGGGTCCGCCACTGGTTGTTAGAGTACATATTTGGGTTCTAGGATGCATTGTGTTGGCTGGGATACAAATCCTCTGTTGTGCAGCACCATGTTGCGCCAACGAGGACCGCTGGATCTAGAGAGAGAAGTATTCTCTCTCCAGATCAGACGGATCTCGCTAGCGCAACGTGGTATTGTCGCAGTAGAGGATCCAAGTCCTTGTTGATTGTTCTTAACTATGAATCAGGAGCAAATCAAATGCTTAGAATATGTTTGAGAAAGGGTTTTGGGTAACGTATTTTTTAGGGAGAAATAAAATGTTTTATCTTCAAATTTTAAACTACAATATTTAAATTTCGACCCAAAATTACATTACCCTAAAAACATACTCAACATAGGGTTAAGCTTTTTTATTTTAGATTTTGTAAAATTTCATACTATATCACGGTAGAGTTTAATTAATTTATATATTGATACAGTGTATAGCCTTTAACAATCACAACCAATCACACTTCATGAACTTTGTCAAAAAAAATCACACTTCATGAAATGGTTGGTTACTAACTAGTGATTACCAATTGACTAATTTATTTTTATGTGTCAACCTTTGATTGGTAGATAGTGTAAATACATATTCACCTAATAATGTGTATGTAAATAAAATCCATCACGGTATTGGGTAAAATGCTTAAGAGTTTAATTTATATACACATACTGTGTATAGGCTTTTACAACCACAATTAATAACAATTCATGGAGTAGTTGGTTACCAATTGACTAATTGGTGATTACTAATTGACCAATTTCTTTTTAATGATCTGTCAATATGTAATTGGTAGATAGTGTAAAACATGTATACACATAGTGTGTATATAAATTAAAAATTTCTGTAGCTCTTCGAATATGACAGAATGACATATCGCTTCATTGAAACGAAAGGGTTGTGAATTTTTCTGGCTTTATACGATATATATTGGGTAGATTCTAGTAACTAGCAAGCAACCGTGTGAGGGATCTATTGTGCATATAAATTAAATCCATCACTGTATTGGCTAAATGCTTAAGAGTTTAATTTATACACACAATACGCTTTTACAACCACAACCAATCACAATTCATAGAGTATGTAGCGACCGAAAAATCCGGGTGAGGATTCCTCGAAGGTTCAAAAATGAAGCCGCCACCAAAGTTTAGTTTAAGGGCAAACATTGGAAAATCCCTTTTTGAATGGATAAGGGTCCTTGAGACCAGATTTGGGTTCGGGAGTCGGTTATGCGTGGGGAAGGTATTAGCACCCCACGACATCCTTCCTAAGGAAGGTTACCTGTTAATTAGTCGTAGAAGCTGAAGTTAATTTTGAAAACATTCATTTTTACCCTTTTATTGTGAATTAAAAAGAAAGAAGAAAATTGACATTTTATTTGAGTTTAAGAAAGGGATTATTTAGGAAAAGACTAAAAAGGGTTTTTTATTAGTGTAATTGACAGACGTGGGCCCCCATCTGCTCCTACGTATCTCTTGGTAGAGAATCAAATCACACGTAGTTCTTTGTAGAAAAATGTTTGTTGGTTGATGTTTTTTAATATAGGGATTTTAGGACTCCTGAGTGATCCGTTCATTCGTCCTAAAATGATGACTAACCTGACTGTACAGTCGGCTTAGTCCCCTATTTTGTAAAAATGGGTTTTTTGGAGTTTGGAAAATGATTTGAAGTGTGGTGGTTTGATTTTATTTGAATAGGGGTTTTAGGATTCCTGAGCCGTACGGCTCATTCATTCTAGAACGATGACTAACCCGTCTGTACAGTCGGCTTAGTCCCCTATTTTGAAAATTTGATTCGTGGAAAGAAGTATGTTTATGTTTATTTTGATTTAGAAATTGTTCGTTTTAAATAGGGATTTTAGACCATGATCCGTAACGGTTCATTAGTGACCTAAAAAGCTGACTAACCCGACTGTACAGTCGACTTAGTCCCCTATTTATATTTTTTGAAAATGAAATATTCATCTATTTATTTTTATAGTTTTTTGTAAAAGAAATTGTTTTGAAAAGAAATAAATAAAAAAACGAAAAAGGGTTGTATTAATAAAACAGGGGTGCAGTTAGAGCAGATGGCTGTATTATTAAACTGGGGTGTGAAAAGCAGCAGCCCAGTTTGTAGACTGGCCTGCGAATATATGGGCTTTTCAGGGGGCGCATACGAGAAAACGAGAGGTGTAAGTAGTTTTCTGAATTAAATGAAAAGACCAAAATAACCCTAGGTTTTCCACACTATATAAGGCATTTTAAAAACTTAAACCTAATTTCCCTTCTCCTTTCACTCCCAGCTGCGCCGCAACAACAAAATGGTGAAAGAGAGAGAAGCACGAGATTTCCGGCGAGGGAGGAGGCGAGATTTGCGGAGAGAGAGAGAAAGAGCTGCGTAAAGAGAGAGAACGAGAGAGAGGATGAGATGGTGAAGGTTACGACGAAGGTGATGGATGGGAGGGGTTGACGGTGGTGACCGGCGATGTTGAACGCCAGGCATCGTGGCGGTGAACGGCGGCGACGCGAAGAGAGAAGGAAGGGGAAATCAGCGTTGGGTGTTCCGTGGTGGTGGTTTGCAACAGCGAGGGAGAGCACGCGAACGGCGGAGGGAACGTGACCGCCGGTGACACGCTTGGAGGACAGCAGTGCCATGCGAACTCACGGCGGCGCGAAAGGGAGCGTGCGGTGCTCGCGGCGAGGAAAAGACGAAGGCAGTACATTTGGGGGATGACCTAAAGGAAGGTGATGGCGTGGTGGTCCACGGGTGTTCACGACGATGGTTCTATTGAGAGCACGACCACCGTACGCGGTGGCTGAAATGACTTCTACGTTTTTCAGTTATCATTCTTTGAATTTCTCTGTTTCTATACTATTCTGCTTCTCCTATTCAAAGCCATGTAAGTCACTTCTTCTACCTATTTCTATTCTCTTACAGTAATTAGTATTCTGACTTTAAAAGAAAGAAAACAAAAGGTGTTTCAGTTTCCTATTTGCAAGTCTAATTTACAAGCCTAAACAGATTGATCCCTAATCCTAATTTCGTTGAAAGAAACTGATTCTCAAACCCCAATTTGTTCATGTATTAATCTAATCTATTCACATATCCAACAGTACCAATATTTCTAACTTAAACTGAACCTTATTATTATTTAGTTCATATATACAGCTTCGATATTTACACTTAAAAACATGAATCAAAGTGTTGTAAACTAGAATTGACAGATTAACTCGTACATACAATATGTGAATACCTAATAATATAAAATAAAATAAATAACGAGGAAACTAACCTGGCTCTCCTGCTTCTGAAAATCTCTTTTTATTTGTTTAAACTGCTCTGCTTCGGAATTTTTGAACCAAAGTTCTTTTGGTGATTAGGGTTCTGATTGTGAACCGCTAACCCTTTTCATTATTTCTGAATTTTTTTGTCTCCGTCTCTGCCCTCTGTGTGTCTGAATCATTTTGTTTATATAGGCCAATTGTTGGGGTTTTGGCAATTAATTTCTGATTCTCCTTGATTTTGTTTTCCTATTTCAGGTTTGGGCCTAGAGTTGAAAACTTGCTCACCAAGTTGCTGAATTAGGGTTGAGAAGGCTTGTTCACCAAGGAGAGCAAGAAAGAAGAGAGGCGCAGCTGCTGTCTTTTTCTCATTTTTTTGTAATTTTCGTTTTTTTCTGATTTTTTTTTGTATTTTTGGTTATTATTTTGTATTTTTTAGATTTTTGGATTATTGTAAATATTATTTTTAATTCTGATTTTATTTAATATTTTTTTGGGATATTTGTAAACTGCTATTTGGACAGATTTATTGTTTTGGGTCAAAATGGAAGAGAATGATTAAATTGGGCCAAGCCCAATCAAAACTAAACATAGGCCCAATTTAGGCAAATCACTAGAATAAGGCCCAATTAGAACAATTTTCTAAAGTCAGGTCCAATCTAGACAAATTACTATTATAGGTCCAATAACCACATAAGCCCAATTAGGCAAATGACTAAAACATTAGACATAAGCCCATTTAAAAAACTGGTTCAAAACGCTAAGCGTAAGCCCAATTAGGCAAGCTAACAAAATCAGGTCCAAAAGGTTGGGCATAGGCCCAATTGGACAAATCGGTCCGAATTAGAAGCAAAACAGCGTTTGAAATGTCATGGGCTTGTGACACGGGGTTAAAGCGATTATGATAAAAGATCGGGCAAAATTAGGGTATAACAGAGTAGTTGGTTACCAATTGACCAATTTCTTTTTAATGATGTGTCAATTTGTAATTGGTAGATAGTGTGAAACATGTATACACGTATTGTGTATATAAATTAAATATTTCTTTGGCTTTTCGAGTATGACCGAATGACATATCACTTCATAGAAATGAAAGGGTTGTGAATTTCTCTGGCTTTATACGAGGTAGGTTCTAGTAACCAGCAAGCAACCGTGTGAGGGATCTATTGTGTATATAAATTAAATCCATCACGGTATTGGGTAAATGCTTAAGAGTTTAATTTATATACACATATGCTTTTACAACCACAACCAATCACAATTTATGGAATAGTTGTTTACCAATTTGCTAACCGGTGATTACCAATTGACCAATTTCTTTTTAATGATGTGTCAATTTGTAATTGGTACATAGTGTGAAACATGTATACACATATTGTGTATATAAATTAAACATTTCTTTGGCTCTTCGAGTATGACTGAATGACATATTGCTTCATTGAAATGAAAGGGTTGTGAATTTCTCTGGCTTTATACGAGGTAGGTTCTAGTAACCAGCAAGCAACCGTGTGAGGGATCTATTGTGTATTAAATTAAATCCATCACGGTATTGGGTAAATGCTTAAGAGTTTAATTTATATACACATACGCTTTTACAGCCACAACCAATCACAATTCATGGAGTAGTTGGTTACCAATTTGCTAACTGGTGATTACCAATTGACCAATTTCTTTTTAATGATGTGTCAATTTGTAATTGGTAGATAATGTGAAAAATGTATACACGTATTATGTATATAAATTAAATATTTCTTTGGCTCTTCGAGTATGACTGAATGACATATCGCTTCATAGAAATGAAAGGGTTGTGAATTTCTCTGGCTTTATACGAGGTAGGTTCTAGTAACCAGCAAGCAACCGTGTGAGAGATCTATTGTGTATATAAATTAAATCCATCACGGTAATGGGTAAATGCTTAAGAGTTTAATTTATATACACATACACTTTTACAACCACAACTAATCACAATTCATGGAGTAGTTTATTACCAATTTGCTAACCGGTGATTACCGATTGACCCATTTCTTTTTAATGACGTGTCAATATGTAATTGGTAGATAGTGTGAAACATGTATACACGTATTGTGTATATAAATTAAATATTTCTTTGGCTCTTCGAGTATGACTGAATGACATCGATTCATAGAAATGAAAGGGTTGTGAATTTCTCTGGAAAACCCAAAATTTTTTCCCTCCGCATTTACCTTCTATGGGGTGTTTCCGAAAAGTTTAAAACAACTGCCTTCCGAAAATACCCCTGAAAAGTTTAAGGTGAAAAACTTACTTTTTCTTGAAATAGGTGTAAATGAGGAAAGATTTCGTTCTTAAAGTGTTCCAAGGGGTATTTTTGTCTGTTTGCGTTAATTGAGGGGGGGTATAGGGGAGAAGGGGGTACAAAAAAACCTTTTTTATTTTTTTAATTTTCATATTAAACAAATTGACAAGCTTTTTAATTTTAATACTACTAAAACAAATTATTTTTCAATATTAAAACAATTGTTAATCAATAAACAATTGTTATCTTTTTCTTATTCTCCACTTGTTCTTCTCTAATAGCTAACTATGCTTGCTTGTTTTGATATCAAATATTTTTTTAAGTGTGGTATATCTTTTGAATATTATAAACAATTGTTAAAAAAAATTAATAAAATGAATATATTTTTATTGTTATATTTAGTTATGTTTGTATATTATGAATTTATATATTTTTTAATGTAATTTAGTTTTTTATTGAATTATTTCAGACATATGGTATCTTGATTTTCAAAATTTTCTTGTATTCTCGTATTCGTATCGTGTCGTTGTATCGTGTCGTATCCCGTACATAAGCTTATTAAATAAGTGTAGGGGTGTGGATAATAATAATATCATTTATTCAATCGGCTTTAAATTGATATTCCTTTTCCCTCCGAGGGGCTCCATCGGAATCGGAAGTCGGAGATGAAGTGGTTGGAGGAAAGTGAAAGAGAAACGGAAGGGGAAAAGGAGGTTGGTTTCACGCGACTCGCCTCTTTCGTGTGTGAATGTGAACCTCTCTCTGAGGAAGACCTTCAAGCCATCGAAGCATCTTTCGAATCCTCACTCCCCAACCACAAAACCAACAACAACAACAACAATAACAATAAACGTCCCTTAAGCTCTCACTCTCCCCCTCGCCGACGCCGCCGCTTACCAGCATCGGTTATCGCTCTTCAACATCCAAGTCATCTTTCTTCTTCACCTTCTCAAGGTCTTACTTCTTCTCCCCTTTTCTATTTTACTATTTCCATTTATCTCTTAATTTTCTCTCTTTTTTCTTTTGTTTTATATTTCTCAAATAGGGTAGCGATAAGCCAAGTTGTTTTTAGTATACAATGCATTGCACATATATGATATAATATTTCTCGTCATTCTTTGTTGCAAAATTGTGTCTTGTTATGTCAAAGACATTAAAATGATATTCAGTGATCACACAATCTTTTACTCTTACCTCTTGTAAGATATGTAAGCCTTCCTTTGAATCTACGACAATATCAAGACCCATGCTCATTAGGGTATCCTAAAGTGTGATTATTGACACTAAACCATGCTCATCACTGTATCCTTGGACCTTACAAATGAAGCACTTGAATACTAATTAACTGAAATCTGAACTAAAATACACACTAAACTGAAGGCAAGAAATTCAACTAAAGTTTCTTGAAATTATATTGATGTCTCCCACTTTAAAATTTTCCCTTCTCTACTGCTCTCATGCATTCTGTTGCTTCATGTCTAAACAAGACTTTGGCCCGGTTTAGAGGAACTTCCCAATTAAAATAAGTATTTGATTTTTTTTTAACTAAAAGAAGCCCTTATAAGGTTACATGCGGTTATGGAGAAGTTTGATGAATAAAACTTCTCTAAAATATCAAGATGCAGAAACTAGATCAGCTTATGCAAGAACGCTATCGAATCCGTTAATCCGCATTAGCGCAAATCCGATTCGGGGTTGAAGGAGTAAGCGCAGCTGTGAGGCTTTCCCAGGCGATGTTTTCTATTTACATTCCCGTCTCTTAGAAAGAGCCGCAAAACGTATTAGTCAAAAGGCTAATAATCATTATAGGATTAAATCAGCTTTTTATTTTTATAAGTGCTTGTTTAGAAATGTATCCAAAGGAATTCCATTTGATTATGAGAGTGCAGTAATTTGTTACTTGGCTTAAATTGAAACCGTGAATAGTCTTAGACTCTTGGGCTAATTAAACCGAGCCTGAATCTCGTAATTGTTCAGTTTGATGGAAACCTGAAGATCTAAATTCTCTTTTTCTTTGCTAAATAAAACTTTGGATTAATTTCTATCTATATTTCCTCTAATTTTTGTAATCAAACTCGTGATATTTCTTTTTATTCTTACAAGGCTATTCAAGGATGCGACTGCCTGTAATGAAGTTTAGTGGGAAAATTATGTATAGCAGGACTTTTGATGATGTAGAGAAAGCTGTAACAAAGATCTTAAACTTCCTAGAAGACAAGAAAAGAGAGATGATGCAAATTGCAATTGGATTTGACATTGAGTGGAGGCCCACTTTCAGAAGAGGTTTGTTCAGTTTCGTGCTCTTTATTGATAGTATTTATATGATTGTATTGAGTCTATTATGATTTCTGCATTTAGGGGATACTATTGGTTATGAATCTGCTATTAAGTTTGTGGTTTAGTATGAAAAACAAAAAAGAAGAGTGAAGGGTGTTGACCAACTAGTTTTGGTTTATATCTTTAGGGACCAGAGAAACGACCAGGAAAGGTAACGAAAATTTCTGGTAAAGAGAATGCGATAATTTTATTTATAAAAAAGCCTCAAGGAAGAATATCTCCTTCCAAGGGAATAGCAAGGAGCAACCTTACAACTTTCCTAAAAGTTCCTGATACCATTCTGAAATGTTCTCCCTCATGAGGGCGCTCCCTAACTCATTAAATAACTTATTCCCTAGCTAATTTACAATAATAATCCTAACTCTTCAGCCACTTCTTCTTCTTCTCCCCATTCCTCCTCGTATAGACTGACTCTGAAGACCTCACCCCTTGGCTGGGCGAGTGGCTTCGGAACCTTGACTGGGATTGGGCGCTATCATATAGAATGTTGTCTGTCAGTCTAGATTCTGCTTAAATCTTTGTTTCTCATCGCATTGTGGATGAAAGTAAAGACTAATGAATTATGTATTTTCAGAGATTAATCTTCCTTGGCTCTTTACTCCATCACATGGTTTAAGGATTATCTTTTGTGTAATAGCTTTGCCTCTAAGTGACCTATCGTGGGACGGGCATTCCTTGCCTTTTCTGCAGAAGGGATTTTTGTCGCCGTAAAATCATCATCAAAAGCATAGATTGCCATAACTTAAGAATTACTGAATCTAGTCTTGTATAAAACTTATATAGGTGTTCCAGCTGGGAAAGTAGCAGTGATGCAGATATGCAGTGACACTAGGCAATGTTATGTTCTACATTTAGTTCATTCTGGAATCCCTCGAAATCTACAGCTTTTACTGGAAGATTCCACAGTTTTGAAGGTTTTTATTTAAATTAAACTGGATTTTATTTTTCTTCGTTTTCCTTTGTATCTCTTGTGACTAACCGATTTGTCATACTTTATATTAATACGATGTTTGACATGTATAAGGTTGGAGCTGGAATTGGCGGCGATGCTGCTAAGATTTCTAGAGATTATAACATATCTGTTAATGGTGTGGAAGATCTTTCTTTTCATGCTAATCAAAAGCTAGGCGGAGGTCTTCATAATTGGGGTCTTGCATCTTTGACTGAAAAGCTTTTATCACAACAGGTACAATTTGAGTTCAATTTTTGAAAAACAGACTGGACAGTGAGCATGGCATTTCGAGTAGTCCAGTATTCTTCTAACACCTACCTGATCCTGAGGGCACAAAGAAACAATTTTATGCCCTTCCAAAGTAGCTGGTTAACATGAAAACTGTTGCCGCTGCAATGTGCCAATCTGCTCAACCCTTAAGTTCTTATACAGTAGATTCATTTGAAAAATTGAAGTTTCTTCGGCCTCTAATTGGCCAAAAGGAATATTACCCATCCCCTCCCCACTAAGCTAATGCAATATTTAATGCTAGATACACTGTCATTTGGACAAATATGTTTTGGCAGGTGTCTCAATAGATATAGTTATGAATAGGATTCAAATTCATGCACATAGAGTTTACCTGAGATCACAATCCAGTTCTACTGCGTCCTACCATACCACTATTGGGTTAAAAAGTGTGCTGATATTTTTGTAATATTCCTAATTACTGAGGAGGCCCTACTTAAATTGAAGCATCAGGAACAAGCAAAGTAATAGCTAAATGAGAACATCTTTAATAAGTCAGTAAAGATTTTTTTTAATATATGCATATATTTTACTGCACTTAAGCCATAGTTGAATTCTGAATAAACCAGATTTAGTCAGACGAACAGAATTTGTAGACATCTCGGGAATTTTCAAATGACAAAAATGAATGCCATAAGTAATTTCTTTTTTGTTTCTCTTGTCTGTTGTGTTATCAACTGATCATCTGTATCGCTTATGTGAACAAAAATAGAGATAACAACTAGTATTTAATTCTCAATGACTGTCTGATCGATATCCTTTTCTAGTAGCCTTTTTTCACATAATTTTCTTTGGCCATGAAGTGGAAAATTGTGAATGTGTTTCATTTTGAATTGCATTCTTGAAAAAGGTGAAGAATTATGTTGAGAGGATATTTACCAAGCTTTTTATGATTGCAGCTTCCAAAGCCCAGCAAAATAAGACTGGGAAATTGGGAGACTCCAGTTTTGTCAAAGGAGCAACTAGAGTATGCTGCCACAGATGCTTTTGCTTCTTGGTATATCTATCAGGTACTAAGGGACTCTTTGGTGGTTAAGATAAGGGAGGGCTATCCTGTCCCGTTTTAATTTACAGTTTACTGATTTAATATGAGATAATAAGCTGAGTTAAAAGTTAATCTAATGACGGGAAAATATTTTTCCCCCTCTCCCTCTCTCACCTTTGTTTATGCCTCTCTCTCTCACCCTTGTTTACCCTCTATTAGTGCTGCCGCCCATAATCTTCCATCACTAAAAATCTATAACCATTGCCATTACTGCATGACACCCTCTACCACCACACCACCACACCACCATTATTTGTCATCCTCCATCGCTGCCTACCACTTTTCACCTTTCACTATTGCCACACTCTCACTCGAGACTCTCCACCATAGTCGATCACTACTGCTTAAAACCATTCTGTCATTGCTAACTGACAATGGGGTAATTTTATGATTTATATATTAGTTATATCTTAATATGTCATTGAACCTATTATTATTTGGTGGATTGGTGGATTATATCTATAGAGCATAGACAAACATTGAATAAGATTTTTATTTAAGCTCATACCTTGTTTAGCTCTTATTTATTTGTTAGTCCGTTCTAAATAGTAATTTCATTCAACCTCCCAATGAATATTAACCTCATCTTGTTTTCAAACCAGTAAGTGAAATCCTTAATATCCTGAATTTCATACAATAATTCCCTTTTTTTTTGCAGGCTATAAAAAGTCTCCCGGATGCCCAAGAAGTTACTGGCAAAAGTGACCAAGTAGATGGTGTACCCCAACAATGACCAAATCTCTAGTGTGTGTAACATATTTAATTTCTTTTTAATTACATTCAATTATTTATATGAACTAAATTAAATGTCTGTTGTAATTATTTTTAATATCCTAAGAAATCAAAAGCTTTTTTGATTTAGTCCCTGTTATAGCCCGTTTTTTAAAAATTGTTTGATGGTGGATAGTTACTAAGGAAAAGGAAACCAAACCAAATAATGATTTTGTCTTGGGAAATACTCCTTAATGTTCCTTTCAATGTTTCCTATATTGAGCTTAAAATATTGAACTCTTCTGGTATATGAGGGTATGGGTGATGCTACCAACCCCTCTTTTGCTACATACATCCCCCACTTAAATCATTTCCCCTTGATTTTATATCACTTCATTCCATTCCATTTTATTTTATTCTATTAAATTCCACTCACAAAGTACCCTTGATTACAAATGAACTTTCCAGAGGCTAGTTTCATTAGTCATTTTCTCGATGTTTCATACTTTCCATAATATTGTAGAGGTGATAAACATAAAAATGAGATGCCTCTAAAAATGATAGCTTGCAAAAATGAGACGCCTCTCAAAATGATGAAAATTGCTTATTCTATATGCTTGAATAATCCAATCATAAAAAGCATGAAGGCATTGAAGTTCCACCCCACACTCATCGACCTAATATTAGGAGGGATGTATCTCCTTTTCCTTCTCATAGTTTACGTGAGATTTCAAGAAGAGCAAGTTGCGTAAGCGATCTTTATAGGTTCGTGAAGATTTGTTTTGATAGGTAAATGTCAGTAGCTAATTAGTTAGAGAGATGGATAAATGTTAATTTCTAGGATTCGAATCTTAGAACTTCCCACTTCAAACTCCTTTATATTGTGGTGTAATTACAAACTTGTGTAGGACTTATTAGCAATTAAGAAGGCTTTGTGTATTAGTTTTAAGTGATTGGTTAAAATCCATTTAACTGTAATTAGGCAATGGTAAATTCTGTTTAGCTTTGCCCAAGTGTTATAAATACACATTGTACCAAGTCAATAATGAATAAAATGAGAAAGAGGTTCCCATTCTTGCATTCACTCTCTCAAGAAAACGCTTCTTTCAATCCTTCGACACACTCCCCTCTCTTCGACAGCCTCTCTCTTTCTTTCGACCTCTGTCTCTCTTGTGAATATTGAGTGTGATATTCCAACAAACTGGCATCCAGAGCAAGACGATCCACGGCCACACACGACGGAGAACGCGACGACAACATGGCGGAAGCTTCAAGAACCAGCGATCAAATGCATGCGAAGCTTCCAATCTTTGACGGCAACAATTATGAACGATGGACGACGCAAATGAAGGTTGTCTTTAGGTATCAGGGTGTTCTTGATGTCATTCGCAGTGGAGTGACACCGCTTGGTGCAGCACCAACAGAGACGACGAGGGTAACTCACTGTGAACAATTGAAGAAAGACGACAAGGCGATATACTTCCTCCATCAATGTGTAGATTCGAATGTCTTGGAAAAGATAATTGAATATGAGATGGCCAAAGAAGCTTGGGATGTTCTTGCAACCACTTACGCCGGCGACAACCAAACCAAGAAAGTGAAATTGATGGCTTTAAGGCGTCAATTAGGTCAATTGCAAATGGAACCCAATGAAACAGTAGCGCAATTCGTGAACTGGCTAACTGTAGTGACCAACCAAATGAAGAGCTGTGGTGAAGCAGTTACTGATTCAATGAAGGTCGAAAAGGTTATCATGGGTTTAACACCCAAATTCGACAATATAGATGCTGCAATTGAACAATCGAAGGACCTAGATACGCTGAAATTGGAACAATTAATAGGTTCTTTAGAAGCTCATGAATTGAAGTTAAAGAACAGAGATGGTGTCAAGAAAGATGAGAAAGAAACTGAGAAGGCGTTGTTTACACAATCCCAGAAGAAAGGAAGTGGTGGTAATGAATCTTGGAAGAAGAAAGGTAAAGGAAAGTGGAAGAGTAACAAGAATGAGGGTGGAAATCTTAAGCAAGAATCTCAGAAGAAAGGAGGTGAGAGTGATGGCAAGGGAAAGAAGAAATCCAAGGAACACATTCAATGCTATAACTGTAAAAAATGGGGCCATTTTGCAGATGAATGTGTGAATCCTAAAGTGCCTAGGAAGAGGAATGAAGAGGCACAGTTAGCGCATGACTCTGATGAAGAAGCTGTTGCATTAATGGCAACAATTGATGGAGAAGTGATGATGTTGATGACAGTTACTGAAGGTGGTGGAGTAGAATGGTGGTACTTGGATACGGGCTGCTCTAATCACATGAAAGGCCACCTAGAATGGTTTTGTGAAATTGACAAAACTGTGAGAAGAAAGATCAGATTTGGTGATGGCAGATGTGTCATTGCAGAAGGCTTTGGAAAGGTAGCCATTAGAAGGGAAGATGGAACAAAAGTAATAGTGAGTGATGTACTGTATGTTCCACAAATGAAGAGTAATTTGCTTAGTTTGGGGTAATTACTAGAGAAGGGCTATTCAATGAACATGAAGGAAAATTACATGGAAGTTTTCGACAGCAAAGAGAAGGCAGTATTGAAAGTGTCTATGACAAGCGATAGAACTTTCAAGGTTGGTGTGAACTCTATCGAGCAAAAATGTCTAGTTGCACAAGTGGATGATGCAGTGTGGAAATGGCATAAGAGGATGGGACATTTAAACTTCGACAGCTTGAAAATGTTGCAGAAAAAGAATATGGTGGTTGGCTTGCCTCAAATCGAAGAGCCAAAAGAGATATGTGGAAAATGCTGTGAAGGAAAGCAACCAAGGAAGTCATATAAATCTGCAATACCAACTAGAGCAACAAAGAAGCTTGCTATCATCCATTCAGATGTGTGTGGACCCTTTGAAACCAAATCCATTGGAGGTAACTCCTATTTTGTGTCCTTTATAGATGACTATACTAAGAAGATGTGGATTTATCTTATACAGAAAAAGAGTGAAGTGTTCGACATTTTTAAGCAATTTAAACTGTTGGTCGAAAAACAGTGTGATAGTTCAATAAAATTGCTTAGAACTGATGGTGGTGGTGAATACACTGCACGTGAGTTTGAAGATTTCTGTAAAAATGAGGGTATAATTCATGAAGTAATGGCTCCATATACTCCTCAACACAATGGCACAGCTGAGAGAAGAACTAGAACTCTGCTTAATATGGTAAGATGTATGCTGAGAGAAAAGAATCTTCCACATAAGTTCTGGGCAGAAGCAGTATATACAACTGCTCATATACTGAACAGGTGTCCAACCAAGAGACTAGAAGGCATCACACCTGAAGAAGCATGGAGTGGTGTGAAGCCAAGTGTAAAGCAGTTCAGAATGTTTGGTTCACTGTGTTACATGCATGTGCTTGAACAAAACAGAAGGAAACTTGATTCTAGAGCACAAGCAATGATACTGACAGGCTATCATAGCACTGGTGCTTATAAACTGTATGATCCAATTCACAAGAAGATAGTAGTGAGTAATGATGTGATTATAGATGAAACAAAAGAATGGAACTGGAAGGAATCAGCTGAGCAAGCTACTAGTAAAGTAACTAGCATTCGACTCGACAGTGACCAAATCGAAGATGAGGAAGAAGTGAATGTGCCTGAACCAGCTATTGTGAATGTGCCTGAACTAGCTGTTCCTGATGATGATAATGTGAACAATGTCAATGAAAACAATGTCGAGTATATGGATAATGACAATGTGGAGCAATTGAGAAGATCTGATAGAGCAAGATTCCCATCAGTAAAACTGCAAGGCTACGCCATGTGCCCTGCAGGCTTGTGTGAAGATGTTACTGATATAATGCACTTGGTTCTCATGGCAGAGTCAGAACCTATATCACTTGATCAAGCTCTTTCAAATCCCAGGTGGAAAGCAGCAATGGTGGATGAATTAAAGTCAATCGAAAAGAATGAAACCTGGCAGATGGTGAATCTACCAAGTAACAAGAGAGCCATTGATGTGAAATGGGTCTACAAGACTAAGATGAAGCCAAATGGCGAGATTGCAAAATATAAGGCTAGGTTGGTTGCAAAGGGCTTCTTGCAACAACCTGGACTTGACTTTAATGAGATATATGCTCCAGTTGCAAGGATTGAGACTGTGAGACTGATAGTAGCATTGGCAAGCTTGAGAAAATGGAGTTAGAATCAACTTGATGTCAAATCTGCATTCCTCAATGGGCCATTAGAGGCTTTGAGAAGAAGGGCATGGAAAACAAAGTAATGAAGTTGAAGAAGGCCTTATATGGACTCAAGCAAGCACCTCGTGCTTGGAATAAGAAGATTGATGCCTCACTGCAGAAGCTAAACTTCACTAAGTGTTCGACTGAACATGGTGTGTATGTAAGATTGAACATGAATGAGGACTTGATAATCATTTGCTTGTATGTGGATGATCTGTTAGTGACAGGAAGCAATGGACAAGAGATAGTGAAGCTTAAGAGGCAGATGATGACCGAGTATGAGATGACTGATCTAGGAAAATTGTCTTATTTCCTTGGCATGGAATTTGTGTCTTGTGAAAAGGGAATTTTCCTGCATCAGAAGAAGTACCTTACAGATGTACTCAAGAGGTTTAAAATGCTTGAGTGCAAGCCTATATCTACACCAGCTGATACTACAGTGAAGTTGCAGAAAGATGCCACTGATGAAGGTGTTGATTCGACACTATTTAGGCAGTTGATTGGCTCACTTAGATATGTCTGTCACTCAAGGCCAAACATAGTCTATAGTGTTGGAGTGGCAAGCAGATACATGGAAGTGCCTAAGAGAGCTCACATGGTGGCTGCAAAGAGAATACTTAGATATCTCAAGGGCACAATCGATTGGGGAATTCTGTTTCCCAGTACAGCAGAGCCTGAAACTACTCTGTTAGTAGGATACACTGATGCTGATTGGAGTGGAGATACAGAAGACAGGAAGAGTACTTCTGGTTACATGTTCATGATGGGTCAGGCTCCAATAGCATGGTGTTCAAGGAAGCAGAATGTTGTAGCCCTGTCGAGCTGTGAAGCTGAGTACATTGCTGCAGCACTTGGTGCAAGTCAGGCACAATGGCTACAAATTGTTGCTGCATGAACTGAAAGTGAAGTGTGAATGTGCTATGAGATTGAAGGTGGATAACAAGTCAGCTATTGATTTAGCAGAGCATCCAATAATTCTCATGGAAGGAGCAAACATATAGAGATCAAGTATCATTTCCTAAGAGATCAAGTGGCCAAAGGGAAACTAGCAGTGGAGCACTGCAGTACAGAAGATCAGTTAGCAGACATGCTAACAAAGGGTTTGAAGACCAGCAAGTTCGAAGCTATGAGGAGCAAGATAGGAATGCTAAGCCTTGTAAGTTTGAATTAAAGAAAAGTATTGTGGTGTAATTACAAACTTGTGTAGGACTTATTAGCAATTAAGAAGACTTTGTATTAGTTTTAAGTGATTGGTTAAAATCCATTTAACTGTAATTAGACAATGGTAAATTCTGTTTAGTTTTTCCCAAGTGTTATAAATACACATTATACCAAGTCAATAATGAATAAAATGAGAAAGGGGTTCAGGGGTTCCTATTCTTGCATTCACTCTCTCAAGAAAACACTTCTTTCAATCCTTCGACACACTCCCCTCTCTTCGGCAACCTCTCTTTTTCTTTCGACCTCTGTCTCTCTTGTGAATATTGAGTGTGATATTCCAACACTTTAGGGTGTGTTTGGTAGAAGAGAAATAGAGAAGATGGAGAAGAGAGATTAAAACTTAGGGATTTCAAACTCCTTTAGGATTCGAATCTTAATACTTACTTATGGAAGTTAAAAGTTGAAGAAATTAAATAAAATAAATCCATTGTATACCAACCAACCTATAAATACTCAATGTACTAATGTACTTGCAAATTATTAGTATTCTCTCTCATGAGTCTCATCTCTATATACTTGTTTATTCTTTTCGTATATAACCAACATGCAACCCGCAATAGGAAAATGAAGGTTTAATTTCTATTTTAAATGATCATCTATATATCCTTCATTCCCATTCCCATTCCCAATGTAATTTACTCAACTTGATAAAAGAAAGGTATGCATATATAATTGAAGGTCCCTAATGTCCCTACCACCCGAAATCCCCATTGGTGAATGATTCTCATTCAATTCAGAGTACCTCTCTCTTTCAGATTGACATAGACATTTCAATAATTAAGAAACACCCTTAAAGGCTTTTACAATTAGACAACAAAAGTTAACTGCCACGAAGTTAGAGAACTCTGTTTTTTTTTTTGCTTAGAACAAAGTTAAAGAACAACTAGAATAGATCATGACAAACATTACACGAAATCTATGTTCAACGTTGAATACGTACGTGTTATATAGTAAATTGTAGCGTTGTGAGTGTTTGTTTATAAAGGTGAAAACAAAACAAATTTTAATCTTATGGTACGTTGCATAAAATACTAGTGAAAGTTTTTAATTGAAATTTTACTCTATTTGAATGTGGAAGGTTCTGCTGCCGACAGTGAGGGGGGGATAGAGACAACGTTGCTGTCAAAGAGTCATGTTAGGAATAGGAACATTTTAACCGCATGGAAAAGGACAACTCATTTCTTAAGACGGTGGCAAATGGGAAAACTGCAATTCTCATCTCATATCATGCTAGCTCGTTACGTGATTTTCAAGGTTTTTGACTTAAAAGAAGAATTATTTATCAAAGTAAGAAGAATCTCCACCCGTCAAAAAAAAGTATAATAAGATTCTCCTCAATCATGAAAATAGCATTAAAAATAGAGGATGATAAACACTCTAAAGATAGATATGCTTACTACATTTACTCTTTGTCCTTCTATTTTACTTGGATAAAAATTATTCCTACAGTTACGAATTATTAATGGATTGGCCTTACAAAAAATTGTTCGTACTAGAAAATTAAATATATATGCTCTAATTTATATGGAGAAGACAAAAGCAGAACATAACGTGTGGAACATTGTATTGTTTGGAGACCACATTGGATTCGGAATCGGAAGGACCAGAAGTACTATGGTTTCGTTACTGTATAAGAATGCAAATCATATGGACATTCACATAACTATGAATCTATGTGGAAGCAGTGTGGTGAACCATGTCGACTTATGTCTCATCTAATCTGATATTTCTCATAAAGTCAAATGTTGGGTCCACTGAGTAATGAGCATCTTCTTCAATCATGGCTTTTCACTAAACCACCGTCAATAGCGTTTGCTTAATCAGCATGTTCTTAAGTAACTAAACTAGTAGTATTAATTTGCATAAAAAAATTGAAAATGGATTTAAGTCAGTCACATTTTCAGTTCTTGTTGTGACCGACACTAATTAACCACGCCATTCATGGTTTTTTTTTACAAAAAAATGTTCAATCTAAACTAGGGGTGTTCGGGCAAATCCAAACCAACCCACGATCCATTCCAAACCGATATGTTTGGTTCGGATATTTTTCGTGTTCGGGTCAAAATCGAACAAATCCAAACCAACCCGTAGTTGTTTGGATCGGACAACAGATTTTAAAAATCAAATTCTCGAACCCGAACCAACCCATATTACGTCATAACAATTTTGTAATTTTAGATGCACACGATTTTATTTGCTTAGAATTTTTACCTTAATAATTTATGATTAAGTTGTAAAATTTTAATACTATGAATGGGAAGACTATTAGTGGATTTGAGTTTGATTTCGTGTGATTTTCAATTTTTTTAGCTATTTAAAGTGTTGAAATATCATAAAAAAATGTTTTTTTTTTATATTTTAGAAAATTAATATTTTAGTGAATGACTCGTGAGCCCAATCCAAACCAACCCGTCCAATATCGGTTCGGTTTGGTTCGGATTTTGGAGGAAAAAATGTAAAATCCAAACCAACCCAAACCGAATAATTATCACTGGTTCGGACAACAGATTTGGTCAAATCCGATCCAAACCGACCCACGAACACCCCTAATCTAAACAACGCCGTTTTTGCCTGTTGTGCTAGGTTTTACCAACCATAGGTTTTTTTGTTAGTTTTTTTGTTCGACCAATTGTTGGATAACCACGTAGTGTTCCAACGCTTTTAACGAAAGACTAATAATCGCTCGTGTTTAAGAGCAAATTTTGAACTGGCCAACATCGAGTTTGTCTACTGCAGTCGAACCCAGGAGCACTGTGTCGACTCCGTGTCCAGTGGCGGGTCTAGGACCTTGGGTGTGCAAAAAAAATTAAACACCTACATCGCTAAAAATGTAATAAAAATAAAATTTTGATATATTTAAATACATAGATTACACATCTCATAATTGTCATATACATTCAACGTCAATGTTATTAAAAACATCTCTCTCAATGTAAGTCACTAGACTGCAGTTCTTTCATGTATCCCCTATTCGGTTAGTGACTGTGTAAGTGTGATACATTGGATTGGTGCAAAGCTAGCAACTTGAATGCAATTTTTTTAGGGTGTGCAATTCTTTTTAATAGAAGTACTGATACTAATTTTATTTTTCAAGGTGTGCAATTCTTTTTAATAGAAGTATTGATACTAATTTTATTTTTCAGGATGTGCGGTTGACCACACTGAGCTAGAGGTGGATCCGCCCCGTACCCATGTCTCAGGGTAGCTTATGCATTATGCCAGAGATGTTGATTGACGGTAGGTTTAATCTACTTAAGAAAACACTTAACATAGTACTCCCTCTATGTCGTATCTTTTGATGTTTTACGAATCCAATGTTAATTTAACCATTTTCTTCTAACTATACCCTTAATAAATCAAGATACATTAAAGTTGAGCCTTTACTAAGCACCATTACCAAAACTAATATCTCACAACTTATAAATGTGAATTCCCACTATCCAAAATATTGATAAATATTTGAGTTTTCAAGAGGGTGAATATTTGTGCTAATTTAGTTTTAGGTGCTTAAATTTAATTGTAAATAAACACATGTATCCATTTTGAAGAGCAACTATTAAATGAGAGTATTTTAGTCTACATATTTACTTAGTTAATGTTTATTATTTCATGTGTCATATGCTAAATATTTGAGAGAGAATGGGTAGTTATTTTCTTTCATATATGCCATTCGTTGCATGTTGCGTTATCATATCACTTGTGTGATGGAGATATTTAGTTTGATGCTCTATGTTTACGTTGATATTAATTAATACGAGTATGATTTTGTGTACTTCCCCTTTCAGGAGAGCCTGTCTTCATTGTTGAAAGAAGATAAATGACCTAGAGATAGAAAATATTATTTGTTCGGAAAATAACGAGAAAAAAAAACAGATTCGGGGTTATATAAAAGCCACTGAAAATCAATTTTATCTCAAAGAAACGGGATGATTAGTGTGCAATTTAACTTTAAGTAATTAAGTTCAAAAAATGGAGCAAGTATTATATATTTTTTAATGAACAGAGCAAGTATTATATATTGGCCTATATTTGTTTTTATTCTATGTAAATATAGGATTTTCAGCAGTTAAGACTTCTCTTCTCAGTAGACTTTCAACGGTATTTGGCTGTTCATCATTGGCCGCAAAACTTCGCACATTGTCATTATTTATTTAAATTTGCCGTATACATGTAAAATTACGTTAGAATATCCATAGCACAATTAATATATATATATATATATATATATATATATATATATATATATATATATATATATATATATATATATATATATATCCAATATTTCAGCTAGTTCCATGTGATGATGGAGAGACTATTCGAAAGGAATAAATTAAGAAGAGACAGATCAGAAGAAATGACAAAGCTAACCTAACCACAAATTTCAAAGGTGCCTTGTTCCCACATGCATGGCCATGGTATGAGTATGACTATGAAGTATATATGAACCTTCTTGTGCTTTTCCTTTCCTCCCTGGCATTGGCATCTTCCTTTCGACAATTCGAAAATGACAACATTAATATGTCTCGTGCGTGGTTTGGTTGGGTTGGGTTTGGGTCCATAACCATTAATGGAAAGCCCCACTTTACAACATCCGTAGCTTCTTGGTTTGTAGAGTACTTGTGTACGTTTATCGCTCATAATCCAAATAGTAACTTTCACGAGCGGTTGAAAAATGGTTTCCAAAATGTAAATGTTCTGGAATATTGAACAACTCTTAAATTGAAAACGTTTAGATTGTGGTCCATCTACAATATTGAACAACTCTTAAATTGAAAAATCACAGTAATTTTTTTGAGTTTCAAAAACATTTTCTCTATTAGCATTTTGTCTTTTGATCGGCTGTCATCGTATTGAAATAACACACGAGGTTGGAAACCATTTACATTTGCGTGCTTTTCGAGACGAGTAATGGCGAATAGGGAGAATTCAATCGTACAACCAAACAAATCCGGGATTCTAGGTGATTATCCGATCAAACTCCAGGTGCCAAGCGGTTGAACAAAACACGGAAATCACGTCCAAAGAGGGAAAAACGTACGCGAATCCTCCAATTAACACTTCGCACCGAGGGTTTTCGAAATGTAAAGACAAGTACAAACAAACTCAAGCAACCCACAGAAATCAATCCCAAGAGGGAAAGAACATCACGAGTTCCTCAAGTGCATGGGATAAAAAGTAAATTGCTAAAAAAGGAGACAAGAGTGCATCACTCGATTGTCGAAAAGAAATTGCATTGAATTGAAATAAGTTTGAAAATACAAAAAGGGGTTGACTCAGACATACATTGTTCAGCGCTGTAGCTAGAGATCCTGTGTTCTCGGATGTGTTAAGCGTAATGGGCTACTTAATGTGATGAATTCGCCACGTATTCTTCGTATGAATTCCTATTTATAGAGCTAAGAGAAAATAAACTACTAGTCTGCATGATGGACACATGTCCTTATTGAAAGCAGATAAAAACAAACTAACTAATGATTAATGATGATCGATGCTACGTGTCCTTTGGCGTCTGGATGCTTCACAATTGTCTTTGTCAGTTCGGTCTTATACGAAGCAATTGCCTTAGCTGCTCTTGTGCGTTATTCTGGTCTTTAAAGTTTCGCCTTTGAGCCTTCGAGAACTTCTTATGTGTCTTTCGAGAATATTGCCTTGCAGAGATATCTTCTTTCAATCTTCGGGATTGGCTTATGTTGTGTAAAAACGTGTGCAAGTATACACAGTCAAACAAGTAATAAAGTGATAAGAAAAGACCGTTCCCACGAGGATTATATAGTTTAAATTCTAGATCTATTCACTAATACTCGAATTAGTAAGGGAAAAATAAAAAGTAAAACATGGTAAAAATTCATGGTGTTTAACAGTAATTAAATTGCAAATGGTAATAAAATCAGTAACACGAGGTATTAAATCAGAGAGATGATATTAGTCAAGACCAGGATCTGTAATTCCTTCACTATGTAACAGTGTTGTGGTCAGTGCTGTGATAGCATTCAGTGCGCTGAACTGAAATTAAGCTTTCCAGTTTTATAATCAAAATATTGAAAAGGTTCTCTTATTCCTAAGATCCCATTTGTTTTATTCTGAAGTGTGTAAAGCATGTTTCAGATCACACTATGGTCCTAGCTTCATATTCCTATTCTTCACTAGGAAAAATAATATTCCTATTAACTTTTTAACCATATTAACTCATGAAATCAGCACTTTAATTCCTTCAAGATATCAAAACACGATAGTTCAAAAAGAGTATATTACATTAAATCGCATGAGTTAATGAAGCATCAAGTACTAATCACAACAATTAGCATGCATATATACATAATTATATCACCAAGATCTTGACTAAAAAGGAAATTAGCTCATGATGAGCTTAGACATGATAAAAGCGTACGGAAATATCATAAATGAAGTCATGAAAATAGCAATTACTGCTGAAATCAAATATACACAAAAGACTATAGAAATTACAAACAATGAGGAGCTTAAAGTAAGCCCACAAAATGGCACTTAAAGTGCCCAAAATATAATTTCCACACAAAAACATATTTTTAGCTAATTATGCACAAACTTAACATTTATTTACATAAATTACTTTTAAACAAGATTAATTCTCATTTGTTTTGGCATAGATAACTCACATTTCTGAGAGTTATCACACCCCCAAACTTGAACCATTGCTTGTCCTCAAGTAATGACAACCAACAACAAAACGAAATGAACTTAAAATGAAGGTGAAATGGGTGGTTATAAAAGAAGAGAAGGACGGTTCAGGGGTTAATGGTGTGGGAGAGTTGAATGGTTTTGTGTTTTTGGGGAAATGGTTTTATGGTTTTTGGAAAAAAAAGAGAAAAGTTTAATGGGGGTTATGGAATGGAGGCGTTTTTCAAGTGAGGGTTGGAGAGAGAAAAGGAATAAATGATGATATTGAGGCGCTACGTGATCGTACAAGACTGCACGACGTGCTGACGCACGCAATGCTCAGAGCAGCAACTGCTCTTTGCGCGCGCTTGAAGAAATGAAAAGTGTTTCATTTCTTCAAGCTCATTGAGCTGCAACATTTTGGCTCTACCAGCTTGTTGCAAATCAAAATTCAGCTTCTTGGTTGCCCAAAAAGCCTTGTATTGCAGCTCAATAGGTAAATGACAGGATTTTCCAAAAACTAGCCTATAGGGAGACATGCCAATAGGTGTTTTAAAGGCTGTCCTGTATGCCCAAAGAGCATCATCCATATGAAGGGACAAGTCCTTTCTTGAAGGGTTAACCATTTTTTCTAAAATCCTCTTGATTTCCCTATTGGACAGTTCTGCTTGTCCACTTGTTTGTGGATGATAGGCTGTGGCAACCTTGTGTTTTTTTCCATATTTGGCCAGTAACCCATCCATCAATTTATTGCAAAATGAGTGCCTTCATCACTAATGATAGCTCTAGGTGTGCCAAATCTTGTGAAAATATTCTTTTGAATGAATTTCAGCACAACCTTAGCATCATTAGTGGGAAGAGCAACTGCTTCAATCCACTTAGACACATAATCCACTGCTACAAAAATGTATAGATTGCCAAAGGAATGAGGAAACAGTCCCATGAAATTTATACCCCAAACATCAAAAAGTTCAACTTCTAAAATATTGTTTAAGGGCATTTCATGTCTATTAGAAATGTTTCCAACTCTTTGGCATCCATAACAATTCTTAGCAAATTCATGAGCATCTTTGAAAAGAGAGGGCCTTAAATAACCTGTTTGCAACACTTTGATTAGCAACAGTTCTGACTCCTCCAAAGTGTCCTCCACATGGGGAAGAATGGCAGTGCTTCAGAATGTCATCAATTTCTTCATTTGCAGTACATCTTCTTAGCAATTGATATGGACACCTTTTGTAGAGGAGGGATTCATCCCAAAAATATTGATTTGTTTGGTGAAAGAACCTCTTCCTTTGCTGTGCAGTAAACTCTTCTAGCACCACATTGCTCACTAAGTAATTCACTATATCAGCATACCAGGGCATCTCTGCTACAGAATCAATAGCATCAGCAGATGCTGTTACCACACCAGCAACTGTTCAACAGGGAAACACTCCTTGATTTCAGAGACAGAAGAGAGTGAGTCACCATCAGGGATCCTAGACAAATGGTCTGCCACTTGGTTTTCCACTCCCTTTTTGTCAATGATTTCAAGGTCAAATTCTTGCAGCCATAACACCCATCTTATCAATCTTGGTTTGGCATCTTTCTTAGAAATGAGGTATTTGATTGCTGAATGATCAGTGTATACCACCACTTTAGCTCCCACAAGATAGGACCTGAACTTGTCAAAGGCAAACACGACTTCTAGTAGCTCTTTCTCAGTGGTAGTGTAATTTAATTGAGCATAGTTGTGCGAAAAGATGATGTGCAAGTATACACAATCGCAACAAGTAATATATTGATAAGTAAAGTTCGTTCCCACAGGGATTGGAATTAATCTATGAAGTTTAAGTGATTAGAATCTTAGTGAAAAGAATTAAGTAACAAGTGAAAGTGAAGAGTTGTAAACATTATAAGTTGTGATAAAACAGGAGTAAATTTGCAGTAATTAAAAGTGAGTTGGATAGCTCAATAGCATGTAAGTTCCCAAGAGTAATGTTCAGATAATATTAGACGCTGTAGCGTTAAGCGCTGTAGCGCTTCAGAATCCTTAGACGCTGTAGCGCCTTGGTGGCGTGCCTTTCAGTCACTTTCGTCAGGGCTATGTTACAAGACTCCTATGTCTAGGCTCTAAATAAGTTTTACCCCTGTATATTAAGCTCTTACAACATTTGCCTTATGAACTACTACTCCCCTATGTCTAGAGTTAAGTAGTGCTTCCTTTAAATGTCTTTAAAGGGTTTTCATTCATATCATTCCTTGAGTTCTCTTTGTGAACCATGTCTGTATCCACAAAGTTACCTTGTTTTAGTTGATCATTCCCAAACCAAGATTGAAAGTATTATGACACAAGGAATAAAACACAAACATCATAATATTATATAAAAGTTACTCAAGGTTCATTACATACCAAGAACAATCCAACTACAACAAAGTTAGCTCATCACAAGTTCCATCAACATAATACAACTAGAGAGTATGTATTACCGTATGAAGACAAGAGAAGAGTGGTTGCAAAAGATGCACTCCAATGATCCCAAGTAGCATACAAGAGATGAAGTTGAGGCGTGAGCAAAACCTTTTTATGAGAACTTAGAAAACTATGCTAAAAATAAAAGCTCAAAAGTGTGTCAATGGAGAGTGGCTACTACGTATGTATGTAGTTCTTCTTTCAAGTTTTCACACTTGTCTACGTAAGTTACCTCTTGGCGAAGCAATCTTAATTAATCTAAATAATATCTAAGTCTTAATAGTATAATAATATTACATGATAATTATTAAACTTAGATATTATCCTTAAAGCACTTTACAAAAAGTGGTAATGATGGAATACAACAACTATCACATGGGTTCCATTTAGGAGGCGCCAAGTGTAATTTAGCATCCACTTGAAAGTCAACAATTCCAGCTGAGAGGAAGAGATAAGGGTGATGGCTCATCATGTTCTCAAGTGGCTACACAAATATCTTAATAGTCAGCCGTCATATAACGCTGTAGCGTTTCCTTGATAGCACACGCTGCAGCGC
This sequence comes from Astragalus membranaceus, assembly GCA_039519185.1. Classification (NCBI taxonomy): domain Eukaryota; kingdom Viridiplantae; phylum Streptophyta; class Magnoliopsida; order Fabales; family Fabaceae; genus Astragalus; species Astragalus membranaceus. Next base: position 55,738,027 of record CM076848.1, on the reverse strand, counting down.
TAAAGCAAAACATCAAACATATTCACAAAGGCATTGACTATGCCCAACTTTTAAGGAATTGACTTATAATCTATATTTATCCTAGTATTCATATATTCACATATTTAAGTACTAAAATTACTTGAGAAATAAGCATAACTTAAGTATTAGGAGCATAAATAACCTATATAAAATAAGGTTATCACACCCCCAAACTTAAACCATTGCTTGTCCCCAAGTAATGACACTTGAACAAGATAAAGTTCTTATATAACTAGCTGCAGCTTTTAAATTAAACAGGATTTATTCAAAAGCTAAATCTTATCATTTTCACACACCATAGTGATCCACAATTCAAATAGAATCATTACTGCTCAGTTGTGAGTGTGTGATATCAAAGCTTAACCTAGTCCCTAGCTAATTTCAGAATTTCTCTAAGGTTTGAGAAGAATGGATTTCTTTTGGGTTAGGCAAAGAATGCTTTCAAAAAGAAGAGTGGAATAACAATTTCACACAAGATCTGAGGGGCTTCAAAGCACAGCAAAGGGCTTTAATTAGGCATTTTTCAGATTATTGGCCAGTACCTAAACTTTTGGTCTAGTGATCAACCGCTGTAGTGCTTCAAAGTCCGTAGACGCTGTAGCGCTAGATTTTATGATTAAAACTAGATGCTATCTTCATTACTGAGCTCCTTATTTGCATTTTCTTTTTATGCTTTTTGGAACAACTCAGCAATTTATTTAAGATATTTTGCAACTTCTTTCAAGACCACATTCATTTTTATTTTTTTTTTCATTGTACAAAGGCCAATTTATCATCTTTTGTTCCTAGCCTTAACATAACCGATGCTCCCCCAAACTTAGCTTTTAAAACAACTCTCAATTTTTAATGAAAACTTGGCTAACCCTTTGGTTATCCAAAACTTAACTTCATCCTTAGATTATTCCTAGCTAACTAGGTTCTTTACTAAGCTTGGATTTTGTGTAAAAGCAGCAACAACATCATTTCATTGTTTTCACAATGCTGCCTTACTCAAAAAATTCTTATTTAAATTTGGCTATATGAATCAGCTTTTGCTTACTAAGAAATTTAAAACATGCAGCTAATCATACTTCCCATTCAAGCATACAAAATATTCAAAAACATGCAACACATGCAAAACATGGCATAATTATAATAAATATTTAAAAACATCATTGTACTTAATTTAAAAACACTGTTAACCATAAGGTCCTCCCCCAGAAATTAAAATCAGCAGTGTCCTCACTGCTTGCGTGACAAGAAAGGGAGAGGCCTTAACATAACAACAAAATAAAGTACAAAGTACATAACTGGCATAAGAAGCCAACAATTCTTGCCTTTTTAGGCCTTCTTGAGCCTCTTACTGGCTCTTGAAGGTTCTGGGGCTCCTTTTGCTGCCTTCTTCTTCTTTGGCTGAGGTGGAGCAGGGCTTTCATCCGCTACAGCGGTTGGTGGCGCTGTAGCGCTTACATCCTGAGCTGCTGCTGCTGCAGCGTCTGACTCCTGCTCTGCTTCTTCCTTTTCTGTTTGCTCTTGCTCCTCTTCTTCCACCTGCTCCAGCACTGACTCTTTTTCATCTTGCATATTTACCAGCTCCTCAGCAGCCTCTTTTTCAGATTCCTCTTCTGTGAGATGCACCTCAGGCAATGGGTCACTAGGTACTGCAGACATAGTTGCTGCAGCGCCTACTGGTTGAATACCTTCTTCTGGGTACTCAGCCAGTTTGACACCTGTGGCTCTTCTAGGCTTTATGTATGACTGATAAATTTTGTTGAGCTGCTCAGTGGGTTTTTCTTTTGGTGCTGGCTGTTTTGGTTCAGGCTTCTTTGGTGTTACTTGCTTGGCAGGTGCTTTCTTAGGTGTTGGTTTGGTATGTTCAGGGATGGTGGTGGGGGTTGATGGTGGATTGGTTGTTTTGGCAGTGGGGGTTGATGGTGGATTGGTTGTTTTTGGTATCTTTGGGCTTGGGGTTGGATCACATTGTATTTCTTCAGCTTGCTCCTCCTCCTCACTCTCAGTTTCTTCTTCAGACTCACTTTCTTCTCCTGATGATTCTTCATCATCTTGCTTTTCCATCTCTTTCATGACTGCAATTGTTTCTTCTTCATCTTCCTCACTAAGGTTCTCAATGTCATCAGAATCCAGGCTTTCCTCCTCTACTACAGCTTTTTGCACTTTCTTGGCTGGGCTAGGCTTTGTTTTCTTTGCTGGACTAGCCTTTGCTTTCTTTAATGGACTAGCCTCAACCTTTTTCTTTTCTGCCTTAACTCCCTTTTTCTCTTGCTTTTTAATTGGCTCTTCTTCCAGCAGCCAATCAGGGAATTGAGGAGGGGGAATTGATGTTTTTCCTTTGGATATTTGAGCATACAATGCTTTTTCCCAGTTAAATTTTTCCTTCACAAATTTGCAGAGGACCTGCTGCTTCAGCTCTAAGCGCTGTAGCGCTTGAGAGTCAGAAGACGCTGCAGCGGCAGGTTTCTGCTTAACTTTGAAAATGTAAGGAAATGCTCCAAGAGGGGATCTTCTTTCTTCTTTCATTTCTACTTCTACATCAGCCTCCAGACATAACTCAGAAATTAAACAAGGAAAATATAAGTTACCTCCCTTTTTAACTCTGCACTTCTCTATCTCTCTGGCTATCAATCTGCCCACATCTATCTTTTCTCCTGCCATTATAGCATCAATGACAATGAGTCTTTCTTTCTCCACAAATGTTGTGTGAGATGTTGGCAGCAGGGAGTGTTTGATGAAGCTACACCACAGATTTGCTTCTTCACACAGATAGGCTTTTCTAATTTTGTATTCAGCTCCAAATTTGTCCCAAATTGATCCTTCCACACAAATCCTTCTTCGAACAGCTTCCATTTCCTCATCTCCCCAGTTCAGAACTTTAGTTTCCAGCGCTTTTCCATGATAACCTAAATGAAAGATATCATTGATTGTTCTGGAGTTGAAGTTCACAGTTTCTCCTCTTACTAGTGAGTGAGTTTGAGGCTTTCCCTCCTTAGGTTCTTCAATGCCCGAATAGAACTCTCGTACCAAAGATGTCATGTAATCTTTGCGATGCTTGATGAAGCTCTCCCATCCCAGCGATGTGACAGCGGTTGAAAACGCATCAGGAGCATTTTCTGTCTTGAATCCTCTTTCAGCTATGAAATCCATCTTCCAGAACCTTTGAGGATCTTGAGTTGCCTTAGGCATGGTGTTTTTCGTAGGATTTGAGGGTTCTGGTTTCTTAGTAGCCCCTTTACCAGATCGTTTGAGTGCGGCTTGCTTTTTGGTCATGGTTGGTTAAGAGTTTTGCGTATTTGCTTCTGGGCGCTTTGGGAAGTGTTGGTGTGTGTTGGGACGAAGGAAGAAGACGGAGTGGAAGTTTTTGAGTGGTGAGTGTAACGGTTGCGAGCAGTTTCTGAGATGAAGGAAAGAGAAAGAGAAAAGAAAATGGTGGCGTGGGGAGTTGTGGATATTAAATTTACGGTTTTGTGAGTGAAGTGGGAGAGAGAAGATGAAACTGTTGATTTGACAATTGCAGGTGAGTAGGTGCACGTGCTTGTCAGGCTAGGGATGTGGGTACAGTGCCAGCTCATCCTGAGCAGGATCTTTTTATTTTTTTGTTTGACCTCACCCAGTCCTGATTTAAGACAAACGCTACAGCGTCGTTGTTTTAAGCAACCGCTACAGCGCTTATCCTAATTTCCTGCATAGAAAATAAACATAACAATTTTGTTAGAATTCTTGGGGTGCCTCCCAAGAGCGCTTGCTTTTAAAGTCTGCAGCCAGACTTTCTCTTTCAAATTAGAGATCTTTAAGCTCAATTGTGGTTTTGTCCCTTACCACATTTTCACCAAAATATTGTTTAACCCTTTGGCCATTCACTTTGAAGGTGGTATTGGTGGTCACATCATAGAGGTCCACAGCCCCATGGCTATATATTTTCATTAATTGAAAAGGGCCTGACCACCTGGATTTTAACTTTCCAGGAAACAATCTCAACCTGGAGTTGTAAAGCAATACCTGTCCTCCTTCTGTGAGATCTCTTTTTATCAGTTTTTGATCATGCCACACCTTAGTTTTCTCTTTATAGATTGCTGCATTCTCATAGGCAAAATGCCTAAGTTCTTCCAATTCATTTAATTGCAGCAATCTAGCATCTCCTGCTTTCTTGTAGTCAAAATTGAGTTTTTTTAGAGCCCAATGGGCCTTGTGTTGAAGTTCAATTGGTAGGTGACAGGACTTCCCATAAACCAACCTATAGGGGGACATCCCCAAAGGTGTTTTATAAGTTGTTCTGTAGGCCCATAAAGCATCATCTAGATGTATTGACCAATCTTTCCTTGAAGGCCCTACCATTTTTTCCAACATTCTTTTTATTTCTCTATTTGACAATTCAGTTTGACCACTAGTTTGTGGATGATAAGCAGTTGCTATTTTATGTTTGACTCCATATTTAGCCAATAGGGTCTCAATTAGTTTATTACAAAAATGAGATCCCTCATCACTTATGATGGCTCTAGGAGTTCCAAAACGAGTGAAAATGTTTTTCAATAAAAATTTGCTCACAGACCTTGCATCATTGTTGGGTAAAGCAACAGCTTCCACCCATTTTGAAACATAGTCTACTGCTACTAAAATGTATAGGTTTCCATGAGAAGGGGGAAAAGGTCCCATGAAATCCATTCCCCAAACATCAAAGAGTTCAACCTCTAGAATGTTTGTTAAAGGCATTTCATGTTTGTTTGAAATATTCCCTGTTCTTTGGCACCTGTTACATTTTTTAACAAAGTCTTGAGCATCTTTGAAAAGTGAAGGCCAAAAGTAGCCAGATTGCAATACCTTTGCAGCAGTTCTAACACCACCAAAATGCCCACCACATGGTGCAGAATGGCAGTGCTGTAGCACTTGAATTTGTTCTTTCTCTGCTAGGCATCTCCTCATTAACTGGTCTTGACACTTCTTGTATAGAAAAGGTTCATCCCAATAATATTGTTTCAGTGTGTGGAAGAACCTTCTTCTTTGCTGATAAGTCATCTCAGCAGGTACCACCTTGCTAACCAGAAAGTTTACTATATCAGCATACCAAGGTGTTGCTGGTTCAGCCGCTGCAGCGTCAAGTGTTGTTATACTGACCGCTACAGCGGTTGTTGAGTCATTAGTCATTGCCAACAGCTGTTCATCTGGAAAGTATTTTTTGATCTCCCCACCAGCTGTACCTGCAATGTCTCTTTCTAATCTAGAAAGATGGTCAGCAACTTGGTTCTCCACTCCCTTTTTGTCCCTTATTTCTAAATCAAATTCTTGGAGTAGGAGAACCCACCTAATTAGCCTAGGCTTTGCATCTTTTTTTGTTATCAAATATTTAATGGCTGAATGGTCTGTGAAGACTATTACCTTGGTGCCAACCAAATATGATCTAAACTTATCAAATGCAAAGACTACAGCTAATAGTTCTTTTTCAGTGACTGTGTAATTCAATTGAGCTTCTACAAGTGTTTTGCTAGCATAATATATAGAGTGAAAAATTTTATCATACCTTTGCCCAAGGACAGCTCCAATGGCAAAGTCACTAGCATCACACATAAGCTCAAAAGGCTTACTCCAGTCAGGAGCTATAATAACTGGTGCTGTTATTAAAGCTTTCTTTAACTTATCAAAGGCTAATATGCATGGTTCATCAAATATAAAGGGGTTATCATGCTGTAACAGTTGGCACAAAGGTTTGGAGATTTTTGAAAAATCTTTTATGAATCTCCTATAGAATCCAGCATGCCCCAAAAAGCTTCTAATACCTTTGATGTTTGTTGGAGGAGATAGCTTCTCAATGACCTCTATTTTAGCCTTGTCCACTTCCAATCCTTTTTTGGATACCTTATGCCCCAAAACTATACCTTCTTGCACCATAAAATGGCATTTCTCCCAGTTCAGCACAAGGTTAGTTTCTTCACATCTAATCAAGATTTCTTCCAAGTTGGATAAGCACAGATGGAATGTTTCTCCAAACACAGAAATCATCCATGAAGACTTCCATGGATCTTTCAATGTAATCAGAGAAAATTGCCATCATACACCTCTGAAAAGTGGCAGGTGCATTACACAGGCCAAATGGCATCCTTCTAAAAGCAAAGGTGCCATAAGGACAAGTGAAAGTAGTTTTCTGCTGGTCCTCAGGTAATATTGCAATCTGGTTATAACCTGAATAACCATCAAGAAAGCAATAAAATTCTTTACCTGCTAGCCTGTCCAGCATCTGGTCAATGAAAGGTAATGGAAAATGGTCCTTTCTTGTTGCCTTATTCAACCTCCTGTAATCCATGCATATTCTCCAGCCTGTTACCTTTCTGGTTGGAAGCAGCTCATTCATTTCATTTGTTATTACTGTTACCCCTCCCTTCTTTGGCACACACTGCACAGGACTAACCCATGCACTGTCAGAAATAGGGTATACAATACCTGCATCCAACCACTTGATGATTTCCTTCTTCACCACCTCTTTCATAATTGGATTTAACCTCCTCTGCCCCTCAATGTAATTTTTAGAGTCTTCTTCTAACACTATTCTGTGCATACAAATGGTTGGACTGATACCTTTTATGTCTGACATTTGCCAACCAATTGCCTTTTTATGCCGCTGTAGCGTCTGAATCAGATCATGTTCCTGCTTTTCAGAAAGGTCAGCAGCAATTATAACAGGCAAAGTACTATTGTTACCTAGATAAGCATATTTGAGGTGTGAAGGTAAATCTTTAAGTTCCAGAGTTGGTGGTTGTTCAGTGGAGGGGAGATCCTTTCTTATGTCTGAATTCTCTTGCTCCAAAGATTCATATTTCTTAGCCCAAATTTCTTTGGCTGTCTGTTCCTCCTCTCCTGTAGCTTCTGTATCAGACCATGTATCTTTACTGTTGTTCAGTAATTGCCTCAGATGATCTGAGCTTTTCTGGAAGTGATCTTGAACTACTTTATCAATAACAGACACAAAGGAGCACTCTTCAATATTGGGATCTGGGAATTTTATAGCATTGAGAATGTTGAACTTGACTTCTTGGTCATTGACCCTCATGATCAATTCTCCTCTTTGCACATCAATCAAAGTTCTTCCCGTGGCCAAAAATGGTCTTCCCAATATGATGGGTACTTCTTTATCTGCATCAAAGTCTAAGATTACAAAATCAACAGGAAATACAAATTTGTCTACCTTTATTAGAACATCTTCTAAGATTCCTTCTGGATATGCAAGAGTTCTATCAGCAAGCTGCAGTGTAAGTGAGGTAGGTCTGGCAGTTCCCACTCCTAGCTGAGTGTATATGGACTTAGGCATGAGATTTATGCTGGCTCCCAAATCACATAGGGCACGGCCAGAGTAGAAGTTTCCAATTGAGCATGGTATAGTAAAACTGCCAGGATCCTTTGATTTGGGTGGGAGCTTGTTTTGCATCAACATGCTGCATTCCCCAGTCATTGCCACTGTTTCAAACTCCCCTAGTCTCCTCCTCTTACTAAGCACATCCTTCATAAACTTTGCATAGTTAGGCATTTGTTGGAGAGCTTCCACCAAAGGAACATTAATGTGCAATTGTTTAAGGACTTCTATGAATTTGTTGAATTGCTTGTCTTCATGAGCCTTTCGAAGTCTTTGAGGATATGGAGGATCTGGGTATGTTGGAATAATTTTGGGTGGTGGTGGTGTTCTCTCAACAACAGGCGCTGTAGCGGTAGGTTCAGGCGCTATAGCGTGTGTTGTAGGTTCTTTTTGTTTTTCAGAATTTTGGTTTTTTTCATCATCTGGAACAGTTGAAGATCCTATCAAATCTCTCCCACTCCTTAAGGTTATAGCTTTTACATGCTCCTTCCCTGCAGTACCTGAAGTTGAAGCTTCTGTAGTGGATGGTAATGATCCACTGATTCTTTGGGAAAGGACATTAGCCATCTGCCCCATCTGCACTTCTAGATTTTTAATGGAAGCTTCATGAGTTTTCAGGGCTGTCTTGCAATCACTCATGAAACCTTTCATCAATCCTTCTAATGAATTATCTATCACAGGGGCATTCTGTCTTTGGTAATTCTGAGCAGGGAATCCTGGTGGATTTGCTGGAGCACTATAATTAGGTGCTGTTGCATTGTTGGCTCCCCATTTGAAATTGGGGTGGTTCTTCCAACCAGGATTATAGGTATTTGAGTAGGGATTATTGTTTTTATTGAAACCCACAAAGTTCACAGAGACAGGATTACCAGGACATTCCTCATACAAATGCTCTCCTCCACAATATACACAGCTTACTGACCCTGGAGAGGCTTGCTCAATAACAGCTACTGTAGGTTCATGCACCGCTGCAGCGGTAACCGCGACAGCGTTTGATGTGCTCATAGATTTTATCATGTTAGTAAGAGAGGCAACCTGTGCAGATAAAGCAGAAACTTCACTTACTTCATGTACACCAGCTACCTTCTGTTGCACCCCAAAAAATCCGGTTCGGACTTCTCATTGTACAACGTGGAAAAGGTATGGAGCCGCCACCAATATTTTAATTTTAAGACCAAAACATTGAAAAAAGGTCTTTTAGACAAGGCGGGTGGTCTTTCGAAAACTAGAGATATGGGTTCGGGGGTCGATTAGGCATGGGGAAGGTATTAGCACCCCGTACCTCCTTTCTACCGAAAGGGAACCTTTAATTAAATGTGTGGTTTGAAGTGTTGATTTGAAAATGCTTTTATTTTGCCTCTTTATTGAAAAGGGAGTGAGAAGACTTAATGAAAATTTTTATTTTTGGCGCTTGACGAGAGTTGGCCTCTCGCTCCTACGTATCTCCTGGTGCGATGGAGAATTCAAAGCTACGTAGTTCTTGGTTGTCCTAAAAAGGTTTTTGTTTTTTAGTCTGTTTAGATGAGTTTTCGCAGTAGGAGTGAGGATTCGCGATGACCAAACAACAACGGTTTAGAGTGGCCGCGCTACTAACTCTTTTGAAAATGAAATTATCATTAACAACCAAACGGCAACGGCGCGAGTGATCATTAACGATAATCGGTTTTGCTTTTGATTCGAGTGTTCGCGACGACCAAACAACAACGGTTTAGAGTGGCCGCGCTACTAACTCTTTTGAAAATGAAATTATCATTAACAACCAAACAGCAACGGCGCGAGTGATCATTAATGATAATCGGTTTTTATTTTAGATGATCAAAAAAGGCTTTCGCAATCGAATTAATTTTGGTTTGTTGTGCTTGACGAGGACGTGACTCGCTCCTACGTATCCCAAATGGGAATCAAAGCGACGTAGTTCTAGCTCTTTGGTTTTGAAAAGGTTTTCGAAGTAGGACGAGCATTAGCGAATGATTAAACTAACTAAGGTTATGGGTAATCATCGCTAAGTACTCATGCGAAATTGAAGACCGTTCATAGAGATCAAACTAACAAAAGTTATGGGTGACCTCCACTACTTGCTTATTTTTGTTTATTGAAAATGCTTCGAAAATTAATGGGTTTGGAAAACAGTTTTTTAGAAAATAAATAAATCATTTTCAATCGAATTCTATGTCCAAAACCAAATGCAAAATGAATGAATGAAGTTCAAACATATTCAACTAATCAAGCGATCATGAACATGTTGACCATCAACTAAGATTAAGCATGCCGATATAATCAAGAGATTTAATTGACAAAGATGCGAGACAAAGTTCTCAAAACAATTGTGTTTGTGTGTGAAGGGGAATTGCTACACAAGTTGGGAGCAATCTCAAGAGGGGCACATATATCTCCATGCTACACATGTTGGTAGTCTTATAAGGGCACATGATTGTGCAAAAGGGTTTGTGCACAATTAAGTCAAGACATTCAAATGGCATCAAGGACAAAGAAATACAATTAATCATAGGTATAGAGTATTCTAGGTTAGGTGAATGAACATGTGAAAATGAATGCAAGATATCATGTTAATGAATGCATGATCATATGATAATGAATGCAAGACATGATATTAATGGATGCATGAACATGTAAGAGAGTATGAGAATGCAAGAGGCATAAGCATATAAGAATGCATGAACATGTAAGCATATGAAAGTATGCAAGCATTAATGTGCAAACATAAGAATGTGTCACACAAGTGATGAAATGCAAAGTGTGAAAATATTTTGGGTATTTTTTGCAAATTGACAAGTAGTAAAACTTTTAGTAAAAAGTTAGTGAATGGTAAAGTACAAATGCATGAGGCAAATGGTATTTACTTAATGAAAGGGTAAAGTAAAAATGTAAAAAAAAGTAAATGGTAATTACTTAATGAAATTGTAAAGTAAAAATGTAAAAAAAAGTAAATGGTAATTACTTAATGAAATGGTAAAGTAAAAATGTAAAAAGGTGGTTAAAAGTCAAAAACACACTAACACAATTACACTTATCTACACAAGATCAAACAACACATTTTGAGCACTAAAATATGCAGAAAAATGGGCTCTATGGCCGAACCCCTATATGAGCATAAACACCAAATTTTTCATGCCAAAACTCATAATCAACACATAGAACAAATCATGCAAATCAAGCACATCATGCATTTTATTTACATAAATCAAGGAGTGAAAAGAAAGCAACAAAAACCCTAAATTCTAAGGCTCAAAACCGAAACCCCTACACCCATAAATCAAGCCAAAATTCAACTTGCAAGTTATGATATGAACAAGAAGATGCATATAATATGTGAAAGCCCTCTATTTATGGAAAAGTGAGAAAATGAGTGTGAAAATACAAACTACATGGTTAAAACACAAGAAAATTCCCCTCAAGGCCAAGGACTCATTGCCAACACCCAAGACTCCCAATGTCCTTGTCATAATGTTGGAAACAAGTCCTCTAAGCCTTTTGAGAAAGGAAAGAGGAGTAGAAGAAAGATTTACATGTTAATAATTAAAATGCAAGAGATAATAGGCTTACCTCAAGAAATAACTAGAAAAGGAATAAAGATGTAAAATAGGTGCAAGAACACTTGAAGAACACCTCCAACAATCTAGATCCTTACGCAAATCCTCTTCCTTGGGTGGATTTTGATGAAACTTGGATGATTATGGAAGCTTGGAAGGAGAGTTATTGAATAGATGAAGGATTATCAAGCTTTGGTATTTTATGGTTGAAGAAATTGTGTAGAGAAGATGGAGGAGAGGGTTTCGGTTTTTTTGAGAGAGAGGAGAGGAGAGTATTGTGTGCTAGGGTCAAAAAAATCAGAGTAGCCTCAAGCTCTCATGGGTTAAGGGTTGTGAGAGGGAAGTAAAGGAATTAGTGTGTATTTTGTGGTGTAGAGAGAAGGAAGGTAAAAACATGTTGTGTATTCAAAGGTGTGCTTGATGAAAGGCTTGATGTGAACTTGATGTGGGCTGAAGGTGATGGGAGGCGTGGAGCTTGAGGGTGGAGTGAGGGAGATGGTTTGCTTGTGAAATTGGTGCTTACTTTGGCCAAAAATGGATAAAAGCAAAAAGCACCTAAAAGGAATTAGCCCTAATTCTAAAAATACAATAAACATCCAATATTATTTTATTATTCATTTTTCATTTTTGATTTCAGATTTCATATTTTTAATTATATATATTTTTTGAGCCTTTTTGAAAAAAAACGTTACAATTGACCAAAATACCCTTTTTGATGCTAAAACCCTAATTTGCCCGAAAAATGCGTTTCCACTTCAAAAATGAATCTATAACCCTAGAAATGACCTCTAGAATCTTAGAATGCATGCTCAATGACCTTCATGAGGAATTATCATTTTTATTGTGAAATGACCAAAATACCCTTTTGGACTCAAAAAAACCTAATTTACCCAAAAAGTGCATTTCAACTCTAAAAATGATTTTAGAAACTTTGGAATGACTTTTAGGACTCAAAATGCAATGCATGATGCTTCTCACTCCTCAACTTATTTATTGTTGTGGAAAATTAGGGTTTTGATCTAAGCTGGACAAAATTGGGGTATGACAGCTGCCCCTCTTTATTTGGATTTTACCAAGAAATATGAATTGCGCGAGACATATTTCGAAGGTAAAATAGAAATAAAGAATTCAGAAATTATACCAATTTTGTCCATTTGGAGAAACCCGAATTTTCTCCCTCTTTTTTGGAAAGGTAGACACTTTCGTGTCGATGCGAAAACAGTAAATGAACACTATCGTGCTGACAGAAAAGGTAAAATAGGCACTTGCGTGCATACAGAAAAGTAAAACGGGCACTTGGCATGCAGACAGAAAAGTAAAACGGGCACTTGGCGTGCAGAAAGCGGTAAATTGGGAATTCGGAGGCTGCCTAAAACCTTCTAACGGACTCTTGTCGAGTCCGAGCTCTGGGGGGGTGGCCTTTTCGAGCGACCGATCAACATCAGGTCCGGAACTGATTTGATCAATGGATTTACGCTATGCCTTAGGCTGACACAACTAATCCGAAGGACTTGACGAAGTCTGATGGATCCATTGCGTGCTCGTACACAATGTTGTGATCTGTGGAAGGAGTTCACTAACTCGGTGGGAGTTCACTAACTCTGTGGGAGTTCACTAACTCTGTTGAGGGAGTTTACTAACTCAGGGTTGATGGAGTTTACTAACTCGGGGTTGATGATTTTCTAAAAATGAGATTTTTGGGATTCTCTGGTCCGAAGTAACTTTTCTCTTGGATGGTGCATGAAATGCGTGCACTTGCATGTTTGGGGTGCACATGAATGCAATGATTGACTTTGGTGGGATGCCTGTTCTGTTTGATTTTTCTCTTCTTTTCCTTTTGTTATTCTTTCGCTCTTCTGAGATGCGAGTTTGAAGGCGTAATGTACTGTTTGATGCCATGGAGTGATGACTGGTATGGATGATATGAGAATGATGAATGATGTGAAAATGTTGTGTTCTTTTATGTTCCGTCTTCTGTGATTTTCTTCTCTCCTTTCTTATTTGCTCTTTTTTTCTATGGAATGCAGATATCTATGTAAATGGAGTGTGAATGTATGTTATGCAAAGTGTATGTGATGTGATGATTTCAATGGAATGATGGATGCTATGAGATGCTATTTTTGATTTTCTTCCTTTTTATTTTGGTTAAGGATCAACAATTCAAGTGCCTACAAGTAAAACATCCTAATCCCCAAGGATTAAGGTGAGCACCAAAGCCCTACAAGATAACAACCTAATCCCTGAGGATCCAGGCGAGCACTAAAACCCTACAAGATAACAACCTAATCCCTAAGGGTCCAGGCGAGCACCGAAGCCCTACAAGATAACAACCTAATCCCTAAGGATCCAGGCGAGCACTGAAGCCCTACAAGATAACAACCTAATCCCTAAGGGTTAAGGCGAGCACTAAAGCCCTACAAGCGGCCAACTTTAGGCGACCCCCTCATGTGCTGAGATAGCTGGTTAAAGAATTTTTCCTATTTGTCTTTTTGCTATGTGAGGATGCAAATGCAGTATTTTGATGCATGATATGACAAAATTTTTTTGGGGTATTCAAATACTTTTTTTGTGAATATTTTCATAATGATGAGACGCGAGACTTTGGATGCAAAAGTGGGGGTGAATTTGATCATCCTTTTTCTTTGGAAAAACTAGTTTTGATTTAAACCGCGGTATTCTCAAGGTTATTATTTACAAGCAAACCCATTTATGTTTTCCTCCATTCCATGATAACTGAACCTTCAATAACAATCTCGTGCTTTCTCTATGAAACATTGCCAAGTGAACACACATGAACATGCAGACGCCAGGTGAGTGTTTGGGATGAATGCCAGACTGCCCCCAATTCGGGCCTTCGGCGACTGTGAATGAATGACTTGCTCCTGTCCGGAGTGTGAAAGGAAGCGGAGTGAAAGAGCAAATACGCAGGAACTAGTGCCATGGCTGACACCGGGTGAAAGGATGAATGGCCATGGATGGACACTGAACAGACTCTCCCCGGACTAGGGTGGGCAGGTTGTGAAGAGAATACCCCAACTTTTAGATCTGAGTGGTGTTCTCAGTGAAAATCTTTGGTTCTCTGTGAATGTCTCAACTTTTGGCATGAAAGAAACCTTACTTGGTGATCACTAAACCTTGTTTTAATGCAACTTGAGTGTGTTTTGGAGTGCAAGTCCCTCTTTTTTTTTATTTTGTCAGCTTTCTTTTTTCTGACTGTTCGTTTTTGTTTCCTCAGTTCTCTTTTTTTCTGAGGGTTTATTCTTTCTTGATCAGCTTTCTTTTTTCTGATCGTTTGTTTTTTCTTTTGAGCAAACACATTGTACATAGATAAGCTTGTTCGTCCTAAAATTAGAATCTGAGAGAACAAAAGCAATCGGTCATTGATCGGAATGGACTTTTCAGGATTGTGGTGTTTTGTGGAGGAAGGATAGTTATGCTTAATGAAGTGTTTGAGGCTAATGGGAGGATGAGTTTTGTTCGGCGTTGGTTGACGGTTAACGGTCTATGAGGGAGATGGTTATTGGGCTTATTTGGGCTTTGTTAAGGCAAATTTGTGTCTCATGGTAGAATGGCTGAGGGGTTTGGTGTTGGGGCCAAAGGAAGTGTTTGAAGGTTTATGGAACCAGGTGTTGGAAGATTTATCGAGACAAGGGTCTCTTGTGCTTTGTGGCAACATGTATCAGCTCACAACTTATTATTTTTTGTCTTTTTGATTTTTTTTTTTGACTCATTTGTTTCATTTTTCAGACTTTTCTTCTTTCTTTGCTTTTGAGTCGAGTGAGCTGATGCACTATTTTTGTTTTTGATATTTGAAGTGATCCTTGTCTAGGGTGATTAGAGGGTATATTTTCGAGTTTGGTTTTTCTTGGCTTAAGGTAGGTAGGAAAGGGACTTTCTGGGATTTTGGGTTCTTGAGGGTATAGGGAGGTGGCCACACTTCATCTCAAATCCCGATGGCTTATTTATTTTTGTAAAACAAGATAACGGTTCATCTATCTATATGTGTTTGCTCCTTTCTTTGCATTTTTTCTCTTTTTTTTTATGCCCTAACTTTTGCCTGGACCGCCCTTTGCGGGTTTTCGATCCATCGGGCGCTTTTTTTTGCCTAGGCCGCCCTTTGCGGGTTTTCCACCTAGCGAGCTTATTTTCTTGTTTATTATTATCTTTTGAAAGACTTGCACTGAAGGAATATGATATTAACAAGGAAAATTAGTGATCACAGTCTTGCCCCAACATGGAGGACTTAAAGCGTTAGACTGAACTAAAAGTCAAATATGCACTGATGGACTTATGATAAAACAGGGCAATGACGATCTTGAACAAAAGTGACTGAAAAGGGTAACTTTTATAAATGACGATGCTGACAAGGAAACATGTGCCCTTATTGAAATATCCTAAGGCCTTGGGCAGAGCCAGAGGATTGCACTACATAAAATTTGCTTTGAACTGAAAACTACGTGAAAATGCATGACGAAGACACAAATGCTTGACGATCAACACCTCGATCTTCTTCAACTACTGCCATCCCGGCCTGACAGCCCTGATCTCAAAGGGTTTAGTCCTTCACCTCCCTCATCAAAGGTCAACTGTTTTGTATCAATAAGATCCTGAACCGACTGCTTCAAAGGATGACAGTTCTCAGTAGAGTGACCAATTGCCCCAGAATGGAATTCACAGGTAGCCTTTGCATTATACCTTCTTGGGAATGGAGGTTGGACTGGCTTCATCCCACGAGGAGAGATCAACCTATGGTTGATTAGATAGCTGCACAAATCAGTGTACGACACAGGAATGGGGTCGTACTGACGTGACTTTCCTTGTCCCACTATAGCATTGATTTCTCCATTTTTCCTTGCGGGCAAATCACTAGCATTGTCGGCGCCAGTAGGATTGCAGGGGATTCTTCCTCTCTTCATCCCGACTTCAAGTCTTGCCCCTACTTTGATCACATCTGAGAAGCTTGAGGACCCACTTCCAACCAGACGTTCATAGAAAACAGCTGGGAGAGTCTCCATAAACATGTACACCATCTCCTTTTCAGTCAATGGTGGCTTCACCTGAGCAGCTATGCTCCTCCATCTTTGAGCATATTCCTTAAAGGACTCATGATCTTTCTTGCTCATATACTGCAGCTGAATCCGATCTGGAGCCACGTTTTTGTTGTATTCGTACTCCTTTAAGAAAGCTTCAGAAAGGTCCTTCCAACTGTGGACGTCGGAAGGCTGCAACTGCATGTACCAATCCAGAGATGCCCCAGTTAGGCTGTACTGGAAGTAGTGGATGAGCAGTTTGTCGTCGTGATTGTATGCGGTCATCCTTCGGGCGTACATGGTTACGTGTCTATTTGGGCAGCTGGTACCACAATATTGGTCAAAGACTGGCACCTTCATCTTTGGGGGAATAACCAAGTCTGGAACAAGACATAGATCACGGACGTCTTTAGCTTTGGTCTTTGAATCCTCTATGGCTTTTAAGCGCTTTTCCAACTCATGCAACTGATCTCTGGGTTGAGAGTTCTCAAATAGGTGACCTTGAGGATCACTATCCATATTGAAAAGAGAAACTTCATGTGGATCAACACCTCCCAGGGCATGAGCAGGATAATTAACCCCAGATCCCGGATGGGGAATAGCAGTCACAGCTTCAGCGGGTCCCGAGGTAGGAAGAATGGTTGCGGCCCCACCTGGGTTTACAACAGCAGTACCTTCGGTAGTGGTCCCGTTTTTCAAAGCTTGCAGGGTGCCCATCATTTCAGTCATCTGCATTCTTATCGCATCCATCTGCATTTCTATCACCCCGACTTTATTATTTAACGCCTGATTCTCTTGGACTAGTGCCTGATTCCCTTGGACTAGCTGCTTGAGGACTTCCATAATCGGATTATCTAGACCTGAATTGCCGGGATTCTCAATCACTAGGTTTCCTTGATTGGTCGCCATGAATCTTGAGTCTGAAGCGGATATCAGCAAACCAGTTGGCCTCTTTCTAGAGATAACAGGGCACACAACATAAGCGCAAGAACGAATGACTGAACAAATGCATGCGACACTTTAGGCTTTACGGGCGGGGCTAGACTAGGACGGGAAATGATGATAAAGCAGGGAAACTGACGGACACGGACAGGGGCGACTGCACATGGCGTGCATGCCTAGAAGAATGCTTCACATGATAGAAAAACTTATGAACAATTTTAATCTTTTATCATGGGATGGATGAGATGCAAAAATTTTGAAGTTATGTGAATGAGCTGCTGACTCGAGAACTGGGTACTTTGGAACACCTTGAGTTTTTTTTTTTTTTTTTTTTTTGGGGAATGACTATTTTGCAAAACCGTCTCGTCTCTCATCAAAACCTTTATTGTACAGATCATGATATGCAAATGCATGGAAAAATGACCACTTGAGAAGTGTACTTATTCTAAAAAATTAAAAAAAAAATTGTTTTTTTTTTGGTGCAAGATGAAATACAAAATTTCAATGCATTTTTGAATGCAAGAATGATGCTTTTTCAAAATGGCTTTTTTCATTTGTTATGCTTGACGGGGCGGACCCGCTCCTACGTATCCTCACTGTGATGAGGAATCAAAGCGTACGTAGTTCTACCGTGTCTTTTTTGAAATAATGCTTATGTATGAATGCCTCGTCTTGGATGAACTTGACGAAGATTTTTGCATGATTATAAATGAAATGCTTATGCTATGCAGATGATAATTGTTTTTTGTTTTATCTTTATGTAATGAAAGGGAATGCAAGATGAATGATTCTTTTCAAAATGGGAACTTTAGTTAATGCAAATGACGCAATGATGTAATGATGCAATGATGCAGGATGCAAGATACTTCTTTTTGTTTTTTTTTGAAAAATGCGGGCTATACGTGGTTTCACATGGCCATAGTAAGAGAAAGGCTACAACGGCAGCTCGTTCTCTCTTTTTTTGAAAAGAGTGGGCCATATGTCACTTCGTACGGACCGACAGAAGAAAGGCTACAACGGCAGCTCTTTCTCTACTTTTTATTTAAAAAACCTCCTGCTCTTTTTGAAAACATGTCTATATTACGCTGCAACACACAATTTGGTATGCCCCTTGTGTCCTACGAAGGTGGGGACCTAGGTTCTAGGACAACTCAAATGTTCCTCCCATGTGGGTTCTAGTCACTTCCTCACCAGGTTACCAAAGCTAATTCTCTTTCACAGTAGCACCCACAACGATGGAACGCCATCTGGTGTGAGGCATCATGAAAGAGCATACTCTGGCTGAAACTTTCGTGAGAGTCGGAAGGACAACAGTCCAATTGCCAGTCACTACTCGTTTCCACTCCCCTAAGTCTTGTCAGACCTTGGGTTTTGGGCCTCTCTCAAAGCACATAATCATAAGGGTGTGAGTGTGTGTGGTAAGGGCGTACCACTTAAAACTACCCGACACATATTACCCCACCTGCAAGTGAGACGCCAGAACAGTCCAGAAAAAGCAAGGTAACAACATGTCGTCTACACTAGGGTTCAATATCAAATAAGCTAGCCTGGGGTTTCAACAACAATCAGGTACATTGCTTACCTCAAGAAAGGGAGCCAAGAAGGGGGGATCCGGATAGAATTGGGGAGAAATGCATGAGCATAAGCAATAAAAGAAAAGGAGATAGGGAACAAACATAGAAGAAGACAAATGCGTATGCCTACAATTAATGATAAGAAAGAAAGGAAAAAGAATGAAGGCAAACAAGGTATCAGTCAAATCAACGATACATTAAACCACACATCTTAATTAGTTAGGCTTGACCCACTTAAAAAAAGAAAAGTCCCCAGTGGAGTCGCCAGCTGTTGCACCCCAAAAAATCCGGTTCGGACTTCTCATTGTACAACGTGGAAAAGGTATGGAGCCGCCACCAATATTTTAATTTTAAGACCAAAACATTGAAAAAAGGTCTTTTAGACAAGGCGGATGGTCTTTCGAAAACTAGAGATATGGGTTCGGGGGTCGATTAGGCATGGGGAAGGTATTAGCACCCCGTACCTCCTTTCTACCGAAAGGGAACCTTTAATTAAATGTGTGGTTTGAAGTGTTGATTTGAAAATGCTTTTATTTTGCCTCTTTATTGAAAAGGGAGTGAGAAGACTTAATGAAAATTTTTATTTTTGGCGCTTGACGAGAGTTGGCCTCTCGCTCCTACGTATCTCCTGGTGCGATGGAGAATTCAAAGCTACGTAGTTCTTGGTTGTCCTAAAAAGGTTTTTGTTTTTTAGTCTGTTTAGATGAGTTTTCGCAGTAGGAGTGAGGATTCGCGATGACCAAACAACAACGGTTTAGAGTGGCCGCGCTACTAACTCTTTTGAAAATGAAATTATCATTAACAACCAAACGGCAACGGCGCGAGTGATCATTAACGATAATCGGTTTTGCTTTTGATTCGAGTGTTCGCGACGACCAAACAACAACGGTTTAGAGTGGCCGCGCTACTAACTCTTTTGAAAATGAAATTATCATTAACAACCAAACAGCAACGGCGCGAGTGATCATTAATGATAATCGGTTTTTATTTTAGATGATCAAAAAAGGCTTTCGCAATCGAATTAATTTTGGTTTGTTGTGCTTGACGAGGACGTGACTCGCTCCTACGTATCCCAAATGGGAATCAAAGCGACGTAGTTCTAGCTCTTTGGTTTTGAAAAGGTTTTCGAAGTAGGACGAGCATTAGCGAATGATTAAACTAACTAAGGTTATGGGTAATCATCGCTAAGTACTCATGCGAAATTGAAGACCGTTCATAGAGATCAAACTAACAAAAGTTATGGGTGACCTCCACTACTTGCTTATTTTTGTTTATTGAAAATGCTTCGAAAATTAATGGGTTTGGAAAACAGTTTTTTAGAAAATAAATAAATCATTTTCAATCGAATTCTATGTCCAAAACCAAATGCAAAATGAATGAATGAAGTTCAAACATATTCAACTAATCAAGCGATCATGAACATGTTGACCATCAACTAAGATTAAGCATGCCGATATAATCAAGAGATTTAATTGACAAAGATGCGAGACAAAGTTCTCAAAACAATTGTGTTTGTGTGTGAAGGGGAATTGCTACACAAGTTGGGAGCAATCTCAAGAGGGGCACATATATCTCCATGCTACACATGTTGGTAGTCTTATAAGGGCACATGATTGTGCAAAAGGGTTTGTGCACAATTAAGTCAAGACATTCAAATGGCATCAAGGACAAAGAAATACAATTAATCATAGGTATAGAGTATTCTAGGTTAGGTGAATGAACATGTGAAAATGAATGCAAGATATCATGTTAATGAATGCATGATCATATGATAATGAATGCAAGACATGATATTAATGGATGCATGAACATGTAAGAGAGTATGAGAATGCAAGAGGCATAAGCATATAAGAATGCATGAACATGTAAGCATATGAAAGTATGCAAGCATTAATGTGCAAACATAAGAATGTGTCACACAAGTGATGAAATGCAAAGTGTGAAAATATTTTGGGTATTTTTTGCAAATTGACAAGTAGTAAAACTTTTAGTAAAAAGTTAGTGAATGGTAAAGTACAAATGCATGAGGCAAATGGTATTTACTTAATGAAAGGGTAAAGTAAAAATGTAAAAAAAAGTAAATGGTAATTACTTAATGAAATTGTAAAGTAAAAATGTAAAAAAAAGTAAATGGTAATTACTTAATGAAATGGTAAAGTAAAAATGTAAAAAGGTGGTTAAAAGTCAAAAACACACTAACACAATTACACTTATCTACACAAGATCAAACAACACATTTTGAGCACTAAAATATGCAGAAAAATGGGCTCTATGGCCGAACCCCTATATGAGCATAAACACCAAATTTTTCATGCCAAAACTCATAATCAACACATAGAACAAATCATGCAAATCAAGCACATCATGCATTTTATTTACATAAATCAAGGAGTGAAAAGAAAGCAACAAAAACCCTAAATTCTAAGGCTCAAAACCGAAACCCCTACACCCATAAATCAAGCCAAAATTCAACTTGCAAGTTATGATATGAACAAGAAGATGCATATAATATGTGAAAGCCCTCTATTTATGGAAAAGTGAGAAAATGAGTGTGAAAATACAAACTACATGGTTAAAACACAAGAAAATTCCCCTCAAGGCCAAGGACTCATTGCCAACACCCAAGACTCCCAATGTCCTTGTCATAATGTTGGAAACAAGTCCTCTAAGCCTTTTGAGAAAGGAAAGAGGAGTAGAAGAAAGATTTACATGTTAATAATTAAAATGCAAGAGATAATAGGCTTACCTCAAGAAATAACTAGAAAAGGAATAAAGATGTAAAATAGGTGCAAGAACACTTGAAGAACACCTCCAACAATCTAGATCCTTACGCAAATCCTCTTCCTTGGGTGGATTTTGATGAAACTTGGATGATTATGGAAGCTTGGAAGGAGAGTTATTGAATAGATGAAGGATTATCAAGCTTTGGTATTTTATGGTTGAAGAAATTGTGTAGAGAAGATGGAGGAGAGGGTTTCGGTTTTTTTGAGAGAGAGGAGAGGAGAGTATTGTGTGCTAGGGTCAAAAAAATCAGAGTAGCCTCAAGCTCTCATGGGTTAAGGGTTGTGAGAGGGAAGTAAAGGAATTAGTGTGTATTTTGTGGTGTAGAGAGAAGGAAGGTAAAAACATGTTGTGTATTCAAAGGTGTGCTTGATGAAAGGCTTGATGTGAACTTGATGTGGGCTGAAGGTGATGGGAGGCGTGGAGCTTGAGGGTGGAGTGAGGGAGATGGTTTGCTTGTGAAATTGGTGCTTACTTTGGCCAAAAATGGATAAAAGCAAAAAGCACCTAAAAGGAATTAGCCCTAATTCTAAAAATACAATAAACATCCAATATTATTTTATTATTCATTTTTCATTTTTGATTTCAGATTTCATATTTTTAATTATATATATTTTTTGAGCCTTTTTGAAAAAAAACGTTACAATTGACCAAAATACCCTTTTTGATGCTAAAACCCTAATTTGCCCGAAAAATGCGTTTCCACTTCAAAAATGAATCTATAACCCTAGAAATGACCTCTAGAATCTTAGAATGCATGCTCAATGACCTTCATGAGGAATTATCATTTTTATTGTGAAATGACCAAAATACCCTTTTGGACTCAAAAAAACCTAATTTACCCAAAAAGTGCATTTCAACTCTAAAAATGATTTTAGAAACTTTGGAATGACTTTTAGGACTCAAAATGCAATGCATGATGCTTCTCACTCCTCAACTTATTTATTGTTGTGGAAAATTAGGGTTTTGATCTAAGCTGGACAAAATTGGGGTATGACACCTTCTTTTGCTGAGCTAACCTTTCTGTAGGCCATTGATAGCTATTTGTGGCAATGTCATCAATCAGTTCACATGCCTCATTATAGGAGGTTTTCAACAACACACCCCCTGAAGAAGCATCTAGCATTTGTCTGGTTGTTGGATCTAGTCCATTGTAGAAGGTCTCCATTTGGATAATCACAGGTATACCATGATGAGGGCACTTTCTCAACAGCTCTTTCCATCTCTCCCATGCCTCAAACAGTGTTTCAGCATCTCTTTGTCTGAATGCAGTAACCTCATTCCTCATTCTTGCATTCTTACTTGGGGGAAAGTATTTTGCTAAGAATTTCTCAGCCATTTCATTCCAAGTATGGATAGAGTTAGGCTCAAGAGAAGTTAACCAAGCCTTTGCTCTATCCTTCAAGGAATAAGGAAAAAGTTTTAATCTGAATGCATCATCACTTACCCCTGGAATGATGAAGTTACTGCAGACTTCCAAAAATTGCTTTAAGTGTAAATATGGGTCCTCTTGAGGAGCACCACCAAATTGTCCCACTGTTTGCAACATTTGGAACATCATAGGTTTGAATTCAAACTGAGCTATGTTGAGAGTAGGTCTTGCTATGCTTGTCTCCATGGTTTGTGGATCAAACACAGCATAGTCCCTCATTGGTCTATCTCTGTCATTTACCATTTGAGCAGGTCCTTCATTTATGAATTGATGTCTATACCAGTCCTCTTGGTCATGTAAGGTTGGAGTGGGTGGCTGCTGATGTCTACCTCTACCCCTTCCACCTGGTTCAGTTCCTCCTCTACCAGAGCTAGATCTGCCATGTAGAGTGGTAGCTCTACCAGAATTGGTTCTATGACTATGTTCTGACATGGTGGGTCTGAGCCTGTGAAGATGTCTTAGCTTCCTGAACCTTCTCTCTGGTTCTGAGTATGGTTCAAATTCTGGTGGTTGAGACCTGGGGGCATACGCTGTAGCGCTCACTGCTGCAGCAACAAGAAACAACACACCAGTGTAAAATAGGCACTAAGTTTACTAAAAACTTTAAACAATAAAAATTAAATGCAATCCCCGGCGACGACGCCAAAAACTTGTTGTGCGAAAAGATGATGTGCAAGTATACACAATCGCAACAAGTAATATATTGATAAGTAAAGTTCGTTCCCACAGGGATTGGAATTAATCTATGAAGTTTAAGTGATTAGAATCTTAGTGAAAAGAATTAAGTAACAAGTGAAAGTGAAGAGTTGTAAACATTATAAGTTGTGATAAAACAGGAGTAAATTTGCAGTAATTAAAAGTGAGTTGGATAGCTCAATAGCATGTAAGTTCCCAAGAGTAATGTTCAGATAATATTAGACGCTGTAGCGTTAAGCGCTGTAGCGCTTCAGAATCCTTAGACGCTGTAGCGCCTTGGTGGCGTGCCTTTCAGTCACTTTCGTCAGGGCTATGTTACAAGACTCCTATGTCTAGGCTCTAAATAAGTTTTACCCCTGTATATTAAGCTCTTACAACATTTGCCTTATGAACTACTACTCCCCTATGTCTAGAGTTAAGTAGTGCTTCCTTTAAATGTCTTTAAAGGGTTTTCATTCATATCATTCCTTGAGTTCTCTTTGTGAACCATGTCTGTATCCACAAAGTTACCTTGTTTTAGTTGATCATTCCCAAACCAAGATTGAAAGTATTATGACACAAGGAATAAAACACAAACATCATAATATTATATAAAAGTTACTCAAGGTTCATTACATACCAAGAACAATCCAACTACAACAAAGTTAGCTCATCACAAGTTCCATCAACATAATACAACTAGAGAGTATGTATTACCGTATGAAGACAAGAGAAGAGTGGTTGCAAAAGATGCACTCCAATGATCCCAAGTAGCATACAAGAGATGAAGTTGAGGCGTGAGCAAAACCTTTTTATGAGAACTTAGAAAACTATGCTAAAAATAAAAGCTCAAAAGTGTGTCAATGGAGAGTGGCTACTACGTATGTATGTAGTTCTTCTTTCAAGTTTTCACACTTGTCTACGTAAGTTACCTCTTGGCGAAGCAATCTTAATTAATCTAAATAATATCTAAGTCTTAATAGTATAATAATATTACATGATAATTATTAAACTTAGATATTATCCTTAAAGCACTTTACAAAAAGTGGTAATGATGGAATACAACAACTATCACATGGGTTCCATTTAGGAGGCGCCAAGTGTAATTTAGCATCCACTTGAAAGTCAACAATTCCAGCTGAGAGGAAGAGATAAGGGTGATGGCTCATCATGTTCTCAAGTGGCTACACAAATATCTTAATAGTCAGCCGTCATATAACGCTGTAGCGTTTCCTTGATAGCACACGCTGCAGCGCTAAAGCAAAACATCAAACATATTCACAAAGGCATTGACTATGCCCAACTTTTAAGGAATTGACTTATAATCTATATTTATCCTAGTATTCATATATTCACATATTTAAGTACTAAAATTACTTGAGAAATAAGCATAACTTAAGTATTAGGAGCATAAATAACCTATATAAAATAAGGTTATCAAGCATCCACAAGAGTTTTACTAGCATAGTGTATAGAATGAAAGACTTTGCCTTTGACCAAGCACAACTCCTATAGCATAGTCACTAGCATCACACATCAGTTCAAATCAGTTCAAATGGCTTACTCCAATCAGATGCAATTATGACAGGTGCTGTCACTAATGCTTTTTTAAGAGTATTAAAAGCATTTAGGCATTTGATAACTCATATTTATATGAGTTATTTATATTCTTTAGGCTTAAGTTAATGTGAGTTCTTAAGTAATTATGTGGTTAAATATGTAAATATGTGTTAAGAAGTGTAAAAGAAGGGTTAGGAGATAATTTGTTATCATTTGACACA
The DNA here is from genome assembly GCA_039519185.1 of Astragalus membranaceus. Lineage (NCBI taxonomy): Eukaryota > Viridiplantae > Streptophyta > Magnoliopsida > Fabales > Fabaceae > Astragalus > Astragalus membranaceus. The sequence continues at coordinate 55,712,907 of CM076848.1, read as the reverse complement.
TTTGGTGCCTTTGTGAGTATTTTAATGTTTCTGTTAAGTGTTACAGCGTTAAGCCCTATAGAGCTATATGACGGTGGGCCAGCTGGACAATTTTGCTGCTAAATCCACCAACTAAAAAGCTTTATAGGGACACTTGTCCATTTGTTGTTGGAAGATCACTTTAGTTGGTGAGAAGTGTCATAGTCACCTTTTTGGAAAGCTACTTTATGGAGAATAAACAAAGATATCTCACTTCTTCTTCCACACAACATAGATTTCGAAAGTGAGAGGATTTTTGGAAAGAAAAACTTGACACCCTTCTCCTCCATTAATCCTCCACTTCAAGCTTTTATTTTTCAAGAGAAGATCATCATTTCCAACGCTAGTGAAGCTGTGCTGTAGCGTCAGCAACCCGTCACATGAGAAGGAGGCCACTACGTGCATCTTTTGCAACCTTGCTTCTTCTTTTCATTTTCGGTAATATGAGCTTTTTGGTTTGTATTGTGTTGATGATGCTCATCATGAGCTAAACACTTAGTAGTTGGATTGTTTTAAGCTTTGTAATGACTCTTTAGTATTGTTAATATAACGTTATGATGTATGTGTTTCAATCTGTGTGCTTTAATGCTTTCAAACTCGTTTTGGGATTGGCCAACTGAAATGGGTACATTCGTAGGTACAGACATGGTCTACGATTCTAACTCAAAGATTGTTATGAATGAAAGGTTGTTTAAAGACATTTAGACAACTTGTGTTTAACTCTAGACATAGGAGAGCAATAGTTTATAAGGTGAGTACTGTGGGTTCCTCATTATACAGGGGTGTGCTTATTTAGAACCTAGACATAGGAGTCTTGTAACAAAACCCTGGCGTCAGTGACCGAAAGGCACAAAAACATATGCTACAACAGTTGACGCTATAGCGTCTAACGTTACAGCACTTAACGCTATAGCGTCTAACGTTATAACACTTCACTACTGAGAAATTACTTAGCAAAGAGCAGTCCAACTCACTTTATCAACTCTTGAACTTTCTTTACTGTTTTCACACAATACTTTTTATCTTCATGACTAAAAACTTGATTTTACTATTTTGTTACTTGTTTTTCTCACTAGCTTAACTACTAACTTAAATATAGAAGTAAACTCAACAATCTCCGTGGGAACGATCTTTACTTATCACTCTATTACTTGTTGCGATTGTGTACACTTGCACAACTACTTTTCGCACAACAGCATTTCTCATCAAACTCAAAAGCAATATCATGCTGCAGCAGCATACACAATGGCTTAGTGATTTTTGAAAAATCCTTTATGAATCTTCTATAAAAACTAGCATGTCCAAGAAAACTTTTGATGCCTTTGACTGAAGTAGGGGATGACAATTTCTCAATTACTTCCACTTTTGCTTTGTCTACCTCAATACCCTTCTTTGAAATCTTTTGCCCCAAGACTATTCTTTCTTGTACCATGAAATGGCATTTTTCCCAGTTTAGCACCAAATTTGTCTCTTCACATTTTCTCAAAATGTCCTCCAGATTCAACAAGCATGCCTGAAAATTTTCTCCAAAAACAGAGAAATCATCCATGAAGACTTCCATGGATTTTTCAATGAAATCAGAAAAAATAGACATCACACACCTTTGAAAAGTGGCTGGAGCATTACACAATCCAAATGACATCCTTCTAAATGCAAAGGTGCCATAAAGACAAGTGAATGTGGTCTTCTCTTGATCTTCTGGTGCTATAGCAATCTGATTGTAACCTGAGTAACCATCCAGAAAATAGTAAAATCCCTTCCCAGCAAGTCTGTCAAGCATTTGATCAATAAAGGGAAAAGGGGAAATGGTCCTTCTTATTAGCCTTGTTGAGCTTCCTATAATCCATGCAAATCTCCAACCAGTAACTATCCTGGTCGGAATTAACTCATTTTTATCATTCTTGACCACTATCACACCACCCCTTTTGGGAACACACTGAACTGGGCTGACCCAAGTGCTGTCAGCAACTGGATAGATGATTCCAGCATCAAGCCATTTGATAATCTCATTTCTAACCACTTCTTTCATGATAAGGTTCAGTCTCCTTTGTGCTTCAACGTTATTCGTAGAGTTTTCCTCCAAGCAGATTCTATGCATGCACAAAGTAGGACTTAGCCCTTTAATGCCAGCCATCTGCCAACCAATAGTCCTTCTTGTGTTTCTTCAGAATACCAAGCAATTCTTCTTCTTGAACAACATTCAATTGGGCAGCAATTATGACTGGGAGAGTGTCATCACTTCCCAAGTAAGCATACTTCAAATGAGGGTGATGGCCTTAGAATCAGCACCTGTCTTTGCATTGTTGGGCAAGGCATCAGTCTCCTTACCACTTCTGAGGGTGATGGCCTTAACTTGCTCGTTACCAGGTGGCTTTGTTGGCTCAGTAGGTGCTAGGCAAAGTACCACTAGGTCTAGCTGAAATTGCAGTAGCAATTTGGCCAATTTGATTTTCTAAATTCTTGATGGCGGCTCCTTGGCTTTGGTATTGGACTTTGGTCTCATTCATGAATGTTTTGAGTGCCTCAACCAAAGAGTTGTCACCAGCAGGCTTGTGAGATGGAAGAGTAGGGAATCCAGGAGGTGTGGCTGGTTTAGCTGATGCAGGTGTTGTGCTAGCTTCTGTTTTGTTACCACCCCAAGAGAAATTAAGATGATTCCTCCACCCTGGGTTATAAGTGCTCGAGTATGGGTTGTTGTTCTTGCTGTAACCCACATAATTTACAGAGATAGGGTTACTTGGGCAGTCTTCAAACAAATGTCCTCCACTGCAGCAAGCACAAGATGATGCACTAGCTGTTTCTGTAGTAGCAGCAGCAACTGTAGCAGTTGGAGTGTCTGCTGTTGTAGCAGCCTAAGGAGTACACAACCCCTTCATCATGTTGGTTAAAGCAGCAACATGTGCAGATAATGCTGTCACCTCACTAACTTCACGAAGTCCAGCAACTTTCTTGGCAGCACTGACCCTGGCAGTAGGCCATTGATAACTGTTGGCAACAATTGTTTCTATCAAATCATATGCTTCATTGTAGGAATGCTTTAGGATAGCTCCTCCTGAAGATGCATTCAACATTAGTCTAGACTGAGGGACTAGAACATTGTAGAATGTCTCCATTTGGATACAAACAGGAATATATGCCATGATGAGGGCATTTCCTTAGGACATCTTGGAATCTTTCCCAAGCTTCAAACAATGACTCATCTTCAAGTTGCCTAAAAGATGTGATCTCATTTCTCATTCTGGCATTCTTGATAGGAGGGAAATATTTGACCAAGAACTTCTCAGCCATTTTGTTCCAGCTATCCACCGAATTGGGTTCCAAAAAATTCAATCAGACTTTAGCTTTGTCCTTAAGAGAATAGGGAAAAAGCCTTAGTTTGAATGCATCCTCAGTACACTACAAGAAAAACCCATTTTTCCGGCGGAAAAAATCCGCCGGAAAAGTGACGTTTCCGGCAGATTTTTTCCACCGGTAAAACGGCTCATAGGTAACGGTTTCAGGCGAATTTTTTCCGCCAGAAATGTGCGCTTCCGGCGGATTTTTTTAATATTTTTTTTTTAATAAAAATCTGCCAGAAATTCAATAAGAAGTAATATAAAATGAAGTAGAATATGAGAACAAAATTATATAGGAGAGAATAGGAATGAAGAACTGAGAAGGAATAAGAATGAATGAGAGTATGAGAATGAAGAAATAAGAAGAAGTGAGAATGAAGAAGAATGAATAAGTGAGAATGAATAAGAAGGAAGAAGGTGTTAAAAAAAAGAATGAAAGAGAGTATGGAAAAATAATATAGGAGAGAATAAGAATGAAGAAGTGAGAAGGAATAAATATGAATGAGAGTATGAGAATGAAAAAATAAGAAGAAGTGAGAAGGAAGAAGAATCAATAAGTGAGAATGAATGAGAAAGAACAAGAAAAGAGAAATGTAGAAGAGTGTAGGAGAAAGTGAGAAGGAAATAAAGAGTAAAATGAGAGAATGAGAAGAGTGTAGGAGAAAGTTTTATTTATAGGCATTTTCGAACGGTTCCGGCGAATTTACCGGCGGTTTTTTTCCGTCGAAAATGTGCATTACCGGCGGATTTTTTTAAAAAAATAAATAAATAATTTTTTGAAAAATCCGCCGAATATGTGCATTACCAGCGGATTTTTCCGTCGGAAATTTCCGGCGGAAAGATCCTCCGGTAATACACATTTCCGGTGGATTTTTTTTTAAAAAAAAAATTAAAAGTCCGCCAGAAACGCGCATTACTGGCGGATTTTCCGCCGGTAATTTCCGGCGGATTTTTTTAAAAAAAAAATTTAAATATTTTTTTTTAAAAAAAATCCGGTGGAAAGTCTATTTTTTCCCGCCGGAAATGCCAAAGTTCCGCCGGGACCGTCCCAGCGGAAAAAATCAGCCGGAGAAATGCGTTTTTCTTGTAGTGATATCCCCTGGCATTCTGAAGTTACTGCATACTTCAAGGTATTGCCTTAAATGCAAGTGGGAATCTTGAGAGGGTCCACCTCCAAATTGCCCTACTGCTTGCAGCATTTGAAACATCATAGGTTTCAACTCAAAATGTGCAGCATTGATGGGTGGTGTAACAATGCCAGTGTCCATGGTAGTGGGATCAAAAACAGCATAGTCCCTCATAGGTCTGTCCCTTTCATTTGCCATTTCAATGTTAGTGGGAGCAGGGACAACAATTGCTTGACCTTCTTCATCAACTTGATTAGCCTGGTGGTCATTAATGATTTCTGCCATCACTGCTTCTCTGACAGTTGCTATTCTTTCTCTAGCCTCTCTTCTCAACCTCCTTGTTGTTCCTTCAATTTCATGATCTAAAGGAAATTCTGGTTCGTTGTTTCTGCTCATAAACAATCACCTAAAACTGAGAATTTCACAACACAAAGGTGAGAAGCAAAAACTTACTAAAACAAGTACTAATTCAAAGATTTTAGAAATTAAATCTAATAATCCCTGGCAACGGCGCCAAAAACTTGTTGTGTAAAAACGTGTGCAAGTATACACAGTCAAACAAGTAATAAGAAAATATCGTTCCCACGAGGATTATGTAGTTTAAATTCTAGATTTACTCACTAGTACTCGAATTAGTAAGGGAAAAATAAAAAGTAAAGCATGGTAAAAATTCATGGTGTTTAACAGTAATTAAATTTCAAATGGTAATAAAATCAGTAACACGAGGTATTAAATCAGAGAGATGATATTAGTCAAGAGGATCCGTAATTACTTCACTATGTAACAGTGTTGTGGTCAGTGCTGTGATAGCATTCAGTGTGCAAAATTGAAATTAAACGTTCCAGTTTTATAATCAGAATATTGCAAAGGTTCCCTTATTCCTAAGCTCCCATTATATTTGGTTTATTTTGAAGTGTGTAATGCATGTTTCAGATCACACTATGGCCCTAGCTTCATATTCCTATTCTTCACTAGAAAAAGCAATATTCCTATTAACTTTTTAACCATATTAACTCATGAAATCAGTTTTTTAATTCCTTCCGGATATCAAATCATGTTACCCTAATTAAAGTGATCCAGTTCAAAAAGAGTATATAGCATTAAATTGCTTGAGTTAATGAAGCATCAAGCACTAATCACAACATTTAACATAGATCTATAATTACATCACCAAGATCTTGACTAAAAAAGAAATTAGCTCATGATGAGCTTAGACATGATAAAAGCGTACAAAAATATCATAAATGAAGTCATGAAAATAGCAATTACTGCTGAAATCAAAGATACACAAAGGAATGGAGAAATTACAAACAATGAGGAGCTTAAAGTAAGCTCCGAGTGTTGTATATCTGCTACAGAGCCTCTGTGTTGCTGAGATGAAGAACGATGCTGCAGAATTGCGAGACCCAGCTTTAGAAATGAGCTTCAACACTAAAAATGGTGGAAAGATGGTTGGGGAAGATGATGGTACAGTGTATGGAAGGTGGGAGGTGTACTCTCTGACCTAGGGATTCAAGGAGGCTGAATTCTGTGTACTTCTAGTGTAAAGTACCTATTTATAGTACATTCTCTCTCCAAGTACCAATTGGACCTTTTTGCTTTTGCTGCCAGGTGCTGACAACCCTAATATCAAGGACAATTTGTCTTTTTGCGGCCCAATAAATGCGTAGATTACCTAATGCCTTTGCCACTAAAGACAAAATACCTCTTTCCTTATTATACCACTTGAGATGACTTTAATTCTTTTCCACGCGACAGCTAATTGCCACGCTAACCACAGCACCAGAGCTACTAAATCCTGCACAACTAGCGCACGGGTGAAATCCCACAAAATGACACTTAAAGTGAACAAAATATAATTTCCACACAATAACATACTTTTAGCTAATTATGCACAAACTTCACATTTATTTACATAAATTACTTTTAAACAAGATTAATTCTCATTTGTTTTGGCATAGATAACTCACATTTCTGAGAGTTATCAGCTTCTGAAGTCTCTCCAAGGATAAACAGGGCTTTCGAGCCACCTTACCTTCGAGAATTGCTCCTCTTTGATACTTACGACTTTGTTTTTGATGTCATGCTGACGTGTCTTACAGCTAATTTCGAATCCAAAATTTAGCTGTAACAGACGCCCCCCAAATGTTTGGTCTCGTTAAATGTGAGAGAGAGGAAACACTTTAATAGCTTTTATCTGACACTTAGGCGAAACGCCGCCTCAGTTATTATTGGGGATATAACGGTTACCTGTCATTTTAGTGACGTATGCGACACCGTATAACCCCGGTGCCGTTTCCAAGAGAGATATTAACTACATTTGCGAAGAAGCTAGAAACGCCAGAAACAAGTTTGTTCCCCGAACATCGAACTTAATTAAAGTAAAGAATTGTTAATTTCTAGAATTTAAACTATGAACCTTGTCTCAGTGGTGTAGCTCAGTTGGTTGAAGCTAGGGACATTTTTCGGTTGCTCCCGGGTTCGAACCCGGTATGCGGTACTCTCATTCCCCATTTCCCCTATATGTGGTCATTGTGCCAGCCTCTTAAAAAAAAGAATTTATACTATGAATGTTATGTTTAACTTTTTAAGCATATATTAGTTTTTTTAAGCGAAAGTATATATTAGCTAAACTACCTACTTGTGAATATGTTGAACTACGAATAATAGCATAAAAAAACTTCAAGCTGTCAAATTATAAATTTTACAAAGATTTTTTTTGACAATAAATTAAATTATACAAGGCTATATATTTTGATAATACGTACTGAATGAAAGTATTATTCTGTAATAATAACAAAAAATACTGCAAAGCTAAATTAAATAAGTAGAACCACAAATAAATTTCTATCTTTTGTCACAAAATAAATAAATAAATTTCTATCTTTAATGAAATATTATGGATACGATGAATCTATTTAATACAAGTGGGGCTCCATATATAATGGATAATTTATTAGACATGGTTTATAAAATTATGACGACCTCATGCATCGAATTAGAATCCAAAGCAATTCTCAGCAATTGGAGGGAGTAAGTTTTGGATAGAAGGATGAAAGAGAAATCGTCGGATTCACATAGAATTTAGTTAATTATCAATCAAGTGATCCTAAACGATCAATTGTATTAGGAAAACAATTTAACGTTTTCAAAGAACTCAATATCATATAGGTTACTTTTGATTCAAATGACTCAAAGCCTTTATAACGAGTTCTAATTTTTCAAATAGACTTACCATCAAAATCATAAATTATCATGTTTTATGTAAGTTTCATGATGTGTACCTAGTACTACACAACTTCAAGTCGTTATTAGAAATGACCTAAGCTTTAGTAAACAAAAATTCATAAATCTTCTCATTTGCGTTGGTGATTACATCGTCATGATCAGTTTTCTCAAAGTCCATCTTAAAAACCAAAAACTACTTACTTGAGGAAAGGAAACTCATTCAAATTTGGCCGCTCCTAGTCATTCGAGGCAAAGTGATCCGAAAACTACCTAACAATTTCCTTCCTTACTTAAGCCACCCCCTCAACCCAACCATTACCCACCCGCAAAAGAGAGACACATTTTTGCTTCCCTAGAATTTGTACCCCTTCCTTTAACCATTGTGAGTGAGATCTTTGGATTAAGAGAGACTGCCACATTCACCTTTAAAGTCCATCGTCATAATCTGCACAATCCTTGGTTTTATCCTCATATCAAAATTCACATAGTCCTTACTTCACTTTTCAAGATTCACTTGAGCATCTTAAGATTTTCCTTCATGATATACCCCATCGCCCCAGAAGGAGGAGGACTAAATTTCTGACCCCACCTGGCTGAAAACACATGACTTAGCCAATAGTTAATGAAGGGAAAAGGTTTCGGACCCCAATTGGGAGAATAATTAATACTTAAGGACAGTGGGGCTGAAAACGCATGACTTAGCCAATAGTTAATGAAGGGAAGAGGTTTCGGACCCCAGTTGGGAGAAAAATACCTAAGGACAATGGGGCATTGTTTAGAAATATCTCTTGAGAAGACCCACAAGGACGTATTTTCCCCACTCCTCAAGCCAATCAGCTGACACGTGAATACAGTCAAGTTTGCTCATTGTGATTCCTTTAGGATGAACCCATGTAAACCTCATTTCTAGGAGGGACATCATTTAGGTGTAAGTCATTAAAAAAACCCTAAAATTCGTCAATTTTTGTTTATCAACCAAAGTTTCAAAGTAACCCAACCCTCTAATATTCACTCTGACACCCAACATATAATTGAAATCCCCCACTAGACACTAAAATCCCCACTAAAGCCCCTTTTTCAATACGTTTAGCTTTCCCATAGTATTGGGAGAAACCCAAGTTCCACATTGACTAGAGATATGGTCTCATAAGAGCATATAATGATGAGGCAATCCTCACCTTACAAGCCGGTTTTGTGAGGTTGAGTTACGCCCAATCCACATTCTAATATGGTATCAAAGTCTATCCTAGATCCTTCGGGCCACCCACCATTATTATCCACGCACCAAGCCCAATAGTGTTGGGCTTGAGGGGGTGTATTGGGAGAAACCCAAGTCCCACACTGACTAGAGATATGGTCTCAAAAGAGTATATAATGATGAGGCAATCCTCACATTACAAGCCGGTTTTGTGAGGTTGAGTTACGCCCAATTTTCCCTCCAATCTCTGATATTGGACCTTGTCAACTTTGGCACTTTCTTCTTCAAAGCTAATTTAGTGATTCTGTTCTATGGGAACACTCGTAGGTTTGCATCCAAGTTTTCCAGTTTCCTGCAAGAGTTCAAGCACATACTTTCTTTGAGAGATAAAAATGCCTTGTTTTGAGTAGGCTACCTTGATTCCCAAGAAATACTTAAGTTGCCCAAGGTCCTTCATTTCAAACACTGCTGATAATTTCTCCTTGAGTAGCTGCCTCTCAGCCAAATCGTCACCTGCAATAATTACATCATCAACATAAACAAGAAGTATAGCCAGTTTTCCATCTTGTGAATGTTTGAAGAAAAGAGTGTGATCTCTCTGGCTTTGCATATAGCCTAAGTAACCATTGCCTTTGTAAATCTCCCAAACCATGCTCGAGGTGACTGTTTTAGCCTATATAAAACTTTCCTTAATCGGCACACCTTGTTTGTTCCCTCTGTTGGACCAAATCCTGGAGGAATCTCCATATACACCTCCTCCTCTAAATCTCCATGCAATAATGCATTTTTGGCATCAAATTGGTTTAGTTCCCACCTGGAGTGGGCAGCAAGTGATGGTAAGATCCGAACAGTGTTCATCTTTGCTACGGGAGCAAAAGTCTCCTCATAATCAATGCCACAGGTCTGTGTGAATCTTTTAGCCACTATTCTTGCCTTGTACCGATCAATAGTACCATCTGACCTGTGCTTGACTGTATAGATCCACCTACAACCAATGGGCTTCTTGCTTCTGGGTCTCTCAACAATTTCCCACGTTTCATTCTTCTCAAGTGCTTTCATTTCCTCATCCATAGCTTGGACCCAATTTCTATCTTTGAATGCTTCTTGAACAGATGATGAGATTATCACAGAGTCAACAGCTGAAATAAAACACTGATGCTGCAGAGAAAGATGTTTAGAAAAGATAAACTGAGAAATAGGATATTTGCCACAAGATCTTTTTCCTTTCCTCAAGGCAATAGGCAAATCATCTGACTCAGTGTCACAAGGGTCAGAACTCTGGGAATCACTAATAGGAGGGTGAATTTCAGTACTTACCTCCGTTTCAGGCAATTGGGGCTGTGTCTGGAGCTGGTCGGTCTTACTTCTTCTCTGATACACCAAGGTTGGCTCACCAGCCTTAATTTTTGCCGGTGTCGAAGATGATGGTTCCTGCAAAACAGACGACAGAGGAGGGACCAAAATAGAAGTACGTGACTCAGGTTCTGTATTTGTGAAAGCAGGATCAGTAACTTGACACATGATTCACAGGCGACTTGGGAGACTCAATTGTAGGACTTGTGGAAGCAGGACCAGTAGTAGGACTTAAGACATGAGTCACAGACGACTCATGTAGAACCAAAAACTCGGAATCAGATTCTACATCATGAATGCTCTCCCCCTGAAGCTGAGGACGAGTGAAGTAGGACACATTCTCATGAAACGCAATATCTTTAGAGACAAAGTACTTACATCCAAGTTGGGAATGATAGATATCCATTCACCAGCTTGAAGGGGAGTGTTGTAAATAGTGTAATATCATTGTGATTATTTATCCGGCCCAATTATCAGGCCCGTTAGGAGTAGGTTTAGAATAGCCTATTTAAACAGATTAGCGTTTGTACTTTAGAGTTTAGACACACTTGAAATAATATTCAGTATATTTTTCTACACATAGAATGCGTTTAGCCACCGAACTCTACTTAAAGTATACGTTTATCATAAAACATATCCTCCCCTCCATCTCCGTTTCTTGGATTGCAATGAAGTCCATTTTCTTTTTTTTATTACCCTATGCCCCAAACTCCTAATACCCATTAAGCCCTCCATCATATAACAGCTTCAATTTTATTCATTTCTTCCCCAGTCAAACGATCTATATTTTCTAATGCCACTAACCTATCCACCAAAAGATCTTCAGCTAGTAGCAAAACCAACCTTTAAAATTCTCTCTGCGTTAATGTATTGAGTAGGAAACACACATTGACCAACACTCTATTTTCAGCTTATTGGCTCATTCCTTAACTTTATTTGTGGATGAAAATATTTGGTATTGATGGTACATTACTAGATTCAAAAATACTATTAGTCAATCTAAGTGTAATTATTCTGCTTTACAGTGAACCAATTTGTAATCAAATCTGGTTCTAAATTGCATTATTTAAAGTAACGAGTACTGCAAAATGTTACTCCTACATAACAACATAAAATATTCTAACAATTATTATAATACTAGATAATAATAATGATAATGATAAATGTGAAAACGATCTATTCTATTCTTTAGCAATATAGTCGGTGGCCAATTGGCACATTCGCACAATCTTCAAAAATCTAACCAATTTATCTTGGTCGATAATGAAGTTGAAGGCTCGGGGGAACATTCAGAGTCGGAACCCATTGACTTTTGAGTAAATCTGATCTGACCATCCTCCATATACTTCAAATAGTTCTATAGTCCAGTTGATCAATGCTAACAATTCTATATTCTTTGGCCAGGTTTGGTTACTTGCCAAACCCCTCTTTTATAATGCTCTTATAACAAACAATTTAGCACTACTGACATATCTTAATTATGATGAGTAAATCTAAAATTAAAAAAATTAAAATACAATAATTAACAATAATGGCTTTGAATTTAGACCAAATTGTTGACAAATTTCTCGGCACGTGAAGAGCACATGGTGTATGTAAGTATTGGTATTTCTCCATCCCCCACACACACCATAATACTTAATACAAGAATACAAAGTAGGAAAGGGGGTATGTTATTACCTATTGTAAATAAATAGTTTTAGTTTAACTGTAGTTAGTATCTATTAGTATTCTTATTAGTTTAGTTTAACTCTTGTTAGTATCTATTAGTATATATACCGCTAGTGAGATATGGTAAGATGTACGGTCTAATTTTATTTATCAATGAAGATATTTCATCTTCTCTTTTATCTCTTTCACTGATGATAACATGGTATCAGGAGAAAGAAAAATCACTCCCACTAATTAGAACTGTTCCAAAGTTACCACAATAGAAACCGTAACCCTGTTCTTTTCACTCAGTAACTCTTCGCTTCCCTTTTCCTGAGATCGTAATTCTGTTTTTTTCTTTGTTTCCTTTACTCTGTAACCCCGCTCTCCAAGTCTGTGTCTCCTCGTCGACTTCCGCGTCGCACTCCTGTCTGCTTCGCGTCACACCCATGTTTGCTTCGCCTCGCATCTTCGCGTAGCACCGTCGCGTTGCACCTCCGTTTCCTTCAAATCATGTCTCTGTTCCTTCTTCACCTGCTCCTCCAATGGCGACTACATACTCTGATTTTGCCACCAATCCACCGAATCCCTATTATATGCATCCAAACGAAAACCCATCCCTTGTTCTTGTCCAACCTGCTCTCGACAACAGAACTACCAAACCTGATCTCGATCAATGAAAGTTGCCCTAATTTCCAAGAACAAAATCAAATTCGTGGATGGAAGCCTCACACCTCCTGCTGTCTCTGATCCTCTCTATTATGAACCATGGAATCGTTGTAACAGCTTGGTACTCTCATGGCTTCAACGATCTATTTCTGAAACAATCGCAAAATCCTTATTCTGGTGCAATCGTGCTTCCGTGGTTTGGCAGAATCTTGAGAAACGCTTCTCACAGGGTGATATCTTCCGCATTGCTGACATTTAAGAAGAACTGGCTCGATTCCAGCAAGGTACTTTCGATATTTCTTCTGATTTCACTAAATTGACAACACTGTGGGAAGAAATCGAGAATTATCGTCCAATTCGTGATTGCACTTGCGCTATTCCCTGTTCCTGTGGCGCTGCTACTGATCACCGTAACTTCAAAGAACAAGACAAGGTCATCAAGTTCTTGAAGGGTTTGAATGACCAATTTTCACATGTTCGGTCACAGATTATGTTAATGATTCCTCTGCCGTCGATTGACAATGTGTTCTCCATGGTTCTTCAACAAGAACGACAACTCGCTACCAACCACACCACTGACTCGACCATTGAGAATCAATCTTCAGTGACTCAGTTCTCTCAAGCTCCGTCATGTGTTCCTCTTACTGGTGGCAGAGGCCGAGAACGTGGTTCTTTCGCCGGTGGTCGTGGCAACCGTCTCTCTACTCATTGTGGACGCACTAATCATACCATTGAAACATGCTTCATGAAGCACGAATATCCTCCAGGTTTCCCGCATCGCAAGAGCAATTTCAAAGCTCCCTTTGCTCTTGCCACCAATTCTTCTTCAAACACTGTGCAAGAATTGAGCCCTACCTCCTCCACCGTTGCGTTCGGTCCATCACTCCACACCGTTCAAGAGCAATACCAGCAGATTTTACAGCTACTTCAGCAATCAAACTTGCAAACCGCTCAGCCAGCCACTGTGAATTCCATTTATCCCACCACATCCGCTACACACACCTCTGTTTCCCCACCCTCAAATGGTAAGAACAATAATTTTTGGATAGTAGACACTGGAGCCACCGACCACATCACCCACACCTTTGCCAATTTTACTTCCACTTACAACATTACCCCTAAATCCATGACAATGCCTAATGGTGATACTGTTACCACAACAGTTGCTGGTTCTGTTCACATTTCCTCTTCCTTGATCCTTCATGATGTTTATTACTTTCCCTCATTTCATGTTAATATCATTTCGGTTACTACCCTTTTTGATTCCCTTTTATATGATGTGAAGTTACAACCTGATTGTTGTATAATTTTGCAGCTCTCCCACCCGAGGATGACTGGATATCCAGCTAAGAGGATTGGCAAATTGTATGTGCTGGATACCTCCTCACCAGATTTGAAATCTCGGACTGGCTCTTGCAATACCTCCCATTTAGCCTCTCATAATAATGATGCTACCACTATTTGGCATTATAGACTAGGACACTTGTCTACACCTATACACAAATGCCTTTCACATCAATTCCCTTTTGTTTCTTTTAATTCTCGTTCCAAACCATGTGATACTTGTCATTTTGCGAAACAACGAAATTTACCTTTTCCACATAGCATTACTCATTCTTCTGCTATATTAGACATACTACATGTTGATATATGGGGGCCTTATGCTACCTCATCCATTTCTGGCCATAAGTACTTTTTAACTCTGGTAGATGATTTTAGTTGCTTCACTTGGACTATTTTCATGAACAACAAGGGTGAAACTAGAGACCACATACGAAATTTCATTGAATTCATAGACACCCAATTCCAAAAGAAACTAAAATGTCTTCGTAGTGATAATGGTCCCGAATTTCTCATGAATGATTTCTTCCTCTCCAAAGGAATCATACACCAACGATTATGTGTTGAAACACCACAACAAAATGGTATTGTAGAAAGAAAACACCAGCACATTCTCAATGTTGCCCGTGCCCTTTCATTTCAATCTCATCTTCCCTCCAACTTTTGGCACCTCTCCATCCAACAAGCCACCCACATCGTAAACAGACTTTCTACTCCCTTACTCAAAAACAAATCCCCTTATGAAGTCCTCTACTCAGCTACTCCCACGCTCTTACACCTTAGGGTTTTTGGTTGCCTTGCCTTCTCCTCTACTCTTCACCACCATAGAACCAAATTTGAACCTCGTGCTCGGAAATCCATCTTTCTTGGCTATAGGGAAGGCACTAAAGGCTACCTACTATATGACATAAACACAAATGAATTCTATGTTTCTAGGAATGTAATCTTCCATGAACCTGTCTTTCCCTTTGCCACCACTACAACTACTAAACCAAATCACTCCACCACTCCCCTAGTCACCCTTGATACCTCTGATCTGTCTTATGATCCTCCCAACATTCCTCCTAACCTCCCTAGTACCCTTCCATCAGTTCCTCTGACTTGTCCTACTATCCTCCCCCCATGCACCCACCACTACCTCCTCTCGCCAAATAGCTCCTCCTGCCCCTCTCCGCCAATCAACTCGAGTCAAACATAGACCAAGATACCTCTCAGACTATCACTGCAATTTACTGTCCTCTCAGCTGCCAGAGCCGTCCTCAGGTAATTCTAACTATCCCCTTTCCTCAGTATTATCTTACAACAATTGTAGCCCAACTTACAAACATTTTTGTTTAGCCATTAGTTTTATCACAGAACCCAAAACCTATGCCCAGACATGCAAGTTTGATTGTTGGCAGGTAGCTATGAAAGCTGAATTGGATGCTCTTGAATCCACCAATACTTGGTCCATTGTTGATTTGCCACCGGGAAAACAACCCATAGGGTGCAAATGGGTTTACAAAATCAAACATCATGCTGATGGTTCTATTGAGAGATATAAAGCACGCCTGGTCGCCAAAGGTTACACTCAAATGGAAGGGGTAGACTACTTTGATACTTTCTCCCCTGTTGCCAAGTTAACTACCATTCGCACTCTTCTTTCTCTGGCTGCTATTAAGGGTTGGCACTTGGAGCAACTAGATGTTAACAATGCTTTCTTACATGGAGACCTCAATGAAGAGGTCTATATGGCATTACCTCCTGGCTTACTACCTTTTGACTCTACCTCCTCTACCACAAGAGTATGCAAGCTCAACAAATCACTCTATGGTCTCAAACAAGCCAGCAGACAGTGGTATTCTAAACTCTCCATTGCTCTAATCTCCTTGGGGTATTCACAATCCACTGCTGACCACTCCCTCTTTACCAAGTTCAAAGACACTCATTTCACTGCTCTCCTAGTTTATGTAGATGATATTGTCTTAGCTAGAAACAGTTTAGAAGAAATTACCTTGGTGAAGAAATTCCTTGATTCAAAGTTCAGAATCAAGGATCTTGGCAACCTCTGGTTCTTCCTTGGCTTAGAAGTGGCACGTTCTAAACAAGGTATTTTTCTTAACCAAAGAAAGTATGCCCTAGAACTCCTTGAAGACAGTGGGTCCCTTGCAATAAAGCCCAGCTCCACTCCCTATGATTCCTCTTTGAAGCTTCATGACACGCTTCCCCTCCTTTTGACGATATCTCCACATACAGAAGACTCGTTGGCAGATTATTATATATCACCACCACTCGTCCTGACCTTGCCTTCATTGTCCAACAATTAAGCCAGTTCATCTCCAAACCTCTTCAAGTTCATCATCATGCTGCTGTGAGGGTTTTAAAGTATCTCAAAGGGGCTCCTGCTAAGGGTCTTTTCGACTCTACTTCTGCTCCTCTCAAGCTTTCCGGTTTTGCCGATTCCGACTGGGCTAGCTGTCCTTCTACTCGTAGGTCTGTTTCAGGTTATTGTGTTTTTCTTGGCTCTTCATTACTATCATGGAAGTCCAAGAAACAATCCACTGTGTCCAGGTCCAGTTCTGAAGCAGAATACCGTGCCTTGGCTAGCCTAACTTGTGAAATCCAATGGCTCCAATACTTATTTCATGATTTGCACATAACCTTTGACAGCCCCACCTCTGTTTACAGTGACAACAAGAGTGCTCTCTACCTAGCACATAATCCCATTTTTCATGAACGTACAAAACATATTGAGATTGATTGCCACGTTGTCCATGAGAAGATTCAGAATGGCTTGGTGCATCTCTATTACCGGTTTCCTCTGCTTCCCAGCTTGCCGATGTGCTTACCAAGCCTTTATTATCTCCTTCCTTCAATGCTATGGTGTCCAAGCTTGGCCTCATGGACATCCATAGTCCAGCTTGTGAGGGGGTATTACCTATTGTAATAAATAGTTTTAGTTTAACTCTAGTTAGTAATTATTAGTATTCTTATTAGTTTAGTTTAACTCTAGTTAGTATCTATTAGTATATATACGGCTAGTGAGATATGGTAAGATGTACGGTCTAATTTTATTTATCAATGAAGATATTTCATCTTCTCTTTTATCTCTTTCACCGATAATAACATATGTGAAAAAATGTGATTTTGCGAATTACTGCTGATTTTCATGCGAGAAATTACCGGTATTTCTATTATTTTACGTAAGAGATTAGAATTAAATTAGTATTACTACTCGCACTTTCCATCATAAGTGTGATGGTGAGAATAGTTAAGAAGAAAAAGAAAGTGGTCTCCAACCAACACCAACCCATCTCAATTTCTCTCTCATCTCCCCCCTTCCCTTTATATTAATCTTTTGACATCCTTGAAACTTCAGGGCTCAACCTCAAATCAGCTCTCGGTCTCACATAAACACAGAAACTCACACACACAAACACATTTAGAGGTATATAGCCCCTTTTTCGCTCTTGCTTGAAACAACTTTGTTCTCTCCAACACAAACACAACACACACTGACAGCAATAGCAGACTCCATCAATCAAATTCAATTTGCATCTGTAGAAATGGCTTCTCCACCAGACACTAGCAAAACCATTAAACTAGAGCGTTACAACAGCTACATCCGTAGAGTTAACAGCACTAAACTCTTAAACGCTTCTTCCAAACTTCTCTTTCGTGCCACCCTCTTAATAGCACTCGTCGTCGTTTTCCTTTTCACCTTCAATTACCCTCCACTCTCTCTCTCCGACACCACCAACCACCACCTCCACACTCACACAAATTTCCTCTCCTCCGCATTTGGCGGTGGCGCCACCTGGGAGAAACAAGTCCGCCACTCCTCTACCCCAACCCGTCCCAAAGGCATGTCAGTACTTGTCACCGGCGCAGCCGGTTTCGTCGGTTCTCACTGTTCCCTCGCTTTAAAGAAACGCGGTGACGGTGTCCTCGGTCTCGATAACTTCAACTCCTACTACGACCCGTCGTTGAAGCGCGCTAGACAAGCACTTCTATCCAAACACCAAATATTCATAGTCGAAGGTGATCTAAACGACACGCCGTTGCTATCTAAACTCTTCGACGTAGTGCCGTTTACTCACATCCTTCACTTAGCGGCACAAGCAGGAGTTCGTTACGCTATGCAGAATCCACAATCTTACATCAGGTCTAACATTGCTGGTTTCGTGAACCTTCTAGAAGTTGCCAAAGCCGCAAATCCTCAACCGTCAATTGTTTGGGCTTCATCAAGCTCTGTTTACGGTCTCAACACAGATAATCCTTTCTCTGAGTCTCACCGTACTGATCGTCCGGCGAGTCTCTACGCCGCCACCAAAAAGGCCGGCGAGGAAATTGCTCATACCTATAACCATATCTACGGTCTCTCCCTCACCGGACTTCGATTCTTCACGGTGTACGGTCCTTGGGGAAGACCTGACATGGCGTATTTCTTTTTCACGAAGGATATCCTCCAGGGAAAGAGCATTGATGTTTATCAGACGCAGGAAGGGAAGGAAGTGGCGCGTGATTTCACGTATATCGATGATATCGTGAAAGGATGTATCGGAGCGTTGGATACGGCGGAGAAGAGTACCGGAAGTGGTGGAAAGAAGAAGGGACCAGCGCAACTTAGGGTTTACAATCTTGGTAACACTTCGCCGGTGCCGGTGGGGAAATTGGTGTCGATTTTGGAAGGATTGTTGACGACAAAGGCGAAGAAACATATCATCAAGATGCCGCGAAACGGTGACGTACCGTACACGCACGCTAATGTGACTATGGCTTACAGAGATTTCGGTTACAAACCGACGACGGATCTTGCCGCGGGTCTCAGAAAGTTCGTGAAGTGGTATGTTAGTTATTATGGTATTCAGCCAAGGCTAAAAAAGGAAAATCACCCTAACAATGAACAACCCGGGGATTCCGCTTGATTGCTCGTTTCTATTCGCATCGCATCACATGCCCCCTCTTTTTTTTACAAAGAAAAAGGACAAAAACCGTTCTCATTTTTCATGTTTTTGCTTTTGTGGAATTATTGTTATTATTATTATTATTTTTGTTATTTAATATTAATATTGTGTCGGTACTCGTCCGTGGATGAGGATGACGGTGAATTAAGGTATTGGTGTAGCAATATAAATATATAAATCTGGTAGTGGTATAGAATGGACATAAATGTTCTGAAAGAAACAGCAAGCAAAAAGCAAGAAAGGAAGGATGGAAGGAAGTGTAGATCTATGAGCTGGGGGAATGGAAAGGAAATGTGTAATAATTATGTGTGGGGTCTGCTACAAAGGTTGTAGATCTCACTCTTTTTAATTCATATATTTTCAAGAACAAATTATTGAACAAATATTGTGTCATAAAAAAATCATTTCTCTCTTTTGATTATTTACATTTCAGTCTTTTTTACTTGGCTCATGATTGGGTTGAACTTTTCCAGCTTAGATTATTAAATATAAATATAATTGCTTTGGCTTTTGCCGGAGATGCTTTCTTGGTCGTCACTCTCTCTCAAAAAGGAATACTAGAAAGCGAGTGTCATGTGAAGCTTGATGAACAAAATTAATTGGGTTAGGAATTAGGATAGCTATATCTGCTGTACACCCTGACATGAAAAGTTTGTATTATACAACAAAATGACTTTGGAGACACATTGAGGAAAAAATTAGTTGCTTTGCTGTGAAGAGGAAACGACAGAAAGTGGTAGTTACTAAAATGAGTGTGAAATATGCTTCATTGGCCTAAACATTAATCAACCATTACCAATGATGTGATCGCTTATACTGATAAGTTTCACCAGCAGTAGTACACGTACACACTACACAGTACACACCACACACACCACAACATCTTTCATATTAGTGAGTGCTAGGCAGCTACTTCTTCATTCCGTATCATATAGATTATTATAAATATCTTTTTTCTTTTTCATATAGGATTCCTTTTTCTTAGAATTTGTTACCGGCATATAACTTCATCATATAAAACTTAGG
This sequence comes from Astragalus membranaceus, assembly GCA_039519185.1. Taxonomy (NCBI): domain Eukaryota; kingdom Viridiplantae; phylum Streptophyta; class Magnoliopsida; order Fabales; family Fabaceae; genus Astragalus; species Astragalus membranaceus. Next base: position 55,693,016 of record CM076848.1, on the reverse strand, counting down.
CTTAATTACACTTTTGGTCCTCCTATTATGACCAATTCTCAATTTTGGTCTCTGAAGTTTTAATTTGACGACTTTGGTCCCCCTATTTTCCCAATTTGTAAAATCATAGTCCCCCTCTTAAATAAGTCAAAATTGAAACTCAGTTTGACTCACTCATCCTACGTGGCAGTCCACGTAGACTGCCACGTAGGCGCACCTCCACCCCTATCCCCCCTCCACTGTTCATCTTCCCCTCCCCCCACCGTGAACCCCCCTCCCCGTCGCTCTCCCTCCCCTCCCCGTCGCTCTCCCTCTCCCTCCCCTCATCCGTCGCTCACCGTGAACCCCCCTCCCCGTCGCTCTCCCTCCCCTCCTTCGTCGCTCTCCCTCTCCCTCCCCTCCCCGTCGCTCTCCCTCCCCTCATGCGTCACTCTCCCTCCCCCTCCCCGTCGCTCTCCCTCCCCCTCCCCTCATGCGCGAAGATCTCTCTCTCTCTCTCACTCTCTGCGCGAAGATCTCTCTCTCTCTCTCTCTCTCGTTCCAGATCCGGTAGGACAGAAGGGGAGGGTGGTGGGGTCGCGAACCAGAGAAGGGGAGGGTGGTGGCTGACGGATGAGTGGGGTTCACGGTGGGGGGTGGTTGGGGAAGATGAACAGTGGGGGTGGGGGTGGGGTGGGGGGTGCGCCTACGTGGCAGTCCACGTGGGCTGCCACGTAGGATAAGTCAGTCAAAATTGGGGTGGGGGACCTTGATTTTGCAAATTGGGAAAATAGGGGGACCAAAATCGTCAAATTAAAACTTCAGGGACCAAAATCGAGAATTGGTCATAATAGGGGGACCAAAACTGTAATTAAGCCTAAAACTTATAAAACTCACTTGTAAAGTGAAATATATCTCCCACTTATAAACTTTTTTCAGAATATATCATATTTGATGTTGGATTCTTAATACACACTCCTCTCTCGTGATAGAGATAGCATAAATTTTACGAGGGAGCTAACTATAACAGTTTACTTGTATTTTTTGTTTCCCAAGTTTCTTCGGTGGTGAGTTTGGTTATTTTATTTTATTTTTGACAATTTTCTCTTATAATTTGGTAATTTTCATCCTTATAATTTATTATTACACTTTTGTTCCCCAAAACTCATGGATTGTGCAAGTTTAGTCCTCAATTTTCCCAAAATCTAAGATTTTTGGGGACCAAAAGTGCATATAATCCATGACTTTGAGGATAGAATTGCAAACTTAAGAAAACTAAGGACCATAATTGTCTAAAATAAAATAGAAAGACCAAAATCACCAAATTAACAAAAATTACCATATTTATTTGGAATAGTAATAGACTAATGGACTTCTTTTTGTTCTTTTATCTCTTTAGACAAATAAACTTAGTTGGGGGTACGTAGCTAAATAATATACTATTGGGGTAGCAAATTTTTTTTTGGTAAACCAATGTATCCCTTGCGTGCAACTGCAGATACTAATCCCCCGAGGTACTGAGATCCATTTAAAGGGTTGATCTCTCCCACCAGGTATTTTTCCATACGCACCGGCCAGGGATCGAACCCGTGACCAAATGGTTAAGGAGATCAAGTATCTATCACTTGTGCTATACTGTGTTGGTGGGGTAGCTAAATATTAAATATACCTACTTATTCAAATACATACATTATTTTTAGGGTAGTCACGATTACCTCTGTGTTACACTACCAATAGCCCCTGCTCCTCTCGCTCTGAACTGGACAATTGAGTGTGACCTGAGTGGCCCAAGAGTGAGTAGTCCAACGGATCTTAAATTCGCTTTGATACTATCTTAGAATTTGAATTGAGTCTAACTCAATTTTACAAAACCGACTTATATATAGCGTGAGAGGGATGTTTTTCATTTATAATTTTTTATGAGGCGGTATATCTGGTGGGTGTTCATATCATATATATATGATCTTGGACTCTTATCAAAAAGGTGGGTTATCTCTTTCACAAACAAGAGCTACAACTCTCGTGTTAAGCTCAAAATCCAATTCGAACGTCTCCGCACCCAGGAAAGGCGCCCAGGAGGAGGGCGCCAACATCAAGAAGCAGCATCTTGGCACAAGGCGCCCAGGAGGGCGCCAAAATCAGGATACATGGCACAAGACGCCCAGGAGGGCGCCAGCATCAGAAAGCGGCGTCATGGCGCAGGGCGCCCAAGAGGGCGCCAACATCAGGATGTTGCACTTTGGCTCAAGGCGCCCAGGAGGAGGGCGCCAACTTCAGGATGTTGCACCTTGTCACCCGGCACGCAGGAAGGGGTTCCAGTCTGTAGTCCGTAACTTCGTCCATACTTATCCGATGGAGGCGTGTGAGCATGCATTGGAAATCTAAGAAGCTTAGCTACAATTCTCATGTTAAGCTCGAAAGCCAATTCATACGTCTCCGCACCCAGGAAGGGAAACAAGATGACGGCACTCACAAGCTCGTGAGAAAATCAAATGGTGCACGAGCACGTGGCACCCACGAGGGCGCCACTCTCTCCGATGGGCGATTCATCAAGTGTAAGGCACCCACAAGTGCACCAATCTCTCTTGTGCAAACCATCGAGCACGTGGCACCCACGAGGGCGCCACTCTCCCCGGCGTGCGATTCATCAAGTGCAAGGCACCTACGAGGGCGCCAACCTCTCTGGTGCAAATCATCGAGCACAAGGCACCCACGAGGGCGCCACTCCCCTTTTGCAAAACGCCCAGCACAAGGCGCCACTGAGGGCGCCACCCTCCATTTGCAAATCGCCAGTTACAAGGCGCATGGGGCACCATCAACGAAAGGGAAGCAAACACTTACCAAGGAGAAAAGGTGTCAGAGCAAGAGAATCCGATCGTCTGTCTCCTCTCCAAATAGGTGCTTCGAGGATCCGACTTTCCTCTCCAAGCAGGTGCCCCAAAGAAATTTTTCTTCACCCCTCAGCAAAATTTTCATCCACCTATTTATTAGTAGGTCAAGCAGGTGAAGGAGAAGGCCCTGAAACACAGCTATCACCGAGGCAGTATCCCTGGCCACTCCACAAATCTGACGAGCCGACAAATCTCCGTCAAGCCAAGACCATCCACCAGAATAATCTCGGCTTGGGGGGCAACTGTTCTGGAGTGGACCAAGGGGTCCCATTAGCAAAACCAGGAGGTGCGCTTAGCAAGTAATATGGATCAGCCCAACCGATTCAGCCCATATCCACCTCATGCGAGCCCAACATGCTTGGACGGTCAAGATCGACTCTACCCATCCAACGATCCACGAGAGGGCACGATTTCCTATAAATACAGACAAACTTTGCCTTAAGAAAGGTTCAATCTCTAATCCTTAGTACCTTCACTCATATATTCGATATACTGACTTGAGCATCGGAGTGGCTTGCAGGTACCCCCTCAGGCGCTCACTGACCTACTGCCACGACAACAAGAGACCTACCAACAGCAGTCTACCAAAAAGCTGCTCGGTACAAAACAGCAAACAAACATTTGTGGTTCCATGTTGTTGTTTTTTAATGAACAAAATGAACAATTTTTCCAACATGATAAATGCGTGTACACGTAAAACAACTATATAAAAAGTATTTTCAAAAAAATGCGAAAGTATGGTAAGTGGTAACTAATCATCCCTTTACATACAGTTTCAGGGAAAAAGTGAAATTTACACTGATTTATTATATTTTTTAAAACAGTTTTCTATTTTTAAAATTTAATAAAGAAAAAATATTTTATTAAAAAGTAGATAATTGGTTTTACAAATTAAATCAAATATACTTTAATTTTTTCAATTTTTATGTCAAACATAATTTAGGTTATTTTATTTTTAACATATATATATATATATATATATATATATATATATTCTTACTAACTTGAATAGTTTTCTCTTAAAAATAATTCATTGCATTCAATTTATATTTTATATTTTAACTAAATTTAAAGAATACGTAGTACATAAGATATTTGCTGGTTGATTATTGACCTCTTATTAAAATTATTATATACTCTTTTTTTGACAAAAAAATAATATACTTAAAATTATTAAAAATGGCCTTTTGAAGAAAAAGATGCTTAAAAATGGATTTGAATCATCCCTTTTTTCATGATAATATCAATGGTCATGTTGAAATGATAAAAGAAAAGACAGCATTTTTCAAGTAATGAAAGAGATCCCTGAATGCTTAAAAAGTATTTATTTATTATTTCATAAAAAAAAATCTATCACGAAATTCAGTAATAGAAATATCCAAATTTTTAACTGAAGAATACAGTAAAATTATTCCAAAATAGCTTCACATAATATATCCTTGTCATTGTTAAGTAGTGCATTAAATATTTCAAAAGCCTTTAGCATCGTGGTAGGAATTAGCAACAAGGACACTTCTATTATTTCCTTTCTATTTTTATACATAATAAATAAATACCAAATACAAACAATTTGTAATTTTGTTTATAGAGTCGGTTGTAATTCTATTTCACTATTTTCACGTGGTGGAATAATCCACTTCAATGTCTATACAATTTGTAATTTTGTTGTTTTGACTTGAGCACCCCTAGTGCTCCGTTTAATGAAATGTTGCTTATATAAAAAAACATAATAAATAAATACCAAATTCAAACATAATGAGAAAATAAAATAAAATTCAGTACCAAGTGGTTGCTGCAGGAAACCAACACGACTAGCGCAGTGGTCGGGCTACCCTGAGCTACGTAGTGGGGATCAATCCGGTTTGCTCCCGGGTTCGATTCCCGCCCGCCTTAAAAAGGCGTGTTGGCCAGCGAAATCCTTACCGCAAGTAGCGAGCGGAGATTAGTCATTCGTTGAAAGCATTGAGACACTCCGTGAATAGCGAGCAATCATCCTAAATCAAAAAGTGGATGCTGCAGGCCAATAATCATTTTAAGGGTTATTTACTTATTTGGGTCCTTAATTAATTGAACATATTAATCAACAGTGGAGAAAGTAATATTTTTTTAATGCAAAGTTATGATACCAGTGATACTCATCAGTATAAGAATTAATGCAGAAGGTTCAGCTAGTTAATTAATAACTTTATATATATATATATATATAGAGAGAGAGAGGGAGAGCAAAAAGCAGAGTCTCATGGAAGTATCAGGTAGCTGCAGACATAGTTGAAGTAGAAGACTTACGCGTAAAAAGTGGCCATTAATATATTTATACGTGTTCTCAAGGTTTCTTAGTTGTCGAAGTGCACTAAATCGGTATTTGGGACACTGTTTCTTTTACTTTAATTTATTGTTTATGTTTATTATACTTTTTTCTCCATCTAGAATAGAACCGACATAAACTATAACTTAATTTATCACACTAATTGATCTCATCTGAAGTTTTCATATTGAAATTGAAGCCAAACGTCGACTACTCTACAGAGACTGTAAATATATATTTATGCAAGTCCGGAAGTGCACTAAGAATCTGCTACGGTTACACTTTGTTCTCCAAATTAGTAAAATTGGCAGCCTCATGAAATGGAAGATTCTAAAATAATTTGACAAATACTCCGCGTATTATCCAACTAGAAAGATAGTATCACATAAGAAAGCGTATTAAATAACGCGTTGGTCCAGTGGAGCATCGCAATATTTGTATTTAAAAAGTGTCGATTTTAAATTCCCATTAAATCCCTTTAGGAGAAGGTAAATATAATTACCTTTGTAAACATATTAAATTTTTGTCCCTCGCCCTAAAATTTTGTTTATAAAAAAAGGGGAAACTATCTCTCGATGTCCCTTAATTTATTTTCAGGTAACGAATAGGGAGACTGATTTAGGTAACTAAGGAAATCCTTAGTTTTTATTACTAAATCAGTCTCAGCCATTAGATCTGTATTATTTTAGTTAAATAAGATCCAATGGCTATCAATTTAGGAGGGTATCTAGGTAATTTTACACACCCATTCCTCCATCCCTGCACAGTAGCATAATGTCTTCTTCCTCTCTCCATCGCACACCATCCTTGCAACGGCAAACCACCACGCCGCACCACGCCGCACCACGTCAACTGATAGTATCGACAGTAGTTGTAGCTGGTTTCTCCATGGTTTGGGTTCTCTTTGAAGTGGTTGAATATAAAATGTTACTCTACTATGTCACATCCTCATTGCCCTTATGCTTATCCTCTTTGTTTGGCATAATGCAGCTGGTCTTGTTACCTGGTAATCTAACCTTGTCCATTGATGATTGATTCTAATTCAATTTGTGCATTAGATCTGTACTAATTCTGGACACCATCGAACGTGGTCTCCGCAGTAAACTCACTGTAAGTAAATCTCTTCACTCACCTGTTCGATAAAATGCCTAAACCAAAACACCATAACTATAATTTATCAAAAACTATAACCACAAATATGCATTCTGCGGTTACTGTCCTAAACCAAAACACCATAACTATAATTTATCAAAAACTATAACCACAAATATGCATTCTGCGGTTACTGGACAGTAACCGCAGAATGCATATTTGTGGTTACTGGAATCCAACTAGTGTTTCTAATTTGATTATGTTCTTGTTTCACATTGAATTGCCATTTCTTTCAAGTTTATTTTTAGATAAAATAATTTTCTCTTAACTTTTATGATGTTGTTTGGTATTAGTGATTTGCACATTGGCAAATTCCTTTAGAGTTATATGAGCTTTTAGAGTTTTACATTTGTTGATGTTTGTCCCCTCTTTATTTCTGATAAAGTGTTAGTGGTGCTTTGTGCCACCTGAAAATTGAGTACAGAATCTATGGATGATTCTATTTTAGTTGTTTGGTAGTGATCAATAAAGTACTTTGTCATTAACTCTTCATACGTGAAATGTGTACTAACATAAAAAATTTTCTTGTTGCTAAATGCTTTTGATCTGATTTTCAGGCATTTGTTGCTGCAATATATTACAGTTATATGAGCTTTTAAAATTTCTGTTCCAATAACCACAAATATGCATTCTGTGGTTACTGGAAAGTAACCACAGAATGCATATTTGTGGTTACTGGAATCCAACTAGTGTTTCTAGTTTGATTATGTTCTTGTTTCACATTGAATTGCCATTTCTTTCAAGTTTATTTTTAGATAAAATAATTTTCTCTTAACTTTTATGATGTTGTTTGGTATTAGTGATTTGCACATTGGTAAATTCCTTTAAGTCGTTTTTCTGCAAATTTTAAAATGCTTGGAGTTGATGAACTTGCTAAAGCAACCAGCTTTACACATTTACTTGCTCGTAAGTCGCGTGTTTCTTTGTCTGATATAATTCATGTGACGAGTTGAAGAAGATGAAGTAGAATATCCAGGTAAAAAGATAAAGGTGCGTCAAAATCCATGCAAGAGCAAGATCAGATTGATGTCCGAATCAGAGAAGAGGCATCTAATTTGGAAACAGCAATGCAAGCAGGCGATTGAAATTCAGAAGCAGTCCGAGATTTAGAGAGCAAGATAGCAGTGCCGCCATCACCCGTCTGTCCGTCGTTGCTAGCGCCATAGTTATTTCTGCTTCTGCCCCCATCTTCTCATGACTCATGTTTCTCTACTATTGGGAAAGTATCCAAATTGATCATGGCAATAACTTGTGATAGGTGCCATGGTGGATGTCTCGTTTTTTTCTGAAAAATGTTTCTCTGATTTTTCACTATTTGTAGTTGTACCTATTGAAAGTTACAAACTAGTTTCATATTTTTCCTTTGACTTTGAGTTTTCTTCATATCAAAACTCCCTTAAATAGCCTATAGTTTTGGTTTTGCTTTGCTTTTGGTCTACTGAGATTATGTTTATGCATTGTGTTCTTTATTTTTGGTTTTTGGATTCAAGTAACCACAAATATGCATTCTGTGGTTACTGGGCAGTAACCACAGAATGCATATTTGTGGTTACTAGATGTTTACTAGTCATTCTCTATGGCTAGATAGGTTGCACCGATAGAAGAGGTGAAACGAGGCTTCCTCCATCTCAAAACAAAGCAACATCATGTATCGTGCGATCCGTGAAGAACCCCTCTAAAAACAAGGTTATCACGGGTTTGAAGTTTATCAAGCAACAACCGCCAACCAAAGATGCCCACTTTTGAGAGAATTTTTTTTCATCCGAAAGGATCCATTATATTACAATTACAAATACTATACTAATATGATTCCTTTTTTGTACCATTAAATTTTTGTTACAAGATTGATCAAATTAGTATAATTTTTGTAATAGAAGGGACTATTCCAAAACAAAAACCACAAGAAGAATGACATTTGTGTTAATTTCAATCTTCTGTTTTTTAAACGAGAAATTTAGATCACGAACATAAAATGTAAAGGAATGAGAATGAAAATTAAACAAACATATTATGATCAAGAGCAAATTCACACTGATGGTTGATTTTGATACAAAAGTAGCGTATAAATCTTAACCGTGGTAGGTGTTAAGGGTCAATCCTAACCGTGGTAAGTAGCATAATCCTAACAAAAACCACAAACGTCATAATTGTGGTTACTGGCCAGTAACCACGGAATAGTGCGACAGTGGTTAATAACAGAAAATTACATTGTTTTCCTACACTTTTCTCTTTTTTCCTCTATCATTACCCCCTCCTTTTTCCAAGAGCCTAGCTTTCAATTCTTCACAAAATTTGTTGGCTTCCCCTTGTATGGTTTCCTTCAACAAGTTGGTTTTGTCTTTCATTAATGAGCAGCAAATATCTATTCTTAATTGATTGGTGACCAACACATGGCCAGCCTCCCTCAATGTGTTCTAGTTGCGGAAAGAATCAATCTCATGTTCATCTCTATGCCAATGCTTTAAGAACATCATGGTGAATACACCACAGCTAGTTCCATCCGGTTGTTCTCGCACTTTTAGATCATGCCACTCAAACTGCTACCATTTATATGGGCAAACCTTTTTCATGACTTGATATCTCTTTGAAATGAAACTCCATGCTTCTTTGATCAACTTGTTGCCAATGTGTTCAAATTCAGAGGAATATCTTCGAAACTTTTTCAAGCTTGTAAGGTACTCAAATCTCCTCTTCTTCAGGTTGAGCACGTACGTGACAAAATGTTTTTGGGCAAGGGTAGGTATGAAGATCTGCAATATAGGTCATGAAAACAAACACACCCGAGTATTAAGATAAGGGAGTAGAAAAAAATGAAAACAAATAAACAAAACACAAACAGAAACAATATTAGTAAGGAAAATCCTATTCATTTCATCCTATATATCTCTTAACCTAATTCAACAATCCTCTTCCAATCCATGCCCAAAAAACATAGTAGATTTCAGCCAGACAGCCCAAAATGGGTTAATAGGCATAAAAAACAAATAATCAACGTATAAAAAAACAAAATGGGTCAATAAGCATGAAAACATGTACCACTATATCTAGCATGTGCTATTCTGATTCTTTTAATATTTGGTATGCCATTTAGCAACTAACAACAGAATCACAAATTTTCACAAACAGTAGTTGGATTCCAGTAACCACAAATATGCATTCTGTGGTTACTATCCAGTAACCACAGAATGCATACCACATTACTATCCAGTAACCACAGAATGCATATTTGTGGTTACTGGAATCCAAGAATAGAGACTTCAAACCAAACATTATCATCCTAGGCATGTCATGAACTACCTGATGTGTTGTCTCCTCCTCATCAATTTTGGAAGACCATTCAAGAATGAGAACTTGCACATAAGCACCAGCACTACATACAATTGCATAAACTTGCTTATGATTAACTAATACAACATTTTCTTGCAAGACAATTGGGCCTAACATGGCAACAGGTATTGTTCCCAGAGCATTTGAGGACAGTATTACTCTGTGAGACCAAATAGCATTGTTTCTAAGAGGCAAAGTATCAAACAGCTTTTGTGCATAGGTGTTTACGATGGTGGCAACATTTAAGCCAATTTTAGCACCAATTTGATGTACAGAAACACTAGAAAAGAAATGTGCAGCAACAACAACGAATCATTATCAAATATATTATGAAAAATCGGTCCCCTACTAGAACAATCGCTATCATCATTACTTCACACGAAAAAGTCACAATCAAAAGTGAGTAAAATCATCTACATATAGTGAGCTTCATTATTGCTTCCTAATTACAAAATAGAGAGAGATGCACAGTACAGAGAGAATACACTCAATTAATAATATTAATTTAGTTAAATAGATGCATAATACAACAGAAAAACGAAGAGGAACCAACAATACAGCAGAAAAACGAAGAGGAACAGAGATGAAATGGCGAAATGCTAACCAGGAAAGACGAAGAGGAAGAGCTTGGAAACGCAGCAGAAACAGGGTCGCAACTCGCAGGGAAGCACCAAGCCACTAACTGTGATAGTGCAGCAGAAACAGTGACGAAGTGAGAGCTTGCGAAGCGACGAAGTGAGAGAGCTTGCCAAGATCATAAAAGCACGAGCAGCGTGGAGACGCAAAACACAAAATTGCGAGTAGAGGAGAGGACGAAGAACAATTAATGTTTTTGTAGATATGGAAGGGAAGGGTTTCAAAAAGGAAGCATTTTGCAACACTGTTTAGAAAAAAAAACGCAGAGGGAAGAGAATGGAAGTGAAGGTTTCTCTTAGGGAAATTACTCCCATACCCTTGGTTATTATTTTTTAGTAAAAGTTACTAAACATTAGCTTAGTTACCTAAACCCAGCCCAATTCCCAAACTATAAAGTTCCCGTCGTGCTCCGGTTATTAATAATATTTTCACTTATAAAAAAAATAAAGAATGGACATTCTCAAGACACCTTGACAAGTTTTACTTGAGAAAAAGCTTGCAACGTTTGAGGATTTAAGTATAAGGAGCAAGATTTGTGTTTGAGTTTGTGAATGAAAAAAATGAAGACTAACTTTAGGCCCTTACATGGGTCGAGGATTTGAGTTTGAATTAATCACAATCTAATATACTTATCGAAAAAGAAAAAAAAATCACAATCTAATATGATTTCTAGATACTTGTGTAGTAAAATAACAATATAAGTTGTGACATGTTCAACTAGCAAGCTTACAACGATATATAGTTCATCCAACATTTGTATGGATTGTAACTGGAACCCTAGACTCTACATTTGTTCGACCAGTAGATATTTCTTAGATTCTTTCCTTTTTAACCTCTTTTCCTCTCATCTTGAAACATATATACAAATACTAGCCTCTTTTTGGTGCCAATATTAAAGGAAGTCAATTTCTGTTTAGGTTGAAGCCCTCAAGCTAACTTGACTTCAGATACTCCTTTAATGAAGGTTCCACCTCCCATAAACAGGATGAGATGTTGAGTTTTTTCTTCTTTGACCATCCATCACTTTTACCTCAAAATTGGTGGCTAAATGTACGAATCCTTGTGTTTAGCCATCAACTTTGAGGCAAGCCAAGTTGGTATAATATTTTTTAACCATTTATTCGATATGAGTAAAATAATGTATCATTGAAAAAAAAGGAGTTTTGTAGATTGTAAAACTGAGAAACAGAAAAAATTGTCGAACGTATTCAATTTTTAAAAAATCTAATATACTTTTTTTAGGCAAAATATCTCTCGAGGTCCCTTAACTTATTTTCAGGTAACGAATAGGTCCCCTAACTTTTTTTTTTGTAACGATTAAGTCCCTTAAGTTTTAAAAACGTTGCGTCGTTGCTATTTTTAACGGTTTTTGTTTAACTCTGTTACAAAAACTCCTATCTGGCTTTTAGAGTGCTTATGTGGCTCTTTCTTTTATATTTAGGTGGCAACTTATTTGCTGACTCATTATTTTATAATTATTTTTAATTAAAAATTAATAAAAAAAACTTCTTCATTTCATAGCAATCATTGCGGCAATCGTCACAATGGACCGAAAACATCACCGAGTACATTAGATGTTTCTTGTGTGCCGATTCCTGGTATTCATACGTTCCAATTTATGGTTCATTTCGAAAATATATTTTGTTTTTGGCAACTAGATGAGTTTCCCATTTCCATGGGCAGGTCTATGAAGAATGTATGCTGTTTCCATATGGTAGAATGGCACCAGGCGGATAGAGTAAAATTGCAATATCGACTTCTCCAAGACATACCAGCAGAACCATGCGATTTGACTTACATGCACTCAATCACCATGCAGGGACAACATGATGTCGATTGGGCTCGATATCATAGTAGCTGGAACGACTTATGGAATGATAGAGAAAATCGGTGTGTTGTGGGTCAATCGTGCTATGGAACACCAAAGCAGTCCGATAGATACATGCGCTGGTTTTTCAGAAATTCAAGGCCATACATTTCTGTCGACCAACAGCTAAGGGATCCACGTGCTGGTGGTGTTGTTGCTGATGTGCAGGTCCCCCAAGAACTCAAACCGAACGTCGAGAACGTAACCGTAATCGTAATCGACGTCCGGCAGAAACTGAAGACAGGAACCAAACTTTTACTCAGACAGAAGAATTTGTGCCCCACCGCCACTCTATCTCCCACACACCAACATCTCAGGACTACCAGTCAGTAGAACATACCTATCGACATTTTACGGCTGACAGTGACCCTGATATGTTCTTTAATCTGTTTGGTTTCCACGCCGGTACGCCCCAATCTGCGATTTATGCTCGTAGCCTTGAAGAGAGGGCCGTCGGTGCTAGTGTTTCATCAGTTCCCCAATTTTTTCCATACCCACCTGCCCCTGAGGCCGGCGGTGCTACTTTTTCATCAATGCCCCAATTTTTTCCAGACCCACCTGCCCCTCAGGCCGACGGTGCTACTTTTTCATCAGTGCCCCAATTTTTTCCAGACCCACCTCCTCCTGCCTCGACTGAGGAAGAACCGGAACAACCACAACGGCGTCAACGTCCACAGCGTCATCCCCGTCCTAGACGGTGTGGAACTGGGTCTCATCTTCTTCGTTAATATTTTACTTTAATCTATTATTAGTTTGAGAAGTTGTATTTCATAATTAAGAAGTTGTATTTTTATCACTTATTAAATTTAAGGTTTTAATGTTAAGTCACATTTAATTCAGTTGTATCAATAATTAAATATTTAATCTTTAATAATGCATTGTGCAGAGTGTGCATGCTGCATTGTGCAGAGTGTGCATAGTGCTGAGGTGTTATTTTATTTAACGGTATAGATTTTGCCGACACTATTTAACAGCCTAGATTTTGCCGACACTAAACCCTAAAATCAACGGTTATGATCATCCTAAATCAACGGCTCACACACGATCACGTCTATTATAAATACATTCTCAAATTACACTAACATTCACACCAAGAGTTTACCCTCAACCTACCTTTGCCTTCTGAGTCATCTTCTCTTCTCTGCTTCTTCCCAAAAACCATCGCCCCACCCGCTAAAATGGAATGGCAGTTGTGTCAAACCCAGTACTCAGATGACAAATTCCTAACCGCCCTTCATCACAGTGGAACTGTAACCACCGATGAATATGGTGTTGTCTTTCAGTGTCCTAATCATATCTTCTGTAGGATGAATAAGGAAATCACATTCCCCCAACTGAAGGAGAAGGATGAGAGGAAGATACGGCCAGAGGGAGGGTGGCGTAAAGACGTGAGCCGTATACGTTACCGAAAGTACGAACGTGGAGAAGACGGGACTGCCTATTTTTCAGTTATGGAGATCCGCAGCGACGACGACGTCCGCACAATGATGGAATATCATGCTACACTTCCCATGGGGCGACAAATCTTAGAGCTGTACGTGGACACAATACGCACTCTAGAAGAAATCATTCATCTTCTGCAACAAAGACCACCTGCACCACAACAACCCATACCGGAAAGAGTCATTACGCACACCTGTAAAATTTACTATCAGGGCACTGTCCAGGGCAGGGAACAAGATGGTGTGTATTTTGAGGGTCCCAACACTAAACATTCCAGGCTTAAGAACAACATCACCTTCGCCGAAATGAAAGAAAAACTAACGGAAAACGCGCACGTAGAGGGTGTGGAGCAAGAAATCACTAGTATCGTTTATCGCTGCCCCTACATCGGCCCACGTAATCGTATTCGGTTGTGCAACAAACCTATCAAGAAAGACAAGGACGTTCAAGAAATGTTTCAGAAACATGAGAGGTTCCAACGTTGGATTGAAACTTATCTCGAATTGTGCGTCGAAACCAGAGAGTCTGGCGAATCCATCGTCCGTAGAATTATCCCTCCAGTCATTCGATGGCCACTACCTAAGAATGTATGGTGAAAGTAGAAGTAGTTTACTTCATGTTTGCCTCTTCTTGTATTATGTTTTCCTGTCGTTTCGTTTTAAATTTCCTATCTTTGTGTTTCTGCAATTTGTGTTTTTCATTTGTGTTATCCTATATTAAATTCTGTTCCAATTTTTAATATCTTCATTTTTTCCGTAATTATTACCGCAATTACTTTATAAATAAGTTTACTAATTATTCTAATTATTTAAATTAAATTAATTTATATATTAATCAAATTAAATATAAGAAATTTAAAAAATAAAAAACGCAGGTCAGAACTTTCCCTGGTGGGGGGCGAGTTCTCCACTTAAAAAAAAAGTGGGTTACTTTGATATATAACGTAGAAAGCGTAGTATTTAGGTAAATTTTTTTATTTTTGGTATGGAATGGTTTTTTTTTTGCCACCAGATGCTCCCCTTTCCTCGTTTACTTTGTCATAACTTTTCTTGTTTAATATTTCTCTTTTACTGTAGCTTATGCCTGGTCTGGTTTTTAGGTTGCAGAAGTTCCATGGCATTTAATTGCCATTGCAATTTTCTTCACGTTGATCAAATTGCCTGGTCCATACTATCCTTATTGGGGACGCATTCCTATTCCTCACTTTGTACAATCAATTGGTGATAGGGTAACAAAATCTGCAAACGTGAAGAAGGTTGAAAGGTAATGATTTGCAGAGATTTCACTTTGAGAATATAGGGTTTGGAAAAGGGGAAATGAAGAAGATGGGTACAAGGATGATAATTCATTTTTTTTTAATTTTTAACAAAAAATAATTATAAAATAATGAAATTATCTTACGTGGCATACCAAGAAAGAAGTCTAATAGCCACATTAGTCACTGATTAACGAAGTTAAAAAGGGGAATGATGCAATGTTTTTAAAACTTAAGGGACCTAATCGTTACAAAAATTAGTTAAAGAACCTATTCGTGGGCTGGGTTTAGGTAACTAAGCTAATGTTTAGTAACTTTTACTAAAAAATAATAACCAAGGGTATGGGAGTAATTTCCCTAAGAGAAACCTTCACTTCCATTCTCTTCCCTCTGCGTTTTTTTTTCTAAACAGTGTTGCAAAATGCTTCCTTTTTGAAACCCTTCCCTTCCATATCTACAAAAACATTAATTGTTCTTCGTCCTCTCCTCTACTCGCAATTTTGTGTTTTGCGTCTCCACGCTGCTCGTGCTTTTATGATCTTGGCAAGCTCTCTCACTTCGTCGCTTCGCAAGCTCTCACTTCGTCACTGTTTCTGCTGCACTATCACAGTTAGTGGCTTGGTGCTTCCCTGCGAGTTGCGACCCTGTTTCTGCTGCGTTTCCAAGCTCTTCCTCTTCGTCTTTCCTGGTTAGCATTTCGCCATTTCATCTCTGTTCCTCTTCGTTTTTCTGCTGTATTGTTGGTTCCTCTTCGTTTTTCTGTTGTATTATGCATCTATTTAACTAAATTAATATTATTAATTGAGTGTATTCTCTCTGTATTGTGCATCTCTCTCTATTTTGTAATTAGGAAGCAATAATGAAGCTCACTATATGTAGATGATTTTACTCACTTTTGATTGTGACTTTTTCGTGTGAAGTAATGATGATAGCGATTGTTCTAGTAGGGGACCGATTTTTCATAATATATTTGATAATGATTCGTTGTTGTTGCTGCACATTTCTTTTCTAGTGTTTCTGTACATCAAATTGGTGCTAAAATTGGCTTAAATGTTGCCACCATCGTAAACACCTATGCACAAAAGCTGTTTGATACTTTGCCTCTTAGAAACAATGCTATTTGGTCTCACAGAGTAATACTGTCCTCAAATGCTCTGGGAACAATACCTGTTGCCATGTTAGGCCCAATTGTCTTGCAAGAAAATGTTGTATTAGTTAATCATAAGCAAGTTTATGCAATTGTATGTAGTGCTGGTGCTTATGTGCAAGTTCTCATTCTTGAATGGTCTTCCAAAATTGATGAGGAGGAGACAACACATCAGGTAGTTCATGACATGCCTAGGATGATAATGTTTGGTTTGAAGTCTCTATTCTTGGATTCCAGTAACCACAAATATGCATTCTGTGGTTACTGGATAGTAACCACAGAATGCATATTTGTGGTTACTGGAATCCAACTACTGTTTGTGAAAATTTGTGATTCTGTTGTTAGTTGCTAAATGGCATACCAAATATTAAAAGAATCAGAATAGCACATGCTAGATATAGTGGTACATGTTTTCATGCTTATTGACCCATTTTGTTTTTTTATACGTTGATTATTTGTTTTTTATGCCTATTAACCCATTTTGGGCTGTCTGGCTGAAATCTACTATGTTTTTTGGGCATGGATTGGAAGAGGATTGTTGAATTAGGTTAAGAGATATATAGGATGAAATGAATAGGATTTTCCTTACTAATATTGTTTCTGTTTGTGTTTTGTTTATTTGTTTTCATTTTTTTCTACTCCCTTATCTTAATACTCGGGTGTGTTTGTTTTCATGACCTATATTGCAGATCTTCATACCTACCCTTGCCCAAAAACATTTTGTCACGTACGTGCTCAACCTGAAGAAGAGGAGATTTGAGTACCTTACAAGCTTGAAAAAGTTTCGAAGATCTTCCTCTGAATTTGAACACATTGGCAACAAGTTGATCAAAGAAGCATGGAGTTTCATTTCAAAGAGATATCAAGTCATGAAAAAGGTTTGCCCATATAAATGGTAGCAGTTTGAGTGGCATGATCTAAAAGTGCGAGAACAACCGGATGGAACTAGCTGTGGTGTATTCACCATGATGTTCTTAAAGCATTGGCATAGAGATGAACATGAGATTGATTCTTTCCGCAACTAGAACACATTGAGGGAGGCTGGCCATGTGTTGGTCACCAATCAATTAAGAATAGATATTTGCTGCTCATTAATGAAAGACAAAACCAACTTGTTGAAGGAAACCATACAAGGGGAAGCCAACAAATTTTGTGAAGAATTGAAAGCTAGGCTCTTGGAAAAAGGAGGGGGTAATGATAGAGGAAAAAAGAGAAAAGTGTAGGAAAACAATGTAATTTTCTGTTATTAACCACTGTCGCACTATTCCGTGGTTACTGGCCAGTAACCACAATTATGACGTTTGTGGTTTTTGTTAGGATTATGCTACTTACCACGGTTAGGATTGACCCTTAACACCTACCACGGTTAAGATTTATACGCTACTTTTGTATCAAAATCAACCATCAGTGTGAATTTGCTCTTGATCATAATATGTTTGTTTAATTTTCATTCTCATTCCTTTACATTTTATGTTCGTGATCTAAATTTCTCGTTTAAAAAACAGAAGATTGAAATTAACACAAATGTCATTCTTCTTGTGGTTTTTGTTTTGGAATAGTCCCTTCTATTACAAAAATTATACTAATTTGATCAATCTTGTAACAAAAATTTAATGGTACAAAAAAGGAATCATATTAGTATAGTATTTGTAATTGTAATATAATGGATCCTTTCGGATGAAAAAAAATTCTCTCAAAAGTGGGCATCTTTGGTTGGCGGTTGTTGCTTGATAAACTTCAAACCCGTGATAACCTTGTTTTTAGAGGGGTTCTTCACGGATCGCACGATACATGATGTTGCTTTGTTTTGAGATGGAGGAAGCCTCGTTTCACCTCTTCTATCGGTGCAACCTATCTAGCCATAGAGAATGACTAGTAAACATCTAGTAACCACAAATATGCATTCTGTGGTTACTGCCCAGTAACCACAGAATGCATATTTGTGGTTACTTGAATCCAAAAACCAAAAATAAAGAACACAATGCATAAACATAATCTCAGTAGACCAAAAGCAAAGCAAAACCAAAACTATAGGCTATTTAAGGGAGTTTTGATATGAAGAAAACTCAAAGTCAAAGGAAAAATATGAAACTAGTTTGTAACTTTCAATAGGTACAACTACAAATAGTGAAAAATCAGAGAAACATTTTTCAGAAAAAAACGAGACATCCACCATGGCACCTATCACAAGTTATTGCCATGATCAATTTGGATACTTTCCCAATAGTAGAGAAACATGAGTCATGAGAAGATGGGGGCAGAAGCAGAAATAACTATGGCGCTAGCAACGACGGACAGACGGGTGATGGCGGCACTGCTATCTTGCTCTCTAAATCTCGGACTGCTTCTGAATTTCAATCGCCTGCTTGCATTGCTGTTTCCAAATTAGATGCCTCTTCTCTGATTCGGACATCAATCTGATCTTGCTCTTGCATGGATTTTGACGCACCTTTATCTTTTTACCTGGATATTCTACTTCATCTTCTTCAACTCGTCACATGAATTATATCAGACAAAGAAACACGCGACTTACGAGCAAGTAAATGTGTAAAGCTGGTTGCTTTAGCAAGTTCATCAACTCCAAGCATTTTAAAATTTGCAGAAAAACGACTTAAAGGAATTTACCAATGTGCAAATCACTAATACCAAACAACATCATAAAAGTTAAGAGAAAATTATTTTATCTAAAAATAAACTTGAAAGAAATGGCAATTCAATGTGAAACAAGAACATAATCAAACTAGAAACACTAGTTGGATTCCAGTAACCACAAATATGCATTCTGTGGTTACTTTCCAGTAACCACAGAATGCATATTTGTGGTTATTGGAACAGAAATTTTAAAAGCTCATATAACTGTAATATATTGCAGCAACAAATGCCTGAAAATCAGATCAAAAGCATTTAGCAACAAGAAAATTTTTGATGTTAGTACACATTTCACGTATGAAGAGTTAATGACAAAGTACTTTATTGATCACTACCAAACAACTAAAATAGAATCATCCATAGATTCTGTACTCAATTTTCAGGTGGCACAAAGCACCACTAACACTTTATCAGAAATAAAGAGGGGACAAACATCAACAAATGTAAAACTCTAAAAGCTCATATAACTCTAAAGGAATTTGCCAATGTGCAAATCACTAATACCAAACAACATCATAAAAGTTAAGAGAAAATTATTTTATCTAAAAATAAACTTGAAAGAAATGGCAATTCAATGTGAAACAAGAACATAATCAAATTAGAAACACTAGTTGGATTCCAGTAACCACAAATATGCATTCTGCGGTTACTGTCCAGTAACCGCAGAATGCATATTTGTGGTTATAGTTTTTGATAAATTATAGTTATGGTGTTTTGGTTTAGGACAGTAACCGCAGAATGCATATTTGTGGTTATAGTTTTTGATAAATTATAGTTATGGTGTTTTGGTTTAGGCATTTTATCGAACAGGTGAGTGAAGAGATTTACTTACAGTGAGTTTACTGCGGAGACCACGTTCGATGGTGTCCAGAATTAGTACAGATCTAATGCACAAATTGAATTAGAATCAATCATCAATGGACAAGGTTAGATTACCAGGTAACAAGACCAGCTGCATTATGCCAAACAAAGAGGATAAGCATAAGGGCAATGAGGATGTGACATAGTAGAGTAACATTTTATATTCAACCACTTCAAAGAGAACCCAAACCATGGAGAAACCAGCTACAACTACTGTCGATACTATCAGTTGACGTGGTGCGGCGTGGTGCGGCGTGGTGGTTTGCCGTTGCAAGGATGGTGTGCGATGGAGAGAGGAAGAAGACATTATGCTACTGTGCAGGGATGGAGGAATGGGTGTGTAAAATTACCTAGATACCCTCCTAAATTGATAGCCATTGGATCTTATTTAAGTAAAATAATACAGATCTAATGGCTGAGACTGATTTAGTAATAAAAACTAAGGATTTCCTTAGTTACCTAAATCAGTCTCTTTGGAATTAAGGGATTTGGATTGTCTAACTTTTGGCGCCAGAGTCAGAGTGATTTAGGCAAAATTTGAATAGAAAAACACGAGAGAGAGAGAATATTAGTAAACATGAAAAATAAATTAGAGAGATGTAGAGACAAAGTCACGTTGACTTTGGCGCCGAAAAGTTAAACAATCTAAACCTAGAAGTAAGTTCTACCATACACCCCAGACGATTTATTCACCCATCATAGTTATGTTCTAAATTCATTCCTTCTGGTGCTGACGACCAACCCATGATAATGTCTTCACATGTCCTATAATATTTGTATGTTTGGCAATCACACCCTTCAAAATTAATTTTGTTGCATAACCATAAACACCAATTAATCACGCTCCAAATTAAATTCCTAACTTTTATCCTTCACTTTTCCTCCTATAATTAAGTAATGCACTACAACAGGAAAGGTTATTAGGGGCGTTTTTTTATCTATTGGGGGCGCTTTCGGGCGCCCCTAAATCTGGCGCTCCTGTTGCCAACCCTTCTACATGAGCGCACAACAAGCGCCTCTAATTATTAAGAAACAGAAGCGCTCAACAAAAAAGCGTCCCTGTTGGTCTTAGCGCCCCTGACAATCAGGGGCGCTCGCAGTAACAAGCGCCCCTATTGGTCTTAGCGCACTTTGACAATCAGGGGGACTTGCAGTTAGAAGCACCCCTGTTGGTCTGACCAACAGAAGTGCTTTTTACTGGGAGCGCCCCTGATTGTCAAGTGGGGGTAAGACCAACAGGGGCGCTTCTAACTGCAAGCGCCCCTGATACTATGTTTTCTTTTTAAAATATTTTTTCCTGTTTCTAGTATATCCAATATTTTGCAGCACATCCCTACTCTCATTTTCATCAACCAACAACAACCAATATCAACTCAACAACCAATATGAACCAAATTTCAAATCAACTAACCAATTGTAAATCAAATTCCAACTAACAAACTTATAAATCCATCTAATACACACACACACACACACACACACACACACACACACACACACACATATATATATATATATATACATATCAGCAAAGTACCAACAAAAATTACATAAATCATTAACCAAATTCTGAATGTTAACATAGACAGCAAAAATGACATGACATCCATTGTGGGGAACAAAAAACCAGCTAACCAAAGTTAGATGAATTTCGATTTTCATTAATCAAACGGGCAACATGATGACACCACTCTCCCTTGATCTCAGTAAGTTGGTCATCAGTAAAATGGAGCTCCAACCTCATTTCCAGGAAAATACTGCAAAAATAAAATAAACTTAGAATTAAGTGTTAAATGCTAGATATGGAATTACTTGTCAAAAAACAAACTATATAAATTACATACATTTTCTGGAATTTGCATTTGATTGTGAGTGACTATGTCCTTCATAAACTTCATAACGTAATACCCTGCAATCATCATTGTTTGGTTGTCTGGGACACAAGAAATCAAAATAACAATTAATTATTAAAATGCGAACAATATTTACATAGATAAGAATATTGATTACAAACTTACCGTTATTACTATCCATTTTGTTTTATTGTTGACTATCGCACCCCGAAAAATCCTTGGAGGGATTTTTCTTCGCACAACGGGATTTTAGAGTCGCCACCAATATTTTTTAAAGGTAAAACATCGAAAAAACCTTTTTTGGAAAGCAATGGTCTTTGGAACCATTAGATTTGGGTTCGGGGGTCTAATTACGTATGGGGAAGGTATTAGCACCCCATAACGTCCCTTCAAAGAAGGGTTACCTTAATTAAATATGTGATTTGCAAAGTTGATTCGGAAAAATGTTTTGTTTTTACCTCGTTTGTTGGTGAATGACTTAATGAAAAAATTTTAGTTTTCGCGCTTGACGGAGAGTATCCGCTCCTACGTATCTCCCGGTGCGATGGAGAATTCAAAGCAACGTAGTTCTTGTTTTTGAAAAATGTTTTATTTTGGAAAAGTGTTTGGTTTTTGAAAGGAAAAATGTTTTGGGTTTGTTGTGCTTGACGGAGAATATCCGCTCCTACGTATCTCCCAGTGCGATGGAGAATTCAAAGCTACGTAGTTCTGGGTTGTCTAGAAAAAGGTTTTTGTTTTTTATCTTGTTTAATTGTGAAAATTGAGCTTTCATGATGATCAATTGAGCAAAGGCTCCAAGTGACCACCATTAGCACTCTATTGTTAATAATCATGCAAGCAAAGGCTTCAAAAGACTACTAACAAAGTTTTTGATTTAGTGAAAATCTTTAGGAAAATTAGGCATTCATGATGATCAATTGAGAAAAGGCTACAAGTGATCGCCACTAGTACCTCATTGTTAATAAACATGCAAGCAAAGACTTCACAAGACTACTAACAAAGTTTGATTTTGAAGAGTTTTCGCAATTGGATTGATTCTTGTTTAGGGAATGATTTTGATGCTTGAAAAAGCTTTTGATTGAAAGTGGACCTAGACTACACACATTATGACACGATACATAAATAGGCAAGGAATGAACCCAAGTTGAACATTTTGGCAAAAATGCATGAATAGGCAAGAAAATGAACCTAAGTTGCACATCTTATTGAAGATGCTAGGCAATGGGATGAACCTAACTAGGCATTTATGACACAATATGTGAATAGGCAAAGGCATTTCAAAGCACAAGTGATATCAAACTTCTAATGAATCACTTGCAAAACCCTAAGGATTTCACATCAACATTAGACATAAGCACCCATGTGGTATCCTTTTGATGTCATCAATGTCTAATACATTTCTTCAATCAACCACATGGAAGGAATAAATTAAAAGGGGCATTTGCCTCATGCAAGATCATAGGCCAGTCTTAAGACTAAATTGACAAGTTTAGGCAATTAGGGTGTTGAATCCCTTTAGGTAATCTTTGACACTTGGGATATGCACAAGTGCATAGGTGTCAAATCCTCTTACCAAACTGTCAACACAAAACCAAAAATTGTTTCAAAACAATTACTTATTTGCAAGACCAAGAGCATTTCAAAATGATTTATAAGTTGTTTTTGGTAATCAAAGCAATTGGTAAGGAAATGAAACCTAAATTTGCATTATTGTTCACTAGGAATCACAAAAGAAATTGAATCCTCTTAGGCAATCCTCAACACTTAAAGTGTGCATCAAAGCACAAGTGAGAGTCCTCTTGCCAATCATCAACACAGGGCATGATTTGCAAGCAAATTCATGAGAACAACAAGTTTTAAGCAAACAAACATCATAATCAAGGTTCAATTCCAAGTAATTGCAAGATTAGACAACCAACTCATCAAAAATCTCATAAACACTAATTTCTTTGAAACATGCGAAACTAACATAAACCCTAAATCTCATTTTATTCATGGAAACACAAGATAATGCAAGAGAACAACATAGATTAAACTTTTGGCAAGGATTCACATGATCAAGCAAAGAAATTCATAACAATCACACAAACCCTAATTTTCCTCTAATATGCGAAATGAAATAAGCTTCAAATCATCATTTTATTCATGAAAACAACAAGAAATGAGTGAAATAACAACAACACACAATTTATTCTAAAGGAGAGAAGCATTCCAAGCACCCAAACCTCCCAAAGTGTTTGTCAAGATACTTGAAATACATCTCTCACTCAACAACAACAACTATGCTAACATTATGACATTAAAATGCAATGGGATGCCAAAACGAAGTGATGATTTACATCTTTGATGCTAAAATTGGAAGATGATGCTAGGTTTTAAAGTATACCTCAACTCCAAGCTAGAATAAGGAAGGAAATGAGATGAATGAATGCAAAACCCTTTTAATCTACTCTTCAATCTTCAACTTTGAACTTGATCCTTGAATTTGAATATGAATCTTTGAGAAGAATGCAAGAAGGATGGAAGATTTAGTGTAGGAAAGGTGTTTTGATGGATGACTGAGTGAGGAAATTGAAAAGATGAGGTGAGGGAGGGGAGGAGGTATTCGCCCAAGGAGAGGAGGGAGTAGAGGTTTTTGTGCAAAAAATGAACTTGTTTTTTGTATTTTGGGAGAGTAGGCTCATATATGGTCTTGGGTGAAAATAGGGTTAAGGGTAGAATAGGAATGGGATGTTCTATTTTAAGTAAGTTTGCAATTTCTTATGAAGGAGTGAGTGTGAGAGGATGGTGTCATTTACAAAAAAAGGGTATGAATCTACATGAGAGTGTGTGGGAATTAGGGATGTGTATGAAATGGGTAGGATTAAGGATAGTACAAGAATATTCTTAAGGAATAATTGTACAATAGAAGAGTGTGGAAGAAATTGTGGGGGGAGGGAGAGAGAGGGAATTCGGCCAAGGCAACAAAATGGGGAGGGAAAGTTGCTTCTCCTTTTTGGTCTTTTGTCTTATTGAGGACACATTTTACTTTCTATTTGAATTTTGAATTTTTGGGCATGCAAATGATAGTGCACCTATTGAAAATAGTGCACCATAAAAATATCCCTCTAATTATTCATGGCAATAAAAGTTGTCATTTAATAATCGGGGAATATTTAATGGTCCCTTTTCAGCTTTCTTGTGCAATAAAAATGGGAAAAATGCCTTTTAATTATTTTGAACTAGGATTCTCTTCCAAAAAATTATACGAAAATTATCCTTGATAGAATAAATTGTATTTTTCATCCTTGACTTGGTTTAGTTCAAAAATAATTAACTTGCTCTCATTTGAATACCCACAGATATTGAAACATGCACTATTTTATTCCCTAAAATTCTCAAAAATTAATAAAAATGTTTTTTTTTCTTTTTTGGGTGCCAAAAATTAATAACAATCAATAAATGGCATTTTTGAAGATTAAAATGTATGCCAAATGGCAAGGGCAAAAGGGAAGCTCACGCAGTTACGACTGGTGCATGCGCGTAATTCAAATAAAAATGCGAGATAGGGGACAAATACACATAAATGCGGAAGTCCATTAACCTACACAAATTATGAATTACCCTTATTGTTTCCATTTTTGTTTGAAAAAAAAGGTTTTGACTTTGGCGGACAAAATTAGGGTATGACATTGACATTCCTGTCTCTAGCCCTCCTCTCATTCGATCCCCATTAAGTCATCATACAACTTAAACATCATACATATAAATGTATTAATTAATCGAAATACATACATAATTTAAATGATGAATTATGCGATGTAACTAAATACACACCTTTCAAATACTCCTTTCACCTTGAGGTGGTTGGTATAATGACCATGACACGAATCCAAATAGAAAGTTCTATTTCTTTTAGGATCAACTACCAAAAATATCCAATGTGCCCTACAAAAAAATTGAGTATCCAAATAAATAACAGATATTTCAAAAACACGTTATATATATATAGATTAAATTTCTTATCATAAGTTGATGGGTGCCAAAAAACAAGCTATCACAGCTTCTTTCATGTGCCAAAGCCAAGTGTCTATCGATATATGCTTTTACCGCTTTGTTGTTTTCTTTAATCGCTTTCTTCAAGTCTTTAACCATGGCTTTTGACATGTCTTTATCAAAGCGGACGTTGCGTAGAAAAGTACGTTCGGGGCACAAGAAGATAAATCTATGTGTTCGTTCCATGGGGT
The DNA here is from genome assembly GCA_039519185.1 of Astragalus membranaceus. Taxonomy (NCBI): domain Eukaryota; kingdom Viridiplantae; phylum Streptophyta; class Magnoliopsida; order Fabales; family Fabaceae; genus Astragalus; species Astragalus membranaceus. Next base: position 55,667,446 of record CM076848.1, on the reverse strand, counting down.
TCATAATCTCATGGTACAAATACCTATAGTTAAAATGTATACAAATAAATTAACAAATAATAACAATAATAGTAATAATAATAATGATGATAATAATAATAATAATAATAATAATAATAATAATAATAATAATAATAATACCTGATGTATATATTAATAGTAGCCCCAGATGCCCACTTGTGATCATATACCTCTTGCAGTTCCACATTTGAAAGGCAGATTTGGTGGATATCTCCCAAGATGTCTGGATCAACCAATGCAGTTATCAAATCTGCACCCGTCATTGTTGAGGCATGAATCTTTAGATAACTAATAAATTCCTTAGAAGGGGGGTTGGGATTGAACCTCCTTCCCTTTATCTACTTGCCGAGACACTGACTTCTTGCTAGTAATAGAAGGGGGGTTGGTATTGAATCTCATTTTCGCTAGCTTCTCGCCTAGACACATTCTTCTTGCAACCAATAGAAGGGGAGGGTTGGGATTCGCCAACATGCCCAGAAATCCGAGATCTTGCTTTGTTTACCTATATTAGAAATATAATTAGTTATTAATATATGACAATAAGCCAATGAATTATTAACAAATATATTAATTGCTCCATACATTGATAAGATTTGCTGGCCATGCCACAAAAAAGGTGCCAAGTGCATCATTCACAGTCAACAAAGTCATATGTGTAGTGTCAATTGGTACCGGCAATAATGCATTTTCCACAACAACAAACTCAACTCTGACTCTCACGTGATTTGGAGGCATGGGTAGATTGTGCAAGGTGGAGTCCTCATTGTTACAAACAAAGCCCTTTGCGACCAACGTAAGCGGGTTTGATGTATATAATTCACAATTGTTCTTGTTACCCTAAATTAAATAATAACCAAATAACCAAATATTAATATCTACAAAGGTAAAATGTAAAAAATAAAAAGACGGTCCAACAATAATTACCTCATTGGACGCAATATTGCAACTATCCTTGAAGCTATTTGGGTTAGGAGATGGTACATCATCAGTCCTTGGACCCCATTTATCTTTTAATTCATTAAGTTCTTCCCGTAGCATCAATACCATGGCTTCCAACCGTTTTCTTTCTCTACTTTCTTGTGTCTCTTGTTTCTTTTGCCTCTTTGAACCCCAAAAAGTGGTTGGAGAAATGCCAAATCCCAAACCCCGTAGACGACCTGAATACTCTTCAATTGCCAATGCACGACCAAGGATGTCATTCGGACCATCACAATCAGTAATCTCTCCTTGTGATACTGATTGTGATATGGATTCCTGATTCACAAAAATTATTAGACATTATAAGTAATATAAACATTATAAAAAAAATTAATTTTATCATACTTACAATTTTTTGAGACACCTCTCTCGTTTTTGGGTTGTCAATGACACCATCTTTGTTTTGTCGGGCTTCTAACCACAAAACATGTCGGTCAATAGATTCCTGAGTAGGATCTTTTCCGTCCTCCCGCAGCTATTAGAATTTACCATTTATTAGTAAATAAATCAGAAGATTAATTTAATAAATGATAGATAAAATAAAAGATAATGTGTCTACCAATTGTTCTTCAATCTCGTGATAACCCTTAACACCGGCTCTATAAGGGTATTCAGAACTTGCTGCTCTCTCGCGATTTTCATTGGTTAATCTCTATAAAGACAAATCATTTTACATTAATACTTTATAATTGTCAAATATAGGTATATGTATGATAAGTAATTGTACAAACCTGGAATTCCTCATCTTCGCGTGAAGATACAAATGCACTCCAATCCTCCGATGTTATAATCCCATCATATCGTGGTGGAGGACGGTTTCTGATGTTCCCCTCTTCATCTCTCACCCAACCTTTTAGAGCTGATCTGAATCTTCTGTGCGCCTTTCCATCTTTCATAAGGCAATAGTCTTTTCGAAGGTCATCCACATCAAAGTATTTTTGCTTACATTCAACAAAATGATTATAAATATGCTTACATATTTAATTATAAAATAACTGTATGGTCAAAATAAGACCCATACCTGTATCAAATACCATAGCTCCTCTTTAAGTTTCTCCAAAGATGCATCTTTTTATTATTCCAACTTGTGATTGTAATTGGTATATCCTGCCTTGCTCTGGCACCAATGAAGCTTTGCAACTCTCTACCATTTTCACCAATCGGTTGGTCTTTAACATTCCATTCGACCTGCATTATTACTTGTGTAAATTACGCTAAATGTTATTTTATAATCATGATAAAGTAAGTTAATTTTTACAATATGAAAAATGAATAAAAAAGAAACACACATGATATATTACCTTTTTCCTTTTCCTCGATCTAATGTTACTAGCTACTTGTTTATTTGTATGATATTTTGCTTTTCGCTTCTTAGTACTTTGTTTTCGACGAAACGTAATTCCATCATTATGATCATTTCTAACATACAAAATATCCTCTTTAGAAGTACTTTCCCCTATTATTGGTTGTGATGTCCCGAAGAAAGGGTCATACTCAATATCAACATCTTCGTGGGCTTGATCACCAATGTCATTCACCAATAATTTTTTGTTTGTCAATAAAACAATGCACCAATTGATATCAACTAGATCAGTGACATAAAACACCTGTTGGGCTTGCGAGGCTAAAATAAGAGGTTCATCTTTATACCCTAACTTGTTGAAATTCACCCGCATGAAACCTGAGTCATCCATCTGTACGCCATTATTATTGTCAACCCAATTACATTGGAACACATGCTCCCAAAACATATTGTAATCCAACTCCCATATGTGTTCAATGACACCAAAGTATGACATATTCGCGTAAATGGGATTTCTGTCTTTGGCACTTGATGTATGCATAGATTCAGCTACAAGAGTCACACCACTATTTTGCATTTTACTCTGATCATCATGGGATTTTGTATAGAACGTGTACCCGTTTTGTAGATAACTAGTGTAAGAGAAAACATGTATATTTAGATCTTTTGCTAACCATCTCAATCTTTCTGAAATCGAGGTAGGATTCGAAACAAACTCAATATCAATGTGCTCTTTTAGCCACAGTATGAAACTCCGATTGTGTTCTTTTTTTAACCAGACTTGACTCTTAGTTGGGTGATCATTCCTAAGAATCTCCATGTGTTTGACAACATATGAATCAACCTGACTATGATTGTGCAGGACATATAAGTGTGCTTGCTCTAGTTCTTTCCTAGATACCATCACTATTTTCCTTCCTGTCATCCCTTTACCAACGCTTCCTGTGTGACGCACCATTGGCAGCCCAACAGAATATTCAACACTAGATAGATAGCCGGTGGAGAACTCAATAGCTTCTTCAACTATATAGCGCTCAGCAATGCAACCCTCAGGTCGTGATCTGTTTTTAACATATCCGTTTAATATCTTCATGTATCGCTCAAACGGGTACATTCATCTCATGTAACATGGGCCACACAATTGTGTCTCTCTAACCAGATGAACTGTTAAATGAATCATTATATCAAAGAAAGAAGGCGGAAAAAACATCTCAAGCTCACATAAAGTGACAGTAATTGATCTTTGCAGAGCTAGCAACTTTCCAGGGTCAATCACTCTACTACAAATCGCCTGAAAGAAGAAACAAAGTTTAGTTATGGCCTGACGCACTTTATTGGGCATAATGGATCGTATACCAGTGGGTAGCAAATTCTGCATGAGAACATGACAATCATGAGACTTTAGAGACTTTAACTTGAGGTCTTTCATCGATACAAGGTTCGTAATGTTTGAAGAGTACCCCTCTGGAACTTTAACTCCATGAAGAAACTTACAAAAGACAGTTTTCTCCTCTCTAGATAGAGTATGAGCTGCCGGAGGTAGATATGTACGTGTACCCTTCTTTATCGGACCCAATTCGGGTCTCAACCCCATACTAACCAAATCCAACCTTGTATTGATGGTATCTTTAGACTTCTCTGGCATATTGAGTAAGGTACCAATGACACTTTCGAATACATTTTTTTCAACATGCATCACATCAATGAAATGTCTTACGTGTAATGACTTTCAGTATGGCAACTCAAAGAAAATCGACTTTTTCTTCCATCCTCGTTTGGCAAGCTCTCCTGCAAAAGGCTTCCCAAACTTAATGTTCAAATCTTTCACCTTTTCAAATAGTTGTCCACCGGTCAAAGGCGAGGGAGATTTACGAGTATCTGAATTCCCATTGAATGCCTTTCTCCACACCCGATATTGTTGAGTTGGAGGCAAAAATCTTCGATGGCCAAGATATATATTCTTCTTACCATGTTCCAACCACATCCAATCCGAATTATCTTCACATATAGGACATGCACACTGACCTTTGTTACTGTACCCAGATAGATTGCCGTATGTTGGAAAGTCATTAATGGTGCCAAAAATCATAGCCTTCAGAATGAAACTTTCTTCTCTGAATCCATCATACACCTCTACCCCAATCTCCCACATTTGCTTCAAGTCTTCTATTAAAGGAGCCAAGTATACGTCAATATCATTTCTTGGTTGTTTGGGGCCAGAAATTAACAAAGACAACATCATATACTTGCGTTTCATGCAAAGCCAAGGAGGTAAGTTATAAATCGCCAAAATCACAAGCCATAGCTACTCTGGATACCGTGCGGGTTAAATCCATCGGCAGACAATGCAAGGCGTAGGTTTCTTGGGTCATGCCCAAAATCAGGATACTCAATATCAATATTTTTTCACTGCGGAGAATCCGCCGGGTGTCGTAGCATGCCATCTTTAATCCTTTCATCATCATGCCAAGTCAACTGTTTTGCATCTTCTGAACTACGATGCATACGCCTAAATCGAGGAATTATGGGAAAAATACCACAATACCTTTTCTGGAGCAGATTATTTCTTCTTATACCGCGATGCATTACATTTAGGGCACGACTTTAAGAATGCATGTTCATTCCGAAATAAAATGCAATCATTCGGATAAACATGTATCTTCTCATAGTTCAAACCAATGGTGCCTAACATTTATTTTGCATCATACGTCCGAGAAGGGAGCACATTGTCTTCCGGCAACATATCTTTCAATAGTGCGAGTAATTCCGTAAAGCTCTTATCCGTCCATCCGTGGCAAGTTTTCAAGTTATACAGCTTTATCACAGCCAATAACTTTGTGAATTCAGTACAGCCCGCGTCGGTTATCAACTTCTCAAATATTCGAGGACAATCATTAAGATCGTCTTCAACCGCCTTTGCCACCTCTTCAAATTGGTGGCCATCAAATGTATGTGTTTCAGGATAATCAACCGGATCACATCTCTGATTACTATTATCCATATTTGAAGGTTCACCACTTTCCTCACCGTGCATTGTCCAACAAGTATAACTTTGATAGATTCTGTTGGCCTTTAAATGTCTTTCCAACTCAACTGCAGTAACTCGATTGGCGTAACAACAACTTAAACAAGGACACTTGAACTTACTAAAAGTTCCTAAACGTCAAACAGCAAAGTTCACAAAATGTTCCACTCCATCGGCATATTCTTTCGATAGACGATTGACAGACATCCACTTTCTATCCATATTAGACCGAAATTTATTATAAATTCCTGATAAGAGAACTTAAACATATTAAAGGTGAAAAACACACAAGTTACAATTTTTTCAAACCAAGACATTCGACCTTGGATAAGGTCTTTGCTAATATGAATACATATGTGAACTATAACTCAAACAATCCATCAATTTCAAATACACCAATTATGAATACATATGTGAACTGCTCAAGTGTATAAACAATAACCACAACTGCTTAAGTGTATAAACAATAACCACAATAAAAGGACAAGAGAACAAGAAAAGTACCTGAAAATTAAGGGGAAGCAACAACGAACTCGAACTAGATGTGAACTGGATCAAGAAAGAACTTGAAGCTCCGCAAAAAGAACTCGAACTAGATATAACAAAACAAATTAATCAACAAATTTATTAAACCACTTTTATAAAACAACAAATTTATTAAAACACCAATGAAACTAATAATAGGCTTCATAATCAAAAACATATGTAGAGGGAATCACACTCCAAACGAACACAGTAATTCTGAAGCTTAAAACTACGAAGGAAAAAAAAGAGAAAAAAAAAACCAGAAATAAAAAGAAAAAAAGAAGTAAACTTTGTGAAGAGTATTACCAAAAAGAAGCAAATCGTGAACTATGTCACCAGCAACCAACAATGGCAGATTTGCAGGAGGGAGGACGAAGCAGCGTCGCGTTGTTCACAGAGGGAGAAGCGTTGTCGAGCTCACGAAGGAGGGAAGGCAGCTCACGGAGTCGCGAACGGAGGGAAAACTGGAAAAGACAGCTCACAGTGGGAAGAGACCGTCGAAGGAAGAACGACGTTTGGGAGTCGTAGGCAGCCAAAGAGAGGGGGAAGAGAGGGATACGGTGCAAGAGAGAGGGAGGAAGAGAGGGATACGACGCAAGAGAGAGGGAGACTGTGTGTGAACGTTGAGAGAATGAGAGGGTTTTCGCAAATGAGAGGGAGATAGAGGAAATTAGAATTTTAGGGCAACAAGAGCGCTTTTAAAAAGCGCCCCTAAAGGCCCTCCGCATTTTGAGCATCAATGGCGCTTTTTAAAAAACTCCCCTAAAGGGCCTACGTATTTGGGCATCAGGAGCGCTTCTTAAAAAGCGCCTCTAAATGGTGCGCCTTTTTTTAACAACTATGTTGTAGTGATGCTACAAAAAATCAAATAGGTTATTTTTTGTTTGTGAGCTAAAGGACAATCGAAGGAGTTTCAGCAAGAGGTCCGAGGTTCAATTCTAACATTTGGCTAACTATTTAACAGCTGATTAGCAAATTCAGCATGTTGGAATCAAAACACACAACTTATAATTATTAACAAACATTAGGTAACGTTCAACTCGAAAGAAGATATAAGTTCTTAAGTATGAGTAGGTCAGTGTCAGTTTGTCAATGGACCCTTCCTACAATGTGTGTGTGACGAACAACGTCTAGAGAGAGCAGCGATGTCAACTATATAATCAATCAAAATAATGCCACTCCTATAATATTCTATTTTGTAAGGCCCAAAATTTGACCAAATGGAAGAGAGATCTCTGATCAGCCGTGGAGGAGAGACATGTGAGGTGGTTTTGTAAGGTCCATGATGCTTTGTTTGAATATTAGACGCGTGAACTCTGCAATATTCTATTGCCAACTTGCCTTAAAACTTCTCCTCCTTGTGGAATCCTTAGGCACATGACGCTATACCAAGGACTATTATATTTAGATGGAAGACTCAAATGTGACATCAAATATATGAATCCTCAAGAAATTTGGTTATAAGATAATATATTGGCATTGAAATTTGGAACCTATATATATGCTTATTCCATGGATAATTATATATACTAGTTTTAGTTCCCGTGCTCTGCACGGGGCATATAAAGGTATAACATATTAATATTTGTAGTATGTAAATTAATATAGGTAGTATACAGTAAATTATATGTAAATTCATGATTTTTTGTGTGGTGTTTTTGAATGGAAAATTCTTCAACCTCCAACTGTTGAGATATGGTAGCATAAAATAATATTAAACGTGTATCTATATTTTTTTAGATGTTTTTTTATAATAAGTATTGTGTGATTATTTTTTGAGATGTTTTTTTTTCTTAAATTACAATCATACTTCCATATTTAGAATAAAATAAGAGCAAATATGAGATTGACTCAGTTGGTAAAAAATTGTCCCATTCCTCATAAGGGCGTGGGTTAAACTCCGATAGTCAATGCGAGGACCTACGTGCTGGGTGATCTGTAAGTATATCAGTAAGTCGTTAAAGAGCCCTGAGGACAACTCTAACCCCGGTGAGCATCTGGAGCCCTATTGTTTAACACGTGGATGCATATCAATAATTTGGTTTGATTGTGCACCACTCCTATGTAATCCTCTCGAGTTGTATTGGATAGATTTTGGCAATCTTATCTCGAGACTCGATCACTTTACATATTTTCTTACTAAATAATTTATTTTACCAAACCCATTATTTTGGACCCTAAAATATCACAAAAAATTTAAACAAAAAAAACGCAAAAACGTCAAAGTTTGGTGTGAAGTACTGATTGAAGCCACGGTACTTGCATATAATATAAACACTAATTTAAGTTTACTTTTAACACCCGTTGATCTAAAGTGAAAGTAAAAGCTATATAGAAAAAATATGCTATTAGTAAATTAATACTACACTAATTGAAAAGGAAAAAAAAGAAACATTATTTAAAAAAAGGATTAAAATATGAACAGTTAAATTTTTTTCTGAACTTTAAAGTTCTCCAAAACATACTGCTTAGCATCTCGATCACTTTACGTATTTTCCTACTAAATAATTTTTTTTTACCACAGTACTTGTATATAATATAAACACTAACTTAAGTTTGATTTTAATATAGTTGATCTCTTCACAAAAAAAAAATACAATTGATCTAAAGTGATCAAAATAAAAGCCATCAAGAAAAAATATGCTATTAGTAAATTAATACTACACTAATTTAAAAGGAAAAAAAGAAACATTATTTAAAAAAGGATTAAAATATGAACAGTTAATTTTTTTTTTCTGAACTCTAAAGTTCACCAAAACATACTGTTTAGCATCTCGATCACTTTACGTATTTTACTAATTTTTTTTTTACCAAATCAGTTATTGAAGAGTGAAGTCCGCGTATTTGAACATCTAAAATTTTTTTCCGACTCTAAAATATCACAAAAAGTTAAACAAAAAAAAACACAAAAACGTGGAAGTTTGGTGCGAAGTACCGATTGAAGCTACGGTAGTCACATATAATATAAACACTAATTTAAGTTTGCTTTTAATATCGGTTGATCCAAAGTGATCAAAATAAAAGTCATAATGAAAAAATATGTGATTAGTAAAAATAAACATTATTTTAAAAAAGCATTAAAATATGAACAGTTAAATTTTTCTGAATTATAAAGTCAACGAAAACATACTCCTTAGCATCTCGACCACTTTACGTATTTTCTTAGTAAATAATTTTTTTTTTTACCAAATCAGTTATTAAAGGTTCACCAAAACATACTACTTAGCATCTCAATCACTTTACGTATTTTCTTACTAAATAGTTTTTTTTTACCAAACCAGTTAATGAAGAATGAATTCCGCGATTTGAACACTTTTTTTTTCGGACTCTTAAATATCAAAAAAAATTTAAACAAAAAAAACACAAAAACGTGAAAGTTTGGTGCGAAGTACATATTGAAGTCGCGGTACTCACATATAATATAAACACTAAATTAAGTTTGCTTTTAATACCAGTTAATCTAAAGTAATCAAAATAAAAGTCATAAAAAATGCTATTAGTAAATAAATACTACACTAATTTAAAAGGGAACATTATTTAAGAAAGACATTAAAATAAAAAAACAAAAAAATGCATTTGGCGCGGAACCGCAACTGCAGAGCGACTGGCGCATATCAAATAGGATTTAAAAGGACAAAATGGAACATTATTTAAGAAAGACATTAAAAAAAACAAAAAAAAATGCATTTGGCACGGAACCGCAACTGCAGGACAACTGCAGAACGGCTGGCGCATATCAAATAGGTATTTGTTTATCCAAAAAAAAGTTGGGTTTTAAAAGACCTAAAATAATACCTAAAAAATTAAAAATTGAAAAAAAAAATACCAAGTTTTGGATTATTAATATTTTATTATTATTATTATTATTATTATTAAAAGGGGAGGGAAAAGTGCGCGCGGGAGCGCGACTGCAGCGCGGCTCCCGCATTACTTATAGGATACCAGAAAAATCGATCGACTTTTATTTTACCAGAAAAAAAAAACTATTGTCCCAATCGTGTAGCTCACTTGGTTGGAGCTAAGGATATTTTTGCTGGTACTTCAATTCAAATTTGGTATACCGCATTTATAATTACCATTTCCCTTATATGTGATCATCTGGGAAGCCCCGATACTCCAAAATGGGCCAAGTACCCGTATCTGACACGTATCGACGTCTGGATACATATCCAGAGAGTATCCTGGAATTTATATTTATCTTTTAATTAGAAAAAGACCAGATACTTGCAGGATACGTGAGAGATACGATGGGGATACGACACTATCGCAGGATACGCACACGGGATACGGCTCCGTCATGGGATACTCTGCGAGATACGCAAGGAAAGATTTTACAAAACAAACGTTTCCTTTTTTTTTTGAAACAAACTGTTTCTTTAATATATATTTAGCCTTTGTTTGGTTTGGCGATAGGCAAGGCTGGAAGCGCTTTTACAGTCACCTTTCGTGATTTCAAGTTGTAAATGGTTGTTTGGGTACCTAACCAGAAAATCGATTTTGGCTTCTTAACTCGATTTTAGTAGAAGCAGCTCCATGTAGCTTCTACGCCCGACCAAAATCGATTTTAGATTCATGTCACATGTTGTTCCAGTTATGCCCCTTTTCCAGTTAGCGATTTCTGGCCAGATCCAAATTTCCAGTGACTACTTCTTGCTTTTCCGGTGGTAAAAAACATTTTGAATACCCTCTTTTGTTTTTCTGGCCAGAATTTTTTAATGTTCAGAGATGAAAAAAAATGAAAGAAGAAAGAAGAGAGGAAGAAGAAGAAGAAGCAACAGTTGTGCGGCTGAGGGAGTTAAGAGATGGTGATTTAATTTTTTTTAACAGTAGGAGACAATAATGGGCTGGTTGTTACAATTGTTTTTTTTTTGAAAATTCATATTTCCCCTTTTAATGTAAAAATAATTGACTATTGCATAAAAATAATTAGTATTTTAGTGTTTTTTTATACATTATTTTATTTCTGTTATATCTAATTATATTCTCTAAATATAATTTTCATTAGATCTTTTATATGCTTATTTGGTATTTTTTTTTATCTATTTTATCAAATTTTAATAAATAACTTAAAGGACATCGGGTATAAATAACTTAAAGTGAAGTATCTTTAGTTATGTGTTATATATTTTAATTTTAGTTATATTTTTTATTGAAGTATCCCCGCCGTATCATATCTTGATTTTCAAAATTTTCCTGTATCCACGTATCCGTATCGTGTCGTATCTCGTATCGTATCCCATATCTAGGCTTCATAGGTGATCATCATCCCAGTTCCTTGACATAAAAAATGAACTATTTTTTTCTTTTTGATCGATAAATGTGTGTACCGTAAATTTGGGTTTCCTCATCATCCTAGTTCTTTTTGATCGTGTCGTATCTATGTATGATTTGATCAAATCTTTCCTCATTATATATTAGGGTTAATTATGTCTGGGGTCTCTATAAAATTTGGGTTTTTGATTTTTAGTCCCTAAAAAAAATTCCCCTGCTTTTGGTCCCAACATTTTATTTTTTTTCCATCAATTTTAGTCGCTCGTGACTTTTATAACGTTTCATGACTTTTAAAAGCGTTTTTTGACCTTTTATATGGGCTGTTTAAAGTTGTAAAACGCTATTAAAAGTCATGAGAAACTAAAAATGATGGGAAAAAAACCTGAGAACCAAAAGTAGGTTAAATATTTTTGAGAAACTAAAACTAGAAGGCTCAAATTTTATAAGGACCAAATTCATGGGAACCACTCGGGTGAGAACACTTGATTATTGTGAGAAATGATAACATTAAATACTAACCGTAGATTAAAACTAACGATTCAGATTACGTAATCAATTACAAGACCAGACCTTGTATGGTTATTTCCTTTTTAATTAAAGATCACGAGAAATCTTGTAATTAATGATGTAATTTAAAGCATTCGTTTTAATCTAACAGTTATTATTTAATGTTCTCATTTCTCATAATAATCAAGTGTTTTCGCCTGATTAGTCCTCATATATAATGCCAGCCATCCGGCTGGGAAGCCTATGCGGTAGCACAGGGCCCTGTCCAATCCAACTTTTTTAGGGCCCCAAAAAAGTATATATATGTTTTATATATCTCTTCTGTGCGGTTATTTGACAAAACTCTGCTACTTTGCCCAACATGTCCAAGGTTCAACTCTCACGTTTATCACCTTTTTATATTTCCCTCCTTTCCTTTTCTGTTTTTTTTTGGTAATATCCTTTTCTCTTTTTTTTGGTAAACAAAATTCATTTTTTGGTTTATGCTTTCATTAATAGATTATAATTAGAGTAATGCTATTCAGCCAAATTTTTCTAGACAAAAATAGACAAAAACCACATTACAACATCAATTAACCAAATTTTTTAAGCCACTAACCAACCTACTTTTTTCACAGTTTTCTAGGTCATTGACTAAAAACTGTGAAAAAGTAGGTTGGTTAGTGGCTTAAAAAACTTGGTTAATTGATGTTGTAATGTGGTTTTTGTCTATTTTTGTCTAGAAAAAATTGGCTGAATAGCATTGCTGTTATAATTAGATAGCATTACCTACACTTTCGTGTTTATTCTTAATCTTATTTGGCTTGCCTCCAAAATTTTTTGTCTCGTTTAATTGTGTTAGATATAATACTAATAATAATAGTTATTATAATAATAATTGCTTGTAATAATAATATTAATAATTATAATTTAATTTTATTTATCAATATATTTTAGCCTATTATTTTGTAACTGTGCTTGTTCGCCTCATTTAGATATCAATAATATTTTACCAGTAATATATAAGTATTTATTAATACCTAAGTTGCATAAAAAATTACATTTATATAAATTTAGTTATAAAATATTTAATTTATTGTAAATGTTTTGATAATTTGTTTAAAAATAGTTACAACTTTCATGTTTCAATTTGCATTTTAGTTCTTCTTGCTATTTGCTATTGTTCCTCATACGTTACTTCGTTAATTTTTTTTCCTTTTAAACTGAAACGATTTCTCTTTTGGAAAGTATGAATCCGGATGTGAGAAGTTAAGAAAAAAACTTGAAGAGTTAACTCAATTTCAAACAGGGCCCATTTTTTAAGATTTGAACCGGACCTTCAAATTGTTTGGGACGGCCCTTATATATATATATATATATATATATATATATATATATATATATATATATATATATATATATATATATATATAACCTATATATTATGTGGTTTAAATGTGATATATGTATGTCCATTAATGACCAAACTATTAACCACATATATATTTTTTTTATGACTAAAAAAATTATATTCATTCATTCAAATTTTTAATAATACAAATTCAGCTTTGCTAAAAACATAAAGGATGAATCTGCGAACAAACTCACAACACCCAAGTTGATAGCGTAAAACGGCTTAATGCTTGCAAATATGACAAAATAAAAGTCACCGGAGTACCTATATGCTTCTGGATCTATAACTTTGAGGCCCTAATCATTGGTTGAATCTGAAATTAATCGAAGTTGATCTGTCGATCTGAACCAAACGAACACTGCAACAAGACGGGAAATCCAAACGAACACCGCAACAAGACGGGAAATCAAACACACCGCACCAAGACGTCGAACAATAATAACGCCGCACTCAGACGACGAATTAAAACAATACGAAATAAAAGGTAGATCTATGTGGTAACCACTTATTTAGATAAAAAGACGAGAAACAAACAATTTAAATGGGTGATTCTAGGCCAAAAACTGACCTAAAACCACCCACTTTTAGTAGGTGAACAAGATAGAAGAGAAGAGCAAAGAAAAAATTAAGAAACGGCTTGGTCTAGAGAGAAAGCACAAAATATAGATCGTATCAATTCATTAACCACATATACAATAGTAGTGGTTTTTTCTTAATTTCAAAACAGTTTTCCATCAAAACACAACCAAAAAAATAGGTTTTATAATTTCTGTTTTTGTTTTAAAACTAACATGTCACCAACCACCACTCTGACCACCGTCGGCCGTCACTTTGACCACTACGGACCACCGTCAAGCACCACTCCGACCACTGCCAACTACCACTCCGACCACTGCCAACCACCAGGTTGACCATCATCGATCACCACTTCATCCACATCTAAACATCAATCTGACCACCACCAACTACCACTTCAATCACCGCCAACCATCACTCCGGCCACCGCCGACCACCACTCCAACCATCGTCAACCACCACAAATTACCCATCTAACCATCACTCCGACCACCGCCGACCATCATTTTGACCGCATCAGTTGACCACTTTATCCACCTATGATCTCCAATCTGATCCCTAAGGACTACCATTATGACCACCACTCGATTGCTCACTTCTCATTAAAGAGCAAAATCGATTTTGGGCTTCATCCTTGAAGTACAAAATCGATTCCTGGCTTTATTTCTTAAAACAAGCAATCGATTCCTATACTGTTTTCTTTAGAGCACACAAGCGATTCTTCACTTCTTAAAAGTGCTACAACGGTCACATTTTAATCGATTAACATAGACATTGTTTTAAAGCAAATAATCGATTCTTAACTTCGTTTTCCTCAATAAAAGAATCGATTACCATACACCTTCTTTTAAGCAAATAATCGATTCCCCTCTTAGTCCAACGGTCATATTTTTGCAAATCCTATAAATAGGACTTTGGGGTTTTTGTTTCAAATACAACGAGAAACACAACTACAACGTACATATTCACAAATCAGAAAAAGAGAAAAAGAATAACTTTCACTGTCAAATCATTTTCTCAAGTTCTTCATCTTTAAATCCAAAATCACTCATCTCTCTCAACTACTATACTGTTATATTGCTTGAGTGATTGGATCATAGTTTTCCTGTTGTATTCATCTATTACTTGGTTGTTGTGAAATCCTGGGAAGTGTTATTGGGTAATTCAATCGGGGAGATTGAGTTGGTTGTGAAATCCTGGGAAGCGTTCTTGGGTAATTCAATCGGCGAGATTGAGGTGTTAGCGAAATCCTTAGTGGGGAGCTTGGGTTCTCAATTTGGGGAAAATTGAGATTGGCTATAGGGAAGTTGCTTGCTTGTAAAACGTTGAAGAAGTTTTTCTCATATAGTGGTTGTTATCAAGTCCAAAGGTTGCAAAGCCGGAGGCCGAGGACATAGGGCTTTTATCCCGAACCTCGTAAAAATCACGGTGTATCTCTTTCCCTTCTCTTTACTTTTTTTATCGTTTATATTTGTTTATAGTTATATTTGATATCATTGTGTTGCGTTCAATATCAATATCACAATCTGTTTATCGTTAAATTTGATAATAGTATCGTTAGCGTAATATTTCACTGTAACTGGTTCTGTCATAGGTATAGCTTGCTTGGGTAGTTGATGAATCCCCATCGCATGATGTTTTTCACTGCGAAAAAGGGGAATTTTACTTGATAATTTGATGAATGAATGGAAATTGTTAGGAGAAAATTAATGAGTTGTTCTATTTGAGATTTAATTGCTTTGCAGTGTTTATGCTGGGTTTTGTGGTGTTTTTGTGCCCAGGGACTAGGTGAAGAGAAGAACGAAGAAATGCAAGCAAGCAGACTCAAAAATATAAGGAAGTGAGCATTCGCCAAATTTGCGCTGCAGCTGCGCACGGAGCGCGAGTGGAGCGCAAAATCACAGCAGCTCCTGCCATTTTGCGCTGCAGTTGCGCGCGAGGCGCCACTGAGGCGCAAAATAAACACTGTAGCGTCCTCCATCCGCGCGTAAGTGGCGCTGGGAGCGCCAGTGCAGCGCAAAATACCGGAAACACGTTAAAACAGGGGACAGACGCGTTTTTTTTTTGGGGGACTTCTGATTTTTGGACGAATTTCGAAGCCCTAGCACACGAAAGAGAGCTCCTACCTATTGACGGCTACCGAAGAATCAACACTTGGGAACAAGGATTGACGATTCAGATGCCTTCATTCATCTTTCATCTCGTAATTATTCTCTTTCTTCTACTTTAATTATGTGGAACTAAATCCCCTTTGTTAGGGATGATTGAACTTTGATGTAAAACTGTGGTTATTGATTTAATTCAGTACCTTTATCGTTTTCTCTCTTCGTTTGTGAATCAAATTTCTATTGTTATATGTTTATGTTTGGGAAAGCATAAAATAAAATCTGTTTCGAATAATTTAAATGGGAATTTGGTTATTGAATAGCTTGGAATTCGATTCCTTCAATTTCGTCGCTTAGGAATAATCGCCGTTTTGATGTATGTGTATGAATTCTGGACGCTTAATGCTTGTTATGATTAGAAGCACCTAAGGGACTAGGGTTTGCATGAATTAACAAAGGCTAATCACCTAAGGGATTGGGGTTTAGTAAAATAGTGAATTCTATAGCAAACAAGAGAGAGAAACTATCTTTTAAGAATGAATCAATGACCATAGTAGAAATCAAAGGGCCTTCATCCCTAGCACCTTCTCATCGCATACCTTTCAACCTTTTCTTCGTGCTATTATTATAAACAAATTACAAAAAAAAACATTTTTATCGCTTTACTTCGAGCTTGATAGCTCAACAATTAACAAACAAACCCCTTTCAATTTGGTTTCTATTAGCTGTTGTTAACGTCTTAGTAAATTAAACTTCGATCCTTGAGGACGATATCCCGGTACTTACCGGTTTTATTACTTGCACGATTCGGTACACTTGCCGAAAAGTTAACAAGTTTTTGGCGCCGTTGCCGGGGATCGAAATTACATTTACTAGTAATTCGAAGGCAACAACTATTTGAACCCGTGCATACTTTAGTTTGCTTTTAGTTTTCTTGTTCTTTCGTAGTTACTTAAATTTGTTGATTCATAGGTGCACATATATTCTTTTTAGTCTTTTGTTAAATTTTTATTTATTATTGGCTTAAATATGTTTTAGGCCCCTGCAAATATAGGGTGTTTTGGTTTAAGCCCCTGCAAAAAAAAATTTTGTTAAAAGCCCTTGCAAAATGACATATTTTGTTATAAGCCCTTCTCAACATATCCAGCAATCATAGCATTCCATGTTAAGGCTAACATTTTAGTCATAGAAGGGCTTATAACAAAATATGTCATTTTGCAAGGGCTTTTAACAAAAAAAAAATTTGCAGGGGCTTAAACCAAAACACCCTATATTTGCAGGGGCCTAAAACATATTTAAGCCTTTATTATTTTAGTTGTTTAATTCTTAGTAGTTAATTTTATGTTTTGTTGATTACTGTTTATTTTATTTCATTGAGAATGTTGAGTTTAATTTCTCTGTCTAGATACTTAGTTTTTGTGTTGGACTTGTTGACGGTTTGTTTAAGTGTTGCAGAGAAGTTGTTTACGCAGGGGAAAAATTCGCAAGAATTGTTGTTTGACCCCGTGATTGAGACAACAGAAAAGGCAAACCGGAAGAAAGCTAGACTAGCAAGGCAACAAGCCAAAGGAGGGTCCCAGGTACACTCAGCTGCAACCTCCATTCCGGAAGATGAACCAAGGCAAGAGGAAGTTATGGTCGGAATCCCTCTCACAAGACGCACTCTCAATGACTTTGGGAGGAGAAATCAGGGCGTTCAGGCTTACACATTCCGACCAGCATGGGCTGCTACTTTTGACATTAAGTCTTCTGTTCACACTGCACTAAAATCAGAGCAGTTTGCAGGGTCAGACGCTGAAGACCCCATCCAACACCTCTCCCAGTTCTATGATATTTGTGAAACCACCTATCCTGAAGGGGTTGATGAAAACTCCAAGAAAGTGCGCCTGTTTCCATTCACTCTAACAGGCCGGGCAAAAGATTGGCTGAACACTATCCCTCCAGGAACTGTCAATGCTTGGAGTGATCTTGAAAACAAGTACCTAGAACGATTCTTCCCTATCTCCAAATTCATCAAGAAGAGAGCTGAAATCTTCAACTTTTCACAAGGGGATTCCGAGTCATTGTATGATTCCTGGGAAAGATTCAAGTTGTCACTTCAGAAATGTCCTGGGCATGGTATCAAAGATTTTCTGCAGATGCAAACCTTCTGTTATGGATTGCACCCTCAAACCCGGATGATGTTAGATGCCTCGGCAGGAGGCTCTTTGGGTACTAAAACTTGGAAGGAAGCCAAACAGCTGGTGGAGGACATGACTTCAAATGAGTACAACATGCAAAATGACAGTGGAGCTGTAATTACAAAGGGTAAGTTGGAGTTGGACATTAATAATGCAATTTTGGCTCAAAAAGAGCTAATGTCGCTTCAAATTGAATCTCTCACCCAACAAGTGACTGCCGCTTTGGAAGTGAGGTCTCAAACTCTAGCAACTGCTCAAGCCATGCAAGTTCATGACCAAGGAACTTATTTGGACGGTGCTCCGACACAGTGCATGCAATTGACCAAGAACACCTTCCAATCTCAAGAGCAAGCTATGAAGGATATGGGAGAAAAACATGAAACTGCTATGAGAAACTTAGAGGGGCAAGTTGGGGAATTGTCTAAGAAACTTACAGAAGCATATAACAATCTCTCTTCCGCTAGTACTAGACACAACTTCCAACACGAAAGTTGTAATGCTACTTCATTGAGAAATAGTAGAGAGCTGAACCTTGCTGAAGGAAGCAGTGAAGCCGAGGTGTTGAGGGAGGAGCTGACAAAGAAAATTGAAAGAGTTGAAAATGAGTTGAGAAGAAAAAATGAGCGAGGTGTGGAGTTTAACCAAAAAGGAAATGTGTTTAATGAAAATTTGCAGGCAGACGAGAAGCCCAAGGAAATTCCTTCATACATAAGGTTGCCATACCCTCAAATGAGCAAGAAGAATCAGAAAAATGAGCAGTTCTCCAAGTTCATTGATGTGTTCAAAAGCCTTCAAATCAACATACCTTTTGCAGAGACGCTTGAGCAAATGCCGGTTTATGCCCAGTTCATGAAGGAGTTGTTGACAAAGAAAAGGAAGTTCAAGGGAGATGAGACAGTGGCCTTAACAGCAGAGTGTAGTGCCATCATTCAAGGAAAACTTCCTCCTAAGTTGAAGGATCCCGGGAGCGTCACCATGCCTTGTGCAATTGGTGGTGTAACCATAGACAAGGCTCTTTGTGACTTAGGGGCAAGCATTAATCTGATGCCCTTGGCTATGTGGGAAAAACTTGGCGGAGGGGAGTTGAAACCAACCAACATGACTTTGCAACTTGCTGATCGGTCCATAAGGTACCCTTGGGGGGTTGTAGAAGATGTCCTAGTAAAGGTTGAAAATTTCATCTTCCTAGTGGATTTTGTGGTTCTTGACATGGATGAAGACAATGACACCCCTTTGGTGTTGGGAAGACCCTTCCTAGCAACTAGTAGAGCTGTAATTGACACGGCAGATGGAACTTTGACCTTGCGAGTCCAAGATGAAGCTGTAACTTTTAATGAGCTAAAGTCCATATGCCAAGATACGGAGCAGGAAGCGTGTTATGGTATCGAGGTGCCTGATTCCATTGTTGCCAACAGAATTCGCCTCCACTCATCCCTTGCGAACCCCCTTGTGGTGTCGAAAGACTCAAAAGAAGTTGTGGGTATGTCTGTGGATCATCTGCTACATTCCTCTCATGCATCAACTAGGGAGAGGAACGACGACCTTAAGGGAAAGTGTACCCAAGGAGAATTGAAGGAGGTACCGGAGAAGAAGAGCCTTCCACCTGAACCTAATTGATCCATCTTCTAACCGTCAAGCTAATGACGTTAAAGAAGCGCTTCTTGGGAGGCAACCCAAGTTTCTCAACCCTTATCTTTTAAATTTTTGCATTATTTTTCATTGATTAGTGCTTTAGGGTGCATCTAGGACACAATCACACACTTTTTGGAAAGTTGAAACAACTTCTGTGCATGATTAGAGCAGTTGACCAGAGGACTGGGATGCGAGCTATTTACAGCGCTATCTGTGCATCCCAGCATGGAGTGCTGTTGGATCCCAATGTTCATATCTTCCAGGCACAGTCTCAGTGGTTCGATCCTCATGGGCAGGGGCAGTAGTACCCCAGATGCAGGTTGTGCAGTTGAGTGAGCTACTCACCGCCAGGTTACTTTTTATCTTTCCCTTCTCTTTTGCTTTTTTTGATTGTGCACCTTGTGTTTCCTTTAGTAGTTGTAGTTTCGTAGGTTTATTTTTAACTTAATTTTTGTTTTAGTCTGAGTCTTTGTAAATAGGTCTTTCCCTAAATTAATCAGTGAGGACACTGCAAAGTTTTGAGTGGGGGGAGGACCTATTGTCAAGTCAGTTGTGTCAGTGTCATGGATATGGGCAATCATGTAGCGAATTATATAAAAAAAAGGAGAGACAGTTGAGCAAACTTAGTGATGATTTGGTGATAATTGAGCGAATAGTACCCCTGTGGTGAATGAACTAGTGCATTCTTGCTTCCACACTCAAAACATAAACGCTGGTGGAACTTAGTGATCCTAGAGATGATTGTAGCTAAGCTAGATGTTTGGTGGACCATGGGACTTGCCAAATTTTTACTAAAAATGTAGGGTAGCATAAGAAACTAAGTTTGGGGTTCTCTAAGTTATACTAAGGCACAGCATGTAAGGATGGGATTAGGACAAGTGCACATAGTAGAAGTCAGTTTAAGACAATGTGCCACCAGTTTTGAAATTTTTGTAATTGCTGTCCTTACCCAATCACCAAAGATCAAAGCCATATTGTCCTGAATCAGTTGAAACTATACCTGTGCCTAAGTACATGAATGCATCTGGAGGTCAAAGACCTGTGCCATGCAGGAATAAATGTATCTGGAGGATAGTTCAAAAACTAGTTGAATAAGTGCACTGTCCTAGAGTTCTGAATTGCTAAATCAAAGCCCTTTGTCATGCTTAACCCCCATTCGGAGCGAGAATTGTTAGTCTACCTTTTATTTTGAAACATCTTTGGCAGTCTCGGAAGAAAGCCCTCTAGTCTTAGTTAAATGCATTTTGAAACTAGCTATGTTCCAACTGAGTTAAGTGTCACACACGCACTTTTGAGCAAGATTGTGTTAGTGAAAGTACCACATGGGGTTTGAAATTGAGTGGCCAGTCTGAAAGTTGATGCTCAACCTGTTTCTTTTGCGTTTATGTCATGTAGTGGATTCCTATTTGGATTGTCTGTTATCTATTTTTGGCTGTCTTGTCTTGTCTTTGCTTGAGGACAAGCAAATGTTTAAGTTTGGGGTTGTGATGAATCCCCATCACATGATGTTTTTCACTGCGAAAAAGGGGAATTTTACTTGATAATTTGATGAATGAATGGAAATTGTTAGGAGAAAATTAATGAGTTGTTCTATTTGAGATTTAATTGCTTTGCAGTGTTTATGCTGGGTTTTGTGGTGTTTTTGTGCCCAGGGACTAGGTGAAGAGAAGAACGAAGAAATGCAAGCAAGCAGACTCAAAAATACAAGGAAGTGAGCATTCGCCAAATTTGCGCTGCAGCTGCGCACGGAGCGCGAGTGGAGCGCAAAATCACAGCAGCTCCTGCCATTTTGCGCTGCAGTTGCGCGCGAGGCGCCACTGAGGCGCAAAATAAACACTGTAGCGTCCTCCATCCGCGCGTAAGTGGCGCTGGGAGCGCCAGTGCAGCGCAAAATACCAGAAACACGTTAAAACAGGGGACAGACGCGTTTTTTTTTGGGGGGACTTCTGATTTTTGGACGAATTTCGAAGCCCTAGCACACGAAAGAGAGCTCCTACCTATTGACGGCTACCGAAGAATCAACACTTGGGAACAAGGATTGACGATTCAGATGCCTTCATTCATCTTTCATCTCGTAATTATTCTCTTTCTTCTACTTTAATTATGTGGAACTAAATCCCCTTTGTTAGGGATGATTGAACTTTGATGTAAAACTGTGGTTATTGATTTAATTCAGTACCTTTATCGTTTTCTCTCTTCGTTTGTGAATCAAATTTCTATTGTTATATGTTTATGTTTGGGAAAGCATAAAATAAAATCTGTTTCAATAATTTAAATGGGAATTTGGTTATTGAATAGCTTGGAATTCGATTCCTTCAATTTCGTCGCTTAGGAATAATCGCCGTTTTGATGTATGTGTATGAATTCTGGACGCTTAATGCTTGTTATGATTAGAAGCACCTAAGGGACTAGGGTTTGCATGAATTAACAAAGGCTAATCACCTAAGGGATTAGGGTTTAGTAAAATAGTGAATTCTATAGCAAACAAGAGAGAGAAACTATCTTTTAAGAATGAATCAATGACCATAGTAGAAATCAAAGGGCCTTCATCCCTAGCACCTTCTCATCGCATATCTTTCAACCTTTTCTTCGTGCTATTATTATAAACAAATTACAAAAAAAAACATTTTTATCGCTTTACTTCGAGCTTGATAGCTCAACAATTATCAAACAAACCCCTTTCAATTTGGTTTCTATTAGCTGTTGTTAACGTCTTAGTAAATTAAACTTCGATCCTTGAGGACGATATCCCGGTACTTACCGGTTTTATTACTTGCACGATTCGGTACACTTGCCGAAAAGTTAACAGTAGTGCATATAGTTTAAATCCTATTTTCCGCATTCGATTTAAACGTGCATTGTTAATGTTTTGAAAATTAAAAGGAATTCATTTTTGGTGTATAACCTTATTCACCCCCCCCCCTCTAAGGTTATCATATAGTCCAACAAGATATAGTCTTTTCATCTATGTTTATGTTTGAAACTGATTTTGATATTTGAAAATTTCTGAACTCAAAAGTGAATTTGTTTCAGGTTTTGAAACTTTTTTAAAACTCAAAACAGAATCTGGTTTTGGATTTTTAAAATTTCAAAACAGAAAACCACCGCGAACGAAAGTTTTCTTTTTTCTTTAAATGTGTGTGAAGGAACCACTTAGCAAAGGAGTCACAAAACTCTTCCGAGAGCACAACCTAATGGTAAAACACAAGTAGATGCTGTGTGAACATCGTGAAAGTATGTTTGAATATGAAACGCTTCACTTTTGTCTTCTCATCCTCTCTCACCTTTGACCGTTTGTATAAAAGACAAAATGAGCTGCAAAACATATTACTTTTATAAAATATAATAAGGAGATGTGTCATATAATATAAGAAATAAAAGGTTTCCCATGACAAGACCGGTGCCAAAGGAGGCTAATGAAGCTTTGAATCAAGAAGTGAACTACTTACTCTCACTCAAACTAAATTTGGAAGTAGTTAAATTGGAACGATGAGGCCCAATCTCTGTACTATTTGGGTGGCCTTTGCCCGTGTTTAATGAAATATTGCATCATTGACAAAAAAATAAATAAATATGTAAATGAAACTTTTAAACCTTTCTTTTTTTTTGTCAAAAAATTTTCCTTTGTTATTTTTATTTTCTATTAATTTGATTATTTTATGATTGGGCCTACTGTTTGGGCTTAACTATACACATAGCAGAGCTAGGATTATTTGTTTCTTCCATTGAGCTTGAGTCGTGTTTGTGCTAGGGTTAGGGCTTATTTTCGCTTTCCTCTCTTGAGACCTAGTGGTGAACCATCTCGATTCTACTTAATGCCTATAAAAAGCTTGTATTTCTTCATTTGACACTTTGAAATCTTAGCTCTTGGGTGAACCATCTCGATTCTTATCAAAGGTATCCTACCTTTATAGCGAGTATTCATTTGACTTTTCATTTTCAAAGAGTGTGACGTTTTTTTATTTATTTTTTCTTCTTCCATCTTTTGTTGTTTTGTTCATTATGTTCCATGTTATTTTATTTATCTTATATTCGAGTAAACTAGTTATTACTATATAAGGCCATGTTTGGAAGAGTTTATTTTTTAGCTTATGAATAACAGTTTATGGAAATAATTAATTTTTTATGTTAATTCATAAGTTCTCACTAATGAAAATTGTATCTCCATAAGTTGTTTTTTCTTAAACTACCTAGACAAGCTTATGAATAATACATAAAAGTTTATTTGTTTGCATAAGCTGGTTTTCATAAGCTCAAAAATAAACTTCTTCAAACAGGGTCTAAGTCTCGTTGTTTTTTTTACAAAAAAATTTCTTCTTCTTAAGGAAGCTTAAAAATCATTAAATTTCACAAGGTTCATAAACGAATTATGATCTAAAGAATGCGACATAAGTAAGATTCATTTATCAACTCATCCGAGGCTTACTTTTATGTTATTAACATCCTAATCATACTTGTAATTGGTAAGGTATTGGGGTTGTAACTTGTAAGGTTGTGATGTCGATATATACGGACAAATTAGGGTATTTGGAGGGACAAAGACGGCCCAACAACCACATGTTACAGAAGTGCAATCTCAGTGAAACAAAATTGATTCTACTACTGTATCTATTGTTGTCACTTGTCACTGACTCACTACACTAGGGGTACATAAGCACATGCACTCACATTCATCGGAGATTAGGGTGACATATCACCTCAAAACTCATGACAAGATGTTCCATATAGCCATACTGTTTGACCTTTTTTTATAGAAATTCATGACTTCTCACCGACAATGAGTTATTGAGTGTGCCTTCATTCTCACATAGACCACCAAATCATAAATACTAGTACTAGCATGTAAAACAAATGTTGAAGGTTGAGAAAGAAAAAAAAAATCATGAGGAGTTGTCTTTTTCTGGACTGTTATGTACCTTGCAGTATTGGGTTGACTGCAGTTGGTAGGTCTCTTACTACCTGGCCGAAGATTAGTGTGAGCCAGGGGGGTACCTGGGAAGTCACTCCGACGCTCAAGTCAGTATTGAGAACAGATGAGTGATTTAGCTAGGAATGAAAGTGTGTACCTTATGATGGCAATGGGAGCCGGTATTTATAGGAAATCGAGCCTGTTTGTGGATCGTCGGATCAGTAGAATTGATCTTAACCATCCGAGTGTGATGGCCTTATTTGGGCTTGTATGTTGTGGATATTGTTAGACTTGAGAGTCTATAAAGTAACCTTAGAGGGGGGTGAATAAGGTTATAGGTGATTAATGAATTCTTTTTCTATTTAAAAAACTTTTTCGATATTGGTTTGGATTAAATGCGGAATAATAATATTTGACCAATATAGAAGGAGAAGAGGAGTAGAATGAGATGATGGACAGATCAATATTGTATACAGCAATAAAATAGATAATGAGAAGAATGATATAGAGAGATCTGGATAAGATTACAATATGATATATTTGCACAGTTATATTGAGAATATGATAATATTAGTATGATAAGCAGTTATATCAAGTATATGATAATATCAATATTATAAGCAAATAAAGTGCAAAATATAAAGAGATAGGGAAGAGAGAGAGACACAGCAATTTAGCGAGGTTCGGGATAAAACCCCTACGTTCTCGGCCTTAGGCTTTTCAACCCTTGGACTTAGTAACCACTATATTGAAGAGAGTTTGATACAAACAGTCGACCCCAATATAAGTGAATCTCAATTCCCCTGAATTGAGAACCCAAGCACTCTTGCTAAGGATTTCTAAACCAACTCAATAACCCTATTGAGAGACCCAAGTACACAGCCCAGGATTTCAAAACACCAACTCAATCACCTGATTGAGAGACCCAAGTACAAAGCCCAGGATTTCAAAAAACACCTACTCAATCACCTGATTGAGAGACCCAAGTACAAAGCCCAGGATTTCAAAAACACCTTGAAATAAAATAAATTACACAATAGAGTTCTATGATCCAATCACTTCAGAGAATGAGTCAGTTTAGAAACTGAGAGAGATGAGTGATCTTAGGATATTATGGATGCTCTATAAGATGAGGGATGATCTTGCTTTTGCAACCACTTCAAAATTGATATAACAATAGAAGTTGAGGTTGCTTGAAAGCTTTTAAAAAATATAGATATGATTTTGAAAAACAAAGCTTTTTGAAAAGCAAGATTCAAAAACAGTTGGAGCACAGGATCTCAGATCTAGATCTATAAACAGCTTTTGAAAAAGATATAACAATTTAAAATCAAAAGCTTATAAAAATAAAACAATGAAGAGCAATAGATCTATAGAGATTCGAATATGAGAGAGTAGAGAAGAATTTGTGAGAATAGGTGTTGTAATTTAGAATTGAAAACACACACCTATTTATAGGTTTGGAAAAGGATAAAATTGTCATTTCATTTATGAATGAGTGAATCGATTCATAGGTGATACACTATGAAGTGTGAATCGATTCACACAAATATATGGAAGGTAAAGTATTGGCTTGTGAATCGATTCATGAGGTTAGGCAATTTAGAAGGAATCGATTCACACTTTTATTTTAGGAAAGAAATGTGGCTCTCTTTTAGGCTAGATGCATTGTCAATCAAAAAAGGAAGTCATGAATCGATTCACATGAGAGTGAATTGGCAAGGCATGAATCGATTCATGTTGTCAAGATTTAGGGAAGTCATGAATCGATTCATGCATCAAAGGAAACAAGGAGGAATCGATTCATACCTTCACAAAATCATTTTTAGGGTTTTGACTTTCAAAAAATATTTTCTAGGGTTTGGTTTTCACCATGCAATTTATTTTTTGAAATACTTTTCAAAATTATTTTTTATGCATCATGTATGATTAGAAAAGATCATCTCTCTCAATATCTAAAGTGTCACACACTTTAGGTGATAGGACCTTTACAAAGAGTCCTAAAAAAGGCTTAGACACAAAATAGGGTTTTGAACTTCTTATAAAGCTTCTTCTTCAAGCTTCTCCTTTTTGAGTCTTCTTCCTTTTATATTAAGTCCTGCACTTTGCTCAATGTGAAAGATTAGTAGATATATGTAATTTGTTATCATTCAAAATAAAGGAGTGTTTATCCTTGGTTCAACAAACTCCCCCTTTTTGATGATAACAAATTACATTATGCATAGGGTTTGATAATAATGAAAATTCTTTTAAAAAACCTCCCCCTAAGCATAAGCATATATTTTCTCCCCACATATAATAGTAACTTGCATATTTTCTCCCCCTTTGTTTTCATCAAAAAGGAGGGGGGGTGAAAAAACATTTTATAAACTAGCATAATAAATAAGCAGCATTGCATAGCATATGATATATCAAAAACAGTAGTTCATGCTATGCTCCCCCTTACTTGGTGATCCCCCTTAATAATTTTAGAATGCAAGGCTTTAGTAAAAAGAGGGTGGATCATCATGGTTTTAAAAATATGATACCCAAGATAATCATCCTTGGTTCAACAATATAGGTATCATTTTTAACAAAAAAATATGTTGCATCACAAAATCCAGCACAATAGAGAGAAGAAAAAAACTTTGATGCACACAAAGAAAATTTATTTCACAAAAGTGATAAATTATTCTTAAGGTGAATAGAACTTTTCCAATCTAACCTTCACCGGTGATGATATTACTAGTCACATGACTGCTCTTTCTGAGTATTACGAATCTTTTTGTGTCTCCAGTCATGAACTTCGAGTCTCTGCTATCAAGGTATTGATCTGACCCCCATACCCTGTAGCACACCTGCACTAAGATCAAGTAGAAAATTTTGGTACCCATTTCTCTTTGGGTCCTTTGGGGTTAGTCATCAAGGGGTTTGCTTTCACAATCCACCTTGGTTTCTTCCAAGTAGGTACAAGGGTTCCAAGCTCACATATTTTACGGATGGGGCATGAAGAGGAGCTATGGTTTCCCTTTTGGCAATATGTGCATTTGAAGATAGTAGGTTTATGATTAGAGGTAGAAGCTACAAAGGTGATATTTTTGTTTGAGCTGGAGGTGGTGGAATTACCTTGGTACCCAATACCTCTCCTATCAACATATTCATGTTGGGAGTGAAGTAGCTTGGTTAAGGTCTTTTCACCAACTTCAAACTTTTTCAAAGATTCTTTCAAAAATTCATTTTCAACCTTGGCTTTTTCAAAATTTTGTTTAAGCTCAAGAAACTCAAGGTTGACAGATTTATGTAGTTCATTCTTTAATCTATCTACTTCATTTTCAAGTGTCTCAATTTGAGTGAGCATGCTTTTGTTACTCTTTGCCAATTTCTTAGATTTTAACAAAAGAGTTTCATGTTCAGAATAGAGAGCATCAAAAGCCTCACTTAAATCGTGACTACTATACGCACCATCAGATAGATCATCATGTATAGAAGAATCAGAAAGACTAGAAGAGTTAAGGCTTACCTTAGATGAGTCATTTGCCATATGACAAACACCATTTGCAATTTTCTCTTCTTCGTCTGTGTCACTATCAGAGC
Organism: Astragalus membranaceus; assembly: GCA_039519185.1. Taxonomy (NCBI): domain Eukaryota; kingdom Viridiplantae; phylum Streptophyta; class Magnoliopsida; order Fabales; family Fabaceae; genus Astragalus; species Astragalus membranaceus. Next base: position 55,639,448 of record CM076848.1, on the reverse strand, counting down.
CAAGACAATCCCATATAGTAGCCTTAGGTGTTTCACATGCCGTGAGACAGATGGCATTTGCAATTTCCTCTTCTTCACTGTCAGAATAGTTGTTCCATGTAGCCTTCTTAGCTTTCTTGGATTTCTTTGAGTTATTTCTCTTTTCAAGTTTGTTGAATTTCATGAATTCTTCAAATAATTCAGCCATGTCTTCATCATCAGATTCTTCATCAGACTTACTTTGTTTCCTTGCTACTTTAGGAGTTTTAGCAGCAAGGGCAAGAGATTTCACCACTTCCTTTTCTTGATTCTTTTTAGCAGCCAATACTACCTCAAAGGCTAGCAATGATCCAATAAGGTCTTCTTGAGGTAAAGTGCCAATGTCTTTGGCTTCGGTTATAGCACAAGTCTTAGGGAAGAAATCACCAGTTAAGGATTCAAGGATCTTTCCATTCAAATCCTTGTTGGTGTATTTCTTTCCTAAGGCCCTCAAGTTGTTTACAATTAAATTTAATCTCTGATGCATTGCTGCGACAGACTCACCTTCTTTCATTTTAAAACTTTCATATTCAGAGGTGAGAATTCTAATTTTAGTATCTTTTACCTGGCTTGTCCCGACATGAGTGGCTTGTAGGCAGTCCCAGATTTCCTTTGCACTTTGACACCCTTTTACTCTACCATATTCTTCTTCACAGAGTGATAGATGAAGGATATTCATGGCCTTTGCATTTAGGGATATCTTGTCAAGCTCAGATTTTCTTAACTCACTCAGGTCGATGGTGTAGATGTCTTCCACCGGTACTTCTTCAGCTTTGCCGGTGGCTTGAATTTTTGAAGTGTCACCATCAGTATTACCTGGTTTTGTGATCTTGATCTTCATCGGGATTAGAGGACCATCCACTATGATTCTCCATAGAGTGAAGTCAATTGCCTGCACATGACATTTCATACGACTACTCCAGTAATCATAGTTAGTACCATCAAATAGAGGAGGCCTATTAGAGGACATTCCTTCTTTCATGAAAGAACCCATAATTACAGATATGTAAAGGATAAATTTAGAATTGCGAGATGTAAAGCTCTAATATGCAATTCCTAGCTACTGATACCACTTGTTAGACTTGAGAGTCTATAAAGTAACCTTAGAGGGGGGGTGAATAAGGTTATAGGTGATTAATGGATTCTTTTTCTATTTAAAAAACTTTTTCGATATTGGTTTGGATTAAATGCGGAATAATAATATTTGACCAATATAGAAGGAGAAGAGGAGTAGAATGAGATGATGGACAGATCAATATTGTATACAGCAATAAAATAGATAACGAGAAGAAGGATATAGAGAGATCTGGATAAGATTACAATATGATATATTTGCACAGTTATATTGAGAATATGATAATATTAGTATGATAAGCAGTTATATCAAGTATATGATAATATCAATATTATAAGCAAATAAAGTGCAAAATATAAAGAGATAGGGAAGAGAGAGAGACACAGCAATTTAGCGAGGTTCGGGATAAAACCCCTACGTCCTCGGCCTTAGGCTTTTCAACCCTTGGACTTAGTAACCACTATATTGAAGAGAGTTTGATACAAACAGTCGACCCCAATATAAGTGAATCTCAATTCCCCTGAATTGAGAACCCAAGCACTCTTGCTAAGGATTTCTAAACCAACTCAATAACCCTATTGAGAGACCCAAGTACACAGCCCAGGATTTCAAAACACCAACTCAATCACCTGATTGAGAGACCCAAGTACAAAGCCCAGGATTTCAAAAAACACCTACTCAATCACCTGATTGAGAGACCCAAGTACAAAGCCCAGGATTTCAAAAACACCTTGAAATAAAATAAATTACACAATAGAGTTCTATGATCCAATCACTTCAGAGAATGAGTCAGTTTAGAAACTGAGAGAGATGAGTGATCTTAGGATATTATGGATGCTCTATAAGATGAGGGATGATCTTGCTTTTGCAACCACTTCAAAATTGATATAACAATAGAAGTTGAGGTTGCTTGAAAGCTTTTAAAAAATATAGATATGATTTTGAAAAACAAAGCTTTTTGAAAAGCAAGATTCAAAAACAGTTGGAGCACAGGATCTCAGATCTAGATCTATAAACAGCTTTTGAAAAAGATATAACAATTTAAAATCAAAAGCTTATAAAAATAAAACAATGAAGAGCAATAGATCTATAGAGATTCGAATATGAGAGAGTAGAGAAGAATTTGTGAGAATAGGTGTTGTAATTTAGAATTGAAAACACACACCTATTTATAGGTTTGGAAAAGGATAAAATTGTCATTTCATTTATGAATGAGTGAATCGATTCATAGGTGATACACTATGAAGTGTGAATCGATTCACACAAATATATGGAAGGTAAAGTATTAGCTTGTGAATCGATTCATGAGGTTAGGCAATTTAGAAGGAATCGATTCACACTTTTATTTTAGGAAAGAAATGTGGCTCTCTTTTAGGCTAGATGCATTGTCAATCAAAAAAGGAAGTCATGAATCGATTCACATGAGAGTGAATTGGCAAGGCATGAATCGATTCATGTTGTCAAGATTTAGGGAAGTCATGAATCGATTCATGCATCAAAGGAAACAAGGAGGAATCGATTCATACCTTCACAAAATCATTTTTAGGGTTTTGACTTTCAAAAAATATTTTCTAGGGTTTGGTTTTCACCATGCAATTTATTTTTTGAAATACTTTTCAAAATTATTTTTTATGCATCATGTATGATTAGAAAAGATCATCTCTCTCAATATCTAAAGTGTCACACACTTTAGGTGATAGGGCCTTTACAAAGAGTCCTAAAAAAGGCTTAGACACAAAATAGGGTTTTGAACTTCTTATAAAGCTTCTTCTTCAAGCTTCTCCTTTTTGAGTCTTCTTCCTTTTAAATTAAGTCCTGCACTTTGCTCAATGTGAAAGATTAGTAGATATATGTAATTTGTTATCATTCAAAATAAAGGAGTGTTTATCCTTGGTTCAACAGATATGGGCCGAAATGGTTGGGTCAATCCATATCCAATTGCTAAATGGACTTCCTGGTATTGCTAAATGGACCCCCTGGTCCAGTCCAGAACAGTTGCCCCCAAGCCGAGATTATTCCGAAGGATAGTCTTGGCATGAAGAATTTTTGTCGATCTACCCGAAGCGTTACTTCATCTGTCTTGTCGGGTCGTATAAGATATCTTCACCGCGACCGTGACTCACACCTCCCTTGATGTAATCCTTGTACCAGGCACCGAGCTGGGGTGCCGTGTCCTGATGTTGGCGCCCTACTGGGCGCCTTGTGCCCAGATGCTGCGTCCTGATATTGGCGCCCTTCTGGGTGCCTTGTGCCAAGATGCCGTATCCTGATGTTGGCGCCTTTCTGGGCGCCTTGTGCCAAGATGTCGTATCCTGATGTTGGCGCCCTCCTGGGCGCCTTGTGCCAAGATGTCGTATCCTGATGTTGGTGCCCTTCTGGGCGCCTTGTGCTAAGATGTCGTATCCTGATGTTGGCGCCCTCCTGGGCGCCTTGTGCCAAGGTGCTGTGTTCTGAAGTTGGTGCCCTCCTGGGAGCCTTGTGCCATGCCTCCTGATGTTGGCGCCCTCCTGGGCGCCTTGTGCCAAGGTGCTGTGTTCTGAAGTTGGCGCCCTCCTGGGCGCCTTGTGCCATGCCTCCTGATGTTGGTGCCCTCCTGGGCGCCTTGTGCCAAGGTGCGGTGGTCTGAAGTTGGCGCCCTCCTGGACGCCTTGTGCCATGTTTGGATGCGCTGTGTGCCATTCTGCAAAACGAATTTTGGCACCCTATGGCGCCCTATAGGGTGCCTGGGTGCCGGTCTGGAGGCACTGGGCGCCATCCTGCGAAAGGAATTTTGGCGCCCTCTAGGGCGCCTGGGTGCCAGTTTGGATGTGCTGGCTGCCATCCAGCGAAAAGAATTTTGGCGCCCTCTTGGGCGCCTGGGTGCCGGTTTGGATGTGCTGGTTGCCATCCTGCGAAAGGAATTTTGGCGCCCTCTAAGGCGCCTGGGTGCGGTTTTGGATGTGCTGGCTGCCATCCTGCGAAAAGAATTTTGGCACCCTCTAGGGCGCCTGGGTACCGGTTTGGATGTGCAGGTTGCCATCCTGCGAAGGGAATTTTGGCGCCCTCTAGGGCGCCTGGGTGCCGGTTTGGATGTGCTGGCTGCCATCCTGCGAAAAGAATTTTGGCGCCCTCTTGGGCACCTGGGTGCCGGTTTGGATGTGCTGGATGCCATCTTGCGAAAGAAATTTTGGCGCCCTCTAGGGCGTCTGGGTGCCGATTTGGATGTGCTGGCTGCCATCCTGCGAAAAGAATTTTGGTACCCGCTAGGGCGCCTGGGTGCCGGTTTGGGTGTGTTGGCTGCCATCCTGCGAAAAGAAATTTGGCGCCCTCTTGGGTGCCTGGGTGCCGGTTTGGATGTGCTGGCTGCCATCCTGCGAAAGGAATTTTGGCGCCCTCTAGGGCGCCTGGGTGCCGGTTTGGAGGTGTTGGTCGCTGTCCTGCGAAAGTAATTGTGGCGCCCTCTAGGGCGCCTGGGTGCCGGTTTGGAGGTGCTGGGTGCCGGCCTGCAAAACGAATTTTGGCGCCCTCTAGGGCGCGTGGGTGCCGATTTGGGCACGCTGGCTGTCTCTTTGCGTCAAGTGTTTTGGCGCCCTCCTGGGCGCCTTGGGTGCCGGTTTGTGCACACTGACTGTTTCCTTGCGCCAAGTGTTTTGGCGCCCTTCTGGGCGCCTTGGGTGCCGGTTTGTGCACGCTGACTGTTTCCTTGCGTCAAGTGTTTTGGCGCCCTCCTGGGCGCCTTGGGTGTCGGTTTGTGCACGCTAGCTGATTCCTTGCGTCAAGTGATTTGGCGCCCTCCTGGGCGCCTAGGGTGCCGGTTTGTGCACGCTGGCTGTTTCGACCCTTCAAGTGATTTAGCGCCCTCCTGGGCGCCTTGGGTGCCGGTTTGTGCACGCTGGCTATTTCGACCCTTCAAGTGATTTGGCGCCCTCTTGGGAGCCTTGGGTGCCGGTTGCGAGGCACCTTCTATGGTGCCAGGTTTTGTTTTCTTTTGGCGCCTTGGTGCTGGGCGCCTGGGTGCTGTGTTTCACGACATTGGCGCCTTTGCTGGCGCCCTGTGGGTGCCATGACCTTGGATCCCTGCTGGGTGGGCGTCGTGACCTTGGTTGTTTTGTGTTACTATCCTTTCAATCCTTTCGCGAGCTTTGTGCTGCTTCTTCTTTGCTAAGGTGATTTTGCTTGGATTTTGGATTTTAAGTAGAAAGTTGCTAAGCTTGCCTTGCTTTATGAAGATGAGCCGACGCTCGTCGGCACAATTTGTAATGAAGTATACATTTAGCACAGTTTACCAAGACTCGACATGGATAGAACTCGCTCAAAGGGGTTTTGACCACCAAGGTCAACTCGAAGTATGCTCTTGGCACAGTTTACCAGGACTCGGCCCAGATAGAACTCGCCCAAGGGGTTGTGACCACCAAGGTCATCTTGAAGTATCTTCTTGGCACAGTTTACCAGGACTCGGCCCAGATAGAACGCGCTCAAAGGGGTTGTGACCACCAAGGTCAGCTCGAAGTATGCTCTTGGCACAGTTTACTAGGACTCGACCCAGATAGAACTTGCCCAAGGTGTTGTGACCACCAAGGTCAGCTTGAAGTATCCTCTTGGCACAGTTTACCAGGACTCGGGCCAGATAGAACTCGCCCAAGGGGTTGTGACCACCAAGGTCAGCTTGAAGTATCCTCTTGGCACAGTTTACCAGGACTCGGCCCAGATAGAACTCGCCCAAGGGGTTGTGACCACCAAGGTCAGCTTGAAGTATCCTCTTGGCAGAGTTTACCAAGACTCGGCTCAGAGTCACGGGTCTCATCCTCCTCTTCATTCACGTATTAGGCGAGCTTCCCTTCGAGGATCAGCTCTTCAATGTCATCCCTGAGGGTGTTGCATTTGCTGGTACTGTGCCCATAACCTTTGTGATAACGACAATACTTCTTAGAGGTTTGGCCTTTCCTTTGCACGAGAGGTTCGGGCTGTTTGATGTCCCGAAACTCCGCGTCGACGCATTCGGCAAGGATCTCAGCCTGAGATGTGTTTAGCATGGTGTACTCTGAGAAGCGACCTTGTCGGGGTCGGGATTCCTGAGGAATTCTCTCATCTTGGGTTCCCTTCTGCCATGGTTCTTCAATGGCCTTGTAAGCCAACTCTTCCTCCTTACCGCCAACCTTGGCTTCCTCTTGGTACGTCATGTTGTCTTCTTCATAGTCCATGTACTTTTTTGCCTTCCGAAGGAATTCATCCAAGTTTCGGGGTTTGTTAACCCCCACGTTCCTTTGAAACAGACTTCCCTTCTTGAGGCCATCCTTCATCCAAAAGAGCCTCCTCTTGTCTTCAAGGTTCCTGACGTTGGCAGCCTCCTTGTTGAACCTTTTCACATATTCTCTAAGTGATTCTTTCTCTCCCTGCCTGATTGCCCTAAGAACCTCTTCAGATTTGGGTTTCAACCGAGAGGCAGTGAAACGAGCTGTGAACATTCTCGCCAGCTGACTCCATGAGGAGATGGAGTTTGGCTTTAGCTCTTGAAACCACTCTAATGCGGAATTTTCGAGAGTGAGGGGGTAGATTTTACAGTGAACAGGCTCCCTAGCGCCTCTATAGCGCATCATCAGGGAGAAGTGTGCCAGATGGCGGTCTGGATCTCCGGTTCAATCATACATCTTGAGAGCTGGCAGCTTTTCCAAGGCCCTTGGGATTCGACATTCATCCACCCTTCGAGTGAAAGGTCCTTCATCGGAAAACCTTCTTGAGTTTCGAGGGGAGGTGTCTTCATAGTCTGAATCTCGATATCTGCGCCGGTCGGGGGATCTCCTCGATGGCGATCCCCGGTGGTGCCTCTGGTGGGTATTGACCTAACTCCTTGACCTATCACGAGAATTAGGGGATGCACGTGAGGAGGTCCTGGAGTGGGAGTCGTGAAGCTGGTAGGTATCATATGGAGGGGATGGAGGGGTCCTTGCCTGATCCTCCATGCCTGCGCTGCAGAGGGGGAGAGGGATGTACGTGCCTTCGCCTTGGGGGAACGATGGATGTGATGCCTTCGAGGGGGAGGCCGATGGCGTCTTGAAGCCACCGCTGTCGGAGGAGGGGTTCCCCAGCTGGGTGGAGGCTGCTCGGGCAGGGAAGCCACATGCCTTTCAATCTTCCTTAGGCGAGCTTCCTGCTGCAGCATAGCTTGAGTGCGACTGCACAGGAGATCCAAAAGTTGGCTCACATTCGAGGGCTGGGCAGGCTGACTGGTACCGTCGTCAGGAAGGCTGGCGACGTTGCCCTCAGGAGTACCCTCTGGCCGAGGTGCGGGTATGGCAACGCTTTGAATCCGGGGTCTTCCTCTGGGAGCCATGGAGTAGCAAGAGAAAAGTTCAAGGAGTAGTGATGATGTGAAATATAGATATCTTCCACTGTAGTCGCCAATGTTTTGTACCTTGCAGTATTGGGTTGACTGCAGTTGGTAGGTCTCTTGCTGCCTGGCCGGAGGTTAGGGTGAGCCTGGGGGGTATCTGCGAAGCCACTCCGACGCTCAAGTCAGTATTGAGAACAGATGGGTGATTTAGCTAGGAATGAGAGTGTGTACCTTATGATGGCAATGAGAGCCGGTATTTATAGGAAATCGAGCCCGTTTGTGGATCGTCGGATCAGTAGAATTGATCTTAACCATCCGAGTGTGATGGCCTTAATTGGGCTTGTATGTTGTGGATATGGGCTGAAATGGTTGGGCCAATCCATATCCAATTACTAAATGGACCTCCTGATATTGCTAAATGAACCCTGGTCCGGTCTGGAAGAAGTTGTGAGCTGATTAATATGTTCCTCACTTCTTCGCTGCATAGACGTTAGCTAGCTTATGTTCAGAAATCCATATAGTATTTGGCTAAAGTTTTGTTGTGATTGTTTTTTCTTGATGGGTACTGTATTTAAGTAGTTAGGAATTACTGGGATGATAACCTAGTGAGCAGTAAAAACATCATTGGTCGTGCAAAAAAAAATGTAAAACATCATTGGCAAAATCATAAGGCTATATGTATGTTATGTGCATGCAATTTTTTCATGGAATGTTTTAGACCGAGTAAAATAAGAAATATACTAATCTATATTTTCAAAGTTCGTTTACACGTATATACTGCGTCAATTTGGAATTCCAAAAAAATTAAATATTGCAAAATTTTAATACTGCTCGTCTATAAATAGTTTCTTTTCACTAGTGAGAAAATAGAAAAAAAAATCACAAGATTTTAATCATTTGTAAAGTTACTTCGATTCGAAAACTGCACTGAATATGCATCGATATATTGACAAGGGCCCAAAGCCAGATGGCTTACAAATAGACGCGGCCTAATAGGCCCAGACAGTTACAAGCTAAATCAACAGAGGGTCATACTTCATACAACCCCCTCCCTACTCACTAGACACCCCCAACCCCTCAATATCCCCAAAATACCCTCACGTGAAATGCGTTCCCAAACCCCCCAATTTTCTGAATTTTTAAAGGTTCGGAAGTTTGAAACCGAAAGGTTCGGAACCAAACTTTCGAACCTGTGTTCTGTGACACTTTGTTTTTGAATTCGTAGACATTTTAGTATTTACACCATTTTCTCCATATTTATGTTCAAAACCAGAGATTGACACCAAGAACACCGTGTAATAACTCACACACATAACGAAGCACCGTGAGACAGAGATTAATATAAACCTAAAACAATGTTGAGAGATAATCCTGTAATAGTTGGCGTTTTCTATTTCTAACACACAAAAAGGAATGAAAATAAGTTACTGATTTCAATCAATAGCACTATAAAAATGACTACATTAAACTATCACAAAAAAAATTGCAAAAGGAAAAGCGGGCGTTAGAAGGAAAATGGTACCAGAGTGGGGATGATGTGAAGATGCCCAGAGAGGATGCGTGAAGAAGAGATAAAAGCTCAGAGAAGAGAATAGACAAAAACAAACAAAGTGTCACAGAACACAGGTTCGGAAGTTTGGTTTCGAAGAGGATGTGTGAAGAAGAGATAAAAGCTTAGAGAAGAGAATAGACAAAAACAAACAAAGTGTCACAGAACACAGGTTCAGAAGTTTGGTTCCGAACCGGTTCGGTTCCAAATTTCCGAACCTTTAAAAATTCAGAAATTGGGGGGTGTGTGTAAATATATAAGACTCGGTACTTTGGTTCCAGACGGGTTCGGAACCAAATTTCTGAACCTTCGTAAACCCAGAAGGACGGGTTCGGAACCAAACTTCTGAACCTTCGTAAACCCAGAAAAAAAAAGGGAATGCGTATTTTCATTAATGGCAACTAGTATTTTACCCGTGCATACGCACGGGTGATACTGTATCTGTTATGATTTCCATTGAAATTATAAATACGTTGAAAGTTGTAAAATATAATAAAAAAAGGAAAAACTTGATAATGGAGTAAAAATGAAGAAAAAATGAAAATGAGATTGTAGGTAAAATATGCATCCCCGTTGGCCCTCCCGTTTGCATCTCCGTTGGTTAACTTTCGAATTTGAGCAATGGACACACCAAGTCTTTTTGCTAAAATACCTATGGACACATGCTCATTGGCCAGTATTTCTTGCTAGTTATGACTCACAACAGAGCTATCAGTTTTACTGTAAGGCCTTCTAGTACCGTTAAATCAAAATCAGTTAGATTGTTTGATGTGTAAGCTTATAAATAGTTTTTTCCTGGTGGCCAAATCAAGAACCTAATTTCAGGTAGTATTGCATCTCAGTAAGAGATGTTTTCATTAGTTGCAAAAATAACATCCAATATATAACACCTTTCAATTGCAACCTAAACATATAATCATTAGCACAACTTAAAATGTACAAAAAGTGGCCAGCAATAACAAAGGAATCTCAAGCACTTAATTCAATTCCATACTCTTCCTGAAGTGTGGTTCCAGTTCTGAAGCTATAGTCTTATTGTGGATAGCTGTTACCATCACATTTGCTTGCACTGTGCGCTTTATTACCAAATGAATGTAAGTCTTCCGTCTTCAATAAATGCCCATTTGTACAGTCCTGAGAAAGAAAGGCTGGATAATCATACCCCAAATGCAAGGATCTATAATATGTTAAACACTTCAATCAGAACAACTAATATATGTCAAATTGAAATAGAACTCTTGCTCCTAATATAGAGAACTTGACACTAAACCTTCTGAGAATCATACCCCAAATGCAAGGATCTCCACTAAAGTTGTCCTTGCTCAGAAGACATTAGAAAGAAAAACACACACTAATTAAACAATAATAAAAGGAGAAATTGTGTATTTCAATAGCTATGGCATAACGAATATGAATGAAAGATAGGAACCTAAGAAGAAAGTAAGAAAACTCTTTTAAGAGTAATGTGATCAAGTATCAGGGTTCTTAATAAATATTATATCTAGTCCCCTATTTTTTTGTTATTGTGACAACTAGCTTGCTTTGGGCAGAAATATCATTTTCCTTATTGTGAATGAAATCTTCAGCACTTTATTGTCTGTTGTATCAATTAAGCATAGATATGAGTTGCATACATCACAGAGGCAGAGTTTTGTTATAAAGTAATAAAAACACAACTTAAAAGGGTTCATGTAAATGAAAAATAAAAGCTTATAAATTGAAAGAAAGTGTGCAAAGTATGATGCTTTAAAGGTATGAAAACTAAAACTTTAGTCCCTTGTAAAGTTTACTCAGCATAAAGATAACTTTAAAAAAACCGATGCTGGTGCAGGATTGCTATTTATTACTGAGTACAAATGAATATATATAAGACTAATTACAACTTGATAATTCAAAGACCGTGAGCATTACTGACTGTTAATAACACAAATATGCAGGTTCACGAATTGGTACATATTAGACAATTGAAGACTAGAAACAAACCTTGATTAGAACATCAAAATCAAACAAAGAACATACCCCGTGAACCTCCCCATCAGATCTTCTCATTGCTGCTTCTGGTTGCCACTTCTCGGGGCCGCTCCCCGTTGCCGCTGAAACAACAGGCAAGCAATTTTGTATTTAGTTTAGTTATCTAGTTTAATTGTACTCTTATATTGAAAACACTAACAGCTTTGAAAACAATAGGAAACCAATTTTGAAGTGCATAAGTTCAATAAGAATTTGTAATGTTCTTCAGGCAGTTTTTTTTTAAAAAAATTATAAGGGTTTGTAACCTTATGGATCTCAATTGCAAAAGGGAAAGGGCATACCACCAAGAGCAGCAAACTCACCACACGATCAAGACTGAGGGTAGTCCATCTCAATTGCAAGATGTGCAAAGAAAAGTTTACAGCGGAGACTCAAGAGGAGCATCAAATCTTTCTTGCAAGCTTATATCCATATAAAATATGATCTGCAAAAAAGAATCAGAAGTTCAAAAATGCTTAGACCATTTGGTTGCAAACTAAAACACATCAGGTATGCCAAAACAGAGGTTAAAGATATGATGTAGGAATACTATTAAAACAAACAATCATAAACTGATAAAACTCGCATATATATATGCAACAAAATTTAGAGAAAGAAGGCTTCCAAAATAGAAACCAAAGTGTATGTGTGATATTGCAAATTGGCATACAACTTTTGAACCTACCATGTGGTACCTCCAACTTTTGAAGAACCTCCCAGTCTCCTTGCTTTAGCCTTTAAAGACATAAGCAAAGACAAATTACAAAGATGATCATAAAAATAAAATTTGAAATCATCATAATCATGCCTACTCCTAAAAACTGGGTTGTTGTCTCTTTCTAAAGTAAAGAATGAAAGATTTACTTTAACAAATTTTCGCATACTTGGAAAAGTACTAAATATAAATATCAAAATAAGTGGAAGAAATTAATAATCCATCAAATAAAAAAAGAAAAATTGAATTAAACATTAGAAAAAGGCACCATACCTTCACTTTTAGTACGAACTAACCTCAACCATTTAGCTCACATGGTTTCATCAACGGTATAATGCACACAACAAAGAACACCCAATAACAAAGCTAATAGTAAAACAAATAAAGAGCACTCAACATAAATAATCAAAAGGGAGAGATTGACAATCATTATGTGATAAATGTAAATTAGAGACATTCAGTTAGCTCAAGAAAATATTAAAAGACATCAATTCAAATAAAATTCGGGCGCTGCTCTGCAAAATTTCATTACTTCCAAATAAAAGCATAAGTTAAGTTACCAAATCTTATCTTTCAACTCCATCATGGGCACTTAAACTATTTATTACATAGATTACCTCAGAGACTGATATCCTATGAACAATAGAATAATGTTATTACCAATTTGTAATACACTGATGCATAAATTACATAAACGCAATGAAAAGTAAAAATCATAAAAATACTATTTTAATCGGCTCTAGATCAAGTAATTACCAACCTCCATTTCACCCTTATCATTTCTAGTTTAGGCTACATATTTCAAGCTTAATATGATGAGAACTTCCTGTCAACAACAGTTGATCAAACATCAAGTACAAAAAGAAGAAAGTTGATAGGAATTAAGAGAAAGCCAAGATAAAAGCACTCGAATCCCATTCATCCACAAATGCAAAGATGTAGTAAGATGAAAAGGGTAAGATAAAGCACGTGGAAGTCACGATGAAAGCTCCAAAAGCAGGACTTGTGTTTCTAAAGCAGACTTCAACTCACCAATTCTTCATCAAAGCATAAAACACCACCCCCTCTAAGTAAGCCCTATATACATCATCCAGAAATCCATTGATGACTTTAATAGATTAAAATACTTTAATTAGGATGGTAACCTTAATTTTAGGTTATGAAAAGAAACACGATTTCATTTTAACTTGTTATAGTCTTTTCGTCTTAAGTGGGGAATAAAGGCAAACACCTAGTAGACATTATTTTGGCTAAGGGAAAAACATCACAATCTGCATTAGGAAAAAAAATGCATGAACAAAAAATAAAAACAAATGTTGATAAACACATAATTGAAGCAAAATGTTGAAAAAAAAATGGCACTTATTGTTAAAATAAGCATATGCAGCATATGCAAAATGGATGGAAGGAAATATAAATCCAGCAACTGTGAGTTCATTAAGCGTGAGTTTGTAGAGCAACACGTCAAAACAAAAAGTTGAAAAGTAAAAGAAATATTACCTATATGGCTATATAATATTGAAGGACTTGGAGCTAGTGCACCTTCATTGTTGCTTCTTCATCTTTTATCAACCACAACAAATAGGTCTGCATCATCTTCACCCTCACCGTACATATCAATCTTATTTTACAATCCAAAACTTCTTTTTGGAATGTATCAATCTACAAACTATGAAATGCAGACAACAACAAACAATTAACAATTTAAGTCAGAAACTAAGATTTTCTAGGGTTCCTATTTGGTGGTTCTAAAAAAGGATACATACATAATGGAACTGAAAAAAAATACCTCACCGTCACTCATGGTGGTTCTCACCACCACACCTCCGCCAGAGATCTCCGCAGACCACCGAAAAATTGTCTCTTTCGCTGTTGTTTCTCCTCTGAGTTTTGTTTCCTCCATCTCTCTTCTCTCTGGAATAAATGGAAGGAGAGTTACTTACAGAGGAAAAGAGAAACGCAGAAAAGGAAAAAGAGGGATTAACAGTCACCTTAAGTCACCTTAATGAAGTTAGGGATGAAGAGAGGAGAAGAGAGGAAGAAGAAGAGAGGGAGAAGGGTTTCGAAATTTTCAGCTCATGAAGAAGGAGTGATGGTTATGAGAGAGAGACTTCTAGGTTTTTTGGTTTTTTATTTTTGTGAATGGTGAAGAAAGAAGATGAGATGAGAAGGAAAATAGAGAGAGAAAGCGTTCAGAGAGAGAGAGCTGAGATTTGAGAATTTAGAGAGAAAGATGAAGAGATGAGTATGCAGAGAGAGATGCGTATGCGGTGAAAGAGAGAAAAAGTCCGAAGAGGAAGGTGAGAAAGAGAGATGGAATTTCAAATCGTGTTAGGTGATGGTTCAGAGTGTACGGTCACTGCAACATAGAAAGTAGAAATGAAGGAAAGGAAAATTTGAAGGAGAAGTGAAAATTGAATTTTCGGACCAAAAAGGGTAGGGTGGTCAGTTAAGGTCAGGAGGGCATAATAGTCAATTTGATGGTGGGTTAATGGCAACTATTCATAGTAGATTTGGTCTTTTCATAGACTTGGGGAGTGTCCAGTGAGTAGAGGGGGGTTGTAAGAAGTATGGGCCTCAACAGAAGTGACGTGTAACAAGACTCAGCAAACTGGACTGAAAATACTGAGGCCCATTATTTTGGCACACCCCCCACTACTTCCCCACCCCTCCTTCATAACCGAAAAGACCAATATACCTCTAATGATACAAGGTGATTCTTGCATGCTGGTCTGTTCGTGGGTCGTACACAATTATTTCGTTTCGGGTGCACCATCCAAAAGTGTCTGTTTGCTCAACATCGTCCATGTACATTATATGAGTCGCTTTGTAAATTATAATGCATTTCAATATTGTCGAATAGTTAACATGATTACTATGTTGACTTTATTTGAATTTATGAAAGATGGCGGTCCACTACCCCCTACTAATTCGACATGGCGTGCTAATAGGTTCGGCATACCATGTGATTGGGAGAAGCCATATGTTGGTCGCATGCAAAAATAGAGGTCGTTGCTTGTAGTGTCAAAAACGAGTGATTTTGTAGACTTAATTGACATTAAAGAGGATTGATTTCATTTTCCACGTGACAATTGTTAATTGAATATTTTCCACTCATTATTATTAGTTGAATATTTTCCACGATATTTGGTCTTATATAGTAGAATGTTATTTACAATGCAGTAGCACCACTGCACTATTAGCACTCCATAGAAAAAACAAAGCATCAACAAAATTTGGAATCTTAGTACCGAGAGGATTCGGTACTTTGGTACCATTATTGTCTTCTATTGTTTGAAGTGACCCATAATGTGTATGCGGTACCAAAGTACCAAATCAGTACGGTACTAAGGTACCAGACAGTTTGAAGTTGCAGAAGGTAAAATGGGAGTGGGAGTAGGAGTGCGGAAGAGATAATGGTATTTTTGGGATTTCGCAAAATTAGGGGGATGGCAGAGTTGTGGGGGTGTTTTCAAAGAATGGGCCAAATAATGACTATATGAACTGAAACGAGTGCAATAGTTATTGTGTGTTTTGTTTAAAACTCTTTGCACCCCCTCAATTATTTTAAAACTCAATTTTGTAGAAGAAACAATAGAGCAGCCTTAGGAAAATTGCTTTCGGAAGCCAAATTGGAAACTTTTATTTTGGAAAGCCAAATTTGGGTGAGTAGAGAATCTCAACTAAACAAGCGCTTAGTTATTAAACTTAACAAGTACTTTCCTGCACAAGTTTATTTGTTCGATTGCACAACATAATTTCATGATGAAAAAATATCTGAATACTAAACAAAATTATTGTGGAACTCACTGGCTATAGATCTTAGAACATAAGATAATTTGATGATTGCACAAGTTTATTTGTTCGACTTTTTTTTTTGTTTCTATGTAATGTTTGATTCAGATTTTCGTGATGCATTGGATGAGTTTCAAAACGTTCCCTTTTGCTCGTATACCATGAGAAAGAAAGCACAAATCGACATTCTATTCATCTCTCAATAATGGTAAAATATTATCCAACATAACTAAAGACTACATGTTGACTATTTGATAGAGTTAACAGAAGAATGTTTTTTGAACAAAGCTTTAAATTTGGTCCCATTCGGTTTTTTTCCATTTCTTTTCTTTTCATTAAGTCTATCTAACAAAGCTTTTTAGCATGAAATTGGGCTAACGAAATACTGGATTGAGTTAACAGAAAAATGTTTTTTAACAATCGGTTAAATAACATTTTTGGTATTAATAATGGGAGATTATGTTCAATGTGCGGGCTGTTTTTTTTTAAACAAAAGAAATGGATATGAAGTCTTGTTAAAACATTTTAATGCAAAACTCTCATTTCCTTTTGGTAAATGCACCCACCGTGATGGAAAGCAGCATCCAAGCATGTTATTGTTAGCCTCTCTTTACGGATCAAACTTAATATAATAAAAACACATCCTAGCAATTTTACCTTTTTGGACATCTTCAAATTTTGAAATTTGTCAAAAATTAGGGGTAAAATCGTAAAATCACCACTAAAGGACAAAATATTGCACTTTTTTGGCGGCTTTAAAAAAAGTCTGCCACTCTGACGCGCCAACGCATGTCAGTTTTTGTTTACTTTTTTTTAAAAATTGTTTTTTTTTATAAACTGTTTTGTTTATAAACAGTTTTTAACAAATTTTTTCCAAATTTTTTTTGTCTTTTTTGTTAAAAAAATTAAAAAATATTTTCGTTTTTTACTAAAAAAACTTAGTCACTACTTTTATAATCTACTCAAACTACTAAAATTAATCATTTTTATTGACAACGGAAAAATTAATCATTTAACCACTATCCATTGTTAAAAAAAGACGTACCTCTAACAAAAGCTTAAAATTATTTTTTTCAAAAAATTTTATTATTAAATTATTATACTCAATAATTAAATAATCTAATATTTACTATTTACTATAATCTCTATATTAAAATCGTTGATTTTAACCATTGAAAATTGTAAAAAAAACTTTAACCACTACCAAAAATTACAAAGTAACTTTTTTATAATTAAATGAATATGATTAAATTATATAGAAAAAAATAAGTCATAATACATGGCAACGAGAGCGGCAACGAAATTAATTAAACGAATATTTTTTTTAGATAAGCAATACTTCATTGATAAAGCACTAGGGGTGCTCGAACCCAAACAACAAAAGTTACATTTTGTTTAGGCAATGAAGTGGATCAAGCCACCAAGCAGAAATATCAAAATTTAAATTACAATGAGATCTATAAACCAACCAACTCCAAGTTAACACTTTGATGTAAGAAAAAATAGAGTCAATGTTGGGATCCTCTGTCTTGAATATAAGAGCATTCCTAGCCATCCAAATGCTCCAACAAGTAGTCAACCAAATTAAGTACTTTGTTTGCTTAGCCGTTTTACCTTTAGACAGCTTTCCCCACCAAAGACAATGATCGATCAAGCTGTTGGACCCCACGTGATCGATCCTAAGCCAAGCAGAAACCCGTGACCAAATATTCGATGCAAAAGTGCATTTCAAAAAAAGGTGAAGCTGCGATTCAGCTTCGTTCCAACACAGAGGACAAAGAGCATCAGCATCCGATGCAATAACAAGCCGGTGTCGTAAATTTCCACGAGTTGGCAAAGAGTCCATTAGTAATCGTCATCCAAAAACAATAACCTTAGAGGGAGCGACACATCTCCATAATTTTTCCAACAGCTTATATAAATCATTTTGATCGCTCCACATTACCTCCCGAAGCAACTCTTTATAACAAGAACGGACAGAAAAAAAAAATTTGAGGCCTCAAGCTTCCACACCCAACTATCCTCAATCTCTTGGCAAAGAGTCACATGGGCCAAAATCTGCTGAATACTTGCAGCCTCCATTTGATTGATACTAAACTGAGAAACCAACCAAGACTCATTCCATCGCCAAACTCCATCCCGCCACCCTCCGTAGTCCCGCACAACCACACAGCTGGAGTAACCCCCCACCCAAAGAGAAGGAAAAAGCCGAGAGAAAGAATAATTTCCCAGCCACACATCATCCCAAAAATCCACCGAAGCACCATTCCCCATCCTGCGAAAAGCCTGCTGGCCGAATGTAGCTGGAGGTGGAAATGCGAGATCAAGCAACAACAAATCACGCCACCAAATAGAACCAACGGCACCTCTTCTTAAAGCACCCTCCGACCGTTGTATAAAAGCATTCTTGAAGCTTCCATATCTATGAAATAAGAAACCTTTCCAAGGAGTGATATCATCAACAAGAGCCATCCACTTCCACTTACTTAAAAGAGCCACATTAAATAATTCTAAATTTTTGATACCGAGGCCTCCTTCATTCTTCGGTTTACAAACCTTGTCCCAAGCCACCCAATACATGCCCCTATCTCCATCATTGATTTGCCACAAAAAATCTCTTTGAATTTTGACCATCGCATTAATAACCAACTTCGGTGCTTTGTAAAAAGAAATGAAATACAATGAAATCCAATTGAAAAATGGTGCCCCTTCCATGAAGCTAACCTTTTTCTCAGCATATCATGCACCGGCTTCCACGTTGTTGCCCTTCTCGGATTAGCCCCACCCGAAATCCCCAAGAACTTGAATGGGATGGACTCCGTTTTACAATGAAGGAAAGTAGAAGCGGAGTCAAGAAATTCCTTGGCAGTGTTAATACCAATGATCTTGCTCTTATGAAAATTCACACGCAAACCAGAAACCAAAGGGATGGCCCACAAATTATCCCAAGATGGCTTCCCCATTAGCACCGTATCATCCGCAAATTGCATAATAGAAAACCGAAGAGAAGCATTAATATCATAACCCACAAAATAGCCAACCTCCACCGCTTTAGCTACTAATGCCGACAAGCCTTCCGCACAATTAGGAACAAAAAAGGGGAAAGAGGATCTCCTTGTCTCAAACCTCTATACGCCTTAAAATCATTAGTGGGACTCCCATTAACCAACACCGAAAAAGTAGTATTACATACACAAGACTTCACCCAAAGGATCCATTTTTTAGGAAAGCATCCGATCTAACATCTAGAACAAGAATTTCCACGAGTTGGAATCATACGCCTTCTCGAAATCAACTTTAAATAACAAACATTCATCCTTCGATCTCTTAGCATAATCAACAACCTCATTAACCTCAAAAGCAACAAACTACAACGGCGCCTTTTAAATTTTAAAAGCGAATGGAAATACCTTGAATTCATGTCACCTTCCTTGATCCAACGGGCACGAGTTTTTTGCGCCAAAAAAGATTCCTTTGCTTGAATTTGATTCCAAAAAGAAATTGAGACCTCCTTTCGATTCTTAACCAAAGCGCTATCCAAGCTATACCAAGAGAATATACCGGAACATCAATCAAATCCATGGTTGTTATAAGGTTGTTGATGTCAGAGATCTCTATATAAGAACTATCGCCACTTGTCCCCTATCGCTCTTCCACACTAGAAACCACATTAAAGTCCCCAACAACACACCATTCCCCCTCGCCAATGGATTGTTTAAGCCTTATCAAATCATATTAATTAATATTAATGAATATTAAATCATATAAAAAATATGAGTTAACATGTGGCAACAGAAGCAACAACGAGAGACTGTCAATGGGATCAACAATGGGAGTGGCAACGATAGAGGTAACGAGAGCGCCAACAAGAGTACCAACAGGAGGGCCAACGGGGACACATATTTTACCTAAAATCTCATCGTTTTTCTTCATTTTTACTCCATTATTAGAAAATACCGACTTTTTTAAACTTTTTCAAACACCACTACTTTAATAAATCTGAAAATATAGTCTTTTATCAAAAATTTTGCAACTTTCAATGTACTTATAATTTCATAACAAATTATAACATATGTAGCATCACCCGTGCATATGCACGTGTAAAATACTAATAAAGTTTTTAAAAAACAAACGAAATAAATTTTGTAATCAAATTTTGAACCATCGCATATATAATGTTGTGCAATCGAAAATTATGTGACTGTATTCAGTCTAAAAGGATGTACTCTCTTTCCACTGTTTTTTGAGTAATGCCAAAAATTTTGCTTTAAATATAGGACTCTTCCTAACCTCAAGATCATGTATGTTTCTAGCTAAACTCAAGTTTGGATTATTCTGACCGTGGCAATAAACACATCGAACAAACCTAAAGAACAAACCTGTCAAACAAAAGTTTTGTTTGACAAAAACTAATTGGCCATTTGGATAGGAGTACCAAAACACACCAACGGCTGCACGAACACATAACACATTACTAGATGTGGCGTTATTGAAAACCACATAAAATTCTACTATTAAATTTTCCGAGTTAAAAACACATCGACCACTGAAAATCACTGAATAACATAAAAAAATGCAGAGAAAAAAGGTTATAACATTTCACTAATTAGTGATTTGCCACATGAACAGTAGCTTTAATTAAATTTTAGACATAAACACTAGAACTCAAAACATACGCAGCAGAAAGTAGGTCGGAATCAAAAGATTGAATCACCAATCACCACCACCACCACCTCCCCTACGAGCATCTCCATAGCCCACCCGCCATAGCCGCCACCAAAGCCACCACCACCTCCACGAGGTCCAGAAGGTCTATCATTAGCATAGTTCACGCGAATATTCCGCCCATTTAGTTCCTGAGAAACTAGAGCATGTCAGTAAACTTACAATGACTATAAAAAAATCAACAAAAACAGAACAGCACTCGAACCTGTCCATCCATAGAAGATAAAGCTGAGGTTGCTGCCTCCTCACTGGTGTAGCTGACGAATCCAAATCCCCTTGATCTTCCAGTGTCTCTATCAGTGATAACTCTTGCTGTGGAACAGAGCCAAAATATAAGATTAAATCAAAATAGGACAAGACAGTCTTCTTTGAGCACAGGCATCAAATCCCATCAGTCACCTCGTCTAATGCTTATTCCAACAAATTTATTTAAGAAAATGATAAAACCAATATTTTTTTACTTGAACAAACCAACTTCAAAAAAAATTCATGTATACCCTTCAGAAATCAGAATCAGAAATAAGATACAAAAGCCAAGTCTGCTAAGATTATGTGCAAGGGAAATCGTAAACAGCATGACAGAATAGTTTCATTCAATCTGCAGAAATACGATGCAAAAATTATGTACGAGGGAAAATCCTAAAAAGAAAATGACAAAATTGTTCTGCTGAATGCATCCTTAAGAGACTGGAAAACACATAGAAAACTAAAGGTAGCTCTGAAATCAAACCATATAACTAGAATAAATCAAGCTGAACTCACCCTCAACCACATCACCAAAGCTGGTGAATGCATCCTTAAGAGACTGATCATCAACTCCATATGAAAGCCCTGAAAAAAGCAATGTCAAAAACAATAAGACTACTTTATTCAAACATAAACCCTTAACAACCTTCTAAACAAAATTTTATACCTCCAATGAAAAGCTTGCTGGAAGACATGCAGCGAAGAAAGTTAAGCATCGATGAAACAGGAGCTGGGCTGCTCTGAGCAGCACCCTGCCTCAATATGTTTCCAAGCTTGTTACAGAATGCCATTTTAATGGTTGCCTAAACTTAGGCTTCCGAAATCCTGTTACCAATGATAAAACCACTTTTATCAGAATCACAATAAAAATAGATCACCATGCTTTGCTTAACACAACAACAGAATGATAACAATACAATTTACAGAGATATACAAAGCTATAAAAATGTTGCCTCTCGGCACTGACATGAAAATTTGGCAGATATAAAAAAACCTAATAATGATTACAACTGATAGAAAACAAAAACAAAACAGAAACCAGCGCCGATAATCACAAAGGAAGAAATAATCACAAGCATTATATTCTACCAAGGGCACTGAAAATAGACCTAGTAGCATTTCAAAATAAGTGTAAATAAGAAAGAAATGGAAACTCACTAAACCCTAAAAAGCAGAGACGAAACCATGAAAAGTAAAACGTATAATCAACAACGAAAAACAAAGAAGTAAATGATCCAAATCATAGGTATATTTCTTCAGAAATCCAAATCAAAAAGATTGAGTTGAGGAAGAGAGTTACCGAATAGAAAGGAGAGAAGAAGCGGCTAGGGTTTAAGCTCAGAATTATCAGTCACTCGTATTCGTAGGCAGAGAAAATGTCTTCCGTTTTATAGAGGAAATGGTACGGAGTGGTTTAAATCGTCTACAAGTGAGTCTATGTTTAAAAATTGCAACTGCTACTGTTGTATGCTATCTATTGGTTTGCTTTTTCTCTTTATTCGGATATTTTTTCGGTTTCGCATTTGATTGGTTTGATTCCTTCAACACTTTCAATTTCAATACGTTCACGCTGTAGATGATTCGATGGGCCTTGCCTTTGTGGCCAACACATATCCAAATAATATATTCATTTTTATTTTCATTTCAATTTCAATATTTTTTACTTATAATATTAAATGCCCACTAATATTTTTATTTGCACTAATAGTCTATCGTCACTATTACAAAAATCTAGAGATAGGGCATAAAATATATTAAGTGATTAATAGAGGAAAACTTCCATGCCATCATCACATATTCACTAGTAGTTAAATTATTAAAAATTAAGTTGAATTATTACATAAAAATAAAAGTCTAGTCATTTAAAAAATTTAGTGATATCATTGTTTTAAAAATCAAACCAACCAAACGATTCAACTGATTAAACTATGACTGTGACACTAAATCCGGTTCAGTTGTTTGAGCGGTTTGACAGCAGTTTTATCTGGATTCGAGCAACAAGATCGGTTATGCACATGTGCAAGTTGTGCTGTAGCACATGGCCTCAACCCAATTCAGTTTTTTTGGGCCCCCCCAAGAAATAGCATATGGTTCATGATAAACAAAAACTAGTGATCCACACACACCACACCCCTCCATCGAACAAATTTCCTCCACTCCAACAACCCTCTTATTTTGATTCGCTACCACATCTCTCAACTAATGCTTTAGAATGCAACATTGTCATCATCCTTCCAAGTTTCTCCAACACTAGAGCCCTTGAGGAAGTAATTGTTGGGGAGTCGATAGATGCAACCACGAGCACAGACAACAAAGATGAGAGCGCAATTGTTGATATTAGAGAATAGGCTCAATATACACTAAATGTATAGTGCACTTTGGTGCACCTCCCTACATTGTATTCCCCCTTGTAACTAACTGATTGAGTTACTCAATCAGTTAGAGTTTCTACTATGTATCCAAAGCAAGTATAAATACTTGCAGGCCTTTGTAATTCAGTAACAAGAAATAGAAATGAAATTCAGTTGAGAAATTTTAGTTAGTACAGTTTATATCGTTTAACAGTTGATGACGTGGCCGTTGTTGAGGGTGGTGATATGCAACTGATGGACGCTGTCTAGTACGGGGTTGGTATGGAAGATGAAATTGTTGTTGAGGAGGGCGGGGATTAAGAACCAACATGGATTTGGAAGCCATGAAGGTCGAAGAGAAGCCAAATTGATAATCGGGGAGGAGGTTGAGGTCATGGAGAAGAAGACTAGTGCTTCTAATTTGATGGTAGAAGAAGAGGATGTTGGAGAACAAAAGCAAGAAGAGGATGTTGGAAGAGAGAATGAGAGAAAAGAAAGTGACTTTTTATTGTTTGGTTTAGGTGAGAAAAGGAGAATATTTTTTTTTCGATAACCAATTATTCATTGATTTGAGCATTAGGGATGCTCAAAACCACAAATACAAGAAGAACTTAGAAATTGTTAATACAAGTCAAAGCATTGTTCCACCAAAGAGGTGGAGACAAACTACAATCTCTCCCCACACCAGAAATAAACCAACACCATGACAACAACTTAATACGAGCGACAATCGAATCAATCTTGGACTCCTCTTCGCAAAAGCAAACTTCATTCCGGGCAAGCCAAAGACACCAACAAATTGTCAATCAGAGTAAGTATTTAACCTTCTTGGATTTCTTCCCCAAACATAACTCACCAAAATGAATATAGTGTTGATATAAGGTAAGAGACATAGACAGCTGGACATCAAGACATCACTCTATCTCCCTCCAAACCTTTCTCGAAAGATCACTATCAAGGAAAGGATGATGGAGATCCTCAATGTGATTGTTACAAAAAACGCACAGCCCCCCCTCCTCTAAACGAATAACATGTCTGCTTTTCAGAAGCTCACGCACCGGTAGAGCATTTAAAATTAATCTCCAACCAAAGATCAAGATTTTTGAACGAACTGCTGTTTGCCAGAACGCTTTGAAGTCTGTGCTATCACTGTTAGTGTTCACAGCAGGAACCAAATTAGCTGACAACAAAAAACGATAACAAGATCTCACTGAATAATGATGGAAAGGCTCCAGTAACCAACTCCATCTATCTCTTCTGTCTCTATTTAACTGCACGTCTCTCAGAATGTCAAACAGCGTCGATCCATCCCTGCTAAGGCGCTGCGAATCGAGTCCAAAAGCTGTCAAATTCCAACGGCAGTAGCTCTAGTTCCATACACCTAGATCAGCAATGTAAGCATTTTTGCTGCTGCAACCTGCAAAAATGTTAGAAAAATCCATTTTCAATGGGCGCTGCACAATCCAATGGTGATTCCAAATATTCACGCATTGACTGTCGCGCAACCCTCTCCTAATATTCGCTCCGAACCACCCTCCCGAAAGTCTATCTTCACCCACACTCCGAAGATCACACCACCACAAAGAATAATTTGCTCTTCTATTCAACGTTCTATTTTCTGGAAAGAAATTAGATTTCAAGTCACCATAGCGATGAGAGAGTAAATCCCACCAATGGGGCATTCCGACAATATACGTCACTTCCACTTGGCCAATAAAGCAACATTAAACAGCTCAATATTTTTTACACCTAGACCTCCTTCCTCCTTAGGCTTGCAAATTTTATCACATGACACCCAATACATGCCTCTATCAACTTTGTTTATACCCCACAAAAAGTTTCTTTGGATTTTGATCAAGCTCTTGATCACCACCTTCGGCGCCTTATAAAAAGAAAGATAATAAATGGGAATACTATTCAAAACAGAGTTGATTAGTGTTACCCGATCACCCATCAATAAATGACGCCCTTGCCACAAAGAGAGCCTTTTGCGAAGCTTATCGATCACCGGTTTCCAAGTTGAGCTCCTTCTTGGATTTGCCCCCACAGGAATACCCAATAATTTGAAAGGAATAGATTCCGCGCGACAATGAAGAAAAATTGAAGCGTAATTCAAGAAATCCTTTGAAACATTTATCCCAATGAGCTTGCTTTTGTGAAGATTGACTTTCAACCCCGAAACCAGTTCAAAGCTCCTTAGAATCGATTTTATACACCAAATATTCCCCCAAGTAGCTTTCCCCATCATAATAGTATCATCGACAAATTGAAGAATGGAAAAACGAAGGGAATAATGAACATGGTATTCGGTGAAAGAACCAATCTCAACCGCTTTGGCCATTATAGCCGTCAGGCCCTCGGCAACAATTAAGAACAAGAAGGGGGAAAGAGGATCTCCTTGTCGGAGTCCTCTACCAACTTGGAAATCATTAGTGGGGCTACCGTTAATCAACACCGACATAGAACTAGTAAAAACACAAGCCTTCATCCACCGAGTCCACTCTGGACTAAACCGCATTCTATCCATCATGTACGCCAAGAAACTCCAAGAGATAGAGTCGTACGCCTTTTCGAAATCCACTTTGAACATCAAACAATCCTCCTTACTTCTCTTTGCCAAATCTACGACTTCATTCACCACCAACACACCATCTAAAATATTGCGCCCTCCCAAGAAGGCGGATTGACACTTAGAGATAACATTGGGAAGAACGCGCTTCAAACGACTAGCTAAGACTTTGGCCAAAATCTTATACAAACAACCAACCAAACAAATAGGCTGAAATTCCCCCATGCTTCGGGGATGGTCATTCTTAGGAATTAGAGCAATAAAAGAGGCCGAGAAACCTTTAGGGAGAGAAGCCTTAGAATAAAACTCATTGAAAGTAGCCACTATATCATCCTTCAAGAAATCCCAACACTCCTTTATGAATCTCAAATTAAAGTCGTCTGGTCCCGGACTCTTATTCCCATCACAGTTCCAAATTTCCCCCTTGATCTCCTCTTCCGTAAACGACATCAGCAAAAGAGATTTGTCTTCGTTAGAAATTTTCTTGAATTCTAACCCCCCAAGAATTGGTCGATCTTGGAGGGGCTCCTCAAAGCATTTTTCAAAATGAGTTTTAACTCTCAACTTTACTTCCTCCACATCTTCTATCAACGCCCGCTCTCATCCATAAGTAACAAATTACTCCTCCTCCTTCTAAAATTCAAAAGAGAATGAAAATATTTAGTGTTGGAGTCCCCTTTGCTAATTCATCTATCTCTAGAGTTTTAGCACAACAGGCTCTTCTTCAATCTAATATCTCTCCAAAACTTTGTCGACGCCTCCTTCCTCCGGCACACCGCCTCTACATCAAAGGAATTCACAAGAAGAGAATCTATCTCATTAAGATCCTTTACATCATCATCACTATTGAAATCAAGCACCCCAAAGACCTCCTTATTCCACTTTCTCAAACTCGTTTTATGCAACTTCAACTTTTCCTTCAACACATAAGCCTTATTACCTCCAAAAGTGGAAGAAAGAAAGATGAAACTCATTTTAAGTTGTCACAATTTCAATTTTACCTTTAATTTGTTCACTTTAACTTTTATCTAATTGTTAACACCCAAAAATAACTGTAGCGATCGAAAAATCCGGAGTAGGGATTCTTCGAATTTCTTGAAATGAAGCCGCCACCAAGGTTTAGTTTAAGGGCAAACATTGGAAAATCCCTATTGAGTGGATAAGGGGGTTTTGCGGACCAGGTTTAGGCTCGGGAGTCGTTTTTGCGTAGGGAATGTATTAGCACCCTACGACATCATTCCTAACGAAGGTTACCTTTTAACTAAATGTGTAAACACTCATTAATTCAAAAATAATGATTTTAACCTTATAATAATAATAATAAAAAAGACTCGATAAACGGTTAATTATTTTTGTTTGTTTTTGAAAAAAAATAAGAAATAAGAAATTTACAAAAGGACTAAAAAAGGGTTTTTATTAATGCAATTGAGAGAGGTCGGCCGCCCTCTGTTCCTACGTATCTCCTGGTAGAGAATCAAATCACACATAGTTCTTAGGTAGAAAATATTTGTGTGTTTGGTATTTTTTATTTATGAGAAAAAGGTTTTTTGATAAAAAAAGAAGGTAAAACATTGTAAGTTGTGAACATAAATGAGGGAGGTGTAATTAGTTGAAGGGGTGTTGTATCATTAACAACAGGGGTGCGCTTATCAAAAACAAACCAACTTACGCTATTGGGTTTTGAGGCCTGATCTGCGAATTGGGTTTCATGTAGGGAGGGTTCTTTCATAAAAACGCAGGTGGTGCGAACAGTAAAGAGAAACCCAAGGTTCCTTTCTGTGTTGTGGGTTGGGTTTATGGACAGGGGGTTGTACTAATTGAAACATGGGGTGTAAAAAGCTATCTGAACTAAAAAATTAAAATAAAAATAACAATAGAGTAAAACCTAGATATAAAAGCAAAAAAACACTAAAATAGACTAAACCTAATTCCCCACCTCTCCATCTCAGCGCCGTTTGCAACAAAAACAGAGAGAGAGGTTTTCGGAGAGATAGAGAAAGTGAGGAGAAGAACGACGTGGTGGAGGGAGGCCACACGATGCTGCTACGGCGGTGGTTGGCCGGAGGAGACGACCGCAGGGGTGTTGCGGTGTCGCCGGCGGGGTTCTCGCGATATTGACAGAGGGGGAGGCGAAGATGATGAAGAGATGGACGGTTACAGTGGAGAGAGGGGAACGAAGAACGAAGAAGGGGAGGGGATGAGTGACGGTGGAGAGAGAGAGGAGTGCTACGGTGGGGGTTGGTTTGACGGTGGTGAGAGAGGAACGAAGAACGAAGAAGGGGAGGGGGATGAGTGACGGTGGAGAGAGAGAGAGAGAGAGGAGTGCTACGGTGGGGGTTGGTTTGACGGTGGTGAGAGAGAGAGAGAGAGGGAAATCGAAGGGGAAGGGCGATGGTTCGTGGTTCTTGCAGTTGCGGTTTGGTGACGGTGAGGGGGTGTGGGGTGGTGGTTGTGGCTGTTGTGGTGGTGGTTGCGGTGGTTGTTGTGGTGGTTGTTACGGTGGTTCACAGCGGCGATGGGGGTGGGGCAGTGGTGGTTCATAGTAGTTTTTAGTGGTTGCTTCTCCTCTTCCTTCTCTCCTTTTCCTTTTTTCTGATTTTTATTTCTGTCCCTGTGTCTATATGCGTCAGTGTATATGTGTGTATATTTCAGTGCCTGTTTTTGATACCTCCCCTATGTGACTGTTACGGTGCATATTTATAGGCCAATTGGTGTGATGGAGGTGAGGAATCAAAGGACAGCAATTGGACAAATGACCAAGGACAGCATCTGACTGGCCAAGGACAGCAATTTGAAAAGGACAACAGCTGGCATGGAGGAAGGACAGTACTAGGGTGCAAAGGACAGCATCAAGTGAGGAATCCAAAGGACAACCCTAGCTAGGGCAGCAAGCAAGCTGCGCCCTTTCCCTGTTTTTTTTTTTTTTTTTGAATTTTGTATTTTGATCTTTGTACTATTTCTTTTTGCTGTTTTTTGTCTATGTATGTAAACAACTTGACTATGTAATAAAACTTTTGACTATTCAGCTCTAAAAATAAATTATTATACTTTCAATTACTTTTTGTATTTTTGTACCAACTAAAATAAATAATCTAATAACTACGATATCAACAATAAAAACGAGCATCAAAATAAATGTTGTATGACGAGCGCTAAAGACACACATGTGTTTAAAATGATACGTCACGACGAGAATAAAACCTTTTTTTTTTGAATTTTTTGATTAGTCGAACAAAATTAGGGTATGACAATAACTAAGTCGTGGGCTGAGGGCTGAGAGAAAAGATAAAAGGGACCAGGGTGCTGAGGCAAGCCATTAGACAACATCATAAGAGATGTTTGCTGAAAGAATGGACTCAATAGAGGGCATCAGGGAAAATCACAATGTAAACTCTCTGAGGAAGGGGTAAGCCCGAGGGATAGTAAACGAGGCCGAGTGAGAGTAAAGTCTCAGCTTATAGAGTACCACGGCCATGATGGCTCGGGTGCCCAGGTTCATGGCTGCAGACCGAGGAAAAGGGTCAGCCGAGGAACTAAATGGCCGAGGGAAGGCAGGCTTGCTTGGAATGCAAGAGAGAGGAAGCACGTGGACAAAACGTGGGACCGGTTGAAGATCAAGCGAAGGAGCGAAGCCTTGAAAAGCAGAGCGAGGGAGTTTTACCCCACTAACCGTGCTAGTGGGATCGTGGGTAGTTACTCCGCCTCTTTAGGGCTTAGGAGCGGTGATAGGCGTTGATCTTTATATGATACAACGGTAGGCAAGTGTTGGCTCGGATAGTGGCCGATGAGGGCCTGTATATATATAGGAAGAGGAATAAATTGTAAGAAGACACACATCAATACAAAAACTCTATTTTTTATCTGCTTTATTTTCTTTTACCGCACTTTACCTTTATCTTTATGCATTAGGCCAGTAGATAATTCAACCCTCGCGTCCCATTCACTCAACCTAACCCTTTCTAGAGGAGTCAAGAAACCCACAGTCGAGGAGCAGAGTTCCCTCCTCGGCGTAATTGCCCTAAGAACAGAGGAATCAAAGAGTGTCCAAACCCCTGGCCGACCCCACAGCTAGGACCTAAGAGTTTGACGACAACAGTAATTAAATAAGTAAAATAAAAATTTATCTAATTAAAATAAATGATTAGAATAAACATTTAGCTAATAAAAATAAACATTTAGTTAATTAAATTAAGAAAAATAAAATAAATATTTAGCTCATTAAATTCATGAATAAATTATATATTGTTTTTAAGTTCAAAGGTATTTTTGTCCTTACAAAAATATATCATTTCTCTCTTCCCCATTTTTCTCCAACCAGACCAATAGACACACCTCTTTCTCATTGATTTCTCTTCTTTTTTCTTTAAACTAAACAACACTCGGATCTGCTCTATTTCCCACCTCTTTCTCTTTTCCCTTATTCTCTCATCTATTTGTCTCTTTTATACCCAAAACACTCTTAAATAGAGGGATCTTAAAAGAAATGGAATGGTGGAATGTGTAGTAGAGCTGGAAAAATGGGTTGAGCTCATGTGGTCGATCGATCTAAAAAAATTCAAAAAAAAAACACAAGGTGTCGCCTTTGAAAATTGAGCCTTTTTAAAAATGGTGTTTTTAGCCTAGCCCAAAAGTGTTTTTAGCCTGGCCACAAGAAAACCCACAGTCTTAAAAAAATAGGATATCGTACATGTGTGAGGAGTCTAAATTTAGTTACCTCTTCCTCTAGTTACTCCTTATCACCGAGGCTGCAACACATTTTTATTCTTTCATTCACACATTAATTGCAAACACAAATAATTTAGACCAAACACATCTTTATTCCCAAACACAAATAACATAATAGTATGAGTGATATTTTCTCCATTGAAAATTTCACTTGAGAATCCCAATTGTTAAATCTAAACTATTCAATATATTTTCCCTTTTTTTGTGTGTTAAAGTTTCCCTCTCTTGCTTTTTAGTTTATGGTAACTAGTAAAAGACCTAAACTGATATTTACACCCCCCTATAAGGCCCAATAACCAAACCAGCCCATATCCAGAAAATCTAGTCCAGTTAATCAACGGTACAGATACCTCTGTAAGATCTAACGGCTCAGGGTCGACAAGACAAACATCACGCAAACTCTATAAATACCACACTCAATGCTCATAAATGTAAGCAATTTCTAATACAAAACACTGACTCACTCAGATACTGACTTTAGCATCGGAGTGTCATTGCAGGTACAACATCGCCATCTCAAAGATCGAACATCGGCATCTCAATGTCGAACGTCGCAGATCAAGGACAACTACTACCAACTGTTTCAAGATCGGAAATGGTTGGGATTCCACGTGAGAGTAATGTCACTTGAGAGAATCAATTTCCATAATAGTATTGAATATTGATATTGTCACTAAACACAAAAATTTCAATTTTTGTGGTTCTAAAGAGTCTAGCGGTGAAACTCGAACACACTAAATATCGAGAAGAGGGGTATCCCAAGTTCAAACTGGCATCTCTCGGCATATTAAATGCCCTTACAGTTATTATGTTTGTTGTACTTATGGGAGTATGGAGTGAAGGGATGGCAATCGAGCCCATGCCCATAGGGTACCCGCACACATGGGCACGGGCACCATGGCGCCCAGCCCGCTCTGGGCCCGCACCGCATATATATATATATATATA
The DNA here is from genome assembly GCA_039519185.1 of Astragalus membranaceus. NCBI lineage: Eukaryota > Viridiplantae > Streptophyta > Magnoliopsida > Fabales > Fabaceae > Astragalus > Astragalus membranaceus. The sequence continues at coordinate 55,608,412 of CM076848.1, read as the reverse complement.
TATATATATATATATATATATATATATATATATATATATATATATATATATTACTAATATTACAACCTATAGACAATTCAAAAAAACAAAAATGAAGTGATTTTTTTTTCCATAAATCACTAAGTCTAACTACTAATTAACATTTTTGATGTTTATATTATATATATATATATTTATATATGGATATATATATATATATATATGGATATATATATATATATAGTTACTATTATTGCAACTAGTACTATACCCGTGCACTCGAATGCACGAGTGATACTGTATTTGTTATAATGTGCTATGAGTCCATAAATATATTGAAAATGGTAAAATGTAATAAAAGAAAAAAGCATAAGCTGATGAAAAAAATTATATTTCAAGGTGGTTAAAAAATTGTGATGCAGAAAGTTTAAAAAAGTTAATATCGTCTTCAAATCTTAAAAACGGAGTAAAAATTAGAAAAAAAAAGTGAGATGAAAATAAGATGAAAGAATAGATAGATGAGAGAAAAAGAAGATATATTTAAAGTGAATCCAGCGACATTGCAACCACCGTGATTGCCTCACCCCTGTGGCCGCTCTCGTAGCTACCACTACGCCCTAAAAAGTTCAAGTTGCAGACAGTTAAAAAAAGTTAGTACCTTCTTCAAATGTTAAAAAATGGAGTGAAAATCAGAAGAAAAAAAAAACAAAAATGAGATGAAGATAAGATAAACGAATATGCAAATGAGAGAGGAAGAAGGTACGATTAAAGTGAATCCAACGACGTTGCAACCACCACGATCACCGCTCCCTGTAGCCGCCCCCTCTTCGCCGCTCCCCGTCGCCGTCCCTCATCGTCGCTCCCCGTCGCCCCTCAATTATCGACACGTGGAAACTTATATTTTTGGTAGTTTGATGACTAAGTAAATAGTTACAATTTTGATTTAAATGTGTTAAACGAAAAGCTTAAATCATGATTTGAAAAATTAGAAAGATACCTTTATTAAGTCTTGCAAAAGGCCAATCGTATAAGTTGTTTCCCGTCAAGAGTCAAAAGTAAAATAATCATTATAAAAAATACAGACATTTGTGAAAATAAGATATAGAGTATTTGTATTTCAACAACGTATACTTTGGTGATGTGGCAAAAAATAGCAATGGAGAAAATAGGGATTTTAATAGTGAGTGTTTAGTCCGTCAAAAAAAATAGTGAGTGTTTAGATTATATAGATAATAGAAGTAGATCAGTAAAATACGGTGTAAAGTGATTAGTTATATCTCAAAGCATATTAATATGAAATATTTGTATACCGATAACTTGTAATCTTTCGCCATCGAGAATCAAAAGCAAAGAAATTTAACATGTAACGTTTTCCCGTTGGAAGTCAAAAGCAAGATAAAAAACAATTAATTTGACAACGTCTAATATTTTCTTGTATAGACTCCAAAGCTAAATTTTCATTTTAAAAAATAAAAATATTTATGAAAGCAAAATATAAAAAATGATTATAGCCACAACATGTTATGTTTTCTCGCAAGAAATCAAAAGTCATAATAAAAAATAATTATAGCAATAACGTGTAATTGTTAACCGTCGAGACTCCAAAGCAAAAAGTATAAACATGTAAAATAGAGATTTTGGTTTTAGGTGTTTTGCTTAAATAGATTGTAGAATTCCATTTATTAAAAATTGCTTGTGGCGATAAAATCATACCGAGAACAAATAATGCTTCTTAATCCGGATTCAAAAGCTAAATACTTATTTATAAAAAACAGATATTGTTAATACAAAAATATAAAAAAGAATTAGTATAAAAAGACACTAATTCTTCTTTTTGAGTAATAAATTTTGAGTAAATCTAAATTCCTCTTGTTCTCTTATTCGACAAAATAGTAAATCTAAATTTTGCGTAGTAAATTTTTATCTGCAAATGAAGAAAAATTAAAAATATCAAATCAATATGAAAAAAACCCATAAAAATTAATTGCAAAGAAAGTATGATTTTTCCGTAAGAAATCAAGAGTAATGAAAATACTTTATTTGTAATGACAAAAAATAGCAATGGATAGAATAGAGATTCTAGTTGTGAGAGTAGAAGTTAGAGCTAAGAATATGTTGTAATAACGCATCCGTATGATAATCGTAAAGATAGTTATGAAGTCGTAATACGAAAATAGTTATATCAGTAATGTCTAATTGTTTCTTGTCGAGACTCAAAAGTAAAATTATCATTTGTAAAAAATAAAGACAGTTGTGGAAATAAAATATAAAGTATTTGTATTCTGAGGTGTAATGTCTCGCCATTAGGAATAAAAAATACGGAAATTTAACAATAACATCTAACGTTTCCCAGATGAAAATCAAAAACAAAATATAAAAATAATTAATTTGACGACGACTAACATTTTCTTGTCAAGACTCCTAAGAGATTATTAAAAAATAAAAGTTTTCATGAAAGCAAAATATTAAAAGTGATTATTAATAGTCATAAAACAAAATATCAAAAGTCATAAAACAAGAATATTATAGCAATAATATGTAATTGTTAACTGTCGAGACACAAAAACAAAAAGTAGATATTTGTAAATTAGAGATTTTAATATTGAGTGTTTTGATTAAATGAGGAAAAATTAATAAATTTAAATCTATATGAAACAACGGGTGTTTCTAGGGTGAATGAGCAAATCAAATCTCTCACCAGTAAACCATTAAATATGACCATAGGATGTATTGTAAAAATTCATCAACGGTTGAGATTTAGTACTGGTTGATTCAATCTCAACCACTTATAGCATTTTGGACAATATCCTATGGTCAATTTTGGTGGTTCACCAGTGAGGGATTTGATTTGCTCTGTCACCCTAGAAGCATCCTGAAAAAACCTATAAAAATTAATATGAAAGAAAGTATTTCCCAAGAAGAAAAAAAATAGATGGAGAAAAATAAAGGTAAATAGAGAGAGAGGGAATACAAAGAAAATAAATAAGAGAGGAGAAAGAAGGGAGTAAATAGAGAAAGAAGATAAAAGAAAGAAAAAAGAGAGAGGAGAGATGGAAGTGTGGGGCAGAATCATCGCTATGGAATGTTGATTGGACCAAGCCTGGCCCTCTGTGTCATTTGGTACCCTTTGTGAATATTAGTGATAGTGAGCTGCAACTTCATGATGTCTATGATAATGGGATTTGGAACTTGCAAGGTGTCTGTTGCACCCCAAAAAGTCCGGTTCGGACTTCTCATTGTACAACGTGGAAAAAGTTTGGAGCCGCCACCAATATTTTAATTTTAAGACCAAAACATTGAAAAAAGGTCTTTTAAACAAGGCGGATGGTCTTTTGAAAACTAGAGATGTAGGTTCGGGGGTCGGTTAGGTACGGGGAAGGGATTAGCACCCCGCACCTCCTTTCTACCGAAAGGGAACCATTAACTTGATGTGTGGTTTGGACAAAAGTTTGAGTTTGAAAGCGGTTTGTTCTACTTCTTTTCTTTTCTTTCCTTTTCTTTTTATTTCATTTGAGAAATTGTTTTATTGAAAACGGGGGGAAGAATATTTTTGGTATCTTTGAAAAGCGGAACAAAACAAAGATTTTTTAAAAGGGTGCTTGACGGGACAGGACCCCGCTCCTACGTACCCTCACTGGAAGAGGGATCAAAGCTACGTAGTTCTCGGATTTTGGTTTTGAAAACGGCTTAAGGGGTTTTTCGCAATTGGGTGAGCGTTTGTGAAGACCGAACAACAACGGTTAGAATGGCCTCACTACTAACTCTTTTGAAAATGAAATCATCATTAATGACCTAATCGGCAACGGCGCGATTGGTGTTTAATGACAATTGATTTATTTTTGAGAAATGAATAAGTTTTCGAAAATAGGGTAGAGCTTTTGCGAAGACCGAACAACAACGGTTAGAATGGTCTCGCTACTAACTCCTTTTGAAAACAACATCATCATTAACGACCTAATCGGCAACGGCGCGATTGGTGTTTAATGACGATTGATTTATTTTTGTTTTGAAAGTAAAAGGGTTTTCTTTTATTAATGAATCTAGGAAAGAGGTTTTTAGAAAAAGGAAAAGAAGTAGAACACTTCAAATCAATTCTAAATCCATGACCAAATGCAAATGAATGAACAAGACTCATACTTCAACAATCAAGCAATCGTGAACATATTATTCATCAACCAAGATTAAGCATGCCGATATAATCAAGAGATTTAATTGTCAAAGATGCGAGACAAAGTTCTCAAAACAATTGTGTTTGTGTGTGAAGGGGAATTGCTACACAAGTTGGGAGCAATCTCAAGAGGGGCACATATATCTCTATGCTACACATGTTGGTAGTCTTATAAGGGCATATGATTGTGCAAAAGGGTTTGTGCACAATTAAGTCGAGACATTCAAATGGCATCAAGAACAAAGAAATACAATTAATCATAGGCATAGAGTATTCTAGGTTAGGTGAATGAACATGTGAAAATGAATGTGAGATATCATGTTAATGAATGCATGATCATATGATAATGAATGCAAGACATGATATTAATGGATGCATGAACATGTAAGAGAGTATGAGAATGCAAGAGGCATAAGCATATATGAATGTATGAACATGTAAGCATATGAAAGTATGCAAGTATTAATGTGCAAACATAAGAATGTGTCACACAAGTGATGAAATGCAAAGTGTGAAAATGTTTTGGGTATTTTTGCAAATTGACAAGTAGTAAAACTTTTAGTAAAAAGTTAGTGAATGGTAAAGTAAAAATGCATGAGGCAAATGGTATTTACTTAATGAAAGGGTAAAGTAAAAATGAAAAAAAAAGTAAATGGTAATTACTTAATGAAATTGTAAAGTAAAAATGTAAAAAAAGGTAAATGGTAATTACTTAATGAAATGGTAAAGTAAAAATGTAAAAAGGTGAATGGTAATTACTTAATGAAATGGTAAAGTAAAAATGTAAAAAGGTGAATGGTAATTACTTAATGAAATGGTAAAGTAAAAATGTAAAAAGGTGAATGGTAATTACTTAATGAAATGGTAAAGTAAAAATGTAAAAAGGTGAATGGTAATTACTTAATGAAATGGTGAAGTAAAAATGTAAAAAGGTGGTTAAAAGTCAAAAACACACTAACACAATTACACTTATCTACACAAGATCAAACAACACATTTTGAGCACTAAACTATGCACAAAAATGGGCTCTATGGCCGAATCCCTATATGAGCATAAACACCAAATTTTTCATGCCAAAACTCATAATCAACACATAGAACAAATCATGCAAATCAAGCACATCATGCATTTTATTTACATAAATCAAGGAGTGAAAAGAAAGCAACAAAAACCCTAAATTCTAAGGCTCAAAACCGAAACCCCTACACCCATAAATCAAGCCAAAATTCAACTTGCAAGTTATGATATGAACAAGAAGATGCATATAATATGTGAAAGCCCTCTATTTATAGAAAAGTGAGAAAATGAGGGTGAAAATACAAACTACATGGTTAAAACACAAGAAAATTCCCCTCAAGGCCAAGGACTCATTGCCAACACCCAAGGCTCCCAATGTCCTTGTCATAATGTTGGAAACAAGTCCTCTAAGCCTTTTGAGAAAGGAAAGAGGAGTAGAAGAAAGATTTACATGTTAATAATTAAAATGCAAGAGATAATAGGCTTACCTCAAGAAATAACTAGAAAAGGAATAAAGATGTAAAATAGGAGCAAGAACACTTGAAGAACACCTCCAACAATCTAGATCCTCACGCAAATCCTCTTCCTTGGGTGGATTTTGATGAAATTTGGATGATTATGGAAGCTTGGAAGGAGAGTTATTGAAAATGATGAAGGATTATCAAGCTTTTTTATTTTATGGTTGAAGAAATTGTGTAGAGAAGATGGAGGAGAGGGTTTTCGTTTTTTGAGAGAGAGGAGAGGAGAGTATTGTGTGCTAGGGTCTGAATGAGAGTAGCCTCAAGCCTTTATGGGTTAAGGGTTGTGTGAGGGAAGTAAAGGAATTAGTGTGTATTTTGTGGTGTAGAGAGAAGGAAGGTAAAAACATGTTGTGTATTCAAATGTGTGCTTGATGAAAGGCTTGATGTGAACTTGATGTGGGCTGAAGGTGATGGGAGGTGTGGAGCTTGAGGGTGGAGTGAGGGAGATGGTTTGCTTGTGAGATTGGTATTTACTTTGGCCAAAAATGGATAAAAGCAAAAAACACCTAAAAGGACTTAGCCCTAATTCTAAAAATACAATAAACATCCAATATTATTTTATTATTCATTTTTCATTTCTGATTTCAGATTTCATATTTTTAATTATATATATTTTTTTTGAGCCTTTTTGGAAAAAACCGTTACGATTGACCAAAATACCCTTTTTGACGCTAAAACCCTAATTTGCCCGAAAAATGCGTTTCCGCTTCAAAATGAATCTATAACCCTAGAAATGACCTCTAGAATCTTAGAATGCATGCTCAATGACCTTCATGAGGAATTATCATTTTTATTGTGAAATGACCAAAATACCCTTTTGGACTCAAAAAAACCTGATTTACCCAAAAAGTGCATTTCAACTCTAAAAATGATTTTAGAAACTTTGGAATGACTTTTAGGACTCAAAATGCAATGCATGATGCTTCTCACTCCTCAACTTATTTATTTTTGTGGAAAATTAGGGTTTTGATCTAAGCTGGACAAAATTGGGGTATGACAGCTGCCCCTCTTTATTTGGATTTTACCAAGAAATATGAATTGCGCGAGACATATTTCGAAGGTAAAATAGAAATAAAGAATTCGGAAATTATACCAATTTTGTCCATTTGGAGAAACCCGAATTTTCTCCCTCTTTTTTGGAAAGGTAGACACTTTCGTGTCGATGCGAAAACAGTAAATGAACACTAACGTGCTGACAGAAAAGGTAAAATGGGCACTTGCGTGCTTACAGAAAAGTAAAACAGGCACTTGGCGTGCAGACAGAAAAGTGAAACAGGCACTTGGCGTGCAGACAGAAAAGTAAAACAAGCACTTGGCGTGCAGACAGAAAAGTAAAACGGGCACTTGGCGTGCAGAAAGCGGTAAATTGGGAATTCGGAGGCTGCCTAAAACCTTCTAACGGACTCTTGTCGAGTCCGAGCTCTGGGGGGGGTGGCCTTTTCGAGCGACCGATCAACATCAGGTCCGGAACTGATTTGATCAATGGATTTACGCTATGCCTTAGGCTGACACAACTAATCCGAAGGACTTGACGAAGTCTGATGGATCCATCGCGTGCTCGTACACGATGTTGTGATCTGTGGAAGGAGTTCACTAACTCTGTGTTGATGGAGTTTACTAACTCTGGGTTGATGGAGTTTACTAACTCAGGGTTGATGGAGTTTACTAACTCAGTGCTGATGGTGATTTTCTGAAAAATAAGATTTTTGGGACCCTCTGGTCCGAAGCAACTTCCTGGATGGTGCATGAAATGCATGCATTTGGGTATTTGGATGCGCATGAATGCAATGATTGATTTTGGTGGGATGCTTTTTCTGTTTGATTCCTCTTCTTTTCCTTTTGTTATTCTTTCGCTCTTCTGAGATGCGAATTTGAAGGCGTAATGTACTGTTTGATGCCATGGAGTGATGACTGGTATGGATGATATGAGAATGATGAATGATATGAAAATGTTGTGTTCTTTTATGTTCCGTCTTCTGTGATTTTCTTCTCTCCTTTCTTATTTGCTCTTTTTTTTTTTCTATGGAATGCAGATATCTATGTAAATGGAGTGTGAATGTATGTTATGCAAAGTGTATGTGATGTGATGATTTCAATGGAATGATGGATGCTATGAGATGCTATTTTTGATTTTCTTCCTTTTTATTTTGGTTAAGGATCAACACTTCAAGTGCCTATAGGGTAAACATCCTAATCCCCAAAGATTAAGGTGAGCACCAAAGCCCTACAAGATAACAACCTAATCCCTAAGGATCCAGGCGAGCACTGAAGCCCTACAAGATAACAACCTAACCCCTAAGGGTCCAGGCGAGCACTGAAGCCCTACAAGATAACAACCTAATCCCCAAGGATCCAGGCGAGCACTGAAGCCCTACAAGATAACAACCTAATCCCTAAGGATCCAGGCGAGCACTGAAGCCCTACAAGATAACAACCTAATCCCTAAGGGTTAAGGCGAGCACTAAAGCCCTACAAGCGGCCAACTTTAGGCGACCCCCTCATGTGCTGAGATAGCTGGTTAAAGAATTTTCCTGTTTGTCTTTTTGCTATGTAATGTGATGAACGTGAGATGATGAATGAAATAGGTATACCATGGGTGTTGAACCTGATGGAATGATGGACGGATTTTTCTTTTTGCTTTTTTCTTATTTATTTTGCTTCTTTTTTTTTTATGCATGCAATGCGAATGTGAACATGATGCGAATGTGATACTTTTGATGCAAATGCTATGGTGAATAAAGGAAACACATGAATGCGTAGCAAATGATATGATCGGTGATGTAGAAAGCTTTTGGCAACGATGAGACCGGCACTTGTCACGTCTATCGAGGCAAAAAAGTGTTACAGGTGTGCAATGTGAAAGTAAATGGACTACAAAAGGCCCGTGAATGATGGATGTTGAAGTTGGTCGGAAACAGAAATTGATAAGCTGTGTGTGCGAACACAGATAACATGCGAATGCAAATGTACTGCTGGCTGCATGATGGAATGATTTATGCTTTGGTGGGGGCAACGGGTGCAATGTGGATGATTTTTGCCTTTTTGGTTTTCTCTCTTTTTTTTTTTTTGAATAAATGGATGAATGCGCACAGGTAATGCTTAAATGCAATAGTTGTGGCAGATGCATGACTTGTTGTTGAAATACAATGTATGGTGCAATGATTTATGATATGGTATGCATGCAAATGTGTTTTGTTTTGAGATGAGAAATGAGACTTTCGATGCGAGGGGTAGAGAGGTGAGTGCTCTGGAATAATCATTCCTTGGAAAGAGGTTTGAATTCAGACATGGCAATCTCAAGGTTGTTATTTACAGACACTGATGTGCAAAAACTATTTGACCGTGTTTGCAGACTCGCTTATTTTGCTCTCCTATGATGGTGCCCCATGATGATTGATTTTTAGGTCCACAAAGTTAGCTGAGTGAGTTTCTGACTTCACATTATTAACTTGTGTTCTCTCTCTTTGAAGCATAAACATGTAGAGTAGGGAAAATACAGATGAATGAGTCAGTTGACTTGGTATGACAGATATGACACGTGAGGGTATGAAAGGTAGGTTTTTGCCAAAGTCGTGAAAGGTGGAACTGCCCCGATTTAGACTACTGGTGATGAGTGCATAACTTGCCCCTGTCTAGTGGTGACAACAGCCAGGGTTGTAGAGGAATAATGAATTGGAAATACCATGACTTTGGAATGAAGGGTGGCAAACAAGGGATTTTGTCTCAACCCACGACGTTTGGTGTTGCCCCAATCTTGACGAGAGCAAGGTTGCCCCGACTCGAGTTTGCAAAAGGATGTATTTAGCATGGTGGGTCGAGAAATTGCCCTGGTGTGGTCTCATGGATGTGAATATGACGAGGGGGTGAGATGGGTGTAAGGCGAATTTCCCCGACTTTAGGTAGAGTGAAGGGTGACGGGATTGCCCCACTTTGGAATGGTATTTCAAATGATTGCGTCTAGTGGGGTTGTGAAAGGCGACAGAGTTATGGTGATGGTTATGAACTGAGGGTGATATATGAATGGGGTGGGCAATGAATAAACCTCCCCAAAGTTGAGTGGAGTGAGAGGTGAAGGGAATGCCCCCTAGTACACACTTTTGGTTCTCTTTAAGAACAACTCGAATGCAATGAAAGTTTTGACTTTTTAGTATGAGGAGGGGCTCCACTTGGTGACCACTAGACCTTGTTTTAATGCAACATGAATGCATCTTGGAGTGCAAGTCCTTCTCCTTTTTACCAACTTTCCTTTTTTGATTGTTTGTTTTTTCTTTTGAGCAGCTTTCTTTTTTCTACTAGTTTGTTTTTCTTTTGAGCAGCTTTCTTTTTTCTGCTTGTTTGTTTTTTTTTTTTTTTGAGCAAACACGTCATAAATAAATAAACTTATTTGTCCTAAGATTAAAACTTTGAGAAAACAGGAGCAACCGGTCATTGATCAGAATGGACTTTTTAGGGTTGTGATGTGGAGAAGGGGATGATTGAGCTTAATGAAGTGTTTGGGGTTGATGGGGCGGATGTTTTTTTCTTTAGTGGTATGATTTGGCTAGGTTAATGGTTTATGAAAGAATGAGTTATTAGGCTCAATGAGGTATTTGAGGTTTTATTGAGATGAGAACCTCTTATGTGCCTCACGGTAAAATGAACCTGTTTCAGGGTTGTAACGTGGTCAAGGGTTTATGGAGGATAGGCCAAAGGAAGTGTTTGAGGGTTTATTTCAGACAAGGATCTCTCATGCGTTTAATGGTATCAGCTCACCATTTCTACTACTTTTGCTTCTTTTTTCAGGATTTTTCCTTTTCAATCCTCTCTTTTTCCACTTTCTTCTTCTTTTTTTTTTGGTGTGGTTTTTCTTTCTTTCTTTTGAGCTAAGTGAGCTGATAAAGGTGATACACAATTTTTGATGTGAGATTGATCCTTGTCTATGGTGATTGAGATTTTTGGGATTTTTGGCTTAAGGTGTTTTCGGATATGGAATGATGACCAAACTTCATTTCAAAATCATGATTGCTTGTTTTCTCAAAAATTAAACCCCAGGACAATAATTTATCTATTTTCATATATTTGCTCTTTTTTCTTCATTCCTTTTCATGCTCTAATTTTTGCTTAGGCCGCTCTTACGAGTTTCCGACCTAACCAGCTTTTTTGATTTTTTTTTACTTTTAAAAAGACTTGCACCCAAGGAATACAATGTTAACAAGATATCTAGTGATGACAAATTTGCCCCAGTATGGAGGACCAAGAGTGGTATTTCATTAGGGGGACCAACCAAAAAGCCAACTATGCACTAATCTGGGGGATATGTACTTTATGGGTGGTCAGGGTGGGATTAGACTTGGGCGAGGGATGATGACAATGTAGGGACACTAACTGACTCAAACAAAAATAAAGACACATGTCACACAAAAGTTACTACACGAATGCTTCGCAGAGAGTTAACATTAGTTAAAACGTGAAAGAAACATTTTTGTGGACCATTTCGGTCATTCATCATGGGGGTGGGTGAGATGCAATGCTTTGTTGAAAAATGTGAACAAACTGCTGTTTTGAAAAACCGAGTGCCTTGAAACACATTGAGTTTGCAACTAAGTAAGACTAAACTTTCCCAAAGATGAATAAAAAAAACTTCGCAAGAACGTCTCACCTCTCATCACAATTTTTTTTAGAATTATTATTGTTTCTCTAGAATTATGCTCATTTTTTTTTATGCATGATGTAAATATGCAAATGAATGAGAATGCAAACTGGATAAATACGCATGGAATGAGAATGCGAATGAAATGAGAATGCAAATGAATAAATGTGAATGAAATAAGAATGCGAATGGATGAATGTGGATTTATCGCGTCGGGGAATTATAAGCTTTTCATTTGAAGAGTACAGTACAAAATTTGATTTTGACTTTAGCATGCATGGCTTCTCTCCAAAATAAAGCTTTTAACTCTCTGGTGGTCATAAAAATTCATGCAACATGAGATATTTATTTGATTATTTCTGTAATGCAAAGAAAAAAAAATGCATGTAGTATGTTTTCTAAAAACTTGTGGAAAATAACAATTTTTTATTTTTCTTGATTTTTTTTTTATTTTTTTGATAAAAGACTGTATGCGCTAATACTTGTTTGAATGCAAGTGTAATGCAATATGTATGATTTCCTGTTTGTCTTGGTGCCGGGAATCACGGTGTACTATGTCTTGCCATAGATTTAACGGCGGATTTTGATTATTTTTTCTTTGAAACACCACAAGGTTAGAATCAATAAGCGAAACAAAGCACATTCCATGCATTCAAACTTAAACAAACACCTCGGAGTGTACGCTGTTTCACTTTTGATTCCACACCATGCCTATGGCAAGATTCTTTGTCACTTTGGGATTCTCGGCAAACAAACTTTGATGAAATGCAAGGATGCATGCATGAACTGTAAAAGCTTATGTTGTATGCAATGCGGGGATACATGCAAAATGATGATGATATTTTGTGCATGAGCAGATTAGGGCAAAATCTTTATTGGCATTAGTTCAAATTGTTTTTTTTGAAAAATGCGGGCCGTACGTGGTTTCATATGGACCTAGTAAGAGAAAGGCTACAACGGCAACTCTTTCTCTCCTTTTTTTGAAAATAAAGTGGACCACATACTGCCTCGTACGGACCGACAAAAGAAAGGCTACAACGGCAGCTCTTTCTCTACTTTCTTTTTTTATTTCTTTGGAAAAATTCCCTTCTCTTTTTTTGAAAACATGCCTAGATTACAATGCAACACACAATTTGGTATGCCCCTTGTGTCCTACGAAGGTGGGGACCTAAGTTCTAGGACAACTCAAATGTTCCTCCCATGTGGGTTTTAGTCACTTCCTCACCAGGTTACCAGAGCTAATTCTTTCTCACAATAGCACCCACAACGATGGAACGCCATCTGGTGTGAGGCCTTATGAAAGAGCATACTCTGGCTGAAACTTTCGTGAGAGTCAGAAGGACAACGGTCCAATTGCCAGTCACTACTCGTTTCCACTCTCCTAAGTTTTGTCAGACCTTGGGTTTTGGGCCCCTCTCAAAGCATAGTAAGCATAAGGCGTGAGTGTATGCAGCAAGGGCATACCGCCTAAAACTACCCACATGTACCCCACCTGCAAAGGAAAACCCAGAACAGTCCAAGCAATAGCAGACAATAACATGTCGTCTACCCTAAGGTTCAATATCACAATACCAATAATCCAACCTAGATTTCAACAGTCATATGCACTGCTTACCTCAAGAAAGGGAGCGGAGAAGAAGGGATCATAATAGAATGGGAGGAAATGCATGTTTTTACCTTAAGAAAAGGAGCAGAGAATAGGGGACATGGGAATTGAGGAATGCATGAACACGGCATCGTGAATAAATAAAGAAGGAGTAAAACAAAGCTTTCAACTCAATTAATTTTAAAACCACACATCAAAGTTAACTAGGCTTGACCCTCGTCTTTTTTAAAAAAAAAAAAAGTGTCCCCAGCGGAGTCGCCAGCTGTTGCACCCCAAAAAGTCCGGTTCGGACTTCTCATTGGACAACGTGGAAAAAGTTTGGAGCCGCCACCAATATTTTAATTTTAAGACCAAAACATTGAAAAAAGGTCTTTTAAACAAGGCGGATGGTCTTTTGAAAACTAGAGATGTAGGTTCGGGGGTCGGTTAGGTACGGGGAAGGGATTAGCACCCCGCACCTCCTTTCTACCGAAAGGGAACCATTAACTTGATGTGTGGTTTGGACAAAAGTTTGAGTTTGAAAGCGGTTTGTTCTACTTCTTTTCTTTTCTTTCCTTTTCTTTTTATTTCATTTGAGAAATTGTTTTATTGAAAACGGGGGGAAGAAGAATATTTTTGGTATCTTTGAAAAGCGAAACAAAACAAAGATTTTTTAAAAGGGTGCTTGACGGGACAGGACCCCGCTCCTACGTACCCTCACTGGAAGAGGGATCAAAGCTACGTAGTTCTCGGATTTTGGTTTTGAAAACGGCTTAAGGGGTTTTTCGCAATTGGGTGAGCGTTTGTGAAGACCGAACAACAACGGTTAGAATGGCCTCACTACTAACTCTTTTGAAAATGAAATCATCATTAATGACCTAATCGGCAACGGCGCGATTGGTGTTTAATGACAATTGATTTATTTTTGAGAAATGAATAAGTTTTCGAAAATAGGGTAGAGCTTTTGCGAAGACCGAACAACAACGGTTAGAATGGTCTCGCTACTAACTCCTTTTGAAAACAACATCATCATTAACGACCTAATCGGCAACGGCGCGATTGGTGTTTAATGACGATTGATTTATTTTTGTTTTGAAAGTAAAAGGGTTTTCTTTTATTAATGAATCTAGGAAAGAGGTTTTTAGAAAAAGGAAAAGAAGTAGAACACTTCAAATCAATTCTAAATCCATGACCAAATGCAAATGAATGAACAAGACTCATACTTCAACAATCAAGCAATCGTGAACATATTATTCATCAACCAAGATTAAGCATGCCGATATAATCAAGAGATTTAATTGTCAAAGATGCGAGACAAAGTTCTCAAAACAATTGTGTTTGTGTGTGAAGGGGAATTGCTACACAAGTTGGGAGCAATCTCAAGAGGGGCACATATATCTCTATGCTACACATGTTGGTAGTCTTATAAGGGCATATGATTGTGCAAAAGGGTTTGTGCACAATTAAGTCGAGACATTCAAATGGCATCAAGAACAAAGAAATACAATTAATCATAGGCATAGAGTATTCTAGGTTAGGTGAATGAACATGTGAAAATGAATGCGAGATATCATGTTAATGAATGCATGATCATATGATAATGAATGCAAGACATGATATTAATGGATGCATGAACATGTAAGAGAGTATGAGAATGCAAGAGGCATAAGCATATATGAATGTATGAACATGTAAGCATATGAAAGTATGCAAGTATTAATGTGCAAACATAAGAATGTGTCACACAAGTGATGAAATGCAAAGTGTGAAAATGTTTTGGGTATTTTTGCAAATTGACAAGTAGTAAAACTTTTAGTAAAAAGTTAGTGAATGGTAAAGTAAAAATGCATGAGGCAAATGGTATTTACTTAATGAAAGGGTAAAGTAAAAATGAAAAAAAAAGTAAATGGTAATTACTTAATGAAATTGTAAAGTAAAAATGTAAAAAAAGGTAAATGGTAATTACTTAATGAAATGGTAAAGTAAAAATGTAAAAAGGTGAATGGTAATTACTTAATGAAATGGTAAAGTAAAAATGTAAAAAGGTGAATGGTAATTACTTAATGAAATGGTAAAGTAAAAATGTAAAAAGGTGAATGGTAATTACTTAATGAAATGGTAAAGTAAAAATGTAAAAAGGTGAATGGTAATTACTTAATGAAATGGTGAAGTAAAAATGTAAAAAGGTGGTTAAAAGTCAAAAACACACTAACACAATTACACTTATCTACACAAGATCAAACAACACATTTTGAGCACTAAACTATGCACAAAAATGGGCTCTATGGCCGAATCCCTATATGAGCATAAACACCAAATTTTTCATGCCAAAACTCATAATCAACACATAGAACAAATCATGCAAATCAAGCACATCATGCATTTTATTTACATAAATCAAGGAGTGAAAAGAAAGCAACAAAAACCCTAAATTCTAAGGCTCAAAACCGAAACCCCTACACCCATAAATCAAGCCAAAATTCAACTTGCAAGTTATGATATGAACAAGAAGATGCATATAATATGTGAAAGCCCTCTATTTATAGAAAAGTGAGAAAATGAGGGTGAAAATACAAACTACATGGTTAAAACACAAGAAAATTCCCCTCAAGGCCAAGGACTCATTGCCAACACCCAAGGCTCCCAATGTCCTTGTCATAATGTTGGAAACAAGTCCTCTAAGCCTTTTGAGAAAGGAAAGAGGAGTAGAAGAAAGATTTACATGTTAATAATTAAAATGCAAGAGATAATAGGCTTACCTCAAGAAATAACTAGAAAAGGAATAAAGATGTAAAATAGGAGCAAGAACACTTGAAGAACACCTCCAACAATCTAGATCCTCACGCAAATCCTCTTCCTTGGGTGGATTTTGATGAAATTTGGATGATTATGGAAGCTTGGAAGGAGAGTTATTGAAAATGATGAAGGATTATCAAGCTTTTTTATTTTATGGTTGAAGAAATTGTGTAGAGAAGATGGAGGAGAGGGTTTTCGTTTTTTGAGAGAGAGGAGAGGAGAGTATTGTGTGCTAGGGTCTGAATGAGAGTAGCCTCAAGCCTTTATGGGTTAAGGGTTGTGTGAGGGAAGTAAAGGAATTAGTGTGTATTTTGTGGTGTAGAGAGAAGGAAGGTAAAAACATGTTGTGTATTCAAATGTGTGCTTGATGAAAGGCTTGATGTGAACTTGATGTGGGCTGAAGGTGATGGGAGGTGTGGAGCTTGAGGGTGGAGTGAGGGAGATGGTTTGCTTGTGAGATTGGTATTTACTTTGGCCAAAAATGGATAAAAGCAAAAAACACCTAAAAGGACTTAGCCCTAATTCTAAAAATACAATAAACATCCAATATTATTTTATTATTCATTTTTCATTTCTGATTTCAGATTTCATATTTTTAATTATATATATTTTTTTTGAGCCTTTTTGGAAAAAACCGTTACGATTGACCAAAATACCCTTTTTGACGCTAAAACCCTAATTTGCCCGAAAAATGCGTTTCCGCTTCAAAATGAATCTATAACCCTAGAAATGACCTCTAGAATCTTAGAATGCATGCTCAATGACCTTCATGAGGAATTATCATTTTTATTGTGAAATGACCAAAATACCCTTTTGGACTCAAAAAAACCTGATTTACCCAAAAAGTGCATTTCAACTCTAAAAATGATTTTAGAAACTTTGGAATGACTTTTAGGACTCAAAATGCAATGCATGATGCTTCTCACTCCTCAACTTATTTATTTTTGTGGAAAATTAGGGTTTTGATCTAAGCTGGACAAAATTGGGGTATGACAGTGTCTCAACTATGTTATCTCCTGCGCTGATAGAGACTATCCAAACCATGCCTACCCCTATGACATTGGATCCACGACTTCCTGATACTTGGACTTGGAAGCATGATACTCAAGACCACTATACTTGCTCGAATGGCTATTATTGGTTGCTTAACCAACATAGAAATTGGGATGTGAACATAAATATGAGGTGGATTTGGCGCCTCAAAGTCCCAACTAAGGTTCAACACTTCATTTGGCTTTGTCTTCACAATGCCCTTCCAACTAATGCTCGTAGGCATCATTGCAACATGGTAGCTTCTTCAAGCCGCACCTGTTGCTCCTCTCCCATGGAAGACCTTCTTCATTGCTTTCGCGAGTGCCCTCATTCTAAAGAGGGGTGTGGCTCCGTTTGGGAATGGGGGCTCATCTTAATTTTTTCTCTCAAGCTGAGACTAACTCCTGAATTTATGATATGATTCACAGTACTTCCATGTACATTTTTATTGCTGGTTTGTGGCAGGTGTGGTGCTGGCGCAACAATATGATTTTTGAATAACAACCTTGGAAAATTCATGAAGTCCTTAGGAAGGTCTATGTGTCCCATGACGAGTTTCTAGACTACTTCCTTCCCCAGGGGTTGACGTTGCCTCGGCCAAGCTCACTTCTCACTGAACACCACCTCCTATTGGTTATGTTAAAGTCAACGTGAATGGGAGTTTTTTGGAGAATTGTTCTCGTATGGGAGCTGGTGGTATTCTTCGAGATCACACAGGTGGTTGGATTGCTGGTTTCTCTTACCCCCAAATTGGTGGTGACGCCCTCTTGGCTGAATAGCACCCATGCATTACATTCTTATGCCTCTTTCATCTTATAGATATCGGAGGCTTTGCAGTGAACTAAAAGTATTAGCTTGAGCCATGTTCCGAGAGACCATAACAGATGCGCAGATTTCTTAGCAAAGGAAGGCTCCCGATCGATGGCCGACATGCTTTGGGATCACCCACCGCCGGGACTGGAATCTCTCATTCTGAGAGATAAGCTTAGAACTTAGTTCTTTTGCTCTGTTTTTTTTTCCTTTCTTTTGTCTTTGTTACATTGTAACACCACCCAAAAAAAAGAAGAAAGAGAGAGAGGTAAAAGAAATAAATAAAGAAACAGTAGAAATGAGAGAGGGGGGAGGAAAAAAACATAAAAGCAAAAAGCAAAAAGTTGTCATATTTTGTCTTTTAGTGGTAACGTTACAATTTTGCCCTCAATTATGTGAAGTGTCACTTTTTTCAAATGTTTTAATAGATAATTTCATATGTGGTGTATTGTATAAATCTATATTAGATTAGATTATATTTTAAGTATATCTAACTTTAAAAAATTAAATCCAAACTACTAATATTTTGTATGTTTTTAATTCACTAAATGTTATCATGTGTAATATTTTAATTAGTAGATAAGGAAAAAATAATGGCTTTTTGAAATTGAATTATAATGTTTTTATGTTATTTATTATTTTTTGCGGTTAAAGTGCGGGTGTTAACACCCAAAAATAATTAGGTCGTAGGCCGATGACTGAATGAAGAAGGCAGTAGAGCCGGAGTATTGAGGCAGGTCACTAGACAAGGGTTTTAAGAGATAATTGCCTGAGAAAATGATCGAGAGAAGCCCTCGGGGCATATCACTAGACAACTCCCCGAGGAAGGGGTTAGCCCGAGGAGCAATGAGCGAGAACGAGGGAGAGTACAGCCTCAGCCTATAGAGTGCCACGGCCAGGGTAGGCTCGGGTGCCTGAGTTACTGTCTGAGGACGAAGGTTAGCTGAGTAAACCAAGTGGCCGAGGTAAGGCGGTTTTACTTGGAAGGCACGTAAGAGACATGCACGAAGATAGAACGTGGGAGCGGTTGAAGATCAAGCGAAGGAGCGAAGCCTTGAAGAGCGGAGTGAGGGAGTTCACCCCACTAACCGTGCTAGTGAGATCGTGGGTGGTTACTGCCTCCTTAGGGCTTAGGAACAATGATAATCGTTGATCTTAGACTGATCCAACGGTAGGCAAATGTTGCCTGTGTTAGTGGCCGACGAGGGCCTATGTATATAAATAGGAGAGCAATTGTATAGAAAAGGAACAATCAATCAATCAAAAACTCTACGTTTATTTTATTTATCTGCTTTTATCGCACTTTATCTTTATTTTTTTATGCATTAGCCAGTAGTATAATCCAACCCTCGCAGTCCCCTCTCACCTAACCTGGCCCTTTCTAGAGGAGTCAGGATACCCACAGTCAAGGAGCAGAGTTCCCTCCTTGGCGCAATTGCTTGAAGAACAAGGAATTGAAGAACTTGCTCAAACCCATGGCCGAATCCACGGCTAGGACCTAAGAGTTTGAACCAAGGAACAACAAATTGGCACGCCCGGTGGGACTAGAACAGGTGAACAGACCATTGCGTTTGATTTGCCTGGACTGGATTATCATTGGCGTATGCATCTGCGCTCTAGAAAAAACCTAAGTATGGATTCGTCTTCTACTTCAAGAAAGGCAACTGCTGCGAAAGGCCGAATCACAGAGGCAATAGGTGTTTTAGGGAATACTACTGCAACGGTTACTGCAGAATCGAATGAGCCGCCTCACCAAGAGGAGGAGCCTGTGGTCATGACCACCTCATTCATTCGGCAACAAATTGACATGGGGATACATGATATAAAGTACCAAGTGTCTCAACAATTGGCTGGCATAGTTAAACCTTTGGTGCACAATGAAGTGCAACAAGCCAAGGAATTGGAGCACAGGCACGCAACACAGTGTGGCAGCCCCACCAACCCCATTTTTCCTGGCCAATTACAGGGAGGACATCCTACTTCTTTGGGAGGCACGTATCAGTCCCTACCATACACCAACCCTGTTGGACCTCAGCAGGCATCCTCCTATGCTTCTATGGGAGGTATGCATCAGTGTTCACCGGGTGGGAGTTTGACTGGGCCTCAACAGGCGTTCTCTTATCAGGTATGCCCTTCTCCTGTAATTCCTCAGTCCAGTACTTTTGCCATTGCCAACACTGGGGGCAGTTTTTGGCGAATGTCACTAATACGGCTTCTCTTCAGCAAGGACAAATGCAATTGGCCCGAAGGCCGCCCGAGGCAGTGGGCTCGGTGGGTTTGCCGCAAGGACCATCCTATGGATGTTTTGCCGCGGCTAACTACCCAGTCTACGCAGGGGGGCAAGCCTTCTCCCCGGAATCAGGGAATGACAGGATCAGTGGGTATTGCCCGAGTCGGCAGCCATGGGCCCAGAGCCCACCTGACTCGACAAGCCTACATCTTAGCCAGCCGTACCCCGGAGCACTCAATACCTACCCGGCGGGTTCCTATATACATACACAGCTGAATGTTGCCCCAACCGAGCAGCCATGGAATCAACTTCCACCTCACTGAGGCATGCAAACATCTGTACCAGGAATTGGCCTTGTTAACCTGGCCCAAGTAGTGCCTGGGAAACCATGGGCAGACGCTCCACCTCAGGTACCACCGCAGCCAGGGGCGCAGGGTCCCCCAGATACACTGTGGCGAACAACGCCTCCACCTGAAAGACCATCGGGGGCCCAACTTCTGGATCATAATTTGATAGCCGACACTATTAAGAAGTTCTTCGGCGTTCAGCTGAAACCGCTTGATAGACCAGTGTACAGGAAGCCTTACCCCGAGTGGGTAGATAGATTGGTGTCTCTGCCCAGAGGATTAAAAACACCTGATTTTGCCAATTCTCCGGGGATGATGGTAAATCTACTATGGAGCACATCTGCTGATTCACGACCCAGTGTGGGGAAGGAAACCAGAACGAATTCCATAAGTTGCAGTTGTTTCCTTTGTCCCTGACAAGAATTGCCTTCTCTTGGTATTCTTCTCTCCCACCCGATTCTATACAGACTTGGGCAGACATGGAAAGGTGCTTCCATGACAGATTTTATTGGCCACAGCCTGAAGTTACCGGAGTCGATCTCATGAATTTACGGCAGAAGGTGAATGAGGCAGTAATTGACTTCATTGAAAGATTCAGAAAGATGGCCGGAAAGTGCTCAGTACCTTTCTGTTATACCCCAATTTTGTCCGTCTTCTTTTTCTAGTTTTAGTCGTTTATTTTACTTAAATCGTGTTTTGAAGTCGCGTGATTACGAGAATTATCAGTATGGCGTCTCAGTTACTAATCCTGGTCAATTTCAATGACCCTGTTCGACTAAATCGAAATACCGTTGCTTTAAATTAGGCATGCACGCGAAGGATTGATCGTTTCGTGCGTTCTTCAATTTAATCTTCGTATTTGGGATTTAGTCGAACCTAATTGGGACTAACAAAGTCATTTTTCTCGCGATTTGGCTTGTCGTTTCAATTTGGGCTTAAGAATGCAATTCCAAGTTAATTTTTAGCGTTTTTAGTTAACAGGCCCATTTTTCTATTTTTGGGCCTCGTTTTAGCGTATTTGTTTAGTCCGGCCCGTTCTCGTCTTTGTATTTGGCCCGACTCCTTTTTCTTGTTATTAATCTTATTTTGTTTATATAATTTATTTAAGCAATATAGTATCAAAAAAAATGTCAAAAAAAAAATCTATTTAATTGTTATTACAGTATAGAAGTGTCTAAGATGTCCAAATGTCCAAAAAAATTACATCAAAAAAAGGCCCAAATGGCCAGATCCGAAAATGTAAATAATAATAGGCAGCAGCAGCAGATTTAGGGTTTCCCGCGGCTGCTCCCCAAGCTGCTGGGCCTGGGTCGATCCGTTCCAAAACCTGGAAAAAAAACAGCTAATTCAAATTAGCAGCTAAAAAAGAAGGGAGAGGCTGAGTCAGTCCTGAGTCAGCTACTAGCTGTCCAGGAGACAATGCAATTAACCAGAGAATCAAGAAATTAATTTTCGGTTCCAGAAATTGCTATAAAATGCTAATCCGAAAACCAAATCAGGGACAGACAGAAATTCACACAGAAAAATCCATACGAAATTTAGAGATATTCAGGGTAAAGAAGCGAAAAAAATCCAGAAACATAAACAGTCAAACAGAGTAGAAGCAGTTGCAGTGAGGCAATAGTGAGCAGAACAATTCGGTAACCACATAAGAAGAGACCAAACAGAGGCTGGAAAAAGAGGTTGGTGTTCCTGGAAATTTCGTTTTTAATAAGTGTAGTGCATAATAGGTTTTAGTTGCTCAACTAATAAACTAATAAGCTGGGACTAGTAGCAACCCAGATCAAAACAACGCATATATGTTTTTTTTTTAAAAAAAAGGGGAAATCAAATGTAGTAAGTTTTAGTTTTGCTGTCCGTAAATAAGATCCTAAATTAGTACTGTGTATATGAGTTAGCAAATCATGAACACATTAGGTTTTTTTAAGTCAGTATTGTATAGAATATATTTAATTTGAGACAAATCAAAAAATAAGAAAAGCAGAAACAGACATATGAAGGAGCAGATAAGAAAACTATATATAAAAAAAAAAGAAAGAACCGAAACCTTGCCTGCTAGTTCCGGCCACCGTAGACGGTGGCCGTCCGCCTCAAACCGCAGTCATCCTCCCCCTCTAGGTAGCCTTGGAAACCGAACCAGAAGCAAATGACCACCGTACGGTGGTCATCTCCGCCGTTATCCCCTTCGCGTCGCCGTATGATTCGTCGTCACCATCGCACGTGACCGGAGATGGTCCGGCCTGACCTCCTCCCTCCACCGTAACCGTCACCACCATCGTTGAACCAAGCCTTTTCTGTCGCCGCCGCTAGAGACACCCCCTCTCGTTTGATCTCTGCCTGATCCCCTCACCGTCGCCGTCAACGACGTGCCTTGAGCCGTGGCCGTATGCTCCGCTTCCTCTCCCTTCAACGCCGTCCATCACCTTCGCCGTAAACCTCGCCACCGCGTCCTCCCTCTTCTTCTTCTCTCCTCCCCCATTTTCGTTCTCTCCTTCTCTCTCCCTCTCTCTTCGAAAATTCTTCTTTCTCTCTCCAAACAAAATTTTCGCACTCTCTCTCTCTCTCCAAAAGTAATGGTGCGGCGCAAAGAGGAAGAAAGGCATGAAATTAGGGTTCTGATCTCATTCCCTTTATACCTCTTCCCAATTTCCATTTTTTTTTATTTTAATTTTATTTTTATTATCAGAATACTATTAACACCCCTTCAATTCATGCGCGCACCCTCCCTCACTTAGGCCCAGCTTCGCATTCTGGGCCCTCCAATGCGAACTGGGCTTCCTTTTTACACCTGCTATTAATTATACAACCCATTGCGACTAATAATACCCTATTTTACCATTTCACCCCCCTTTCTCGTTTTTTTTAATTTAATTTAATTCTCTTCAAGACAAAATAGTTTCTCATAAATCAAAAACTTTGTTAATAGTCTTGTGAAGCCTTTGCTTGCATGATTATTAACAATGAGGTACTAGTGGTGATCACTTGGAGCTTTTGCTCAACTGATCATCATGAAGGCCTAAATTTTCCTAAAGAGTTTCACTAAATCAAAAAAACTTTGTTTATAGTCTTGTGAAGCCTTTGCTTGCATGATTATTAACAATGGAGCGCTAGTGGTGACCACTTGGAGCCCTTGCTCAATTGATCATCATGAAAGCTTGATTTTCACAATTAAACAAGATAAAAAACAAAAAACCTTTTTCAGGACAAGCGAGAACTACGTAGCTTTGAATTCTCCATCGCACCGGGAGATACGTAGGAGTGGGCCATGTCCCGTCAAGCACTTCTTTCTAAAAACCCTTTTTTCCTCCTTTCTCGCCAAAAATAAAAAAAATTTATTAAGTTCTTTAATTCATTTTTCAATAAGAATTAGAGAGGCAAAATTAAATATTTTCAGGCCAACATATAAAAACCACACATTTAATTAAATGTTCCCTCTCAGTAGAGAGGACGTGTGGGGTGCTAACACCTTCCCCGCGCGTAACCGACCCCCGAACCTTCTTCTCTAGTTTCCCAAGACCACTCGCTTTCCAATAAAAGGTTTTCCTAATCTTTTCCTTAATAAATATTGGTGGCGGCTTCATTGTTTTTTAGAAAAGTTGTAAACGAGGAAGGTTCTCCCTCGGGGGCTTTTTTCGGGCGCAACACTTTCCCAGAATCTCAACTTACTTCCATGGCCATCTTTGGAATGCACCCTCAATTGAAGGAAAAGCTCGTGGGACGGGCTTGTAGTGACCTCAGTGGTTTAACTTCCAGGGCTGTGCAAATTGAGCAATACATACAGGAAAGAGAAAGGAAGAGGGCTACTAGAGGTCGAGGGCCTCAATTGATATCAGTAGTGGATGCAGTCGAGGACTCAGATTATGATCAATTAGCCGATTACACGGCAGACATCCCGGTGGCTGAGATAGTCAAAGGCAGAGCATACCTCTGTCCTGCTCTTAAGCCTGCCAAAGGAAGAGAGAAGGACGAAGCAGGGAACAAAGTTGAATACTCCTTTGACATATCCAAGGCTGATCAAATATTTGATTACCTTCTCAAGGACAAACAGATTAAGCTCCTTGATGGCCATAAGATTCCCCCCTGAGGAAATAAAAGGAATGAACTATTGTAAGTGGCACAATTCATTCAGTCATGCCACTTCCAATTGTATTATCTTCCGCCGAGCCATTCAAGAGGCTATAAAGAAAGGGAGGTTCAAGATGGCCGATAAGGGAACACAGGAGATGAGCATTGATACTGATCATTTCCCCAGCATGAGCGTTAATATGGTCTCCTTTTCAGGAAGTGACCGAGGGAAAGGAAAAAAGAAGTATGTATGGGTCCCCAAGCAGGAGGCACCCCCGGATAAGAAAGTATCTGTCTTCGACCACTTAGGGTCACCCCTCAAAGGGTCCACAGTGGCAGACCGCGTGGCGTTGTTGCAAGAAAGGTAACAGCTGGGAGGGCCGAGCCAGCCCCAAGGGACCCAAAAGAAACTCCCAAAGCCAGGGAAGCTTGTTCAAGACCCCAGAGATCTACACCTATCCAAGCTTAACTCTAGGAATAATTCTGGGAGAAGTTCACCTCGGGTTCAGGATGTGACGGAAAGACTGCGG
Source organism: Astragalus membranaceus (assembly GCA_039519185.1). Classification (NCBI taxonomy): domain Eukaryota; kingdom Viridiplantae; phylum Streptophyta; class Magnoliopsida; order Fabales; family Fabaceae; genus Astragalus; species Astragalus membranaceus. Next base: position 55,583,703 of record CM076848.1, on the reverse strand, counting down.
TACGCTTCACCTGGGGGGCACGGTAGGCCTTCCCGTGATTCAGGTAGGCAAGCCACTGTGCCAGCCCAGGCGGGGAACCTCGTACCAAAGATGAAAGAAGGGTCGCGCAGGTCATTGAGACCCAAGGGTCAACATCAGTAGATATTAACGTACTTAACGACCGCAAATTAAGGGCTTCCAGAACAGTAAAGTCACCATCAGAAGTGCCACAAAGTCAATGGATGACACATGCAACAGCGGAAGCGCCAGTGCCGGTGATTGTCCCCAAATCTCGTTCCCAAAAGAGAAGGCAACAGAGGGCGAGGGACTACCACAGAATGAGGGAGGCCCTCTAGATGCTCACCTCGGCTAGAGAAGGGAACACCCAAGCCATCCCCACAACCACTGTGGCTACGACTTTGGAACAGGCCTTCCCAAAACCGGTCGACAAAACAGCTCCGGAGCGGCCAAACCTCGACGCAGCTGATCCTAGTGCACCCGATGAGACAACGGGGGGACCCAACGCCATGATAGGAATGATGGATACCCCTCATAGCCCACTGACTGAGGCAGTAATAGGATGTCTATATGGGCCTAATAGCCCCAAGCCACCTCAGTCGGCCAATGTACCTCACATTGAAGGGGCTATGACGGAATAGGAACTGGCAGAGGACGACCTCCTGGGAGAAGGTGAAGAGAACCCATTTGGCCCTCTGAACTTTGACGGGGACTCCTTGACAGGGTCAATCCCGGACGATATCATGGACGAGGCCGATGTGGCGTATTATGCTGACATAGAGATGGTGGGCCTTCTTCCACCAGAATTCTGGGGTAATAAAGATCAACCAAGAGCTCTTGAGGGAGATGTCTTTGCTGAGGGGGTCGAATGGGCTGCCTTGACAGAGCCCGAGGGAGTGAGTACAAAAGGAATGTTGTTTGAAAAACCCACAACCGACATGACTAGACACTTGAAACCACTGTATATCAAAGCCCATTTGAATGGGAAGCTGTTTAATCGTGTCTTCGTAGATGGCGGTACTGTATTGAATATCATGCCGTTAGCCACTATGAAAAAGTTGGGGAAGAACGCCGAGGACCTCATTCCAACTACCATGACCATGACTAGTTTCATGGGCCACCCATCCCACGTCTTGGGGGTGTTGGTTCCTGATGTGACAGTTGGGAGCAAGATCACTCGCTCGACTTTCTTTGTCATAGAAGGAAAGCCCTCGTATGCCGTGATTCTGGGGAGAGATTGGATTCACACCAGTGAATGCGTGCCTTCCACCCTGCATCAGAAGTTAATGATATGGATAGGGGATCAAGTGGAGATAATAGAAGCAGACCCTAATCCATTTCCTGCGGAAGTAAAGATGTTCGAAGCTGTCTTCTATTCTCCCCATTTACACCCTATCTCCATCCAAGGAAATTATGAAGAAGGTGGCATTAAATCTTGTGACTGGACCAAAAGAGGTTTTGAATTCCAAATGTTGGCCGACCCACGGCCTAGCAACGAGGATAATGATTAATCTCCCACCAGAAGTACAGAGCCTGCTGGATCGGTTGCACCTATTCCAAATTGAATCCAGCAGTGAAGAGGCTATGTTTGGTGCGATAGACGAAGAGCACGAACTTGAGCAATACTCCTACCAAGGAGATTCGGATGACCCCTTTGACAGGACGTTGGCCGAACCTCCTCACCTGGAGCCCATCCAAAGGAAGATGCCCACCTTTGAAGCGCAAGATCCTCTGTTGGAGGTGAACCTGGGGAGTGAAGAGAAGCCAAAGATAACAAAGGTCAGTGGTAAATTACAACCTCAACAGCGAGATCAGATGTTGGCGTTAATAAAGAGCTACCGTGACTGCTTTGTGTGGGATTACCATGACATGCCAGGCCTCGATAAAGCCTTCGTAGAGCATAGGGTATCCATCAAGGAAGTTTGCAAGCCTCATAAACAGCCACCAAGGAGGTTCAATCCACAATTGATGCCACAAATCAAAGCCGATGTGGAAAGACTGCTCAAAGCAGTGTTCATAAGAACTGCAAGGTACGTAGAATGGGAATGGCCAGGTCAGTGTTTGTATTGATTACAGGGATTTGAACTTGGCCACTCCCAAGGATGAGTATGGCATGGCGGTGGCCGACATGCTTCTCGATGCCGCGGCCAATAATGCCATCTTAACTTTCATGGACGGTTATTCTGGGTATAACCAGATATATGTGGCCGAGGCTGACACACATAAGACTGCCTTCAGGTGCCCTGGGTATCTATGAGTGACTGGAGGTATACATCGATGATGTGGTGGTTAAGTCCAAGAGTTTTGAAGCCCACTTAGTGGGCTTGAACAAGCTCTAAAACGGATGAGACTCCATAATCTAAAAATGAACTCGGCTAAGTATGCTTTTGGCGTGTCTGCAGGCAACTTTTTGGGCTTTTTGGTACACAACCAAGGCATTGAAGTAGACAAGAACAAAGCCCGAGCTATCTTTGAGGCAAGACCTCCCAGGAACAAGAAGGAGCTGCAGAGCTTGCTAGGTAAAGTCAACTTCCTGAGAAGATTCATCTCCAACTTGGCCGGAAAGATGAAAGTTTTCTCACCTTTGTTGAGGATGAAGAATTCTGAGGAAATGATGTGGGGAGCGAGGCAACAGGAGGCCTTTGACCAGATCAAGGCTGCCCTGACTAACCCTCTTGTCCTAGTACCTCCGCACCCTGGAAAACCGTTGAAGCTTTATATTGCGGCCGAAGATCAAGCCATCGGCTGCCTATTAGCCCAAGATGATGATAATGGCGGCGAGCGTGCTGTTTATTATCTCAGCAGGATCCTCAACGACGCTGAGACTAGATATTCTCCTATTGAGAAGCTTTGTTTGTCTTTATTTAATGCTTGTACTAAACTGGAATATTATTTATTACCGAAAGAGGTTCTACTTGTGTGCAAAGTTGACATTATCAGGCATCTTCTTAATAGACCAGTCTTGCAGTGGAGACTTGTCAAGTGGGCCATTAAGTTAAATGTGTTTGCCTTGACATACGTGCCATTGAGAGCTGTTAAAGGGCAAGCCTTGGCTGACTTCTTGGCTCAGCACCCATGTGTAGAGATACATGTTGCGTCAAAGACACACTTAGAGCAAGTGTACTCTATCGCAGAAGTAGTATAGAAAATCTCGTCTCCACAGGGATTAATTAATAAGTACCAAACTAATCAAAATTTGTTATTGTTTATACGAACGAATATTTGATAGTTGTAACGGAAACAAATAAAACAATAAATAACCAGAATTAAAATGAAAGGTTGAATCAATGGAGAGAAGTCTAGGGTCTCGGTTTCACTTGCAAGCTTCGATTCACCTATGTCTAAGCTCTAATTAAGTTCACCCTTGGCTATTTAAACACCCACATTTCACCCTATGAATTTTGTTCTCCTATGTCTAGGTGCAAACAAGAATTAATAAAGTATCATTTACTAATTACTATTCATATTAATCCTTGAAATAAGTTTACAAACTCTTTCAATATTCATAAACAAGTATTTATTTTAGTTGGCCATTCCTAAAACAAAATTGGAAATATTAACACACAAGGATTAAAGATACTAAGCATTAATCTTAACATTACAACCATTAAAAATCCATTACATAATTAATAGCATTCCAACCACACAAGGGTTTAGCTCATAGTGAGCAATAAACACAAAAAGAAAAGCATGGATGCTAGATCTAGTTCCATACTACTGAAATTTCAAAAGAGATGAAGAGGAGAAGAGGGTTATACTGTCTAAGCTTTGAATATCGCAGCCCAAGAAGAGAAACCAGCTCCAAATTCGCACTACACTCCAAGAATGATAGTTTCAGCAATGCTGCAGCTCTGTTTCCAGCACTGTTATGCAGAATTCCCTTTTTGTGTATAAACCTTGGTAAAAACGAAAATGGCAGCAAGGAAAGTGATGTCTCACTGTTCTCTCCACTGTCCAGCGCGCCTCCCTAGGAAAGAGGAACAGTCCCTTTTTTATATGGATAGGGTTGTGGGATCCAAGAAAACCCTAAAAGGCCAATTCTTTGTCTTTTTGTTTGGGCCCAATAACACGAGTCATAAATAAAAAGGACTGCACAATAAAATAAAAACAGCTGGACCCCATAAACTGACGCGCACTGTCACGCATAGCTGTCAGGCGCAGAGTCCCTTTCCAAAGCTTTCTCTTTCATCTAGTTTAGGCCTCTGACTAAATGCTATAGCACCTGCACACAGCACCACACTACAACACACATTAAACCACAAGAAAGAGCACCAAAGTGCCCATTAATTTTTGACCAGAATTTTTCCCAACTAACCTCAACTCAATACTTCCAATTAATTAATTAAACTAATTACTTTTAAACAAACAATAATTTAAGCTAATAAAGTATAAATAACTCTTATAATTAAGAGTTATCACCGAGGTAAGGCGGTTTTACTTGGAAGGCACGTAAGAGACATGCACGAAGATAGAACGTGTGAGCGGTTGAAGATCAAGCGAAGGAGCGAAGCCTTGAAGAGCGGAGTGAGGGAGTTCACCCCACTAACCGTGCTAGTGAGATCGTGGGTGGTTACTCCGCCTCCTTAAGGCTTAGGAACAATGATAATCGTTGATCTTAGACTGATCCAACGGTAGGCAAATGTTGCCTGTGTTAGTGGCCGACGAGGGCCTATGTATGTAAATAGGAGAACAATTGTACAAAAAAGGAACAATCAGTCAATCAAAAACTCTACGTTTATTTTATCTATCTGCTTTTATCGCACTTTATCTTTATTTTTTTTATGCATTAGCCAGTAGTATAATCCAACCCTCGCAGTCCCCTCTCACCTAACCTGGCCCTTTCTAGAGGAGTCAGGATACCCACAGTCAAGGAGCAGAGTTCCCTCCTTGGCGCAATTTCTTGAAGAACAAGGAATCGAAGAACTTGCTCAAACCCCTGGCCGAATCCGCGGCTAGGACCTAAGAGTTTGAACCAAGGAACAACAGCGGGTAATGGGCATGCCCATGGGAACTTGGTCCCCAGAGGGTACGAGGACGGGCACTATAATACCCTGCCCAAACATGTGCGGGCTCGGGTACGGGCACTGTAGTATCCTGCCCATAGGGTACCCATTGCCATCCCTAGGTGAACGCGAACAGTTTATCCGTGATGACATTAAGCCTTTTTTCTTTTGATAAATGATGACATTAGTCCATTTAAGCCATTCAACACAAACAATTTGTATTTTTTTTGACCAATTTTAGTTTCTATTAAACTTATGTCACTGTGTGAGTCTATGCGAAAGTGCTATTGATCGAAAAATTAAATTTTCAATCTTTTTTTATAACAGTTAACGTATAAGTAATTATTTTTTATAACAAAAATGTATCCTTCTTAACAATTAACAAAAATTAAATTTTTAATATTTTTTATAACAAATAACAAAAATGTATGCCCACACCCGCCACGTGGTCGGATATCTAATCTAATATCTATTTATACAAACAAACCTCCAATAAAATTACCAATTTGGATCTCTTATCTATTTATACAAACAAACCTCCAATAAAATTACCAATTTGGATCTCTTATTAACAAGACACATATCTAACTTAAGGGTAAAACTGTCATTACACTCTCTTTTTCCTTTTTCTTTTCTCTTTCTTCTTACACTCTCTTTCTTACTTTTCACTTTCCTCTTACACCCTCTTTCTTCCTTTTTCCTTTTTTACTTTACTTTTACTTTTTCCATAAATAATTATTCTCTTTCTCTTATCACTTCACTTTAATTTTTTTAACAAAATTTCTAAATTTATACCAACACTACTCTATTAAAATTACATATAAAAATGTAAATGAGTCACATTAAAAAACAAAAAAAAACTATCACATTTTTGAAAAAAGTTATCACCTTAAAATTTTAATTTCTCTCTCCGAAATCTGTTTACACTCTTATTGATAATCTACTATCACCTCTTATTGATAACTGCACTGATATATAAAAAAACAAAGGATTAATATTTGTCATTGATAATTTAAAATTTTGAAGACTACTATAAGCCTACTATCAAAAAAACTATAATATTTAATGACGATTTAAAATACTAATTAATATTTAAAACAAATATTCCTTACTGAGCTACGTAGTGGGGGTCGATCCGGTTTGCTTCTGGGTTCGATTCCCGCCCACGTTAAAAAGGTGTGTTGGCCAGCGAAATCCTTGCCGCAAGTAGTGAGCGGAGATTAGTCATTCGTTGAAAGCGTTGGGACACTCCGTGGGTAGCCAGCAATGGTCCTCAATCAAAAAAAACTACTATCTCTCTTTTATCTAAACAATCTACTAATCAACTAAAATAATAAGTTGAAATTGCAAAATAACTGCACTGATATATAAAAAACACGTGATAACTACACTGATATATAAAAAACACGAGATTAATATTTACTATTGATAATTATAATTTTTGAAAACTACAATAAACTGCTATCTAAAAAAATAAGAAGACTTAATGACTATCTAAACTGATTAATATTTAAAACTCACGTGACAATATTTGTCACTAATATCTAAAAAAGGACAACTAATTGTTATTGATGTATAAAACTATCTATCTTTTACTATCGACTAAAATATACTAATCAACTCAAATGATCAATTGAAACTATGAGATAACTGCAATGATATATAAAATAAAAAAACACGGGATAACTGCACTGATATATAACAAACACGGGATTAATATTTGTAATTGATAATTAAATTTTTTGAAGGCTACTATAAACCTACTATCTAAAAAACAAATAATATTTAATGACAATTTAAACAACTGATTAATATTTAAAACAAATATTTTTTATTGATAATCTACTATCCCTCTTTTACTATCTACTATATAATCAACTAAAATAATCAATTGAAACTACGAGATAACTGCGTTGATATATAAAAAACACGGGATAACTGCAGTGATATATAAAAACCACGAGATTAATATTTACCATTGATAACAAAATTTCTAAATTTAAACAAACACTACTCTATTAAAATTACCTATAAAAATGTAAATGAGTCACATTAAAAAAAAAACTATCACATTTTTGAAAAAAGTTATCACCTTAAAATTTTAATTTCTCTCTCCGAAATCTGTTTACACTCTTATTGATAATCTACTATCACCTCTTATTGATAACTGCACTGATATATAAAAAAACAAAGGATTAATATTTGTCATTGATAATTTAAAATTTTGAAGACTACTATAAGCCTACTATCAAAAAAACTATAATATTTAATGACGATTTAAAATACTAATTAATATTTAAAACAAATATTCCTTACTGAGCTACGTAGTGGGGGTCGATCCGGTTTGCTTCCGGGTTCGATTCCCGCCCACGTTAAAAAGGCGTGTTGGCCAGCTAAATCTTTGCCGCAAGTAGTGAGCGGAGATTAGTCCTTCGTTGAAAGCGTTGGGACACTCCGTGGGTAGCCAGCAATGATCCTAAATAAAAAAAAACTACTATCTCTCTTTTACTATCTAAACAATCTACTAATCAACTAAAATAATAAGTTGAAATTGCAAAATAACTGCACTGATATATAAAAAACACGGGATAACTACACTGATATATAAAAAATACGAGATTAATATTTGCCATTGATAATTATAACTTTTGAAAACTACAATAAACTGCTATCTAAAAAAACAAGAAGACTTAATGACTATTTAAACTGATTAATATTTAAAACTCACGTGACAATATTTGTCACTAATATCTAAAAAAGGACAACTAATTGTTATTGATGTATAAAAAAACACAGGATAAATATTTCTTATTGATAATCTACTATCTATCTTTTACTATCGATTAAAATATACTAATCAACTCAAATGATCAGTTGAAACTATGAGATAACTGCAATGATATATAAAATAAAAAAACACGGGATAACTGCACTGATATATAACAAAACACGGGATTAATATTTGTAATTGATAATTAAATTTTTTGAAGGCTACTATAAACCTACTATCTAAAAAACAAATAATATTTAATGACAATTTAAAGAACTGATTAATATTTAAAACAAAGATTTCTTATTGATAATCTACTATCCCTCTTTTACTATCTACTATATAATCAACTAAAATAATCAATTGAAACTACGAGATAACTGCGTTGATATATAAAAAACACGGGATAACTGCAGTGATATATAAAAACCACGGGATTAATATTTACCATTGATAATTATAATTTTTGAAAACTATTATAAACCTACTATCTAAAAAAACAAGAAGGCTTAATGACTATTTAAATTAATTAATATTTAAAACACACGTGACAATATTTGTCACTAATACCTAAAAAATGACAAATAATTGTTACTGATTGTCATACCCCAATTTTGTCTGGCTTAGGTCAAAACCCTAATTTTCCCCAAAAAATAAATAAATTGAGGAGTGAGGAGCATTATGCATTGCATTTTGGGTCTTAGAAGTCATTCCAAGGTCTTTAAAGTCATTTTTAGGGTTGGAGTGCACTTTTTAAGCAAATTAGGGTTTTAGGGTCAAAAAGGGCATTTTGGTCATTTTTCGTAAAAAGATGATTCTCTCGCAAAAAATGCACATCCACAAAAAGTACATTTTTATTCTATCAAGGATAATTTTTGTACAATTTTTTAGAAAGAAAACCCTAGTCAAAATAATTAAAAATGTATTTTTACATTTTTAGTGCATAGAAAAATAAAAAGGACCATTAAATATTCCTCAATTCTTAAGTGACAATTTTTATTGTCATGGGTGACTAGAGGGAATATTTTATGGTGCCCAAAAACATGTGCCACATTTTCAATAGTTGCATTCCCATTATTTCCCATGCCCAAAATTTCAAATTCAAAAAAAAACTCAAAAAAGGGAAGTGTCCTCAATAAGACAAAATGTACTATTTTGTGACAACTTGCATTTTTTTCCCTCTCCTTCCCTCCTCATGGCTGCGAATTTCAGCCCTCCTTTCACCCTCATTTGTGTTTCTTCAACACCCTTAATCCATGTGAGTTGTATTCCTAGCCATTGATTAAAATTCTAGATCAAATCCTAGGGTACAACTATGTGCAAATTGACCTAATTGCCCTCAACAATTTTTGTGTACAAAAAACTCTTCAATTTCATATGACACCAGCCATTCCTCACTCATTTGTGTTTTCTCTTTGTCCCTAATCCATGTGCATTGCAATCTTGGCCCTTGATTCAAATTCTATCTCAAATCTCAATGGTTGGCAAAAGCACAATGTCCTATATACCCTTAATTTTGCACCTCATATAAAACCCAAAAATAAGAAACCAAAGGGGGGGATTCTCATTTTACCCTAGCACACAATCAGATCACAATTCCTCTCCTCCTCCCCTCTCAAACCCAAGACCACCTCCCACCATCTCCACCACCAATTCTTCAAATTTCAACCATCCAAACTTCATTATTCTTGATTCCTACACTAGATCCACTTCTAATCTTGCATTATCTTCAAAGTTCATCATCAAATCCTTCAAGATCAAGTGATTTTCGTGGGATTCAAGAGGAGGTTCAAGTGTTCTTGGTTTCTATTTTGATATTCTTCTTCATTTCAAGCAAGATCTAGAGGTAAGCTCACAAACCCTTGCATTTTCTTTAATTTTCATTATGTAATCTCTCTTCTACTCCTCTTTCCTTCTTGAAAGAAGCTTTGAGGACTCATTTCAAACATTATTGGACAAGGACATTGGGAGCCTTGGGTGTTTGAGATGGGTCCTTGGCCTTGAAGGGAAGATTCTTGTGTTTGAATAATTTTCCTTGCATTTCTACACATTTTTCACTAAAGTTCATGAAATAAAACACCACTTTCTTTCAAAAAAGGTTTCGGCCATGTAGTGTTTTTAGTGGTTCATGCATTTCTTTGTTCATTTATGGTGTTTAAGTTAAATAAAAAAGTGGATCTAGCCAACTATGCTTTGAGGTTCATAAGTAGAAATTAGGGTTTTTATTGTTCTTGCATTTCCTTTGATTTTGAGTTGAAATAAATGATGGAATGACAATTGTTTGAGCATCAAATGTATGGGTGGATCCTAGGGTTTATGTTCATATGCTCATTGATGTGATTTGGTTGCAAGAACATGATGAAATTCGTGCTTGAGTTTTCCTTGCTATGCATTCGGCCATAAGGCCTATTTTTACCCTCTTTGATTGCTTGAAAATTGTCATTTTGATTGTGTTTGGGCAAGTGCAAGTTATGCAATTGTGTTTATTTACTTTTTACCATTTTACTTTACCATTCATTAAATTTTTACCAAAACATAAAAATATTTTACCACTTTGGTTTTTACCTATTCATTAACATTTACCAAAAACATAAAAAGATTTTACCATTTTACTTTTACCTCTTCATTAAGTTTTTACCTAGAGTTTTTACCATGTCATAAAACATAAAAACATTTTTACTTTCATGCATCAAAACATTTTTACCTCATTCATTAAAAAACTTTCATCTTATCTCATAAAACATTTCTACCTTCACATCAAAACATTTTTACCCCATTCATTAAAACACTCTCATCTCATCTCATAACACATTTTTACTTTCATTCAAAACATTTTACCATCTTGCATTCTTTTATTTTCTCACATGTTCATGCATCCTTGCATGCCATACATACATTCATTCTTAAATGATCATGCATTCATTAATATTATGTCTTGCATGCAATAACCAAGAGTTCATGCATTCATTCTTTGTATGCTCATGCATAGATGCCTAATCATGCATTCATATCCACATGCTTATTCATCTAAACTAAGAATATCCTATGCTTATGATCAATTGCATTTCTCTTGTTCATGATGCCATTCAAATGTCTTGACTTAATTGTGTGCCCTCCCCTTCTACATGTATGACCTCCTAATGAAGACGTAAGCCTACATGCCTGTTGTAGCATAGAGTCATTAGGGTAAATACACTCCTTTGAGATTGTTGCCCGTCCCGTAGCAATTATCACTCACACACATGCACAATTGCTTTAAGAACTTTGTTTTGCATCATTGATAATTGAATCCCTTGATTGTATTGGCATACTTAATCTTGGTTGATGAATAATATGTTCATGACTGCTTGATTGTTGAAGTATGAGCATTATTCATTCATTTGCATTTGGTTATGGATTTAGAATTGACTTGAAATGTTCTATTCCTTTTCTAAAACCCATTTCCAAAAAAATCATTTCAAAACAAAAAGAAACTTTTACTTTCAAAACGAAAATAAATCAATTGTCATTAAACACCAATCGCACCGTTGTCGATTAGGTCATTAATGATGATTTCGTTTTCAAAAGGAGTTAGTAGCGAGACCATTCTAACCGTTGTTGTTCGGTCTTCGCAAAAGCTCTATCCCATTTTCGAAAACTTACTCATTTCTCAGAAATAAACCAATTGTCATTAAACACCAATCGTGCCGTTGCCGATTAGGTCATTAATGATGATTTCATTTTCAAAAGAGTTAGTAGTGAGGCCATTCTAACCGTTGTTGTTCGGTCTTCACAAACGCTCACCCAATTGCGAAAAACCTCTCAATCCGTTTTCAAAACCAAAAACCGAGAACTACGTAGCTTTGATCCCTCTTCTGGTGAGGGTACGTAGGAGCGGGGTCCTGTCCCGTCAAGCACATTCTTAAAAAATCTTTGTTTTGTCCTGATTTTCAAAGATAACCAAAAATATCCCTTTCCCCCTCGTTTTCAATAAAACAAACTCCTAAAGAAAAGAAAAGAAGTAGAACAAACCGCTTTCAAACTCAAACTTTTGTCCAAACCACACATCAAGTTAATGGTTCCCTTTCGGTAGAAAGGAGGTACGGGGTGCTAATCCCTTCCCCGTACCTAACCGACCCCCGAACCTACATCTCTGCGTTTTCAAAAGACCATCCGCCTTGTTTAAAAGACTTTTTTTCAATGTTTTGGTCTTAAAATTAAAATATTGATGGCGGCTTCATTTATCTTCCACGTTGTACATCGAGAAATCCCAACCGGATTTTTCGGGCGCAACACTGATATATAAAAAAACACGGGATAGATATTTCTTATTGATAATCTACTATCTATCTTTTCCTATCTACTATAATCTACTAATCAACTCAAATAATCAATTGAAACTATGAGATAACTGCACTGATACATAAAAAAAAAACAACGAGATAACTGCACTGATATATAAAAAACACAGGATTAATATTTGTCATTGATAATTAAAATTTTTGAAGACTACTATAAACCAACTATCTAAAAAACAAATAATATTTAATGACCATTTAAACTACTGATTAATATTTAAAACAAATATTTCTTATTGATAATCTACTATCTCTCTTCTACTATCTACTATATTCTACTAATCAACTAAAATAATCAATTGAAACTACCAGATAACTGCATTGATAAATAAAAAACACGGGATAACTACAATGATATATAACAAACCACGGGATTAATAATTACCATTGATAATTATAATTTTTGAAAACTATAGACCAACTATCTAAAAAGACAAGAAGGCTTAATGACTATTTAAAACACATGTGACAATATTTGTCACTAATACCTAAAAAAGGACAAACAGTTGTTACTGATATATAAAAAAAACACGGGATAGATATTTCTTATTGATAATCTACTATCTATCTTTTACTATATACTATAATCTATTAATCAACTCAAATAGTCAATTGAAACTATGAGATAACTGCAATGATATATAAAAAAAAACACGGGATAACTACACTAATATATAAAAAAACACAAGATTAATATTTGTCATTGATAATTAAAAATTTTGAAGGCTACTATAAACCTACTAACTAAAAAAAAAAATATTTATTGACCATTTAAACTACTGATTAATATTTAAAACAAATATTTCTTATTGATAATCTACTATCTCTCTTTTACTATCTACTATAATCTACTAATCAACTAAAATAATCAATTCAAACTAAGAGATAACTGCACTGATATATAAAAACCACAGGATAACTGCACTGATATTTAAAAAAAAAACTTGAGATTAATATTTGTCATTGATAATTAAAATTTTGAAAACTATTACTACAAATCTACTATTTAAAAAACAAGAAGACTTAATGACTATTTAAATTACTAATTAATATTTAAAACAATTATTTCTTATTGATAATCTACTATCTAACAAGTTTACTATCTACTATAATCTACTAATCAACTAAAATAATCAAATGAAACTACCAGATAACTACACTGATATATAAAAAACACGAGATAACTATAGTGATACATAAAAAACCACGGGATTAATATTTGCTATTGATAATTGTAATTTTTGAAAACTACTATAAACCTACTATCTAAAAAATAAGAAAACTTAATGACTATTTAAACTGATTAATATTTAAAACACACGCAACAAATATTTGTCACTAATACGTAAAAAAGGCAAATAATTGTTACTGATATATAAAAAAACACGGGATAAATATTTATTATTGATAATCTACTATCTATCTTTTACTATCTACAATAGCTAATAATCAACTCAAATAATCAATTGAAACTATGAGATAACTGCACTGATACATAAAAAAGCACGAGATAACTGCACTGATATATAAAAAAATACGGGTATAACTGCAATCATATATATAAAAACACAGGATAATTGCACAAATATATAAAAAAACACGGGATAACAACATTGATATATAAAAGAACACTGCACTGATATATAAAAAATAAGGGATAAATGCACATATTGGTTTTAAATGATACTTTTACATTTTTAGATTTAAATATTTTTCTATTTTTTATTTACTTTAAATTTGTCTTTATTTTCACGGGGTAATGTTCAAGCTATTTAAATACTGTCTAAATTCATTCATAAAAATAACACGACAGCACCCGTGCGTATGCACGGGTATCCTACTAGTGGACTTCAAAATTCAAGCCCAAATTTCAATCCAGTTTTTTGGCCCGTCCCAAAAAAGCTATGCCCAATGCGGTTTGGACGACCCGTTTTGCAAACCTTTTCGAAAGTACTTTATCATGAGAAATGATATTTGAGCATAAAGGTATGGATCTTGTATAGCAGCATCTCATTGTTTTTTTAGGTATTTTCATAATCTGTAAAATTAGTTGCATAAGATGAAAAGTATGTGAGAAATAAACTTTTTTGGACACTTTGGAGGATAAGTTGAACAAGATAAAGATAGAGTTTTTTTTTTCTACTTAGATTATGCTTTTTTGGACACTTTGGTATGAAATTATGCTTAAATTATGCTTTTGGACACTTTGGAGGATAAGTTGAGGCTAAATATAAATGTTAAATTATGCTTTTGGTCCCTCAATTTTTTTCGTTTGTCGAGTTTAGTCTTTTTATTTTATTGGGGATTTTACTCCCCCAAGTTTCTCAATTTGGCAATTTTGTCTATGATGTTTTCATAGCACTGTTCGCCCCCAAAAATCATAGATTCTGCAGTATCCCATTTTTCCAAAATCCAAAATTTCTAGGGACCATAATTGCAAATAATCTATGATTTAGAGGGACAAAAATTGGCAAATAGAATGTTGTTATACTTTGGAAAGCTTGGTGTTGACATATCAAACATGTTTTGTGTTAATCCTCTTTTTTTGGTTACCATGTTATTGGTGCGCAGTTTCCATCTGTTTTGCCGATGACTAATCTACGCCGGAGAACCTGGCTGGCCACTTGTATACTCGGCTTTGCCGGTCATTGTGGTTCTCCCCTCCCAACAGAGTTTTTGCTACACCAAGATTCGAACTTGAGATCTTAGAGTGGGATCCAAGCCCAGTTATCACTTGGACCAATCCTTGTTGGTGTTTTGTGTTAATCCTCTACTGCAACATATTTGGTTTTCTTCTGTGTATGAGTTTAAAAAAATCAACTTGTACAATATTGTTATTTAATATAATAATGGTTTACAATTCATATTTGTTTGGGGTGTCAATTCATATTTGTACAATATATATATATATATATATATATATATATATATATATATATATATATATATATATATATATATATATATATAGTGGCGGACCCAGGACCCCGGGGTCAGGGGTGTCAAATTTTTTAAATACACAGTTTGCTAAAAATATAATTAAAAACAATTATAAATTGATGACCTTGGTCTCTTTACTAAAAAATTATCCATTTGATGACCTTGTTCAAACACACTATTAATACTAATTAGAATTACAAACTACAAAAAAAATAGGGTTCTCAAATTCAGAAATTCGATCAGAAATTACAAACAAAATAGGGTTCAGAAATTCAAACAGAAATTACCAACAATTCAAATCAGAATTTCAATTTAGGGTTCTCAATCAATTCACATTCAAATCAGAATTTCAATGACAATCAGAAATTATCCCCAATTTTAAGTTTAGGGTTTTCAACCAAATCAGAAATTATCAAAATTTAGAGAAGAAGAAAGCTACATACATGTGACTGTGAGACAGACGCACGCAACGCAGGAAACTGGAAAAGAGAAGATGAAGAAAGCTCCAGCCTTCAGTTGATGTTTTCGCGAGAGAGAAGATGAGAGAAGGAAGCAGAAGGCTTCGCGGGAGAAGAGAGCTACTTCGTGAGAGAGAATGCAGAAGGCAGAAGGCAGAAGCTTCAGTTGACTGCGAAGAAGAAGAAGGCTTCGCGAAGAACGGAAGAAGAAGAAGGCTTCGTGGAAATGGAATCGTTCGTTTTCCGTAAGAAGAAGAAGAAGACCTGTGTGTTTTGCGTTTTGTTGCCTGCATGTTTTGCGAGAGAGTGTGTGTTTGGGTATTTTGAGCAAATGGGTGCAAAATTTGGGCTATTGGTGCAACTTAAAATATTCAGGGGTGTCAAAAAAATATTTCTATAGGGTGGTAAGCAGAATTTTTTTTTCCAGGGGTGTCAACCAGGGGCGGAGCCAGGGGAACCTGGTGGGGCCATGGTCTCCCCCAAAAATTTAATGTTTTAGCAATTGTGTGTATTATGCACCCAATTTTTATATTATGTACCCAATTTTTCTAGCTGGTCCCCCCCAAATTTCTACTGTTTTAGCAACTTGATCTCCTCCAATTTGTTTTTCTGGCTCTTCCCCTGGTGTCAACTGAACCCCCTCACTACTAGTTGGGTCCACCACTATATATATATGCTAAAGTGCTCCCGGGGTCACTTATCTTTATTTAAAGTAACGAATTAGTCCTTTATGTTTTTTTTGTCCCAAATAAGTCCTTTATCTTTCAAATTTTTGACACATAAATCCTTTTCCGTTAACAATGCTGATTTATGTGTAAAAAAGGATTTATGTGTCAAAAATTTGAAACATAAAAGATTGATTTAGGACAGCAAATGATTTATGTGTCAAAATTTTAAAACATAAAGGACTGATTTGGGACAAAAAAAAGATAAAGAACCAAATCGTTACTTTAAATAAAGATAAGAGACCCCGAGAGCACTTTAGCCTATATATTGAGTAGTATTGACTACCCCATAACAGTACCACCTTCCGGCCCTGTCGTTGGACATGACCAAATATGTGTATAACTCGACTTGTCTGAGGCCAGCATATTTGCAAAGGAGAAAATTTTTCCATGTCATTGTCATATTCAAATTTGAGGTATATATTCAATACACTCACGTCCTGCATATATAAGGTATCGATATTGGATACCAGTTACCATTTTGGTGTATCGAAGTCTCACAGTGCCATTGTCTTTTTCTTTCAAGGCACCATGTGTGAGGTATTCACTTGCCCTAAATATTTTAGGGACCTCGTATTTGAATGTGATTTCTTTTTTTTTTAGTAGTTGTAATTTGACCATTGTTATACACGATAAGTCAATAACTCATATTTATACCAAAGGTAAGTGAAAGAATAAAGGAAATAAGGAAGGAACAGAAATGAGTGAACAAAGAACCGGGTATTTAAGACGACTTCTATTTATAAAAGAGTTGGGGTCATCTTCTTACATGTCCAAAGCGTCTGCAATCTCTGTCGTTCAAATGTGACAATGTGTATTCACAAAGTTGACCTTTAGGCACATGTTTGCAAATATAATAATATTTTTAGAGATGTTTTTTACCTTTGTAAATATATTTACGAAATGCAACAATATGTGCAATGTTTACTTCTGAAATCTCACTTCTAAAAGTGTAATTTCAGAAGCCATATCAAATAAAGTAACAATATGGAGGATTTTCCTTTTTTTCTCTTCTTCGTGTTTTTCAAGTTGTTCTTCCTCCCTCTCTTTATCATTGAGAAAAAACCCAAATTATGCTTTCTGGAATTAATTTTTTGAAATCGTATTCCCAGTGGCGGACCTGGCTTATAACCAGGGGGTTCAGTTGAATCCCTTGGAATTTTTTTTTTGTACTAAACACCCTATATAAATAGCCTAAATCTCCTGAAATTTTAATTTTGACACCCCTGAAAATTTGAAATTGTACTAGTAGACCAAGTTTTGCACTCATTTGACACCGGTCTTAAAAAATTTGACACCCCTAACCCCGGGGTCCTGGGTCCGCCACTGCGTATACCCAAACCAAATATCCACAATGCATGTAATTGGGTTCTGGAAATTACGTTTTATAAAGCAATAAAATCTAGAAATTAAACACATCGTAATTGAGTTTCATAATTAACCTTTCTAAAAGAGGTGTAACAAATCAATCCCTTTAAAGAATGGAGCAAATTCGGGTCTTTTATAAAATTAAACATACATTATTGAACAATAAATTTTGGTTCAAAAAATGAGTAAAACATATTTTAACAAAATATCTCTAAGATGGAAATTTAGTTAAATTCAAGTTTTCAAACTACTAAATGAGGGTAAGGGAGCATTAAAGAGCTTGCTTTAGCTTATCTCACGACATAAGTATTGAACAACTATTTGGAAACATTTGTGAAAATAACTCGCGATTCGTTCATAAGTTGCTTTTAGCCTCTCTTTTAAGAAACTCTTCATATATTTTAGGCTTAAATATCATTTACCCCTCTGCAAATATCACGTTTATCCATTTACCCACCTGCAATTTTTTTTTTAAAACAAACCCTGCAAAATGTAATTGTATCTAGTTACCCCCTGCTGTTAGTTTTGGCTAACAACGTTAAGTCTAGCCTGACTTGGCTGACATTTGGGATCTAGTTAAGCCCCTGCAAATTAAGTGTTTCTAGTTACCCCCTGCAAATATTAAGTGGGGGGTGGTTATCCCCTGCAAATATTAAGTGTTTCTAGTTACCCCCTGCAAATATTAACGTTGTTAGCCAAAACTAACAGCAGGGGGGTAACTGGATACAGTTACATTTTGCAGGTTTGTTTTAAACGTTTTTTTTTGCAGGGGGTAAATGGATAAATGTGATATTTGCAGGGGGGTAAATGATGTTTAAGCCTATAGTTTATTATCACAAATTTTTATGCTTTTTGTTTCTACAAGAAAGAGATTGTATTAAGGGGAGTACTGTGGTAGCTTGAGGTCTCGCTAAACTTCTCTGGATCAAAGCCTTATGGGAAAAAGACCCAAAGAGAAAAAAAGTACTCCAAAGAGAACGAGGTGATAAAGCCAATTACAATTTGATACCAAAGCTAATACAACAGAAACAATACAACGATAGGCAAGACAACAAAACTGTTGTATGTCGGGTATGACATTAAACCATCAAAATCCACGACAACACATTTGCCTAAATTACCCCACAGTAGTATGACAACAATCTGACAGAACTGTGACAACAAGCCAGTAGTGACATACCAACAATAAATAACACCCAAAAGGAGCGAATCAAATTGTTTGCAAATATTTGATGGGATTTGACCACCATTCAGCAACCTGAAAATTTAGATTTCTCCCAATGTTATAAATAACCCAGTCCCACGCTAAAGTTTTAACTCTGTTTAACAAGGTGGAATAAACAAAAACACTTATGTTGAAATTGACATTATTCCGCTCCAACCAAAGGCACCACAAACCTACCAACCATATAATATTGTTCACAGGAAGAGATTTTTATTCATTAACAAGATCAACAAATAATTAAAATGAGTCAGTCCTTCTAGTGCGGGCACCTGTTGAACCCCCCACCCATATATGTCCTTTCAAATAGCAACCGCTACCTTACACTTTGTTACGGATTGGGCCTCTATGGCCAATCCACCTAAGGCCCAACAATAAAGGGCCAATTCCACCAGCCAAAGGTGGAGATCTAAGACCTAGATCCAATGGTCCTCCTTCACTCCAAAAACCTATAAATAAGCATTCAATGCTAGCATTAAAGGTACTCACTTTTCCAATCCTCTTACTTGTAATTGACTCACTCACTGACTTGAGCGTCGGAGTGTCATTGCAGGTACCACCCCACCTCGGATCGGAGCACCAACTCGGATTGACCAAGAACATAAATACCAATTATCTCGGACCGGACTTTGTATCCAAGGTCGGACACTTAGTCAGAGATACGGTACAGAACATTGACGACCATAGTGGGAGCATCTTATACTCTAGTCCCTCCCCCAACCTCCTTGGTCAGCAATGGCTCCAGAACTCCGACGGAGGAACGTCTCCAGCGTCGTAGTTAGACCCGATCAACAGCAAGAAACGCCCGAGGGGGTAGCACTCACTCTCCCTCGCAGCTCGGCCCACGGCCACAACTCGTCCAGAGCAATGGTTCCCATAAGCTCCGCCAGGAACCAGCTTCCACCTCCTATCCTGACCGTCCAGGTATCGATCGACGCTGTTCAACAGCTCGTCCAACTGCTGACAAGGCAAACCGAGGCTGATCAGCAAAGGAGTCAGCGCTACTCCCAGCTGGAGGCCGAGATTGCCGAGATTCGGGCCCGAGATATCCCGGATCGGTCCTCTCCTCAAACCTATTCTCCCAGCAGAAGAACGTCCAGCAAAAGGCGTCACCGGTCCCCTGCTTGGAGGAGACACCACCATCGCTCGCCACCCCGCCGAAAAGGGAGACGAGGATCTGGAACTCTCCCAAGCGAGACTCGGGACGATACTTATTACCCCGAGGACTCTCCTCACCAGAGCTCGTCATTAGCATCCTCTTCCCCGAGGCGACGTTCTATAAGCCGGGGGAGTCCCCCGAGGCATGAACGTCGGCGTCCTCGTTCTCCGAGGTCCCCTGTTCGGTGCCCTATCGAGAGACCTCCTCCGAGGGAGAGATCGACGGCGCGAAAGGGACCCTTTACAGCAAAGATCGACTACTTTTCGGTGCCCAAACACTTGGAGAAACCCCCTGAAGGTTTAAAGATGCATGACGGGATTGGCGATCCTGATCGTCACCTTGATTATTTCGACACAATGATGCAATATAGGAATGTCCCGAAAGAGATCAAGTGTCGAATCTTCCCTCTTCCCCTGGAAAAGTTGGCACTGGATTGGTTCAGAGCCCTTAAGCCAAACTCGATATCCTCGTGGGACCAACTGGCGAAGCTATTTTCGGCCCATTTCGCCCACTCCAAAATGAAACCAAAATCTCGGAAAGTCTTGCAAGCAATTCGACAAGGGGAGAACGAGTCTCTCCGGGACTATATCGAGAGATTCAATAAGGAAGCAGCTCAGGTCCGGAACCTAGATGATTCTTTCCGACTGTTCTTCATGGAAGCCGGTCTTCGTGAAGGAAGTCTATTCCAAATTGATGTCGGAGTAAATCAATCTGAGTCGCTTGCCGAGTTCCTCCAGCGATCTCAGAAGTACATTGATCATGAAGAGGGGGCGGTTGCAAGAAAGTCGGATGCCGACCCTGGGATGAGCAAGCCTCGATATGAGAAGGAGGCCCGGAACGACGGTAAACCCAGACCTCGCAACCGACACCAACAGTATTCCGACCTTAATGAAACAAGAGCTAGGATTTTGGTGGAATGTATGAAAGCTGAATTCAAGGAAGTCAAGTTCCCCGATCTGCTCCCACACAGGCCGGGACAGAGATCTAACAAGTACTGCCGGTATCACCGGAGCAAAGGGCATGACACCAATCGATGTAATGCTCTGAAAGACGACATTGAGGACCTGATCAAGAAAGGGAAATTAAGCCAGTACGTGGCTAAAACACCCCGGCATGAGGCCGAGGTTAAGGAAGAGAAGGTAGACCCTAAGAAGAAGGGTAAAGCTCACCAAGAAAGAGAAGAAAGCTCGGAGGATGAGCGCGATTTTCGAAAAATCGAAGGGCCGACCAGTAATGATGGTTATCTCGGGGGGCTACCCCGTCGAGGCGGGTAAAACAATGAAAAGAAAATGGAAGGAGGTCATGTGTGCTGCTTCCACCTCAGCAGTAAGCTCAACCCCGGAGCGTCCCCCCTTGGCATTCGGCGACCGAGACTTACTAGACAGCAAACCCAATACACATACCCCTTATAATCAGGGCAGTCATGGCCAACCACGAGATAAGGAGAATCTTGGTCGACCAAGGAAGCTCCGCGGATATCATCTTTATCGACCTTGTGAGGAAACTGCAGATCTCAGAGGAAGACTTCACCCCTTACAGAGGATCAGACCTTTCGGGCTTCAATGGGTCCCGAACCAAACCCCTCGGCTATTTGGAACTGATGGTCACCTATGGCGAGGAACCACTAGAGAGGACAGTCAAGACCAAATTCCTAGTGCTGCCATGCCCTTCGGTCTACAACTGCATCATCGGAAGACCGACTCTAGGAAGGCTCGGGGCTGTAACCTCGACGGTTCACCTGAAAATGAAGTTCTACTCTTTGAGCAACCAAGTAATCACCCTTGATGCCGACCTAGAGTCCGCCCAGAGATGTTTCTATCTGTATGTCAAGGCAGATAGGCAGGCCTCCGAGGAGGGGGTTCCCCCGTAGAAGCAGAAGCTCAGAAAGACCCAAAAAAGAAGAGAAGCGGTCGAGCTGCCGAGGTCAACGTCACAGACCTCGATGCGAGGTATGATCCTGACAGCTCTGAGGATGAGAGCGATGACGAGCTGACACGGGAGCTGAAGAAGAAAATCAGGCGATCCCAACCTAATGGACAGTTCGTACAGATCAGCTGGGAGAGGACCCAACCCAAACTGTCCAGATCGGATCCGATCTCCCTGAAGAAGTGAGAGCAAAGCTCGCCCTCTGTCTGAAATCTCACGCCGATCTCTTCGCTTGGTCGGCAAAAGACATGCCCGGGATCCCCCCGGAAGTCGCCAGTCACCAACTGGCAGTTAACCCCGGGGCTAAGTGAGTCGCCCATGCAGCGCAAAAGAGCTCAAAGCAAGGAGAAAGCAGCTGCTACGGCCAACGTCGTAGATGATTTAATTAAAGCTGATTTTGTAAAGGAAGTCAAGTACACAACTTGGCTTTCGAACCCTGTACTTGTTAAGAAAAGCAATGGGAAATGGCGAATGTGCGTTGACTATACCGATCTTAATAAGGCCTGTCCTAAGGACGCCTTCCCTGTTCCTAGCATTGATCGGCTCATCGATAATGCTTCAGGTTTTCATTTACTATCTTTCATGGACGCCTATTCCGGGTATAACCAAATCCCGATGTTTCCCCCCGACCAAGAGAAAACAGGCCTTCATGACTGACCGCGGTAATTTTTGTTACCGGGTCATGCCATTTGGTTTGAAAAATGCGGGGGCCACCTATCAAAGGATGATGAGCAAGGTGTTCCGAAAGCAGATCGGCCGTAACGTGGAAGTCTACCTCGATGACTTGATCGCAAAAAGCGAAGGGGAAGACCTCCACGTAACCGACCCAGAAGAGATCTTCACAGAAATCCGAAAAAATAATATGAGGTTAAACCCTGTAAAAATGCACTTTCGGGGTCCGGGTAGGGAAATTCCTTGGTTTCTATCTCACAGAAAGGGGCATTGAAGCCAACCCAGACAAATGCCGAGCTGTGACGGAGATGCGCACCCCGTCCACCAAGAAAGAACTCCAAAAGCTCAACGACATGATTGCTGCACTATCTCACTTCATTTCCAACGCTGCCTTCAAATCACTCCCATTGTTTAAACTGCTTAAGAAATAAGCAACATTCGAATGGACCCCCGGAACGGGACGAGGCCCTCTCCCAACTCAAAAAAGTCTTGACCGAACCACCGATCTTAACTCGGCCAAACCCAGGGGAAGACTTATACCTGTACCTAGCCATCTCGGAAGAGGCCATTGGTGTCGTACTCATCAGGGAGACAGAAACGGGTCAGAGTCCGGTATACTTTGTGAGCAAAGCTTTACAGAGATCAGAAGTTAGGTATCAGAAAATAGAAAAAATCACCCTTGCTCTGCTCGTCTCGGCACGCCGTCTCCGACCTTACTTCGTCGCTCATCAAATCGTGGTACAGACAAACTATCCAATCCGGCAGATCCTGCACCGACCCGACTTAGCAGGACGAAGGATCAAATGAGCAGTAGAACTCTGAGTTCAGAATCAAATACGAAACAAGACCGGCCATGAAAGCTCAGATTCTGGCCGACTTTATCACGGAAATGGCACCCGCCGACCCCGAGGACGGGTTGTGGACGCTCCATGTAGATGGATCCTCAAATCCAAAAGGGAGTGGTGCAGGGTTAATGCTCGAAAGCCCGACGGGCGTTGTAATCGAAGTATCACTCACGTTTGGTTTCCCTACCTCAAACAACCAGGCAGAATACGGGGCATGCTTAGCAGGACTCCGACTTGCCATCGACCTCCGAGTTACTCGACTTTCTTTAAACACTGATTCATTGTTGGTAGTCTCTCAAATCGGGAAACAGTACAAAGCCAAAGACCCGACCTTTGCAGAGGTATTTAACCCATGTGCGGGAACTGCTTTCCTGTTTCGTGTTTACGGAGGTTAAACACGTTCCCAGGACACAAAATATCAGGGCGTACATTCTTTCCAAGCTCGCCAGCACCAAAATTCCAGGGAATCACCGGTCAATAATCCAGGAGACGCTGAACAAGCCAAGCATCCTCCCAAACCCGGAGACGGATTTTTTTGTCAATGTGGTTGAGGAAAGCAAAGGTTGGATCTCGCCGATAATGGAGTACATCAAATCGGGGGACGAGCCTCCAGACTCGAGCGAAGCCAAGATCCTCAGGAGGAAGGCCTCATCTTTTTCCATAATCGATGGAAACCTCTACAGAAGAAGCTTATCCGCACCACTGTTAAAATGCGTTGAAGGAGGAGAGGCGGATTACGTCTTGGCCGAGATCCACGAGTGAATCTGTGGGCAGCACCTTGGAGGTCGGTCTCTAGCTCGGAAGGCCTTAAGAGCAGGATATTTCTGGCCAACCGTGGAGACCGATGCAAGAAACTATGTAAAGAAGTGCAGTAAGTGTCAAATCCACGCCAAGGTCCACATAGCACCTCCTACGGAGCTCACGAGCCTCACCTCGCCATGGCCCTTCACATGGTGGGGAATAGATCTCCTAGGACCATTCCCAACTGCCCCCGGCCAGATCAAGTACCTGATAGTGGCAGTAGATTACTCCACAAAATGGATTGAAGCCGAGCCTCTAGCCATCATCAGCGCAAGGAACTGCATCAAGTTCTTCAAAAAGAATATCATGACTAGATTCGGGATTCCCGAGGTAGTAATCACTGACAACGGAACCCAGTTCGCCGACAAAGGCTTCAAAAAACTCATGTCCGACCTTCGAATTAAACACCGGTTCACCTCAGTAGAACACCCGCAAACGAACGGACAGGCAGAAGCCGCCAACAAAATTCTCCTCAATGGATTAAGAAAGCGGCTTGATGAAGCGAAGGGAAACTGGGTTGAAGAATTGCCTTATGTGTTGTGGGCAAACAGAACCACCCCGCAGAGCTCAACGGGGGAGACCCCTTTCCGGCTTTCGTACGGGACGGAGGCGGTAATCCCGGTGGAGATCGGAGAGCTGAGCTGGAGGACCCTCCACCCAAAGTCACCAGAGGACAATAATCAGGCGTTAAAAGAGAACCTTGACCTTGTCGACGAGGTCCGAGGCCAGGCTTCCCTTAAAGAAGTAATAATAAAGCAGAGGGTAGCAGCACGGTATAACTCGAAAGTAATCCCCAGGGATCTTGAAGTCGGTGACTTAGTTTTTCGAAGAGCCGACGTCGGTTTAAAGAACGCCGCGCAAGGCAAGCTCGCCCCTAATTGGGAAGGACCATACCGAGTTGTATCTAAAACTGGTAAAGGTGCCTATGAGTTGGAGACCTTGGCCGGGAAAACGATCCCAAGGACTTGGAACGCCACCAAATTGAAGAAGTACTACAGTTGATTTACATTTTGGCAAGAAACGGTGTATACCGGTGTTGTCATTTCCTGTATCTTATTTGAAGAATGGTGTATACCGATGTTATCACTTATTCTATTTGAAGAACGGTGTATACCGATGTTATCACTTATTTTACCCGAAGAACGGTGTATACCGATGTTATAACTTATTTTATCTGAAGAACGGTGTATACCGATGTTATCACTTATTGTATCTGAAGAACGGTGTATACCGATGTTATCACTTATTCTATCTAAAGAACGGTGTATACCGAGACTATCAATTTACACTTTGATAAAGTACGATTCTTAACCAGGGTTAAGACGATCTTGTCATTCCCTTTATAGTTGGCTGAGGTTGCCACTACCCTAAGAGGCGAGTTCGATCTGGGCCGAGTCCCGGTAAACTGCCCCGAAGGCGACCATCGTTACGCAAACACACTAGTTGGCCGAGGTTGTCACTACCTTAAGGGGCGAGTTTGATCTGGGACGAGTCTCGGTAAACTGCCACGAAGGCGACGCCTACCACTTAAACGAATCAAAACGCAAGTGCATGAATTTAAATCAACAGAGTAAAGCTCAACCGAGGTCGATAAAACCGGAAGTACATGCAATTAAATTTGTATTACAAGCTACCCCGGATACGGCCGGGTCCTCAAATTCAAAAAGATGGCAAAATATTACAAATTCCGGTTCCGCCCAGAACCCGAGGCTTTCTTCCCCACCGGTTCCACCCGGAACCCAAAAAGCAACCAACCCGGAACTATCTTTTCACACAAGTCACGACAGGGATGGGCGAGGGGTAAATGACCTCACACTCCTCAGGGTCGGAGCTGAGCTTGACAATCCGCCCACCTTCCACTGTGTGTTTCCACACTTAGAATCCCCCGGTCCAGAGGCAAAGAAGGATGAATAACGGCGACCTGGGCAAGCGCTTTCTCATAACTCTCCACAGCCACATCCATTGCCATATGGGCCACCTCGACCATCTATTTCTCAGCGTCCTCGGCCTTCGCGTGTGCCTCCTCGAGCTCATTTTCCAACTCGACAATCCGGAGCGAGGAATCCACGCTAGTCCCAGCCTGGACCTGTCCAGCTTTCCGAATTTTGGCTTCAAGCTCGGAAACCCGGACCTTCAAAGAGGAAACCACCTCCTCAGACTGCCTCTCTTGGCTCTCAAGCTCGGAAATACGGAGCTCAAGCTCGATGCTTTCATTAAGGGCATAGTCCCTCTCCTTTTCAAGCTTATCCTTCACCGCCGTAAGCGCGATCTGGTCTTCCTGGGACTTCGAAAGAGTCGAGGCCAGCAACTCATACTTTTTCTGGAGGTCTGCTCGGAGTTTCCGTTCAGTATCCATCTCTGCCAGGGCCCCTGAAATAGCAGAAACAAGAAAGTCAGTAACGGAATTAACCAAAAGAACAACCAAGTAAAACCCTTCGGAACCTGGTGTTACCTTTCACCTGGCTCTCAGCCTCGGCCATTTGAAGCTTGGAAACATCGGCCAGATGCCGAAACAACCTGGCGGCGGCCTCAACCGGATCAACCCGGGAATCCTCCAAATGCTTCTTCAAGAACTCGCCATCTATCGAGATACCAGAAGATCTCAAAGTTTTATGCTTCCCGTGGCGACTTTTCTTTGAAGCTCGGGGAGAACCGGCTCGACCAGCCTGCACCTGCTGCTCCGGAGCATGGGAAGTGGAGGCAGGATCTCCTTGAGACAAAGGACGCTGCCTTTTCCGGTGTAAAAGATCAGTCGCCTGATCTTCAGCACCGACCAAGCTGGCCTCTGTGATAGTGTTGATCGGAACGGCAAGAACGGGCTCATTCCGGGAGGATCTTTCTACTGGACCCCGGCCTTCCTTTCCGTAATAGCCCTCAAGCGGGAGAATTTGTCAGGCCCCATACTGTCTGCAAAACAAGGAAAAGAAGCAATGTTAAAAGAGACGGCAATTGAAAAATTATGGGCGGTATTGGCTATTAAAAACCTACCAAGCACGACCGCCACTTGAGATTTAGAGCCCGCCACGACCAATCGAGCTACATCAATCCCAAATTTTTTGGGATCCCGGTAGATAATCAGGCCGGCGAAGTTGGTCAAGATCGCTAAAGAGTCCTGATCAACCGGGGACAGTCGGCTTAAACTGACAGTATACGTGTGAGGGCGCCGATTGAAATGAGAAAGAGACCACCCTATTTGAAACTTGGTGGACTCCAGGGATTCCCCATTCGCAGGATATCTGCCGACGTGCCTCACTGCCTCCTCATTCACAGGCTCGACGAAGAAATACTTGTTCTTCCAATTTTTTAGGAACCGGAATAGGGCATGAAAATTTTAATACCCCTCCTAGCCCAGAAGCTCACGTGTTCCCACCGATCCTTGGTTCCATCCTCGTGCCTCCGGTTGACCTCAAAAAGGTAAAAGAACAGATCACAGGAGATTGGCCTCTCCAAGTGAATACACATTAGCTCGAATGCCCGCAGAAACGCCCATGCGTTGGGGTGAAGCTGAGAGGGAGCGAGGTTCAGAATCCCCATGGCCTCTTGCTGAAAGGCGGTGAAGGGAGGACTAATATGCATGTCAAGAATCGTCACTCCATACATGACAAACTTCAAAGCTCTTGGCCAAACAGCTACGTGTTGACCTTCGGCCATCCCCTCCACGTTCCAGACCTGATCTTTCCTAGAAACGCGCTTGACGAGGAAGCTCATATCATCCCCGGTCTTGTAGACGGACTGAATTCCCCTCAACATTTCCGACACCCACGAGTACTCCCGAGGGACATTCAGAGGTTGAGACAATAGAACATTAACCGGCCCAACTCCGTCGCAGGGGTATTAATCGGAATCACCTCCCTCATACACGGGATCCCCATGGTATTCGAGCCCGTACTTCTTCGTTGTTGCGACTTTCAGCAACCTCTGCTTCACTATCGTCGGAACTCCAGCTAGTGCTCCCCTGTTCTTCATGATCCGGCTCGACGTCGGACTCCTCCGAGTCAAGGACCACTATCTCGGCGTTGTCTTCATCTGCCAGCTCATTGCTGGGAACCCCGGGGAGAACGGTCTTCAGCGTGAAAACTCAAAGGAGCAGAACCCAGATCATCTTGAACCTCGGGAACAGCCGACCCGGGGGGGACTAGTACGAATTTCCACCGAATCTCTAGCACCTGAAGCCATTGCTTTTGCAAGGACGGGGCGATCTAAGTTGGCAACCCGACGAGTCTGTTTTGTCCTCGCCAGATCGATCCTGCAGAAATGGGGGCTTGACGAGTCAGGTTGATACTTAAACAGTGGGTCCACAACCAAGTCGGAACCCGACCTGATGACCCCCACTATGTATCAATAAATACGGGTTCCACTAGTGGAAAATTGACTTTAAAAAGCATCATTTAGCATCGGTTGTTCAAACACCCGATGCTAAATGTAGACGCGGTGGCAATTTTGCAATTAAATGGAAGATTTCAATTTTCGCGCCTACTTTTAGCATCGGTTGTTTAAACAACCGATGCTAAATGTATGTGCGTTAGACATTTAGCATCGGGTGTTTTAACAACCGATGCTACAAGTGTTTGTCTGAGACTTTTAGCGCCGGGTGTTTAAACAACCGATGCTAAAGGTTCACAATTAGCATCGGTTGTTTAAACACTCGATGCTAAAAGTCTCGAACAAACACTTGTAGCATCGGTTGTTAAAACACCCGATGCTACAAGGCGACTTTTATTATTTCGTTTCTATCATCTCTCGCGTCTCTGAATCTCTGAATCGCATAACTCACATTCTCAATCTCCCGTTCTCAA
This sequence comes from Astragalus membranaceus, assembly GCA_039519185.1. NCBI lineage: Eukaryota > Viridiplantae > Streptophyta > Magnoliopsida > Fabales > Fabaceae > Astragalus > Astragalus membranaceus. The sequence continues at coordinate 55,554,684 of CM076848.1, read as the reverse complement.
CCCTCTCACCCTCTGAATCTTCTTCCTCGCCAACCCTCTCACCCTCTGAATCTTCTTCCTATTGTTTCCTTCTTCCTCGCCAACCCTCTCACCCTCTGAATCTTCTTCGTATTTTGCAATTAAATGATGAAGAGAAAGAAAGAAGAAGAACGCTGATTTTTCTACATAGTCACCGTCGTTCCTCGCTCTTCGTCGCCGTCGTCGTCGTAGCGCTCTTCGTCGCCATCGTCTTGCTCCTCGTCTCCATCTTCTTGCTCGCTCGTCTCTCACTCTGTTGTTCTCTCACTTTCGTCACCATCACCGTCAACACTCGTCACTGTCGCCGTCGATGTCAACACTCGTCACTATCGCCGTCGTCGTCGCCTTCCCCGCACCTTCGCACCTCAAGTTCTCCTCTCTCTCAGGTTTGATTAATTTCTTCTATAATCAAGTTCTGAAACCCTATTTGTTCTTTAATTTTTCTGATTCGTCGTTCTGTTCTCTTCCTCCGCGAAGCTCTCTTCCTCGCGAACCCTCATCCCTAAGCACATCTTCGTTTGCGTCTTCAATGCTGTAGGCATCATTTTCGTCTTCAGAGAAATCATCAAAGGAGCATCGTTTTCATCTTCAAAGCAGTAAGCATATCTGAAATCAATATTTTCGTTTTCGTTCTTCTTGTTTGGGTCTTCAAAAACTGATGCTTCATTTTCGTTTTCTTTTGCTTGAAACCCTAAGTTTTTAATGATTTCATCTATTCTTGATTTTGATTGATTTAGGTTTCGTTTAATCCAAATCTTTATCGCCGAAGAGTATTTTCGAGAAGCATAGTAACAAATATAATGAAATACATTCATTCCATTATAAGTATTCAACATTCTATTTATCGCCAAGTTCATTGATCGTTTCCAGTACCTAACCTTTTGATGGAACTTTATAATTTGTTTGGAGAGAATTATAGTCCACATAATGCTATCCATCTATTTTGTTGTGTCTTTAGGATGTTATGGTCTATTAATGGATGGAGTTGGTCTGATGAATTTTCCTACCTGTCCTCAAGAAGCCCTATTGTTGCAGAAGGTATTTTCTACTTCTTTTTGTTAAAGATTGCATTGTTATATAATTAATACAAGGATTTGTGCTTTTATAGTCCTACTTCCTATGGAATATGGCTGTTCATTGATGTGTGCATATGTGGAGTTTACTCTCTTCTACAGTTGTTTGTAATATATGTTAGCCACCCACCAAGTAATGCATCTTACATGTATTTCAGCTTGCAGATGATTATGAAACAACTTTCTTTCACCTTGATTATGAAAAAACTTTCTTCTTAGTATATATAAGTGTAAGGTAATGGGTCTGTTAGAGAGGCCTGTTACTACTAGTAAAGGCTTAGTTAGTTAGTTGTGAGCTAATTAGGGAGTCTATGCATAATATTCTTACATATATGCAATCCTTTGAAATAGATGTGTAGTTGTTGGTTTTATAATTCTGAGTAATGAGTACTAATATTAATGATCTATTTTTTTTTTCTAATTAATGCTAAAAAGATAAGGCTCACTCGTTTTTTATTTGTATGGTGATAGGCTAATTGGATAGACTCAACAGTCCCTGCTGAGGCAGTGTTCCAAAGTGAAGTAAACAAGCTGAAGGCATATCAATTTGAGTCATTCGAGCAAGTGGACTCTTAAACCATTTGAGTGAGACTATGCTTGTATGGTTGGTATGCTGCCTAAATACTGCTTTTAATTTTTCTTTTATTATGACTTTTTTTTAATTCATTCTTGTTTTCTTAGGTGCTTAGATGGCAACTTGCTTACATGACCACTATCTAAAAATCAGTTACAGGACCACTAACTGATAATCTGATTGTAGTGAGATTAATTGTTATGAGGAGCTGTTTCTAAATTATCTTAGTTACAGGACCACTAACTTGCTTTTATGTATTCTATTACCTTTATGATTGAATCGTGCTGTCTTTTTGAATTTAGTGTCTCTTTCTCCGTAGATGTTTTACTGCCTGCTGAAGTTGAACTTCGATCTGAAACAAAAATCCTTCACGGGTTCTTCGATTGATAGAGGTTCTCCCACGGGCCAGCACTCCAACAGGTTAGGGTTCTTTAGATTGCTTGAAATTGGCTTTTCATTGGTTGATTTTTGTTGGTCCTCACATGATTTTGGTTGCTAATAGCTTTATGTTTCTGTTTATGTTGCTAATCAGATTTAGGGTTCTTGACACTTGCATTCACCACTTTCTCATATTAACTCAAAATCGTGTAATTGGAACAGCAGAACAAGAAAAGAGTTTTCTCTTTATCTCTGCCTCTCAAATGGAAGAAGAAAGAGTTGGCTGCAACAACAATAAGAGTTGCTCAAATTCCTCAAAAGGAAAGAAAGAATTCTAGAAAACATGTTCAGGTACAATTTATATAAAATCTACTCTACTTTTATCCATTTTTAGAATTAGAATTCTATTCTACTTAGTTAGTATATATTATTTTTAACTTCATTTATTTTTATTGTTTGGTTAATTATGGTGATAGTTTATTTGTTTTATGAGACTGAGAGATAACAGATTCATGATCCCACCTTCATTAAGCATGAATCTATTATATGCAATCCTTTGAAATAGATGTGTAGTTGTTTGTTTTATAATTCTGAGTAGTGAGTACTAATAGTAATGATCTATTATGTGTAGTTGCAGGCTGAGGCTACTAGCAATCCTTTGAAAACTCAGTCCCTCTCTGTTCAGAACAGCATTATGGAAATCAGGACAGATGCACTGAAGCTACTAGCAAGGGAGAGATTAGAATCAGTTACTTGTCAGCAAATGGTGCCATACTGCCCCAACAGGTTATTCTGGACAACAGGTATAGTCACTGTTGCCTTGTTAATGTTTCTATGAAAAATTATATCTACTTTGATTGTTCATTGTTCTTTTTGTCTCTATTGCTTTATTTCTGTCTTTGTTGCTGACATGTTTTCAATATTTTAGTTATGAACTTTTGAATTTGTACATTTCTATTATAGACTCTGTTGACAGTTGTGAAGTATTCAATCACATCTCTTCCATTAACCCGATTCTTATTAACTTGTTTCCTTTAGGTGGGAGAAAATCAGTGATCCTAAAAGTATAGCTGAGATACTTAATCAGGTTTATGCAGATCATTCAACAAATGTAGATAATGTTTTTTCTCGCATAATCGAAACCACGAGGCATCCTGCTGCTGCAGCATCATTTACTTCAATTATGTTTGCCCCTCAAGGAGAATTATGCTTCGGTGAAACATTATCCAGGTAGAAACAACTAGATGTTGGTTAAGTAGATGTTGCTGGTTAAGTAGATGTTGGGGTGGAAGAAATAGTGCGCCTCCTGGCAAAAACTGGAGGTAAGAAAGTGGTAGTTTTATTTTTTGTTGTTCTTGGATGGGGTGACTTTTTATGAATTTGTAGAATTGTAGCTACAGGATACTGTCGTAATAATCATATCCTTTTCTTGTTTCTGTTAATAGATCTATTTGCCAATGTCAGCAGCAAGTGATTGCAACCTTGGATGGCTGGAAGATTGGTATGTTGTTACAAGTGCACATTTTTGGTAAACATTTATGCCATTTCTGGACAACTTACTATCTGTTTAATTGTTTTACAAATGTATTTTAGACAAAAGGAAAACACAATGTGCTGCACAGGTTTCTAATATCAAACGGCCTTTGAACAAGGTAAACAATAATTTGGTCTACATTAATTTCTAGTAGCAGAATATGATGTGTAAGGATGTAATTAACTTTCTATCAGTATAAAATTGTAACAATACAGTTGAATGTAGCTATTTATATAAGATAGCTATTTAGTCTTGTGAAAGAGGGATGGTTGAACAAACGTACAGTTGAATTCATCCTGCCTTTTTGTTCAACTTTCCTGTTTTGCACTTAGCATATTACCTCATGCAAGAGAAGAAACTGATCATCCCACTGAGGGTGCTCATTATTAACCATTCAACACTTTGCTATTACTAACAAGACCTGTTAGTTGATTCATTGTTTATTTGGATGGTTCAGGTTCCAGATACTGCAGTTGTTAGTGATCTTCAGCCCTTTGCCAAATGAAACTTACAGTGTTGGTTGGAGTGCACCTTTTGGAGTATCAGTTAAAGTATCTCCAACTCATTTCTCTATTGCCAATGGTGAGATGCAAGTCTTGTCTGTGCTAATGAATGCAACCACTAACAGCTCTGTAATTATTGTAAAAGGTGTAATTTTCTTTTGGAATAGGTGTTACTTTCATTTAATTATAGGCCAATGTTAGTGGATGTTGTGAGTCCAATTTTATATGTTTTTCATCAGCCCTCTGCTAAGACTGTAGTCTGTATGCTTCTTATTCTCAATATTAAATATCTACTTGAATGGATGAGTGAAGTCTCGATTGTTAGCTTTTCACACTTCTGATATTTTATTATGAAAAGAATGGTCAATGTAAACTTAAAGCAATTACACTGCATAGGAGAATCTGAAGTCAAATTAGTACCATAATTAAAGAAACTAGACATTTAGCATCGCTTGTTTCAAACAAGCGATGCTAAATGTCTTTTTTTTATCAAGAAAATGACATTTAGCATCGGTTGTTTGAAACAACCGATGCTAAATGTCATTTTTTTTTATCAAAAATGACTTTTAGCATCGGTTATTTGGAACAACCGATGCTAAATGTCACTTTCAGGACATTTAGCATCGGTTGTTTCAAATAACCGATGCTAAATGTTACTTTCAGAACATTTAGCATCGGTTGTTTCAAACACCCGATGCTAAATGTCATTTTTCAGGACATTTAGCATCGGTTGTTTCAAACACCCGATGCTAAATGTCATTTTTCAGGACATTTAGCATCGGTTGTTTCAAATAACCGATGTTAAATGTCATTTTCAGATAGCAAAAACAATGATGAAATGGACATTTAGCATCGGTTATCTGAACACCCGATGCTAAATGTGACATTTAGCATCGGTTAAATAACCGATGCTAAATGTATGACATTTAGCATCGGGCGATTTAGCGTCGGGCGATAACCGACGCTAAATGTCCAATTTAACCGACGCTAAATGTCTTTTTTCCACTAGTGTTCCAAGAGAACCCGACCTTGAACTAAAGCTGGAAGTAATAAATAGAAGAAGGGAACTAACCTTGTAAAACAGGAAGCTCGCCAACACTTGAATCGAATCACGAACTTCAACAGTCTCACCGAGACTCACCGCGGAACTCTGAAAGATGAAGTTTGCTAAATAACGAGTTTAAGATCGGAAGCAGAGTAATTCTCAAAAAGCAATGCAAAGTGAGGGAGGTCCCCTCTCCTATTTATAGGAAACCAAAGGCCTCTAATGGACTTGGGTCTAGGCTACGCGATCCATCGCTAGCCCCTAGGCAGGCGCGTCGTTTCAAGCGCCATCATTGCCCCAATCATCCTCGAACGACGCGTCCCATCATTGACCTCACTAGCAGGCGTGGAAATCAAGGCATAGCTATAAACGAAACGCCTCGAGTCACTCGGCACGACCTGAGTCCATTGGCTCGCCCCGGTCCTCTGGCCTCGGCACAACGTGAGTCTCTCACAAACGGAACGCCTCGAGTCACTCGGCATGACTTGAGTCCCTCAGCTCGTCCCGGTCCTCTAAACTCGGCACGACATGAGTCTCTCACTCCGGAGTTTGGGGGCAGAACACAAACAAAAGCGGAATCCCGGTTTTGAAAGTTAATTACAGGTTCTCCAAAAGCAACAAGTCTAGCCCGCCCTAAGGCGACCCGACTTGGGGGGCAACTGTTGCGGATTGGGCCTCTATGGCCAATCCACCTAAGGCCCAACAATAAAGGGCCAATTCCACCAGCCAAAGGTGGAGATCTAATACCTAGATCCAATGGTCCTCCTTCACTCCAAAAACCTATAAATAAGCATTCAATGCTAGCATTAAAGGTACTCACTTTTCCATTCCTCTTACTTGTAATTGACTCACTCACTGACTTGAGCGTCGGAGTGTCATTGCAGGTACCACCCCACCTCGGATCGGAGCACCAACTCGGATTGACCAAGAACATAAATACCAACTATCTCGGATCGGACTTTGTATCCAAGGTCGGACACTTAGTCAGAGATACGGTACAGAACACACTTGAAAAACAAATGAGATATAGATTTCCTCTAACGGAAACAAATCGGACAAATAATTTCATGAGCACCCACAATGCCACCTCTAGCAATTTGTTGGTAGATTTTACCAAAATTCTTTCTTTGGTCGTAGAAACGACTAATTGTTGAGTTTCAAGATATACCACAAGTTGTTCTTGAAAAAAGTTCTCTTAGACCATAGAGATTACATATCTATACCATCCATATTCGCTTAAGAAAATCACCACCCATACAAATACGGATATAACTTAGGCTTAAATATATCTTTAGCCCCTGCAAATATGACCATAATTCATTTGGGCCCCTGTAATATTTTTAAAATGACCATTGCAAATATTAAGCGTTTACAGTTAAGCCCTTCTGTTAAATTCCATCCAAAAAAATTGATGTGGCTAATGGAGATGACGTCAGCATGACCTCATCAACGATTAACAGAGAAAGATTGAAATGATTCTGTTCCGCTTCAGACTGTTCCAAAAAAAGGGAATAATCAACAGAGAGAGATTGACACGATTCAAAAACGATAATCTTTCTCTGTTAATCATTGATGATGTCTTGCTGATATCATCTCCGTTAGCCACATCGGTTTTTTTGAATGGAAAGTTAACAGAGGGGCTTAACTGCAAACACTTAATATTTGCAAGGGTCATTTTAATTTTTTTTACAGGGGCCTAAATGGATTATGTTCATATTTGCAGGGGCAAACATATATTTAAGCCTATAACTTATATCTTAGAAAAGTGTGATTATTTATTTTACTGAAGTGTAAATGAAGGTAAGCCACTCAAAAACCCTACCCAAGCTGACCTAAACGTTTGTTTTCTTTGAGCAATAAGCTTACTCTTTTTCCTCTCTGAGTCTTTTTCCCTATGGATTTTGGCTCACAGAGGTTTTGAGGAGGCCCTTCCCCTTTTTCTTTTTCCCCATTGTAAAGGTTGGGCACCTCTTGTGCTCCCTTTCAATAAAATTATTGCTTATAAAAAAAAGCTTACTTAAACGTCATGCAATTTTTTAAGGAATAAAAAAGTTAAACGTGATGAAATCTATATCACAAATTATCATTATCTTACTCTAAAAAACATGAATTTAATTTTGTTGACCGGAGTGGAATTCTAATAGAAAAAGGGAAGAAGTCTATAGATGACGGTACATTTCAAACTCAGACATCTCTATCCGTACGAAGAGAAAGTAACATTTTACATTGTACATGTGCATACATTATTATTGCGGTATATCTAATCTCTATCCGTAGATATTTGGGTTTCGAACTTAGAAGTGTAATTTTATTTAGGGTGTGTCCGAGAGTTCGGAGGGGAGCATATGACACTAATAATATTAACTTTTTAGTGATGGAGAGAAAAATAATCATTTCCTCAAAACCCCTCAAATTTCTCTTTTAGTTTATTTTTTTGCCCTCCTCCAAAACACTCAAAAACCTTTATCCTAGTTTATTTTTTGGATTTGGATCCTCTATTGCCTCTCCACGATGCACTAGGCAGCAGAGTCGTTAGATTTAGAGAGAAATTTTTTTCTCTAAATCTAACGGTTTTGCTGCATGCTGCACGGGTGCAGAGGCAGCAGAGGATCCAAGCGGTTATTTTTGAGCTCCACCAAAACCTTCCAAATTTTGGAGGGTTTTGGAGGAGTTCAAAAAATAAACTAGGATAGGGGTTGGGGGGTTTATGGGGATAATTTTTCCCTCTATCACTAAAGAATTAACACTATTAGTCTCATGCCCTCCCCTCTTCTCCAAACTCCCAAACACAACCTTAGAGAAACGACGGATGGTAAGAAACAAAATGTAAAAATAAGAGCAATAACAAAACAAGGCATCCACTTTGTATTGTTATTTGGTGCCTAAAGTTCAAACTTCTAGTGTATTTCTTACATTTCTTATAAAAGATATTCTTACTAAAAAACAACGCTCTTTTGTTTATAATTTTGAGAAGTGACATATGGTACGAAAGTTTTTTGAAGAAATGTTAGAGTTCTGTTTTTTATATAAAATTAGAAAGGAAAAAGTGAGGACCGCATAACCCAACACAGTCAACTGCCATGGACCGCATAAAGTAATACTCTTGCCATGTGATTCTTGGTTTTCGTCTCGTACCAAATATAATTTCTCTACAATTTTTGCATATAACATCCAAAAAATACAACTTATATGGGATGGAAGAGCAAAGAAAATTGAGGAAAAAATTTGTGTTAATATTGGGCCTTCACATTTTAGAAAAGTTTAGTCTAGTTACTGGCATTAACAATATTTTTAAACGTTATTTAATTTAGTCTTTAAAATTCTCAATGTCACGTTGGTCATTGGTTCTACAACTTAATATCAATTAAGTTGCTGAGTTTGTTTTACATCTTAATATCTGTTTGGTCTCCGATAAAATCAAACATTGAGAATAAACTAATATTAAGTTGTAAAAGTCAGAAACATAATCGATATTACGTTGTAAAAATCAGAGACTAAACATGGAGAATTTTAAAAACTAAATTGAACTTTTCTTAAATTTGAAGGACCGATTTAGGTATTAACTAGGAAAAATTATAAAAAAAAAGTAAGAGGAAATAAAAACACACAAGCAATAAGCAAGACACCACAATAGATAAATATTAGAATAAACAGAAATACAAGTCACAAACCCACACAACACAACCAAAAGAGAGACACATAACACACCAGAGGAAGGAAGCACGCAGTGGGGGAAAGAAAAGAAAACCCAGAATCTAGAACCACCAAAAACCAGCTCAACCCCTTTATCATTTCCACGCACACCATAACAACAAAAACACGATTCTTTCTTTCTATTCTTCTCCTCCTTCTTCTTCTTCTTCTTCTTAACTCCCTATTCTATTTCCCCCTTACTTTTCATTTTATTCACGTGAAAGAGAGATCTTGTTCTCTTGCAATGCTTTATTTGTAGTGAACAAGTTAATCTCTTCACACTAATTTCCTTCCCAATCCCACGCTTTTGCCCTTCACGCTTCGAATCGGAGCTTCTTTTCTCCCCTTTTGATCGATACCTATTTTTGTTTAGGTACCCCAAAAAGCTTTGATTCTTTTATTCCAATCAATTTTAGTGTTTTTTTTACAATAGAAATATTTAGGGTTCGAATTAGGGTTTTCTTTCTTCGTGATTCCCGGTATGTACTTAGCTTGTTTGTGTTGCTGGATTTTTCTAGGGTTTCATTGGATCGTTACTTAAGAGTTGCTGAATTTGGGATTTCGGACTGGTAAGGGTTTTGATCAAAGCAATAGAGGTTGCGTGAAATGAGCATGAGCTCCGATCTTTTTAGAGGTTCGAATTGTGGATTTGGAATTACAGTGCTTACGCATTTCTACTTGGAGATTGCTTATCCTTAAGATGGTCTTTAACATTACTTATATGAGCATGGAAGAAGATTGTTTATATTAAATTGTTTATACAGTGATCAACACTTTGAGAACCAATTTTACACACGCTACAAAAGGCAGGGTTTTTCATCTCCCAAAGAAATACAGAGGATCTCATTACAGTGGTCCATTTTTGTTTTCTGAGGGAACCCTTTGGATTTCACATAATCTGAGCTTAATACCTTATAGTAGAGATCTTAATTCTAAGCAAATACTAATCGGGCTTGTGTTGAATCAATTACCTCTGCACTACTTGTTAGTTAGATAGAGTGGTTGCCGTGCTCAAAGTTGATTTTGAATCGAATTTTAGTAGCATTAGTTTCGGCTGTTTGCATATTTGGTGAAAGCAAGTAAACCTAGGTGGTTTCCATAATTTGTGTTTGTAGTGAGTAAGAAGCTTATGGAGGAATACTAAAGCTGGAAATGAATGCAGTGACATGGTGCATGGATATGAGCATAGTTGCTGATTCGTCCCTTTCCTGGAATAGTGCTACTGGAAAGTGATTAAAGCATTCTCAGTTTTGCAAACAGGATACACTGTGCATAGCTGGATTTTGTGCAATGTCGCGTTGCTTTCCATTTCCACCACCAGGATATGAAAAGAAAGCTAGAACAGATGATGTCGATTTACTTAAAAAGGTTAACATGATTTTCTTGTGTTACATTGTGCAAATTCTTTGACCTATCATTATCTGGGATGCAAAACTGTTTTTTCTTTGAACTTAGTGTTAAATGTGCATGAACAAGGTTTCCAAAATGTAAGGCGAGGTTGCCTACTATTCATTGGATCACATCATGACGGAAGCTTTGAAGTAGCGGGCTGTCCTCACTATTAGCATGGTTTTTAAGAATATCCACCATGCATTCATGGTCTGATTTGATTATGGACATGATTATTTTTTCATCCATTTCTTCTGAATGGTAGATAAATTCAACTTAGTTAAAGATCTTTGTAAATATAGTAATATATAAAATGAAGCGTTTGAAACAGTCACTTTGGGTATTTCACACACAAAGAAAAACAGAAAGATATTGCTTGATGAGTCCTTTAGAGGGAAAAGTAATAGTTTACATAATTTCGGTGTGTTGGGTTGTTGGATATATTATGTTGAATTGAGACTGTGTAGAAAATTTAAACATATATATTTTTGAACATTTGGAAAACTTTGGTGCACTATCTCTTTCTGAATGAGAAACACGCCTGGATATTTGGAGAAAACATGATTTTGATGTAAAAGAATAATCTTTTGTTTGGGCTTAATGGTGGGCCTAAGGGCCTTCCCTTTCAGAATAAATGTTGAGGCCTTGAGGGTAAGATATTATAGTTATGGTGTGCTGTCTGGGACTGGAGTATTATAAGGGCACTAGCATTCTCTAGAACTTGTTTCTATGTAATGTTAAAAATGGTTAGCCTTACGCACAAGCATCTAAGTGCTATTTTGCATTAAGAAATTGCCCCTAAAATATTGTGGTAATTCTTTGTTGGGATCAATGCTCTGTCAATTTATTTGTTAGGATTCATTTAATGTTGATATACATGTTGTTGGATATCATTTACTTGCATATTAGTACTACTGAATTTTAACAAATTTCACCTCAAATATAAAACTAGTGGATATCTTTATTGAACTGGTATGGGATTCCTATGCGAGTATGCATTCTCTTTATTGCAAATAAAAGTATTGCCTGTTTACAGAGAACTTTGTATGTTATAATTTGTTGGCAGCACATAGGCATATTGGTTATCATTTTTTATTCTTTTTCGTATCAGTTTGTTTTGTTTAAATAAGCAACTAAATGAACTAATTTTGCTTATAGATTGATTGACTTAGTGTCTAGAAGTAGCTGTTCTTTTTGCTGGATCCTCAAGGACCATGTTGAGTGGTTTTTCAATGGATATTATTCTTTCTTATGTTCTTTTAAAGGGGGAGGAGTGGGGATGCGAAGTCACGTTGTTTGTTTCCTTATTTGATTATTGTTCTTAATATTTATTTTTCACCATGAACTTGCAGGAAAAGCATAGAGAAAAAAAACATAAAAAAGAGAAGAAGGACAAAGAGAAGAGGGAAAGTAAGGACAAGGAGAAGAGGGAAAGTAAGGGAAAGAAAGAGAAAGAAGGAAGGGATGGAAAGCATAAGGAAAAAAAGGACAAAAAGGACAAAAAGGAAAAACACAGAGAAAAAAAGAAAGATAAAGATAAGGACAAGGACAAGGACAAGGATAAAGATAAAAGTAAAATCAGTGCTGCAGATGGGAAAGGATTTCCGGCACAAGCCCTGGATCTTAATGCAGGTAAACTGCATCAAAATGAAGTCAAACAAAATGATAAAAAGGGTGCTTTGTTTGAGGATAGACTTACCAAACCTGCTAGTAACAATGGAGAGAAGGCCAGAGAGAATAATCATCTGGTTGAGGAGAACAAGGACTCTAAATTCCTCATGGAGTTGGACAGGAGGATTAGGGACAATGATGGAGGAGCTGGAAATCAATTGGTTCAAAAGTTTACAATTGCAGACCGTAAAAAGGATGAAGGGACTGTTAGGCTTGTTGCTAAGAGTAGTGGCACCGGCTCCTGGTCTGTTGGTAAGGAGAAGTTCCAGGATAAGGGTGTTGATACTAAGAAGATTGATGGAAGAGAAATCCGAGCTGAGTCCCGACCTATTGGAAATGCAGCAGTTCAAAATCATGCTGGAAATTGTCATCCCAGGGTTGATGAAAAGCTCAGACCTTTGGAGAAGAATTTTGACAACCCTTTGGAAAGAACAATTGAAGAAACAGAAAGGGTTAAGGAAAAAGAAGCCGATAAACGGGGAACTAAAAGGAAAGAAAAAGATAAGGAGAAGAAAGGGCATGGGAAGGACAAAGACAGGGATAAAGAGAAAAAAAAGGAGAAAGCGAAAAAGAAAAGTGACCATAGAAACAGTGAGCAGAATAAATTAAAAGAAAGCAACAAAGCTGTCCCAATAGGCTCAAATTCTTCTACACAGGTTTCCAGCCACATCCATGAAAATTCTATCATTGGGGAAAATCTTAAGAAACGGAAGGAAGTTGATACAAATGGAGTTCTACATGGTGAGTGCCATAAGTAATGATTCATGTTAACATTTCTGCTCAATGAATCCCATTAGGTTGTGGTTAGACACATAATTGACTATTTTCTTACCGGGTTTAGAGTACTATTTTGTTGACCCAATAGCAGATCCTATAAGATATTGTCGGGTTTCTAGGGACGTGACGACTATATTGATATTTTCATAGTTAGGAATTTTTTCAATTACAATGATCAATTTTCTTGAGTTTGCATGCTCATTGTTTTGTGGTTGGCTGACAATTTATAATTCTTTTTTGAATCTTACAGTCAATGACAATAGGCCCAATAAATTGCCAAGACCCTCTTCTCATTCTTTCACTGAAAATGGAAGGATATTGGAACCTTGCGAATATGCTTCAGATGGGCCAAGAGCTGCCGCTAATTTTAAGGTAGAAAACAAGGAATGTAAGATAAATGGCTTCATTGAAGTTCTACCATCTGTAGTTTCCTTAAACAAGAGTCCCAGTGCTCCTGTGCCAGCTTTTCCAGTGGCTGAAGTATCTGCAGTTCCCTTAAACAAAACTCCCAGTGCTCATGTGCCAGCTTTTCCAGTGACTGAAGCATCTGCAGTTTCCTTAAACAAGACTCCCATTGCTCCCGTGCCAGCTTTTCCAGTGACTGAAGTACCTACCAAACCACCCCATCCAGATACCAAGTACCTAAGTCAGGTGTATTCTGTACCCAAAGCAGATGGGTGGTCTGATTTGAATGATCAAGAGTGGCTGTTTGGTAGCAATCATTCACAAGAAAGAAAAGCTATGGTGAAATCTTCAGAGGTTGGGGATACACCGCAGGTATGGGCAGAAGCTGTGCATATAGAGTCAGCAGATGTTTTTGCTCTGCCATATGTCATTCCATACTGATTGATTACTTAAGTGGCACACCATAGATACTTCAAACACGAAACACATCTGTACAAGGAACCCTCTGTTGGCTCACATATTTTGGAGTTACAGAAGCATCTTGGACTAAAATTTGATTCCAAAATTTCTGATGCATTCTTCTCTTATTAGCACCCTAGCTTGCCTTGATCAGAAGCTGTTTGGATGGGCACTTATGTCTAACTGATTGGAAGGGATACTTCTGTCTCAAGTGATTTCATGCGCTGAGGTTGAGGAGTTGTCACTTTGCGCATCATAGTAATTCATTTACAAAGTAGACCTCATATAGACAGCTGCAAGTTGTGGGGAAGGGATGTGTACAAGCTTGTGCAACTTTTGATTCCTTGAAAAAAATTATTTTTGCCTAGAGTTGAGCCTGGGCAGCTACCTTTTTCTAATTGAGAATGAGAGTGAGAATGAGAGTGAGAATAGATATGGCTTTTGCAACTCCAACCACAGTTTTGATTTGTAACATAGAACTTCTATTTACAAGAATATGTATGATAGAGGGGGAAAAAAGTAGTAGTCGGATTTATTCATTTAGCTTTCCCTAAATTTTCTCGGTTATTTCTTCATTTTGCACTAGTGCTTCCCATCAGAAAGGCAGAGTTGACTTTTTTTTGACCGGAACAGACAAGGTTGAGTTGAAATTGTTACAAGGGATATCATATTAGAACGTTATTGACTTGTTTCTATACAGTTTTATTATTTTTTTCAAAATTTAATTTCACAATTGCACCCTTGATTATCTTAATAAATTGATCACATCAAATTTCAGCTATAAAAGTAGAGCTTTGTGAATGGAAAATCGTGGTTAAGAGAAGAGATTCTACTCGAGACAATCAATCCCTTGTTGGCAAAGTCCACACAAGACCTGATTACCAAAAGAACGTTGGGGGTCGCTTCATATTTTCTGAAAAAAAAATGAAACAGCCTAATTAACTCGACCTCACCGGTTCAGACATAAAATAATAACATGTCAAACAAAATGTCATGTCATAAAGTTTCTTTAATGCGAAGAGTTTGATTTATTTTGATCATGGTTGAAATTATTTGGACCATCAAAGCATAGTTTTAAAAACCGGCTCGGCCCGGCCGGTCGAACCGGGAACCGGAGGGGTAACCGAGCCGGTTAACCGTATGGATTGGATATGCAGCAAACCGGTGAAAACTGGTGTGACTCGGCCGGATTTTGCAAAAACCGGTGAACCGGTGACCCGGTTTGACCCGGACCGGGTTGTGAATTTAAAAAAAAAAACTTTTTTTTATCAAAACGACGTCGTTTAATCTGTTTCTTTTGCTCTTTTTCATCTTTTTCTTTTCTATTATTGCATTATTAGCAAAAATAAGCACCATATTTGTTGATTACATATTAATTTGTGTGATCTAAAATACGAATAAATTTAAAAATATTAATAAATTAAGATATTAATTTTTATATTTTAGTAAATATAAAATAAACATAGTTATTAATTTTATAGGTACAAAATTTATATTATATACTATATAGGTCTTAAAAATTCGCGAAATAGAGACCGGTACCTTCACCGAGTCAAAAAATGAGTGATTCAGGTGTGATGTGTCGTGAAGTTGGAGGAGCATAAGATAAGAGACAAAAAATGTGGGAGCGAATAGGATGAGCCAGGCGTGTTCGACCATACCCTCCCTTTCCTTTCGGATAATCTACAAAAACACCATAAAAATTTCTCATCAACGCTTCGTATCTTTATAAATATTAAAATAAATAAATAAATAACTTAACTTCTATCAAATTACAAACAATAAATTAACAAAAATTTAAAAGAGAGGCTAGCATACAATCAAAGGAGCTAAGGTGAGTACATTTGTTAAACATTCAAATATATTTGATTAAAAATGCCAAATAATTCAGTTTTGGTTGGCATTCTGAAACTCAAACTTGATTGTAACATTTTTGAACAACAAGCAATTTGTGTTTCTAATTCAGTCCATCTATTAGAATCGCAGTTCCTTTTACAGTTCTACTCCAATTTGTCCCTGGTTTTTTCTTTAATTTGTTGATTTTGAAAGGGAAGAATTAATGCATGCATGTATTGATTTTAAGCAGAGGATGATATTGATAGCTGCGAGGGTCTGATATGTTTGATTAATGTCTTCAGTGAGAATGTTTCCCTTTTGCTCAGTCACTCCGTGCTATTCTTCATCTTCGCAGGTCAATTTCTATCCATTTCTTTTGAATGCTACAAAACTCTTTCTTTAGCATAGCATAGCAATCTATATGTTCTTTCCTAAAATAGAAAATTGCATAGAGAATGCACCGGGATGTTCTTCTAGGTCATTGTTGCATCGCTGAGATAGAAACATTTTCCTTTTTTTTTTAATCTAGGTGTTCCGAGAAATATTGAATACCCATGGTGTCAAGTGTTAGCATATGTATAACTATAGATTGATTTTATTTTATTTTGCTTTTGTTACAACATTTTTTTTTGACGGAAGTGTTAGAACATTTAAAACAGTTAATTTTGTTGTTATTGCAGATCCCTTTGTTTGGGGGACTGCAACCCCTGTACCCAATTCGAAAGGATCTTGAGAGCAGATGTGTGGCAGAAGAAAGTTTACATCTAGGTTTACATTATGGAACACCTTCACTGAGAAATTCACTTACAGCAAAGGCTACAAAGATCGTTTCTGCTAGTTTTTCCAACCCAATCGAACCGGGATACCTTGTAAATGGGCATTATTCACTTAGTAATGGAGAACTCAGATACATAGACGAAAGATATAGTTTGTCTACTGTCCCAGAGGAACTCGTGGACTTTGCAAAACAGTCGAGTGAAGGATCCGATGCATTAGTAGCACCTGGACAGCCAGAAGCACTATCAAGTACTGATATAACGTCAGGGATGTTGGAATCAAGGCATAGTTTAATTGAAGGGGACAATGAATCGTTAGCCAGTACGAAAGCAAGTGTTGGTGACCTCTTTACTGGAATCAATGAGTCATTCAATGCCTCTGTTAGTAAGGGAGAAGATGCTTTCCGAAGCTCACTGGATAAAGCCAATTCTTTTATTGATTCTGTTATTAAAAATGCTACTACATCCGCAGATAATGCTTTTAGTAAGGCATTTTCTGCTGCTGATCAAACGGGAGAATTAGCAAATAAGAAAATTACTAGCTTTTCAAGCGAGCTAAGTGGAGTCACAAGTAAAGCCCCTGCTTTGGCTACTGATGCGTTGCGCCGCACAATCGTTGCAGTAGAGAGTTCTCTAACAAGTGGGGCTTCCTATGTTGTTTACCTATATGGATCAGCCAAGGAGCTCCTTCCTGGAGAGATTAGGGATACAATCAATGTATATGAAAATAAAGCAACGGAAATTTTGAGGCCTGCTGGATCTGCAACTCAAAAGGTAAAGTATCAATGAAGTTGGAGTATCAACAGAATTCTATACTCTCAAGTCCAAACATAATGTTAAGAATAAGACTATGGGCCTGCTAGATTGTTAGATTTATTATTTTGTTAGTTGCAAGTCTTTGTTGAAATTGTATCTACTTGGTTAGGAGTAGTTTTGGTTGTTATCATTGCCGCCCTCTTGGACCAGCACCTTGTCCTCAAGGTAATAAGTAGATGCAAGCTCCAACCATTGCTCCCAATTAGTGTCTTCGGGGGAGAGTCCCAACCATTGAACAAGAACCAACTTCTTTTGGGGATCAGAATTAAAGTTGGTCTTGACATCCAAGATGGCCAAAGGAACAACTAAAGGGCTGCGGTCAACAGCTGATGGCGGCAGTGGGTCTATGACAGCTGTGTAGGGACCCTTTTGTGGCTTTAATAGGGAGCAGTGGAAGACAGGATGAATTTTGGAAGTTGAAGGCAGCTCTAACTTGTAAGCGGTATTACCAAACTTATCAGGTATCTTGTAGGGACCATAGAAGCGTTTGGCGAGCTTGTTGTTAGGTTGTCCCGTAATTGAATATATAGCACGTAAGAATGCTAAACTACCTAACTACTTTGTAACGGAAATCTCAAATTATTCTAACAACCAAAACTACTCCTAACAACCAAAACTACTCCTAACCAACTAGATACAATTTCAACAAAGACTTGCAACCAACAAAATAACAAATCTAACAATCTAGCAGGCCCCTAGTCTTATTCTTAACACATTACCTGATTCTAACTATTGGCTTCCTTTGAATATTTCATAATGTTTAATGTTTGTGAAATTTGATTTGACTTTATAGTATGAGTTCTGAGTCAAAACACCTCTTTCAAATGTCCGGTTCTTTGTCAGCTCTAGCATAGAAAGTTCTTTGCTTTGATTCAATGTTGAGTTCCTATGTATCCTTGTTCTTATTATGCTGTTTCATTTCACGAATATCCTGAATTTGTTAGCAGTTTTCTAGCCTCTTTAAATATTATATTGTGATGATTTAAGTCCTGTCAACAGATATATGTGGCTTTTTATTCATTGGAGAAAAGTCTTGGCTTGGATCCTAATGACCCAATTATTCCATTTGTTGTTTTTGTGGGCTCTTCAGCAACATTATGGTATGAATTTATCTTTCCTAAAAAATAATGTTTGTTTTTTGTTTTTAAGATTAATTTTCCATCACAAACATCATCTATAAAAGATGTCAGATATATGCAGGGCTATTTATTGGTTGTGGACATATGGAGGTTACTCAGGAGATTTATCCCCTAAATCAGCTCTCGAGCTTTTGACCGCGGACAAAAATGCTGTACTTATAGATGTCCGCGCTGAGGCAAGTTATGGTCAATTTGTCTGGCTTTTTTTGTTCAAAGCGGAGAAACATTTATATAATTTATGAAAGTAATGTCAAGCTATCTTGGGTTTTGAATCTTTTGATGCCTATTGTATCTTTGTTCCACCCTTTTTCCAAACTCAAAGTATGGTTGTTTTGTATTAAGAAAGTTCTCCCATCTTTTTGTATTTGTTTGGCTAACTTTTTCAAAATTGAGAAATGAAGTTGCTGCTCCTTTCCTTTTGCAGATTTTGCGAGAAAAAGATGGTATTCCTGATATTCGACGGGCTGCTCGATTTCGTTATGCAAGTGTAACTCCAATTGAGGTTGGTTTAGACCATGATAATGTTTGAAAGATATGGCGGTATACCCTAACTATGTTAAATGGAACAAGTTCGGAATCATAGTCATTTACTAGATGGATTAGCAATTAATTTCCTATCTATCTACTGCTAAATTGCATATTCTGCAACTGTCAGGCAGATGGAAATATACGCAAGTTGCTGAAGAGTGGTAGAGACCTGGATGATTCTTTGATCGCTGTTATTATTCGAAATTTGAAGATTGTTAAGGTATTTAACCTGCATCTCGAACCAGGGTCTAGTATTTTTTAAAAGTGTGTGGAATAACCCCTGCAACTTTTGGAAATTTTCTTCCATGTGATACTCTCGATTAAACAGTATTTTATGCTACGTCATCATACGTGATTTCATATTTGCATGAGAAATGATGTCTCAATCTTACTTTCTATGATCTATAGGACAGTTCTAAGGTTATAGTGTTAGATGCTGATGGTACTCGTTCTAAAGGCATTGCAAGATCCTTGAAGAAAGTTGGGGTCAAGGTAACTATCTAACTTGCTCTCTGTCCTACTGTATATTCATTCGTCAATATGCACACACCTTCCAAACCTTATTTTATTGCCGAAGTCTGTGCATAACAAAATGGTCAGCTTTGTACACAGAGATTTCGGATCTAGATAACAAAGAACAATTTGTATTGCTGCTATACACGATCATTGAAACTGTTATTTGTATATTAAGGTTAGGGTTGAGTTTCAAAAAAAAAAAAAGGTTAGGGTTGACTAGCTCTGGTGTGGGGGAAAGGTAGGATAATAATAGAAAATAATACTGACAAATGGGCTCCTGCTATTCTACATATCTCATGTCTTTGTTTGTGGCTTCTCGATTTCCTACTTAGCAGTATCTTAATCTTATTATCAAGTAAGTGTTGCACATTTTCATCCCTTTTCTAAGTGTAGATGGATTGAAGCTTGCCCAAAAAAGTTCAAGTATGGTGAATTGTAGTTCAAGCGGCTTTGATTGTTTGAATTTGAAATTGTAATTGAAAAAAAGCAAAAACTAGCATCCATATATATTCAGACTAGCACTTAGTCCTTCAGTGTCAACATGAATACCAACTATCATATTTGTTTTAGACACGGGGGAAGCTTCCTAAATTCTAGTATTTGTGCTTTAGTGGTGGTTCGTATTTGCCCTGGTTGACTAATAGACACCCTCTGCACTATCAACTTATTATCATAGTTTGAATATTGAAGTACATAAAATTAACAACCCATGTATGATATTGCAGAATCCGTACTTGGTCCAAGGTGGCTTTCAGTCTTGGATGAAGCAAAGTCTCCGCATCAAGGAGCTCAAACCTGAGACAGCACTTACCATACTCAACGAGGTATTTGTCAAACTATATCTGTTTATCCATCTTTACCAATATGAATTTCCCTAGCTTACCTAAAAAATATGGAATGTCAGCTCTCTCCAATATTAACAATTCATGATGAATCCTTTTCTACACCCCCACCCCCACCGTTTAAGTTAATCACCTAATTAATTTGTTGGCCACTCTTAACGGCCCAACTAACTCTATAACTAATTTGCCTAAATTTCTCTCATTCTTGTGTCCTGGATTCCACCAGTGCCTGTGTTTATGCTTTTATTTTTAAGATATGCAAAAAGATTTAAGAGAAACTCTCTTAAATTTAGGTTTGTTTGTTGTTTTTTTAAAGAAAAGTCATTTTTTATTCAAAAGATATGTTTTATAAAATTTACAATTACTCTGCAAGCTTTTAGGGGGGGAAGAATTCTCAAAAAAAAAGCTATTTTAGGGTGTGTTTGGATGAAATATTTTTTGGAATAATGTAATTTTTTAGGGGATTTGAAATATTTTAGTATAGCATTTTAAGGGAAAACATTTCAATTCCCCTCAAAAATTACATTACTCCTAAAAAATACTCCATCGAAACACACTTAGTTCTTTTCTCAGAATTTCAAAATAGTAGCTTCTGAAAAAGTAGGTCTTGCATTGTGGGATCACCTTTTTTTTAACCATTTTGTATGTTCACAGGAAGCTGAAGCAATTCTAGAGGATCTTAGTCCTTCTCCTTGGCAACTTTTAGGTTATAGTACGGTAAGTGTCATGTTACATGTATGACATCTTCGTGAACTTCCCAATTTAGTTATTTGTCATTTTGGTTGGATTGCTAACTGTTTTCAAGGTCGCGTCGTTTGATGACATGGTATGAAGAATACCACCATAGGGTAGAAAACAAGTTTTTAGTGAAGCAACTTACGTTGAGAAAAATGGAAAAAAGGGAATCAATAGCACTTTCTAGTTATTTCATTTATTCTCTCTCATTTTATGAAATTCAGTTATTGTTGCTTGAATATGTTAGCAGCTGAGTATGCCTATCATCAAGAAAAATCTTACGTAAATATTTTGTCTACTTTGTTCATATCATAAAGGCATATTTTGATTGAAATTGGAAATGGTTACACTTACATGGTTGTATTTGATTTTATTAACTGCTAACAAATGCGAGTACTTTTGATTCAGGCACTATTTGCGGGGACGTATGCATTAGTAGGTGCGTGCATGTTCTTTCTCATAAACTATCAATTTGATTGTCATTTTTGGGTAACATCACTTCTAAATTTTATGGCAGTTAGTCTAAGGTAGTAGTAAACATTTTCCTTTTAATGCGCGCCTCTGCAAATATCTACCTACAAACACCTATTTATGTGAAGTTGACTGGTTTATTAATTCTCACATTATATTTAAGAGGTTTTTTCGTGTTGGCATTTTTTTTGATTTTTTGTAGCTTAAACTAAAGCTCTAAATCCATTAAACACTATGCACAAGCGACTTGTCTATGATGCGGTCTTTTAATGAAAACCTAATTGCTTCCATCACTTTATTGTTCCCCACTCGTTCTTTTGTTTGTCCTGATCTGACAAACCACAATGGATATTGTTTCAGAGTGGGAGACGACATTACAGTTAATTGGTGTTTTTGGCCTCAGTTTGGTAAGTGTATTTTCATTTCAGCAATTGCTTTGATAAAATTGTTTCTTTAGAAGAATATGGTTCTTATATCCACTTATGTTGAGAATGGCATGGTGGGCTCATAAGAATTATTGTTCCGATTTTTAAGTCTGTTACATTGTTTTTTGGAGTATTGTCCGCTTTAGTGCACACATGGCTTTTCATGGTTTTGTCTTTAAAAGGCACCTCAATGGTTTAATGAATGTGGGTGTTTATAAGCTACCTTTGACCTTAATTTCCAAGCAGTGTGAGACTTTTAGTCTACTGGTACAGTACCCCCAATCAATGCCAAGGAGCTAAAGGGCATGTTGGCCCTCACGTGTAGCCTAGGTGCTCCTTCTAACGCCAATACTCCTAAATAATGTGAAAGTTTTAGTCTATCGGAACAGTTTCCCCCTAGCCACGATCAATGAGCTAAAGGGCCCGTGGGTCCTCAAATGTGGGTGTTTATAAACTATCCCTAGCCTTTATTCCTAAACAATTAATATTGGACTTTTAATCTATTGAAATAGTAACCCCTAAGTCAATGCCAAGGGGCTGAAGGGCCTGTTGGCCCTCACATGTGGCTAGGCCCTCCCAGTGTCAATATTCTGACCTCAAGTCCACAACATTGTTTTCCGTGGTATTATCTACTTTAGGCTCACAAGTGGGAATTCATGGTATTGTCCTCAAAAGGGACTTTGGTGGGCTGAGGGGCGTGAGTGTTTATCAACTACCATTGGCCTTGATTTCCAAACAATGTGAGACTTTTAGTCGAGCAGAACATTTGTCTACTTTTCTACTAGGAAATTCCCATATTCTGTCTTGTTTTATAGTCTCTTGGTCAGTAATGGAGTTTTCTTTTTTTGACAACAATCCGTAATGGAGTTTTCATTTCCTCATAAATGCTTTAATGTATATTCACCAGACCATCTATCTGAGGGCTTCTTCATATGGGAGCTCCGAAGATTTGAAGAAAGATGCGAGGTAAGCATACTTCCTTATGGATATCTGTTTATATAATCATGGAGATAGACCGTGTTTGAGTATTTTAATTATTATCTAAGTAATAAGTAATAACCATGTATGTGTTTGTAAGTTATCTTACTATTCAAGTCGTGGTAGATGTGCACAAGCTTCTCATCTTTATGTTCTAAAAGATTGCCTATAGTATGAAATGTGTTAACTAAATTTGTCATTGCATAGACACCAAAGTCATTATTTCAGATATGTGAAAGGGTCAGAAAACGTGTTTGTGCCCCTATAGACAGAAATAAGCAAACATAAAGAATGTGATACAAGTCCACAAGCAGTTTCATTTTTAGATCTCATGTGCCCAAAACCAACTCTTTAGGCATAACGTTTGTTATCTTATAATTTCTTCTTTAGAATTACAAATATCGGAACATACCAATAATACCTGGGGGGAAAATTTATTGAAAAAACATGATTGCAATTCATATTGTGCACTAATAAAATTAGATATCAAGATTCAAATGTGACTTTTTGTATATAATTATTTTTTGACGCATTTGTACATAAATTATAATATGATGAGAACCCATGAAATATGAAGAACAAAATGAATAAACTCCTTGTATTAATTCAACAATCCTGAGGATCTCTCAGTATTGCATAAGATCAGATTACAAAGATGAAGAAAATAGTAAAATGGCAACATAGAATTGCCAAGTCCCAATTCCAATCCCAAAACGAGCCTGCCTTCTCTACTACTCCCCAACTCTATTTATTCTCTAACCTGACCTCTTTATTACTCTTCAACTTTGAACATTCATATTCCCCCACTACTACTTAATTATTAAACAGACCATTCATATTCCCCCACCACTACTTAATTATTACTTATTAAACAAACCATTCTTATTCCCTCCACTACCTCTAATTTATTTTAGGATCCTATCATAATACATATCAAAACTTGTTATTACGAGTCACATTCTGGCTTTTGAGTAGCACTTATTCAACTTGCCTCCAACTGCCATATCAAAACATGTAGAAGTGTTACGGTAGGATATAGTTTCAGCCAGAAATTATGACATCTAGACTGTCTCCTTGAAATATAAGAAACTAATATTTCAAAAATATAATCAATCTTCCATGAAAGAATAGATGATTTCAATTAGCAAATAAGAACAAATAAAACTATTCCGTTTGTGTAACCTTTCTTGGCATTTTAACTTCTTATCTGTTAAGAAATTTAACCTATGTCCTTTTCTGCCATTTAAAGGTTGTTGCTTGCTCCTGTGAAACTTGGAGCTCAGGCATTTTCATGGGCTGCGGGAAAAGTGGAATCAAACCGCATAGGGCTACCTACGTCACCTTCATCATTAGATGTTCAGAATCGGGTGTTGCAGGCTGCCGCCAAACATGAATCCCAACCATCTGATAGTGATGATAACCAAGACCAAGTTCCTGATTCGACAGTTTCTCTATGAGATCGTTCCAGATTGTCATGAGCTAACATGGAAAGAAGAACAAAGATCAGTATGGTCACAGCAAAATAACTCACGTGACTGAAACTTTGCAAGTTGACATTATCCAACTTTTTATTCCAAAAACCATTTGCTGCCATCAAACTTGACTCTGCCCTGCTTGGCTGGATCTCAAAAAATACAGCAGAAAACACTTCACAAGAATAATTGCATTTGATCTTTAATTGTTGGCAATAGTTGCATGAATGCCACATGTGCTTAACACAATTCCACCATCAAATAATAAGAGTGTAATTATCAAATATATTATTTGCATGATGCAAATTGTACCAACAATTTGTGGTGTTGCAACTAATAGTACTAAAGCGTAAATCCTTCAATATTTTCCGTTGTTGTTGGTCTCGTATAATCAGGTTTACAACTCAGATTCAAAATTGCTAAAATCGTAAAGGTTGAATTTGTGAACAAACTCACAACAACCAGGTTTATTTTATAGCATAAAATGGGAAAAAACCTACAAATATGACAAAATTAAAGTCAACAAAGATCTGTAACGTTAATATCCAAGTCATTGATTGAATTGTAATGGATCGAAGTTGATATTTCAATCAGAATCAAACGAACACCGCAAACAAGATCGAAAACCAAAAAGCACCGCATCAAGTTGACGAACAAAACAACATCGCACTCAGACTGTGAAATCAGGAAAAAGCAGAAGAAAAATTAGATCTTTGTTGAAACCACTTATTTATTTAGATAAAAAGAGATGGAAAAACGATGGTGATGTGTGATTCCAAAAAGAAGAAAGAGAAGAGTAGAGAGAAAAATGAGAGAAACAATTGGGGTTTTACAACTAAAAAATAAAAATACAAACTTCTTTTGCCCAGAGACAAGATTCAATGTACAATAGCAATATCCTAATGGCTATTCTACACTATAGACGAATAAGTTTCATTAATAATAAAAAGAACTCTAATTTTTTTTATTCATTCTTCTAATTTACAAAAAAAACTTTTTGGTGCTTTCTTTTTGCAACCAAGCCCCACAACCAACCAGAAAAATTTGACATTCAGCAACTTCAAGAATCCATTACTACAATTACAAATGCCTTAACTAGAAATCAAAGCTCACAAATAAGCTGCATAAAACCTACATTTTTATAACATTAGAGATCAGTCGAATCCACAATGTTAAGAATAAAGTCAAGTTTGTTTAGTAATGAACTTCGTGATTCAACCAATCTCTTTGGTTGTATTAAAGCAACTAAATACTTGTTTTGAATTCTTTCAGTTCACAAAACCTACTTGTTTTGGCAATTGCATTTTACTCTTCCATGAAATAAAGTTATCTCTCGGAAACACCACAATGCTATATAGAATTTTTATTTGATAAGGGACAAAGCGATGAATTCTAGCAGAAAAAGTAGTTGACAAACAAAATTAATCATTGTCATAAGGGACTAAGTATGTCCATAATTGAGACAAAAAAGGTGTTTAGGGTCTCCCTTCAGGTTACCAATTTTCCCATGTGGATCAAGTGTGAACACCCAGTTTAACCAGTATTTTTCATTTTTCCATAAAAATTTCAAAAATACTATTTGTTGTGCATTTTAAATTTTTATTGTTTCCACATGTCATTTTGTGCTCATTAGCAAATTTATGTAATTTTATTTTTTTGACAAAATTTACTTTTATGTAATTTTATTATTAATAGTAGAATTTGTTTTCTTAATTATTGTAAAAATAAAAATAGAAAAGAGAATCAACAAAATATAAATATTTTAAATCAATAGTTTCTAGGGTGAGGAATCAAACTAAGTCCCTCACCGGTGAACCACTAAAATTGACCGTAACATATTTGTAAAACTTTATCAATGGTTGAGATTTAATACTAGCTAATTCTGTTACAAAATTAAAAAAAAACAAAAAAAAAAACAAAAATTAAAAGAGTATAAAAAATACAAACAGGAAAAGACAAAATTAAAATTACAATTAAAAATACTAAAAAAATAAAATAGTAGAGATGGCCATGCTAAGCACCACGTCGTGCCCCATTACTACACTGCTGAATTAAAAATACAAGTCAGTAAACAACACAGCCAGCTCGTGTAAGCCAGCATGACTCTGTTGCGCTGTGCGTATGATATTTTGTATTGTTTAAATTTTACTGTTTTGGATGGATTTTTTAGCCTATTTGGCTCTAGAAATTTAGATAATAAGAAACCAATTTTATCTTTACTTTTGAGTGACTTAAATCCTTGTTATAATGATTTCTATGTTCATATTGATTTGGTTAAAAAAGTGTGTTCTATGTTAATTATATTGTTGTAAACCAGTATAGTCGAAGTTTTGTGTTGACTGTCGAAGTCTCGTGTTGACTGTCGAAATCCCTTTCAGTTACGTATGTTTAATTATGTGTAATTAATTGCTGACTCTTCATATGTCATGCAGTTAGTATATATATATATATGTAACACTCTCAGTGACAAAATAATTAGTAATACAGTGTGGTGCCTATTCAGTTCCAACAAATTGGTATCAAAGCGAGATTGCGAAATCCCTGGGAAACACGAGTGAAGTGTGAGTGGTGAGCATTTTGATTCTAGGGAAGGGAAACACGAGTGTTGGTGAGTGAGTGAATTGCAGAGCTTTGATTTTACGATCGTGTTCGTGATCTTGAGGCGTGGCAATGGCGAATCTGAACAATCTTTCAACGAAGATCCCAGTTCTTGATCCCAAGAACTACGATAAGTGGACTGTGCAAATGAAGGTGGTTTTCCGGTATCAAGAAGTTCTTGATGTTGTGCAAACCGGAATACCCCAATTAGCTGTAGGAGAAGCGCTTCGTGGATGGCAAAGAAAAGACAGCAAAGCTTTATTCTTGATCCATCAAGGTGTTGATGGCGAAGCATTTGAGAAGATTTCAGAATATGAAACATCGAAGGAATCATGGGATGAACTAGCAACAGTTTATTCTGGGGATGCATCACTGAAGCAAGTGAAACTGAATATGCTGCGTAGGGAATTTGAACTGCTTCAGATGAACGAGAAAGAGACGATTGGGGAGTATTTCAATAGACTGACATTGATTACGAACCAAATGCGCACTAATGGAAAAACTGTGACTGATAGAAGAAAGATCGACAAAGTGTTGAGAACACTGACTCCACATTTCGACTATGTTGTAACTTCAATCGAACAATCCAAAGATTTGGATACGTTGAAGGTGGCTGAATTGCAAGGAATTCTGGAAGCAAGTGAAGCAAGAATTAGTGCAAGATTGGTCAACAAGCAATCTGAGAAAGAAAGTGAACAAGTGCTGTTGGCACAATCCCAGAACAAGAAAGGGAAAGGAAAGTGGAACAAAGGAGGTGAAGGGTCGAAGAAGAGCAATGATCAAAAGAGTGACTTCCAAAAGAGAAAAGAAGCGTGGAAAAAGAATAAAGGAGAAAGCAAGAATTATAGCAAGAAGGAGGTGCAATGCTATAACTGTGAGAAATTCGGTCATTACGCAGATGAATGCAGGTCGAAGAGTACTCACGAAGAAGCACAGTTGGTCAGAGGTGAATCTGATGATGAAATGATGCTGATGGCAGAAGTCAATGAAAGTGGCACAGATGTGCAGCAACAAGTGGCCAAACTAGTAGGTGGTGGTGAACTAGTGATGATGGCAGAATCAAGAGATAGTAATGATGATCTGTGGTATCTCGACACAGGGTGTTCAAGCCACATGACAGGCAACAAAAACTGGTTCATTGATCTAGACGAATCAGTAAAGAAATCGATAAGGTTTGGTGATAATAGAGTGATAAATGCTGAAGGGTGTGGCACAGTGAGAATCAGGAGGAATGTTGGGAAAACTTACCTCATCACAAATGTGCTGTACGTTCCATCAATGAAATGCAATTTGATAAGTCTAGGACAACTCCTAGAGAAGGGGTGTTCAGTTCATATGGAGGATATGGAACTGAAGCTATATGATCCTAAGAAGAGGCTGATGTTGAAAGCAACATTGAACAAGAGAAGAACTTTTAAAGTTGGCATGAATATAGTCAATGATGAATGTTTGAAGGCTGTCACTAGTGATGAAGTGTGGAGATGGCATGAGAGGTATGGGCACTTGAATTTCAGAGACCTGAAGAATCTAACTGCACAAGGTATGGTGCATGGATTGCCTGCTTTGACGCTTCCTGTCGAAGTGTGCAAGGAATGTTGTGAGTCGAAGCAAGCCAGAAACTCCTACAACACTGAAGTGAAGATTCAAGCAACCAGGAAACTTGAAGCCATTCACTCAGATGTTTGTGGGCCCTTTGAAGTGAAAACATTGGGAGGTAATAGCTATTTCGTCTCATTCATTGATGAATTTACTAGGAAAATGTGGATCTATTTACTTAGTAAGAAAAGTGAAGTGTTCGAAGTTTTCAAAAACTTCAAGTCAATGATTGAGAAGGAATCTGGATGCTGCATCAGTAGATTTAGAACTGATGGAGGTGGTGAATACACCTCCACAGAGTTCAAGAAGTTCTGCAAAGAAGAAGGAATAAGGCATGAAATCACAGCACCATTGTTGCGCCCGAAAAAGTCCCCGAGGGAGAACCTTCCTCGTTCACAACTTTTCTTAAGACAATGAAGCCGCCACTAATATTTATCAAGGAAAATATTAGGAAAACCTTTTATTGGAAAGCGATTGGCCTTTGAAAACTGAGAGTTTTGGGTTCGGGGGTCGGTTACGCGCGGGGAAGGTATTAGCACCCCACGCGTCCTCTCTACTGAGAGGGAACCTTTAATTAAATGTGTGGTTTTAAGTGCTGATTTGAAAAATACCTAATTTGCCTCTTTATTTCTTATTGAAAAATGAATTAAAGAACTTAATAAAATTTTTTATTTTTGGCGAGAAAGGAAGAAAAAAGGGTTTTTAGAAAGAAGTGCTTGACGGGACATGGCCCGCTCCTACGTATCTCCCGGTGCGATGGAGAATTCAAAGCTACGTAGTTCTTGTGTAGAAAATGTTCGTGTGCTTGGTGTTTTTTAATATAGGGGTTTTAGGATTGTGTGATCTGTGTTGAAGGACCACTGGGGGTCTGAAGGGCCGCTGGGGGCTGAAGGAGCGCTGGGGCTCTGAAGGACCACAGTTCACTTATCCTAAAACGATGATTAACCCGGCCGTACAACCGACTTAATCCCCTACTTTGAAAATAAGATTTTTGATTTTTGAAAGAGATGTGTTTGTATTTTTATTTAGAAATTATTTTGTTTTTGCGCTTGACAGGGGCGTGGCCCTGCTCCTACGTATCTCCGGGTGGAGAATCAAAGGCGACGTAGTTCTTGGTTCTTTTGAAAATAATTGTTGAAAACTTATTGTGAAAATGATTTTTATTTGTTATGCTTGACGGGATGTGACCCGCTCCTACGTATCTCCTGGTGCGATGGAGAATTCAAAGCTACGTAGTTCTTCTGTGTCCTGAAAAACGGTTTTTGTTATTTTATTATTTATTTATTTTTTATCTTGTTTAATTGTGAAAATTAGGCATTTATGATGATCAATTGAGCAAAGGCTCCAAGTGATCACCACTAGCACCTCATTGTTAGTAATCATGCAAGCAAAGGCTTCACAAGACTATTTAACAAAGTTTTTAACTTAGTGAACTTTTTAGGAAAATTCAGATATTCATGATGATCAATTGAGCAAAGGCTCCAAGTGATCACCACTAGTACCTCATTGCTAATAATCATGCAAGCAAAGGCTTCACACGACTATTAACAAAGTTTTTGATTTATGAGAAACTATTTTGTCCTGAAGGTAATTAAATAAAAACGAGAAAGGGGGTGAAATGGTAAAGTGGGAGTGTAATTAACTGTGTGGAGTTGTATAATTAAACGGGGTGTAAAGAGGAAGCCCAGTTCGCATTGGAGGGCCCAATATGCGAAACTGGGCTTAAGTGAGGGGGTGTGTGTGTGTTAATCCGTGGGGTACTAATAGCATTCTAATAATAAAAATAAAATTAAAATAAAAATTAATTAAAACCCTACCTATAAAATACAAAACGTAAAAAATTTTCTAAACCTAATTCTCCAACTCTCTCTCTCAGCGCCGCACTCC
Organism: Astragalus membranaceus; assembly: GCA_039519185.1. Taxonomy (NCBI): domain Eukaryota; kingdom Viridiplantae; phylum Streptophyta; class Magnoliopsida; order Fabales; family Fabaceae; genus Astragalus; species Astragalus membranaceus. Next base: position 55,524,550 of record CM076848.1, on the reverse strand, counting down.
AAATCCTTCCAACCCTAATTTCATTTCAGCCTTCCCCCTTTCCTTTCCATGGCTGCGCCGCAGCTCCATTTTAAGAGAGAGAGAGAGGTTTGCGAAAGTGGGACTGTGCTGGACGGCCATCAGCGACGGCAGAGTTGTGGTGTTGTTGTGTTCTCGACCAAAACGAACGAGCTTCAACGGTGTTGGCTACGGTGAGAGAGAGAATCGCGACGGAGAGAGGAGGATTACGAAGGGAGAGCGACGAGAGAGAAGGGCGTGATTGAAGGGGAAGCTCCCGCCGATTCTCGCGACGGTAGAGATGGAAGCAGCATCGCGACGGCGACTTGCTGCTCGTGGCGGTCTTCGCCGTGAAAGCTGCGACGACGGTGCTGGCGATGGTGCGCAATGGCGACGACGACTGTAACGGACGGAACGCAAACAACACGGGGACGACGGCGACGGCTACGGCTACGGGTGGTTCACGGCCGACTTGGGCGTACGATCCGACCACCTTCTACAGTTGCCGGAGGTGAGTTCTAATTTTTTTATTATTTTTTTTGCTTTTCTCTTCTTCTCCTCTTATTTCTTTTACTGATTCTGAAGAACAATCTTTACTATGCCTATTGCCTATTTTTTTTAAAAAAAACCTAATCCTCTAAAACTAATATTTCTAACTAAAAACTGTTAGGTACTGATTTCATTTTTAGAACCAATAAATTATAACCCTAAATTTTTTATATTCGGTTCATGATTTCTCTTTAAAAAACTAATCTATTTACAACATAAACTGAAAATAAACAAAAATAAACTCTAATTTGTACATATCTCATATGAAACTGAAATTCGGTTTTTAGTTCATCCATATATATTTCGGATTTCAGATTACTAGTTCATATTGCAATTAATATTATTTACAAGACAGCCTATTATGAACTAAATTAGACAGAAGACCAACCTCAATTCCAGCTTCTGTAAAACCTTTTATATGCTTCGCTATTGATGTTACTGCTATTGCTCCTCTTCGAACCGCTGTCGCTTCTGTTTTAGAACTTTGTGATTAGGGTTCCAATGTGGAACCCTATTTTTCACTCTGATTTTCTCTCAATTTTCGTCTCTCCTTTTCTCTCTTATTCGAGCTTGTTTTTATAGGCAAATTTCAGGTTTAGGAAATTAATTTTTGATTCTAATTTGATTTGTTTTCCTATTTCAGGTATTGGACTCTTGGGCAACAAGAATTAGCCCATGGATCTGCTGCTGTTTGTGTTTTCGTTTTTTCTGATTTCTTTTTGTATTTTCGGATTTGTATTTTTTGGTATTTTTAGTATTATCATTTTTTGTATTTTTGGACTTTTGGACATCTTAGACACTATTAAATTGTAAACAAACAATAAATAGAACTTTTTTGCCATTTTTTTGATACTATTTTGCTTAAATAAATTATATAAACAAAATAAGATTAATAACAAGAAAAAGCAGTCGGGCCAAATACAAAGACGAGAACGGGCCAGACTAAACAAATACGCTAAAACGAGGCCCAAAAATAGAAAAATGGGCCTGTTAACTAAAAATGCTAAAAATTAACTTGGAATTGCATTCTCAAGCCCAAATTGAAACGACAAGCCCAATTGCGAGAAAAATGACTTTGGTAGTCCCAATTAGGTTCGACTAAATCCAAATACAAAGATTAAATTGAAGAACGCACGAAACGACCGATTATTCGCGTGCATGCCTAATTTAAAACAACGGTATTTCGATTTAGTTGAACAGGGAAATTGAAATTGGCAGGGATTAGTAACTGAGACGCCATACTGATAATTATCGTAATCACGCGACTTCAAAACACGATTTAAGTAAAATAAACGACTAAAACTAGAAAAGGAAGACGGACAAAATTGGGGTATAACAGCTGCCCCTCTTTATTTGGATTTTGACAAGGAATAGGAATTGGCCGAAACATATTCCGAGGCAAAATAGAAATAAAGAATTCAGAAATTATACCAATTTTGTCTACCTAGAGAAACCTGAGGCAAAAAAAGGTAAAACGGGCACTTGGCGTGCAGAAAGCGGTAAACGGGCACTTGGCGTGCAGAAAAGCGGTAAATGGGCACTTGGCGTGCAGAAAGCGGTAAACGGGCACTTGGCGTGCAGAAAAGCGGTAAATGGGCACTTGGCGTGCAGAAAGCGGTAAATTGCCCAGGCTGCCTAAAACCTGTAATCCTTAAACGAACTCTTGATGAATCCGAGTTTGCACGTGGCTTTGAGGAGCACGCTTCCTGTTGGCCTTTTCGAGCGACCGGGGGGATCGTTATCAGCTCCGGAACTGATATACTGATCAATGCACGGCGTCCACTGTATCTTAGGCTGATACAACTATTCCGTTGAACCTCACATGGGGCTGCGGTCCATCGCGTTGCTCGTACGCGACGTGAGACCTGGGCAAAAGGGAGCGATGATCTCTGTGCTCCGATCCGCAATGCGCGCTTGAGCGCTCTCTTTTCTTTTCTCTCTTTCTTTTCTTTTCTGTTTCTCTCTTTCTTTTTTTTTTCTTTTTTTTCTTTTCTGCTTCTTTTTGCTGCTCTCTTGGCTCTTCTTTTTTCTTTCTTTTGGCTTATCTTTTTGCTCTTTTAAGAATCATGGGTATTGCGAATGCAAAGCTTTGGTATTTGATGCATGCTCATGTATTTTAATGACAGATGACATGTAATGGAAAACTTTTTTTTTTTTTGAAATGGGGATATTGCTGTAAAATGATGAATGACAGGAAATGATGAATGACATGGGATGTTCTAGCTTTCTTTTCTTCTATGAGATGCCAGTATTGGTGTGATGCAACTGTATTGCTTTGATGTTTGAATGCAAATGTATGCGGTGATTGATGCTTTGATGCATGAAATGCTCCTGTTCTAACTTCTGTTTGTTTCTTTTTGCTTCTTCTATGAAATGCAGACATTAATATGATGCAATGCTCTGATGTTTGATGCAATGATTTTTGTTCTTTTTTCTTTTATGGAAATGCTAACGTTAATATGATGCATATGCACTGCTTTAATGTTTGATGATTGAATGACAAAGGGATGCTTGTGAAATGATGAATGATATGGAATGCTGGATGACAGGGAATGTTTTTGTGTTGCTTTTGTGGTTTCTTTTCTTTGTTTTTTTTTTGCTTTTTTTTTTTGCTTTTTCTATGGAATATCTGATGCAAAATGTAATGTTCTAATGATGAATGACATGCAATGATTTTGTTCTTTTCCTTTTTATGAAGTGCGAACATTAATATGATGCCAATGCAATGAAAAAGATTTCTGCTTTTCTTCTTTACTATTTTCTTCCATGAAATGCAAGTATTAATATGGTGCAACTGATGTGGAACGTTTTTTTTTTTTACTATGTGATGAATGCACAAAATGTGAAGATGCAAATGTAATGCTTTGATGCATATGCCTAGATGCATGAGGTAAACATTTTTGTGATGATGAGATGCGAGACTTTGAATGCAAGGACTTGAGATGATTATTGACCATTCTGTTGAAAAATTGAATTTGATTCAAACTCTGGTGTTCTCAAGGTTTTTATTTACAAACAACCTCACTTGTTTTCTCTTTGACTGAATTTTAGATATCACGTAAACAACTTGTGTTCTCTCCTTTGAACCATTATCTAGTAAACATGCATAGGAGTGCAAATGTGAATGAATGAGTCAGTTAACTTGGAATTGGTTTAGGGCATGGACATTTATGGCAAGTGAAGGAATGACAGACATTTGTCGAAGCTTATGAGGGACCAAGAGATACAAGATTGCCCCAATTCAGGTCTTTGACGAGTGAATAACTTGCCCCTGTCTAGTGGTGACAACGACTAGGTGTGTAGAAGATGATGAATTGGGAACGCTTCGGCTCTTGGGATGAAAGCTGGAATGAAAGGGGTTTTGCTTCAACTCACAGAATTTGATGTTGCCCCAGTCATAATGACAAGGTCTTATTTAGGATAGTGAGTTGAGAGATTGCCCCGGTGAGGTTTTTATGGAAACGAATGAGGTGAAGGAATGGGAATGCACTTGCCCCACTTTGGAATGACATTGACAACTGGAGTGACATGGGATGGGCATTGAACAGACTTTCCCAAGACTAGGGTGTGTGGGTGGTGAAGAGAATGCCCCAACTTTGGGTCTGAGTGGTATTCTCAGTGCAAATCTTTGGTTCTCTACTGATGTCTTGACTTTTGGTGCGAAAGAATCCTTACCTGGTGATCACTAAACCTTGTTTTAATGCATCTTGAATGTGTTTTGGAGTGCAAGTCCCTCTTTTTTATTTTGTCAGCTTTCTTTTTTCTGACTGTTCGTTTTTGTTTCCTCAGTTCACTTTTTTCTGAGGGTTTATTCTTTCTTGATCAGCTTTCTTTTTTCTGATCGTTTGTTTTTCTTTTGAGCAAACACATTGTACATAGATAAGCTTGTTCGTCCTAAGATTAGAATTCGAGTGAACAAAAGCAACCGGTCATTGATCGGAATGGACTTTTCGGGATTGTGGTGTTTTGTGGAGGAAGGAGGGTTAGGCTTAATGAAGTGTTTGAGGCTAAAGGGAGGATGAGTTTTGTTTGGCGTTGATTGACGGTTAATGGTCTATGAGGAAGATGGTTATTGGGCTTGTTTGGGCTCTGTTAAAGCAAATTCGTGTCTCATGGTAGAATGACTAAGGGGTTTGATGTTGAGGCCAAAGGAAGTGTTTGAAGGTTTATGGAATCAGGTGTTGGAATGATGAAGTGTTTGAAGGTTTATTTAGACAATGATCTCTTGTATTTTGTGGTAACATGTACCAGCTCACCACTTACATTTCTTTTGTATTTTCTTTTGTTTTGGGATTTTCATTTTTGAATCCCCTTTTTTGATTTTCTCTTTTTCCCTTTTTTCTTTTTTTTGTTTTATGATTCTTTTCTTTCTTTGACTCGGGTGAGCTGATAAAAAGTGATGCACTGTTTTTTTTTATTTGGGGTGATCCTTGTCTAGGGTGATTTTTGGATTTTGGTTTTTCTTGGCTCAAGGTGGGTAGGAAAGGGACTTTCTGGGATTTTGCGGTTTTTGAGGAGATGGCCAAACTTCATTTCAAATCCCGATTGCTTATTTCTATAAGACTTAACTTTAGAACGGTAATTTATCTATCTTCATGTGTTTGCTCTTTTTTCCTTTTTTGTGCCCTAATTTTTGCTTGGACCGCTCTTTGCGAGTTTTCAGTCCACCGGGCGCTCCTTTTTGCCTAGGCCGCCCTTTGCGGGTTTTCGACCTAGCGAGCTTGTTTTCTTGTTTATTATATTATTATTATTATTATTATTATTATTATTATTATTATTATTATTATTATTATTATTATTATTATTATTATTTTTTGAGAGACTTGCACTGAAGGAATAGGATATTAATCAAGGGGAATTAATGATCACAGACTTGCCCCAGCATGGAGGACTTGAACCAAAAGTCAAATACGCACTGATGGGGAGAATATGCACTTTATGGGTGGACGGGGCGTGGCTAGACTTGGACGGGAAACTGTGGTAAGGGAGGAAAACCAACGGACCCAAGCAAGAGAATGTACTCATAGCATGCACGCTCATTAGAAGAATGCTTCACAGAGAGTTAATATCAGTTAAAAATTTGTTTTTTCTTTGATACACTATTTCAGTCTTTTGTCATGGAATGGATGGGATGCAGTGCTTTTGAAAAACTGAGTGCCTTGGAACACCTTGAGTTTGCAACCAAGTAAGGATAAACTTTTTCAAAAAGGATGATTGTTTCGCAAGAACGTCTCGCTTCTCATCACAACTCTTATTTTATGTAATGAATGAACAAATTATGATATGCAAGTATGATGCAAATGTGTGGAGAATGACCACTCGAAGAGTGTGGCTTATTCTAAATAATTTTGTTATTTTTAATGCAAGACAAAATGCCAATGCGAATGATGCAAGAATGATGCCCCTTTTTTTCAAAATGATTTTTGATTTTGATTTTTTTATTTTTTATTTTTTAGATGCGAGACAAGGTACGAAATACCAATGCCCCCTTTTTCTTTTGAATGATGAAAGATGCAAGAATGATGCTTTTCTCTAAATGATGATGATTTTTTTTTTTAGAGGCAAGGCAAGGTATGAAATGCCAATGCCCCTTCCTTTTTTGAAAGATGCATGTATGGAGGAATCATGTATTTGAACCAAAGTGATGAGGTTAATGAAATGGTGCATGAATGCTACATTTGGAATAAATTTGATGATGATTTTTATTCATGATTATGAATGAGATGCTTTCTTGTTTTCATTTTTTTTTGTGCAATGAAATGCATGATACTCGCAATGATTTTCTTTTTTTGTTTTTTTAGTTTTGGAACATGATTTTGAAAATTATTTGGAGATGCAAATGATTTATTGGAAAAAGGGTTTTAGAAAAATGTGCTTGACGGGGTATGACCCGCTCCTACGTATCCCCATTGTAGTGAGGAATCAAAGCTTACGTAGTTCTACTGTGTCTCTTTTTTGAAATAATGCTTATGCATGAACGCCTCGTCTTGGGTGAACTTGACGAGGATTTTTTGCATGATTATAAATGAAATGCTTATGCTATGCAGATGATAATTATTTTTTGTTTTATCTTTATGTAATGAAAGGGAATGTAAGATGAATTTTTTTTAAACTTTTGTTAGATGCAAATGCAATGGTGCGAAACGATGTGAATGCGAAATGATGTGGATGCGAAATGATGCGTCATTTACATTAAAAGAGGGTAAGAAAATAAGGATATTATTTTCTACGATTTTGAAATAGAGTTTAAGAAAAAGGAATGCCTAAACTAATGCAACAAACAAAGGCGTGCCCCCGTGTCCTACAAAGGGTGGGAATCCTAGGGTCTAAAGTCGACGAAAGGGGTAATCCTCCCATGTAGGTTCTAATCACTTCCTTACAATGGCAACCAAGAGCTAAAGTCTCTCTCATGATGGCACCCACAATCGTAGAAAGCTACCGAGTGTGAGGCATTATGACAAAGCGCACTCTTGGGCGGAACTTTCATGAGAGCCATACAGACAAAGGTCTACGAATGGCAGTCACTAATCGTTCCCACTCTCCTAGGTTTTTGTTCAGACCTTGGGTTTTAGGCCCCACTCAATGCTCACAAGTATAGGATGTGAAGTGTGTGTCGAGGGCACAACACCTAGGAATAACTACCCTTCCCCACCTGCAAATGAAAATTCAGAGCAGTTCAGACAAATAGCATGTTGTTTATCCTAGGGTTCAATATCGATCCAATATAAACTAATCTAGGGTGCCAATAACAATGCACTACTTACCTCAAGAAAGGGAGCAAAGAAGAAGGGGACATGATAAGAAAGGGGAAGTATGCATGTGCTTACCATAGGAAAGGGAGCAGAGAAGAAGGGGACATGATAAGAAAGGGGAAGAAATGCATGAGAGAACTAAGCAAAAAAGTAATTATCTATTGCAAAAACAAACATAGAAGAAGAAAGCACATGGACGTAACATGCTTATGAAAAAGGAAGAAGAAGCAAGATATTCAAATCAATCATATAAACCACACATTTAATTAATTAGGCTTGACCCACTTTTGAAAAAATGTTTTTTAGGGTCCCTAGTGAAGTCGCCAGCTGTTGCGCCCGAAAAAGTCCCCGAGGGAGAACCTTCCTCGTTCACAACTTTTTCTATGACAATGAAGCCGCCACCAATATTTATCAAGGAAAATATTAGGAAAACCTTTTATTGGAAAGCGATTGGCCTTTGAAAACTGAGAGTTTTGGGTTCGGGGGTCGGTTACGCGCGGGGAAGGTATTAGCACCCCACGCGTCCTCTCTACTGAGAGGGAACCTTTAATTAAATGTGTGGTTTTAAGTGCTGATTTGAAAAATACCTAATTTGCCTCTTTATTTCTTATTGAAAAATGAATTAAAGAACTTAATAAAATTTTTTATTTTTGGCGAGAAAGGAAGAAAAAAGGGTTTTTAGAAAGAAGTGCTTGACGGGACATGGCCCGCTCCTACGTATCTCCCGGTGCGATGGAGAATTCAAAGCTACGTAGTTCTTGTGTAGAAAATGTTCGTGTGCTTGGTGTTTTTTAATATAGGGGTTTTAGGATTGTGTGATCTGTGTTGAAGGACCACTGGGGGTCTGAAGGGCCGCTGGGGGCTGAAGGAGCGCTGGGGCTCTGAAGGACCACAGTTCACTTATCCTAAAACGATGATTAACCCGGCCGTACAACCGACTTAATCCCCTACTTTGAAAATAAGATTTTTGATTTTTGAAAGAGATGTGTTTGTATTTTTATTTAGAAATTATTTTGTTTTTGCGCTTGACAGGGGCGTGGCCCTGCTCCTACGTATCTCCGGGTGGAGAATCAAAGGCGACGTAGTTCTTGGTTCTTTTGAAAATAATTGTTGAAAACTTATTGTGAAAATGATTTTTATTTGTTATGCTTGACGGGATGTGACCCGCTCCTACGTATCTCCTGGTGCGATGGAGAATTCAAAGCTACGTAGTTCTTCTGTGTCCTGAAAAACGGTTTTTGTTATTTTATTATTTATTTATTTTTTATCTTGTTTAACTGTGAAAATTAGGCATTTATGATGATCAATTGAGCAAAGGCTCCAAGTGATCACCACTAGCACCTCATTGTTAGTAATCATGCAAGCAAAGGCTTCACAAGACTATTTAACAAAGTTTTTAACTTAGTGAACTTTTTAGGAAAATTCAGATATTCATGATGATCAATTGAGCAAAGGCTCCAAGTGATCACCACTAGTACCTCATTGTTAATAATCATGCAAGCAAAGGCTTCACACGACTATTAACAAAGTTTTTGATTTATGAGAAACTATTTTGTCCTGAAGGTAATTAAATAAAAACGAGAAAGGGGGTGAAATGGTAAAGTGGGAGTGTAATTAACTGTGTGGGGTTGTATAATTAAACGGGGTGTAAAGAGGAAGCCCAGTTCGCATTGGAGGGCCCAATATGCGAAACTGGGCTTAAGTGAGGGGGTGTGTGTGTGTTAATCCGTGGGGTACTAATAGCATTCTAATAATAAAAATAAAATTAAAATAAAAATTAATTAAAACCCTACCTATAAAATACAAAACGTAAAAAATTTTCTAAACCTAATTCTCCAACTCTCTCTCTCAGCGCCGCACTCCAAATCCTTCCAACCCTAATTTCATTTCAGCCTTCCCCCTTTCCTTTCCATGGCTGCGCCGCAGCTCCATTTTAAGAGAGAGAGAGAGGTTTGCGAAAGTGGGACTGTGCTGGACGGCCATCAGCGACGGCGGAGTTGTGGTGTTGTTGTGTTCTCGACCAAAACGAACGAGCTTCAACGGTGTTGGCTACGGTGAGAGAGAGAATCGCGACGGAGAGAGGAGGATTACGAAGGGAGAGCGACGAGAGAGAAGGGCGTGATTGAAGGGGAAGCTCCCGCCGATTCTCGCGACGGTAGAGATGGAAGCAGGATCGCGACGGCGACTTGCTGCTCGTGGCGGTCTTCGCCGTGAAAGCTGCGACGACGGTGCTGGCGATGGTGCGCAATGGCGACGGCGACTGTAACGGACGGAACGCAAACAACACGGGGACGACGGCGACGGCTACGGCTACGGGTGGTTCACGGCCGACTTGGGCGTACGATCCGACCACCTTCTACAGTTGCCGGAGGTGAGTTCTAATTTTTTTATTATTTTTTTTGCTTTTCTCTTCTTCTCCTCTTATTTCTTTTACTGATTCTGAAGAACAATCTTTACTATGCCTATTGCCTATTTTTTAAAAAAAAAACCTAATCCTCTAAAACTAATATTTCTAACTAAAAACTGTTAGGTACTGATTTCATTTTTAGAACCAATAAATTATAACCCTAAATTTTTTATATTCGGTTCATGATTTCTCTTTAAAAAACTAATCTATTTACAACATAAACTGAAAATAAACAAAAATAAACTCTAATTTGTACATATCTCATATGAAACTGAAATTCGGTTTTTAGTTCATCCATATATATTTCGGATTTCAGATTACTAGTTCATATTGCAATTAATATTATTTACAAGACAGCCTATTATGAACTAAATTAGACAGAAGACCAACCTCAATTCCAGCTTCTGTAAAACCTTTTATATGCTTCGCTATTGATGTTACTGCTATTGCTCCTCTTCGAACCGCTGTCGCTTCTATTTTAGAACTTTGTGATTAGGGTTCCAATGTGGAACCCTATTTTTCACTCTGATTTTCTCTCAATTTTCGTCTCTCCTTTTCTCTCTTATTCGAGCTTGTTTTTATAGGCAAATTTCAGGTTTAGGAAATTAATTTTTGATTCTAATTTGATTTGTTTTCCTATTTCAGGTATTGGACTCTTGGGCAACAAGAATTAGCCCATGGATCTGCTGCTGTTTGTGTTTTCGTTTTTTCTGATTTCTTTTTGTATTTTCGGATTTGTATTTTTTGGTATTTTTAGTATTATCATTTTTTGTATTTTTGGACTTTTGGACATCTTAGACACTATTAAATTGTAAACAAACAATAAATAGAACTTTTTTGCCATTTTTTTGATACTATTTTGCTTAAATAAATTATATAAACAAAATAAGATTAATAACAAGAAAAAGCAGTCGGGCCAAATACAAAGACGAGAACGGGCCAGACTAAACAAATACGCTAAAACGAGGCCCAAAAATAGAAAAATGGGCCTGTTAACTAAAAATGCTAAAAATTAACTTGGAATTGCATTCTCAAGCCCAAATTGAAACGACAAGCCCAATTGCGAGAAAAATGACTTTGGTAGTCCCAATTAGGTTCGACTAAATCCAAATACAAAGATTAAATTGAAGAACGCACGAAACGACCGATTATTCGCGTGCATGCCTAATTTAAAACAACGGTATTTCGATTTAGTTGAACAGGGAAATTGAAATTGGCTAGGATTAGTAACTGAGACGCCATACTGATAATTCTCGTAATCACGCGACTTCAAAACACGATTTAAGTAAAATAAACGACTAAAACTAGAAAAGGAAGACGGACAAAATTGGGGTATAACAACCATACACACCACAACATAACGGCACAACAGAGAGAAAGAACAGAACTGTACTAAATATGGTGAGGAGCATGCTGAAGAGTCGAAGCATGCCAAATCAATTCTGGGGAGAAGCAGCAATCACTGCTGTGTATATCTTGAACAGAAGCCCAACTAAGATCAAACCCAATGGTGAAATTGGGAAGTATAAAGCAAGATTGGTTGCAAGAGGATTTCTACAAAAGGCTGGATATGATTACAATGAAGTCTTTGCTCCCGTAGCAAGGATTGAGACAATAAGATTGATCATTGCAATTGCTAGTTTCAAAAACTGGCCTATGTATCAATTGGATGTGAAGTCTGCCTTCCTCAATGGTTACTTAGAGGAAGAAGTGTATGTTAACCAACCACCAGGATTTATAATGAATGGTAAGGAGGAAAAGGTGTACAAATTAAAAAAGGCTCTATATGGCCTAAAACAAGCTCCACGAGCTTGGAACAAAAGGATAGATTCATTTCTATCCCAACTGAACTTTGTGAAGTGTGTAAATGAGCATGGCATTTATGTGAAGGGGTCCAATTTAGAAGACTGGCTGATAGTTTGTCTATATGTGGATGATATGCTACTCACAGGAACCAGCGAGAAGGATATGGAGGAGTTCAAGAAAAGCATGATGAGTGAGTTCGAAATGTCAGATATGGGCATTCTTACTTATTTCTTAGGAATCGAAATTGCTGGTGATGGAGGTGGAACCTTGCTACATCAGAAGAAGTATGCTACTGATGTTCTAAGGAGATTCAATATGAGTGATTGCAATCCTGCTGCTACTCCTACAGACACAGCAGTGAAGCTGACAAGTGATGTCGAAGGAAAGGCTGTAGATTCGACACTGTACAAACAGATAGTGGGATCTCTCAGGTACCTGTGTCACACAAGGCCTGACATATCCTATGGTGTGGGACTCATAAGCAGGTTTATGGAGCAACCAAAGACCTCACATTTGGTTGCTGCAAAACGAATATTGAGATACATCAAGGGTACTGTAGATCTGGGTGTGTTCTATCCCAGAGGGAATGGAATAGACAACCAAGAAGTGTTTGGTTATTCTGATGCTGACTGGTGCAGTGACAAAGGAGATCGAAAGAGCACAGCAGCATATGTGTTCATGTATGGAGATGCTCCAATTTCATGGAGTTCGAAGAAGGAGAGTGTGGTGGCTTTATCTTCGTGTGAATCAGAGTATATAGCTGCAGCTATGGCTGCATGCCAAGCACAATGGCTTGACATGCTGTTGTGTGAGTTAAAATTGAAGAATAATGAAGCTGTCGAACTGAAAGTCGACAACAAATCTGCCATAGATTTGTCGAAACACCCAATTGCTCATGGTCGAAGCAAGCACATAGAGACCAAATTTCATTTCCTACGTGATCAAGTCGCAAAGCAGAAACTAAAGGTAGAATATTGTCGAACAGAGGACAACATTGCTGATTTGCTGACGAAACCATTGAAGATTAGCAGATTCGAAGAATTGAGGAAGCTCATTGGATTGAAGAAGGTAACTAAACTGGTTTAGGAGGTGTATTGTTGTAAACCAGTATAGTCGAAGTTTTGTGTTGACTGTCGAAGTCTCGTGTTGACTGTCGAAATCCCTTTCAGTTACGTATGTTTAATTATGTGTAATTAATTGCTGACTCTTCATATGTCATGCAGTTAGTATATATATATGTAACACTCTCAGTGACAAAATAATTAGTAATACAGTGTGGTGCCTATTCAGTTCCAACAAATTATTGATTTGGTTAAATCCGGGTATTCCATCACTCATTAATTTCTAATATATTTTCTCAAATATGAATTTTTGTTAAGCAGTAAAACATTGTGTCGGGTTATATCAAAGCTGGATTTCCATGGTAAGTATATTTTGAATCCTTTTCTCATGGTAAGTATCTTTTGAATCCTTTTCTCATGTTATTTTGATCTTTTGTGAAGCTTCACCTAAATTTCATTATACAGATGTCTTAATGGAAGTGATGCATCCAGTTCTCTTTGTTTGTTAGAGTTTAGGGTTTACTAAAAGTGGATTAGATAATTTACTGTCCAAAATCATTTTTTTCTCGCCTCTTGTACAGTTTATGGCCATGAGTAGTGCAAACCATAAACCTGAAGCTATTATATACTGTGTTCTAAAGTTTGTTGAGAAATTGTTAAGCCTTGACAATCAATTGAATTATGACTTTGACTAGATGTCCAAGATTTGTTGATTCTTTAGCATCTCTTCTGGAGAGTGGCGTTGATAGGGAGCCAGATATAATTGAGCAGGTATTGAGAAGGTATAATCTATCATCCTAACAAGTTTCTTGTAGGGAGACAATGTCTGGATAGCGGAGCATAGCGGCCGGCCCAAAAAACGCTATAGCGGTATAGCGAATAGTGGGATAACCACTATTTCAAAATATCATTCTCAAATATAGGATAAATAAATACTATATGTATGATAATTCTAAAAAAAATAAAAAATACTCAAAATCCATGACATTCAAGCCGTAACTTGTCAAAAAAACTTAACATAAAAAGTGGTAAGTGTCTCAAGTCTTAATAACATAGTAAAAATATCATTACCTTCAATATTTTATTGAATTGTTACTACCCATAGTCAAATGACTTTCGCTTTATGTATATTTAGCAAGATTTTCATGATGGGCCATGAGTGGTTTAATTTCCTTGAATTTCATTTGGTGAAAAAGACAAATAAGTGGGGTATAATACTTATTAGTAGTTTCATGTCGGTGCTTGTCAATGGGAGTCCTAGACAAGATTTCTCGGTGCAAAGAGGTCTTAGGCAAGGGGATCCTCTATCCCCTTTCCTTTTCTTAATGGTTGCGGAAGGTTTGACGGCTTTGGTGGATAAGGCCGTATCTTATGGGCTGTTTTCAGGTTATAAGATTAATGAGTCTTGGCTACTCTATTGTGCAATTTGCGGATGACACCATTCTTGTTGGTAAACCATCGTGGAACAACTTATGGAGTATCAAGTCCATACTTAGAAGTTATGAATTGGTTTCTGGTTTGAAAGTCAATTTCCTCAAAAGTAAGCTCATTGGTATTAATGTAGCAGATCGTTTTTTGGATCAAGCTTCGATGTTCCTTCATTGCAAGACGGAAAATATTCCTTTTAAATTTCTTGGTGTACCGGTGGGCGCCAATCCTAGGCGTAGTTCTACTTGGAAGCCTGTTCTTTATAAGCTTCGGTCTAGACTAGCTACTTGGAAAGGACGGAATTTGTCTATTGGAGGTCGGGTTACTCTAATTAACTCGGTCTTAAATAGCATACTTTTGTATTTCTTTCCTTTTATAAGGCGCCTAAGAAGGTTATCAAGTCTATGATCAAAATTTAAAGGGATTTCTTGTGGGGTGTTAAGGAAGATAGTCGAGGTGTGTATTGGGTGGCGTGAGATAAGGTGTGTAGACCTAAAAAGGAGGGAGGACTCGGGATAAAGAATTTGGAACTTTTCAACATTTCTCTTTTGTCAAAATGGAAGTGGAGGTTTTTGGTTGATAGCAACGCAAGTTGGAAGGGGATCTTAAAACATAGATATGGAGATTTATCATCCTTTCTAATTGATGACTCGATTAGGGGGATGAGTAGCAATTCCTTATGGTGGAGAGATCTTTTTTGTATTGGTAATGATGTCTTTGGTGTTGGTTGGTTCAATGGGTGTGTTAGAAGAGGTTTGGGTGGAGGCGATGGTGTTAATTTTTGGAGTCATCATTGGCTTGGCGATCAGCCCCTGTGTCGTGTCTTTCCGATTTTGTTCGCAGGTTGTATCGATAAATCCATGACGGTTGCTGTTGCTGGATCTTGGGCCGAAAATCAGTGGCATTGGAGTTATCCAAATTTGCATCAGATGCATTTAGAGCTGGAGGAGGCGACAATTCTGCTGGACATTTGGCATTCGATGGCACAAACTCGTGACAATTTAGATAGCTGGAAGTGGATTCTCGAGCCAAGTAAGGACCATTCGGTTAAATCTATGTATTCTCATCTGGTTCAGATTTGGATAAATGCAGGAACAACCACTGTTAATGTTGAATTATATGCTGATTTGTGTGCTGATATTTGGCAAACTGCTGTCCCATCTAAGATCAACATTTTCGGTAGGAGGATTTTCGCAAAGGCGCTGCCCACACGTGATTCTCTTCTACATCGTCATGTAATTAGCTCCGCTGATGCTGCTCTTTGTCAATTCTGTTTACAGCATATAGAAGATTTGGAACATTTGTTTTGTTCTTGTTTTGTGGCGAAAGGTGTGTGAGCTAAGGTGGGAGGTTGGCTCGGGTTGCATCAGTTACCAAGCTCCAATATAGTGGATCATTTTCGTTCTTTCGGGACAGCTTTTTCGGGGAAAAAGGTTCACAAATCAAAGTATCTTATTTGGCTTGCAACTTGCTGGAGTCTATGGCTTGCAAGAAATAACTTGATATTCAAGGGGGAGGAACCTAG
Source organism: Astragalus membranaceus (assembly GCA_039519185.1). NCBI lineage: Eukaryota > Viridiplantae > Streptophyta > Magnoliopsida > Fabales > Fabaceae > Astragalus > Astragalus membranaceus. The sequence goes on along the minus strand of CM076848.1, from coordinate 55,509,025 downwards.
TATAGATTCTATTGTTTTACATATTAAATGTATTTCTTGGCAATGGTTATTTATGGGTGGGGTAGCCATTCAAATTATTCAATTGCGTCTTGGTGGCATAATGCCTCTCTTTGTATTAACAATATGTAAGAGTGGTTTTTTAGCACCCCTAGTGCTCTATATCAATATATCAATTGCCTATCGTAGTCCTACCTATGAATTTCTTCGGTAGATTAATGTCATATTAGCATTATTAACTATATTTTCTTTACGCATATAAAGGATCTCAAGGTAAATCTTTTTGTACTTTCCATTATATATATATATATATATATATATATATATATATATATATATATATATGGATTTAAATATTGGAACATTTGTCACTGTTTGTGGTGGTGGTGGCTTCGAAGGTGGTGGTGGCTCGCCGGAGAAGATGAAGATGGAGGTGGTGTTTGGAGGAAGAAGATGAATGTTTTGTGTTTGTGTCAATTTGCCCCCCATGTTCTTTTTAAGTTTCAATTTGATCCATTATGTGCCACCTCACCAAATCAGGTCTAACTCAACCCTGACATATAAGACGCCACGTCAGCAGTTAACTGCCAGCGTGGCGTCCGTTAGAAAAAACTAACGGCAGGGGCCAAAATGACACAAAAAAAACATGAGGGTCTAAAACGAGAAAAAAATATATAAAGGGCCAAAGTGACACCAACCCCAAAAATAAAGGGTCAAAACAGCAATTTAACCTTTTTATAAAAAGAAAGTTAAAAGTAAGGAAAGAAAAAAACAAAACATTGTTGGGCTTGACGAAGTTGTAGCTTAACTGTGATGGTGCGGTCTTGTAGTGGAGCAAAGGGGAGACTAGCTTTGATATAAAAAGGATTTGTTCCATTCACTTTATTATTTTTATTGTTTTTTGTGTTTCCGTATTTTCATTATGTAATTCTGATTCTATTTTTATTTTATTCATTGTAATTTCGTAATATAAAAGAAGAAATAAACATAAGTATTATTTTTGGGATTTCTTTCTAATTTAAACTTTGTTTTGCCTTTTAATAAGATAAAAATGAGCGTAAAATAAGACATCAACACAAAATTCAAAGATGCTAAAATTTTCTATTTTTTTTTAAGAATTTTTAAATTAGTCGGACAAAATTAAGTTTAATGACAAAGATATTCTTAAAAACCATTTCATTCAATTGACCAACTACACAAAAGTTAGAAATAAGGTAGTGATGTTGTGAGTCCGCCATGCTGCCATGTCGCTGTGTTATCATTTTGATGTTTAATAGTTTTCTCATAATGGTGGTTGAAATTGTAAACCCGAAATATCTTATCACTATTGCGAATACCGTCCCGCAGTTGTCCTGCAGTTGATATTTCGCGCGGAAATGTTTGCCGGGTCCCACCATGTGGGTGAAGTGAAAGAGGCGGTGAGAATGATATGAGTGTTTATCAGAAAGTATAAATAAATTTGTTCAAATATCTTTTAAAAAAAAACTCAAAACCATTACAAATCTGAAGCATAGGGAAAACTGAAGCATCATACACACTGTTTTGATCCAAAAAATGACTACAAGCCATTAAAAATGTTAACTTCGACCAGAAAAAGGGAGACGAAGAAAACGAAGTAAAAATCTATTACCGTGTTTGATCAAGCTTGAAACCTTCAATAACATCAAGAAACTAATAACAAAGAGATCTAATCTTTCAATTAAAACCATCGTCTTTAGTTACAGAAGTAAAACAACAACAAACTTACAAAAAAAAGATCAAATCTTTCAGAAGAAAACAATCTTCGTGTGCTGTAGAAGCGAAATAACAGCGACTTGAACATTCACAAATAAGTTTTGCAGATCTAGCATGGTCAGTCGCAGATCTTCATTTGCATGTAAGATTCGATGAGGATAATGGAAGAGAAATGAAGAGATTTGTGCATATCTTCACGGATCTCCGCTATTGTCGGTGGATCTGCTACACCGTACGCTCTTCCACCGTACACTCTTCCACCGTCAATCACTTGTCATTGTTTGCATGTAGAAGATAAAAGGAGACAGTTTCCTTCTGCCGTCGCCGTGAATAATGTCTTCACTAACTATTGCCGTCGGAGGAGGTCGCCGCTACTGTCGTTGTCGAGCTATGGAGGGTAATATGTTGAGGTTTAGGTTGCTCTGTTGAGGTGTCTGTTGTAACCAGAGAAAGGAGAGGGGACGGGACACTGCATGCAATATAGTGGTGAAATGAGACGAGGGAAAGGGATGAACTAGATCTGATGGAATGAGGTGATTGAGATGTTGTGAGGGTATGAGGAAGAGGATGAGTGGTGTGTGACAGAGATGAGTTTTAAAGTGTTGAGTGGAGAAGAGTAGATTCGAGAGAAGAAGGGAGAATAATGTGGAATGGAAACTGAAAAATGAGAGATATAAAATGAGGGAGGTGTTTATCAGAGAAAGTGAGTGAAGAATGTGAAGAGTTTAGAATGATCTAGAGGCATTTTTAATCTTGTATTTTTTATTTTTGACACAATTTAATCTTGTATTTTGTTGCTTGTGTTTTTGAAAATCTTAATCTTAATCTTAATTATAATCAATCATGAATCGTCCCCGTCACCCATCCACGTCACTAAATCAAAAAGCCACGCATAAGTCTAAAAAAATACGTAGGTCTCCACATCATATTTTGGCGTGATCTGAATGGATGAAAACAAACTGTAGATGATGAGTCATATTGGACGTACCCGATTAAAAACAATTGCGGCCGCATACTGACCAATCTGGACGGCTCACAAAGAAACGTACATCTCACGCACAATCTTGACGACTCTAATTGAATTAAATTGCGGCTGGCCCAATACGCCGGAGAAAAACGAAAACAATAAAAAAAAATCAGCTTAAATCAAGGAAACGGCCGGCAGGAATTAAATTGATGGAGTCAAACCATCAATTTTAAAAAAGGGGAATCAAAGAATTAATGCTCACATCTCTTTCTCTTTCTTCTTCACTTTCAAGACAATTTCAATTTTTTTTGAACTCATTATCTCTTCCATTTGCTTCCTCCTTCTCTCTCTCTTCCAACTTCTTCCTCCTTCTCCATGCTTCCAAGTTTCTCCAAAGAGAAATCGAAATATCGTCCAGTAGCAAAAATAAAACAAGAGATGGGTAAAGGAAGAGATGGAAAACAGCAAAAGAAAAAAAACAAAAGAAGAAAGAAAAGAGCACAAGAAGAACCGGGAACAGAAGTAGAAACACGAAAGAAGAAAGAAGAGCGCAGGAGAAGAAATGTGAAAGAAAACGAAGATGAACCGAAGAAAAAAAGCAAATAAAATAGCAACACATCAACGTTTTTCACCTCAGCCAGATTTCTTCGGTTCATCTTTCATCATTTTTAGGGATTTTTCCACACATTTACAAGTTCTTCAAAATAGGTAATTCTTCTCCAGCGTTTTAGCTTCCTCGAGTTGTTTCAGATTTACGATTTTGTCCTACATTCTCATTATGTTACTGATGTTAGGGGTTTATGGTTTGGCCATTTTAGGGGTTTTAGGGTTTATCAATTTCGATTTTGTTTTTCTTGCTTGCATTTTGCAATTTCCAGATTCCAACGTCTTTATTTTCTGATTCTATTGTTTATCATCTTCCACTTACCGTTCTTTACCAATTTTAAAATAATAGGAAAAATATTGCATTCATGTGGTGTTGTTTTAGGAAGATTTAAATGCTTTTTGTTTTAGAATATACCTTTTAAATATGTTAAGAAATCATAAAATTTCTTTTCTTCAATACAAATTGTGGCTCTGCTGGGTACTTGGTTTGGGAATTATGTAGTTAGATTTTAAATCAGGTTTTAGGGCACATCATTTCCTTTTTTTAAATATTTTTTCATACTTTTACATGTTCAACTAATTGGGATTTCGTTACTGTTCGATTTAGCAATTGTATAGTGTATAAATTCGTTGAGTTATACTTTTGTTTCTTTGGTTCTAATATTTGTTTTACTTTGCTCTTTGAGACTTTCAATTGCAGCTTTTCTTAGAAGAAATTTCACGAGATCATTAGAAAGTTGAACCAAGGTTAGACCATGGAAATTTCAGTTCTTTTCTCATTTTCCCATTAGGTATTTGTTATTTTTATTTTTATGGATGCTGATCTGTTTGGCTATTCTATTTTTATGGATGCTAATCTGTTTGGCTGTTCTAACTTTGAACATTCGCATATTTGCAATTGATATAAAATATTTTACTTTCTGTTTTGCCTTTAGTCTCACACCTTTTTTATTTTAACTATTCTTTCCTTTTCCATGACAGATTGAAAGACTCTAATCCTACTATTCTTACGAAAAAATTGGTAACTATTCTTGATACTTCAATGAGTAGTTTGACTTCCATGAATATTTTGAATACATGATCTATGTCTACACTTTTGTTTTAATCAGAAATATTCTGTTTTCTTTCGGTTATTTGTTTAGTCGTTTCTCGAACAACTTTAGGGATCAATTCTTGGTGTAGAATTCGACTGCCTGTTTAAGGGGAAAGACCATTGCCATCAAAGTAAAATTTGATCTGGATTGAGATTGTGATGGAGAAGTATTTCAATGGATGCAGTGTATTACGATATTATTCCTATATTAATTTTATTTATTATTGTTATTTTTTGGTTCTTTGCCTTCATACTTTCTGATTCTTAGGCATATTTTGAAATCTTTTGTTGCCTTTGATTTAAGTATTTTTAATATCTAAGCAGCTTTTAGAGCATTCTAATTCTATTCTTGGATCTTCAGAACCAAGCAAGGAAATTATTTGATGTTTAATGGGAGTGTTACCCCAATCATTTGAAGTAATTTTCTTCTTTCTGGACGTTTGTTTTCACTAACTGTAGTGGAATACCACAAATCCTTACAAGACTCATGCTTATTTTAATATCTATATTTGTACTCTATTATTTGAGTTGAATACATGTTTTTATGGTTTATCCTGGTCCTGGACCTGTAAGACTTACCAATTTTTCATCTTGGATCATAACAGTTGGAGATAGCACAATAGGTAGATATTTTCTTACTGATATTAAGCTTGGGAATGGCAATAAATTAGCCGGAGTTTCACTCTATAAAGGTCAAATGATGCTATCAAGTAAGAAACAATACCATTTAGTATATGCGGAGGTAACTCAAGCACACTTGATCAAAAAAATTTGTTCTTGGAAGGAAACTTTGGATTCTAAAGTGGTTTTTAGGGAAGATAGTAATTTGTGATAGAGGCCTTAATTCAATAGTGCAGAAGAGTAATGTGGTAAAAGGTGCAAGAGGGGTAGGAATGATTGTTTCTGAAGCTAATGGACAAGAATTTGTTGCAAGAAAATGAGAGAGGTCCTCACAAGAAATAGACATAATGCTCAGGTATTGTTTTCATTCTTCCATTTATCATAGCCTATTGTTTCTCATTTTGAATCTCTGATTTTACTATTACTCCCCATTGCCTTTAATAACTGCTATGTTTACTAACAAAGGCAACTGAGAAAAAGGGTGATTACATGCTGATAGAAACAACACGATAGAGATGATCACAAGGTTAGGTTCATACTAAATAAATTTGTCTACATGAGTATATTTTTATTCTTATGATGGTCAATAACATTAGCATTTTAACTTTCTTAGTGCTTTTCATTGATGACAAGTGGTGTAGCAAGCCCTTATAATTGTTTTATTAACAATTATTTACAACTAATAGTATCATTGTGAGATCCTAAAGCATTTATTGGTTAATCTTTTGTAGTTTATCTACTAATTGGAATGTGTACTTCGATAAGTGATGATGCAATCAAGCACTATAGATTTGAAGTAATGTTATAGGTTTAAGTTTCATGCTTCATATTGACAACCCTTTCAAATATTCCAGTATTTATTAATTGTGATATTTCTTCCTTTGTTTTCAGCTCTTTTGTTTGACAATACAATAATAATACAGTTCTTAATTTGTACTCCTTCCGAACCTATTTATAAACAAAAAAACACTTTTTAGGTTCATTAAAAAACTTATTTTGCTTCATTTTTCTATATTTTAAATTCTCTCTCTATTTTATAATTGAGGGTTGTGATTTAATATGGCACAAAACTCATGAGAGAGAATCAAAACACAGATTTTAATTCTTATATATATATATATATAATTATTTTTAATTGTATCAAAGTAATGTGGTTCCTCGCTCCAAACTTCAGTCAATTTTTATTTTATTTTACGGAGTACTTTAAGTTTAGAAAAAAAATTGATACGCGAAATTCATTCTCCCTAGCTTGTTTTGCAATTTTCAGTATTAATGCATTTTAAGTTATAATAATTGTTTTGTACTTTTATCAACCGAAATGAAATAGCTTTTTGAATTAGTTAAAATTAAATAATTTTCTTATTTTTTAACTACTTTAAACACGGTCTTCACATGTGACTCATTAAAATCCACAAACACATTGAAAGGTGAATAATTTTTTTTAAACCCCACACTTAATTTTACTAATATAAACTCTTAATTTAACTAACAACATACTTAAAATATAAAATGTTGAAAAAATCGACAAAAAACCCTAAAATATAAACTCTTAATTTTCTAATCTAATAATAAAATTCCGTCATTTTCACTGTGACCCTCATCACCAATCCTAGAATATTCACGGGAGACTTCTTTTTTGTTTAGTGTTTTTAACATATAAGAATAAGATAGTCGAGGCCTAAATTTATCTAAATCAGAGTCCTAAATCTAACCTTAATAGGGCTTTTACGCCCTCTTTAATTCCAAAAAAAATTAACATTAAGTCATAGAGCAGAGCATAGCATCATGGTTACTCTTTTTTTTTTTATAAGCAAGAGGTTTTTATTAATAGCGGTACAAAGGGTACTCCGCCCATGGTATTTTAATTGTAAGGGACTCATTACCCAATGAGGAAAAAAAAAGTACCCCTAGCCATTATTCTTGTGAGTTACAATTACATGTTAATCATGTAGCATCTGTGAGCCAACGTCTAGCCTGTGGGGTACTTACTATAGCACTACTGGTATCACACCAATTCCACCAGCCAACCACTCCTTCCAACAAAATAGGCTATATGTGTGCAACACGCAAACTCACTGCTCTTTTTAAGGAACTCGTCCTGCTGCGCCCTTCCCTTAGCAGTCAACGATCCTTCCACCTTATAAACCACCAACAACAACATCAGTACCATACCACACAGCAAAACCAAGCCGATAAAATTGGAGCCTTACTGCCCCTTATCAGATCCCTTCGCCTTTTCCTAAATTACACTAGTAAAATTACAAGAACCACACCCATCAAACGGTGCCTCACAGCCCTTTCCACTCTCAACTCAAAGACTAGGCTCTGTAGGAACAACAATGATCTTCCTTCAATCCACCTTTACGTAGACATCATGCATCCGGGCAGTTCAGCCAATCAGAGAAATTCAACTTAGTTTTACTTCCTTTTTTGCCATGAACCAGCCCCACGATATATACTTAATGTGATTAAAAATGGATTTGACATTTGCCACATCACCGTAAAAAATGGTCTTAAGCTTTTTTAGCTTTCTGCCCTTCAGGCCAAACTCAATGAAGAGTTGTGCTGGATGATAAAATTGTTGGGGAGGGACGTCCAACTAGTTGCATAGGAAAAATAGTTGTGGTGGATGATAAAATTGTTGGGGAGGGACGTCCTAGTTGTCCAACTAGTTGTACTTTCTTCTTCTCCAAAACAGCGTACACAGCTAGACTCACGAGCGATCACCCCCTCGCTTCATCATATTTTCTCTCGTAGGTAATATGTCTATTAGGATTCGCCAGAACGAGAGCTTTTGTTAAAGAATCACACTTCCACATATCATCTCTATCTCTCCTATATTCCTGTTATTTGTCTCACTATTCAATATTTTAGCTTTTGTTGGAGCATCGCATTTCCACACTTGTATGGCAAGCGCTTGTTCATACTTTTCATATCTCCTATTACAAGTATCATATCATAATCTCTGAGTTTTGCTGAGTAACATATGTGGGGGAAAACCATTGTTTAGTAGAGATCAACACAACCTAGTCTGGAGCGTTTTCCTCCATAAACTTCTCCAAGTGATAGATTACGTTCTCATAGAATATAATCTCAATCAAAAAGAACAATAAACTGTATATTAATGGAAATATAGGTGTTGAATCAAAATGATAGCAGCCCTAGAAACAAAGTGACAAGAGATAATTGCAGAAATATAGATGAAAATAACTGTTCTAGGCAATTCAAGAGTGCCTAGCCCCTCCCAAGCCTAGTGCCTAGCCCCTCCCAAGCCTAATCCCAAAATCCAGTCTCCCTCTCTACTACTCTCCAACTCTATTTATTCTCTAACATGACCTCTCTACTACCCTTCAACTCTTTAAATTTTCTCTCACAACAGAACATTCATATTCCCTATTACTACTTAATTACATTCGTATTCCTCCATTACTACTTAATTATTAAACTGACAATTCTTATTCCCTCCACTACTACCTAATTATTTCTGTCCCAATTACCCTTTTGCCCTTTCTAGAATAAACTCTCCCAAACCTGTTGGTTTGTTCTGGAGTGTCAAGGCCCAGGTTCTCATCAACACTCCCCCCTTCAAAATTCACCTTGTCCTCAAGGTGAAGGTATCAAGATAATAACAGACTTAACGGTCTTCCTCCTAGATCCCATAGCTGGAAATTCAAGGACCAAGTAATGTAGGAGGCATAATAATTTTCACCCGGATCCCATGGCTTGCAATGCATTTTCGCCGTTGACATTTTTGAAGACTCTGATTCTTGAGGTAAGTTTTCCGAAATTGGTTGGTGCCACCCAAACTCAGCACTTCCACAAACGTCTTCCTCGTTTTTTTGAAAGAACTCCATCATAATATTTTCTCTAATTCTAGATGAATCACTAGATGAATCACTGATAAACTCCTTGAGCTGCCCATAAAGCAAGTCAGTGGCTTCCTTTGGAATTTTAAACTTGCTTTGTACATCAAAGCAAATGTGAAACCATTCCTGGGATTCAACCAGTTTCTCATTGTCTTGAACTAAGTCTAGTGGTGTTGTAGTTTCCAACAGAGGAGTTTACTAGAGCCATGACAGTTGCATCTCCTCCCATTGAAATTTCATGAATAAGGAGTTTTAGATGTTTAAGAGCAATGTTGAGAAGTTGATGCATTTGGTTTCCATAGCATTCCGATGCACATGTGGCACTCACAACTCACTTTTGGTTTAAGGCTACTTGGATTCCTCCCCTTTGTTTAAGGCCACCTGGAGCAGAGGAGCATCGAATAGTCTGAAACAAACAAACGCAAATGCAATTCAATTCAATTCAAGAACAAATTTCGATTTACAGAATTAGCGCAAATGAAACAGGGGAGCATCGGAGTCTGAAACAAACAAACGCAAATGCAATTCAATTCAATTCAAGAACAAGTTTTGATTTACAGAATTAGCGCCATTCACGAGAGTGCTGTTAGCGCCATTCACGAGAGTGCCGTTAGCGCCGTTAGCTAGAGCGCCGCCGTTGCCGCCGTTAGCCAGAGCATCCAAAGCATCGAAGGAATCCATGGTCTGAAACGCAAATGTACGTAATTCAATTCAATTTATCTAATTAATTTGAAGATTTAACAGTTGATCAAGTTTGGATTTAGCTATTCAAATATGAACAAATTTCGATTTACAGAATTTTGAATATGAATTCAATGAAACAGAGGAGCATTGAATAGTCTGAAACAAACAGACGCAAATGCAATTTAATTCAAGAACAAGTTTCGATTTAAAGAATTAGCGTCATTCACGAGAATGCCTTTAGCGCCATTCGCGAGAGTGCTGTTAGCGCCGTTAATTAGAGCGCCGTCGTTGCCGCCGTTAGCCAGAGCATCCAAAGCATCGAGGGAATCCTAGTCTGAAATGCAAATGTAATTCAATTCAATTTATCTAATTAATTTGAAGATTTAACAGTTGATCAAGTTTGGATTTAGCTACTCAAATATGAACAAGTTTCGATTTACAGAATTTTGAATATGAATTCAATGAAACAGAGGAGCATCGAATAGTCTGAAACAAACAAACGCAAATGCAATTCAATTCAAGAACAAGTTTCGATTTACAGAATTAGCGCCATTCACGAGAGTGCCGTTAGCGCCATTCACGAGAGTGCTGTTAGCGCTATTCGCGGGAGTGCCGTTAGCACCGTTAGCTAGAGCGCCGCCGTTGCCGCCGTTAGCCAGAGCATCCAAAGCATCGAAGGA